>CM072869.1:21362500-22562500 GCA_036937835.1 Pampus argenteus
TTCGCTATAATTAGTTTAGATTAAGCCACTAAACTCAGTGGAGGATTGTGGTTTTCTGCATTTATTTCACCGCGCGAACGGACGTGATCACAGTTTGTTTCGTTGTACCCCAAAATACTTTATCCATTAAATGTTTACACGGTTGCTCTTCACATCAGGCTGTAGTTTAGCATTAGTTATCTTCTCTCGGGGACTCCGTCAGACATACTGTTTTTGAGTCTAAGAGAATCACACACACACACACACAAATCAGTGTAACTACATGTGTGTGTGTGTTTTTACCATCTTCATATTTTCAACATGAATCTTGTGTGTTCTTCTTAAGTCGATATCAGCACGTGTGGGGTGTGGGTGGGTGTTCGTCTGTCTCTCTGTGTGTGTGTGAGTGTATGGGTAAGTGACTGTTAGAGTGTGTGTCCAACACCGGTCCCACTCTCTGCATCACCATTCATCTCAATTTAACACTGCTCAATGTGTGACTCCCTGCCTGTGTCCGTGTGTGTGTGTGTGTGTGTGTGTGTGTGCGTAGCCATCAGAGCATGTAGATGTATAAGTCATTGGCCGAGATTACGGCTGTTTTATTATTCATGATGCACGCCTTTTATTGCCAGCGATATTTATCTCTTCACTATCTCCCATGACCTGCAAGAGAAAGAGGGATGAGGAGAGGGAGGAGGAGGAGAAAGAGGGATGAGGAGAGGGAGGAGGAGGAGAAAGAGGGATGAGGAGAGGGAGGAAGAGGAGGAGGAGGAGGAGGAGGAGAAAGAGGGAGGAGGGTAAAGTCAGTGTGTTCCTGTGTTCAGAGGGGGTGGGAGGCTTTCGTTGAGCTGTATATAAATAAATTTGTTAAGTGGGCGGGTGTGGTTGAGTATGTGTGTGAGTGTTACCTTCAATTCTTCCAGTGTGGAGCCCAGAAACCACAAGCGTGAGTCCTACTTGTTCCTCTTTTTTTGTCTTTTATTCCTCTTCACATATGCGTCTTCTTCTCCGTTTTCTTCCCTCTGTCTCTCATACAGTATTTCTTTTAGTTGTTTTTTTGTAAAAGACATTATGTGACACTGTGAACTTGAAACAAACTTGAAACTGTTAACCAGTGAGGGCATGAGGGAACACTGACTTTCATCATTGTGTTGTGCAAATGGAAAAACAACAACAACCCTTACACCACACTGATCATTAATGAGCTCCAAATGTATAGTCAATAACCTTGTAATAACAGACATTAAAAAAAAAATATTGGCAAAACAGAAGTGCGGCTGCTGAAACAGAACTTGCTGCCTCTGAAACTCTTCCAGTGGACGTTTGAACTGTGGCGGAGATGTGATGGAGCCGTGGTGCGACCAGAAAGTGATGCATTCAAATACATCCAGGTTGATTCATATACAAATAAATGTCAGCTTCCTTTTAGGCTCCCTTTAAAGTTCCTCTTTAATAATTAATAAAGATCTAAGGCCCAGTTCGGCCTCTGAGTCGCTACAGTTATGCTCGGCTCGGTTATGTTGGGTTTTTAATTTCATGTACTGTAGAGAGGCCATTTCAACTAAGTGGTCCCCGAGATGCTGTAGTCTATCGAGCTCTGTCTGTCTCCTCTCTCTCTCTCTCTCTCTCCATCTCTTACACACACACACACACAGACACACACTCAGTCGTGTGGAACTAAATAGGAGCATGTGTCGCAGGTCAGCCTCCCTTTCACCTCACAGGTGGCCGTCACAGCTGTTCACACACAAACACATATTTATAACTGCAGTATGGAGCCCCCTGGTGAAAGACTGAAGCGCTGGCCCAGTTTACACTGATTCACTGGTGATCTTAGTTTTCTATTTAGACTTTTTTTTTTTTTTGCTCTCAATCTGTTTGATAACTAAACCTGAATTTGACATTTCATAATATTTTTGAAGCCGTAAAATATTTCCTTTATTCTTTTGCTCTGAATCGTAATGAATGAATGCACACAACCCCCCCCCCCCCCCGCCATTCTTATAGCTACATATCTACAGAAAGAGATGGGGAAAATATACGGCTGAAACACTTCTGTCACCAGCATACATGTAACACACAGGCTGATAAGATAATAGCGAAGCAGCACCATATCAACATGGCCAGAATTGCAGTCAAACTAAGTGGTACAGTGCAGTCTGACTGTGGTTATTGCTGTCACCTTCCCCCTCTCTCTCTCCACATAATACAACACAATGAACTGTAATAAAGACAATATGCCTTTGCTGTTTGCGTCTGGACCTGAAATAATGAAAAATATTGATTTGAAACATCTTTAAGTCGATATTACTCTCTGTCATCGGGGAGCATGGACTGAAGCGAGCTCGCAGGATTCCATTCTGAATCTTACACCGCCATCTAGTGGCTGTTGATGTGCACGGATTGTAGCTACAATGAGTCATTGACACATGTTTTGCAAATTAAAATATGCCATTATAATATATCTGTTTTTTTGTTTGTTTTTTTTAGATGCAAGACATTTTTTGTCATTTCCTTCTACATCTAATATATTTTTGCATTAATTCGAAATGATTGAATATGTATAATAATTTGGGATTAATGATCCAAATGTAATCATAGGATCATCATTAAAAAAAAAAACACTATATATTTATATGGTCCTTCTTCTAAATGTATCTTTTATGCATTTTATTTATTTATGCATTAGCCTGGTTTCCAGAGAAATTAGGGACTAAAAATGTTATATATTTATATATAAATGATGTATATTATTCACATGCAAATATAAACAAATGGGTTAGGAACTATAGGAAAATGATTTGACTGGGCAGAAAGATGACTCTTACTTCTTGGCATAAATGTAACTCCCTCCCCGAGTGTGTCGGATTAATATTACAGCATTACAACTTATTTCAGCATTAATAACTAAAAAAGAAAAGAAAAGCACGAGGAACTGAATGCATCTTCTCTTCAAAGTCATTATCTGCTTAACAGAATAATGATTTTCACCCCACAATACGCATAGTAGAAGTGAAAAATGAGCAATCCTCTGAACAATGACTGCTGAATAGTCTTGTCTGTGTATGTATATTGTTGTAATTTGATTTCTTTATAAATATCAATCTGGGGTGATGTGGGCAATTTTGACATGTTAAAGTTAGAAAAGCACAGGTGTAAATAATGAAATGAAAGCTGGCTGACTATCATGGTTTGGGACACTTGAATAGACCAGAGGCATCGTTAACATTATTAGTAACACCTATGCTTTTGCAAAGTTGCCTAGAGTGATGTTGAGAGTGGAAAAGAACTGGGTGAGACTGGGTGGTGTAAGTGTGTAGTGAGTGTAAGGGCAATGATGAGCCATGATGAGCACCGAGTGTATTTAAAGGAGGATGTGGTTTTACAAAACTAAAAACAACCTGCTATTCAGGCTGTGATTTGACATTTATATTCATTTATAAGTTATATATAAAGGCTTGAATGTATTTATTTTTAAAAAAAACATGTTTTATCTATTGGAAGGAGGATTATTTTAAATGAATTAAAGTTGTCTTTTCATTAACACATTTCACATCTTTTAATACCTTCAATCGACATCTTTTTCACCGGTTTCCTATCTTCATGTTATGTGATAATCGTACGTTTTTAACTGAAACAACTCGATGTACGGGGTGTATTTTCAAACGTAGCGACAGATTATATATATATATATATTATTAAATCAATGAGTCATGTTTTAAGCAATAATTCCAAAAATTCACCTGGTAGCAGCTTCTCACATGTGAATATTTGCTCGTTTTCCAGGATAGTAAACACAGCTTCTTCCAGGGTTTTTTTTTTACTGTTTGAATAGAAGAAACAGATAATTTGAATATGTTGATTTGAGCATCAGAGAATAGATGAGCATTTTTCACCCAATTGGTAATCCAGCCTTGCTGAGTGTCATCCCACTTATGTCTATACATGGGCGCAACATTAAATTGAATATTCCTTTGCCGCAGCCTTGCAGATGACGCTGTTCTGTGAGGTTCAGGCGCTAATGCTTCATTGTGCATGAGAAGTGTGTGCATCTGTGGGCAGTAGTGTGTGAGTGTGTGTGTGCATCTGTTTTTGTCTTCTCATCCATCTCAAGGCAGGGCGGTGCTGGGTGCTTTCTACTTCCTCCCTCTGCTTGACAGTTTGGGTTGTTATCTGCTTCTCTCCTTCTTCCTTCTCTCTTTTTTTTTTTTTTTTGAGCAGTAGTAGCTTTTATAATGTCTTCTTGTTACTTTCTGTTTTTCAGTCACACACAGTCATCTGCCTCTATCTTTTTTTAGGTTTGTGTGCATCTCTGTCACATCTGCTGGTGAAATCTCTCTTTCTTTCTTTCTTTCTTTCTTTTCGTGTGTTGTTCTTTTTGGATGTTTTACCTCCGTTAAAGCACAGAACTGGTATTGAGGTAAGGGTTTGATGTTCAGACGACATTTGTCTATAATATTCAGCTGAAATCGATTTCTATGTTCACAAATTTAAATTTATGTAATTGTATAGACTAAAGGCTCCTCCACATATAAATTGCTATTAATTTATTAATTTATTGAATATATCACTGGAGTAAAAGAGTTTTTGCTGTGAAATTAAGAGATATACAGCGGGTACGGAAAGTATTCAGATACCTTTTTTCACTCTTTATTTCATTGCAAGCATTTGCCAAAATCTAAAAAGTTCATTTTTATTCCTCATTAATGTACACTCAGCACCCAATCTTGACAGAAAAATAAAAAATAGAAATGTAGAAAATTTTGCAAATGTATTAAAAAAGAGAAAATGAAATATCACATGGTCATAAGTATTCAGACCCTTTGCTGTGACACTCACATGCTGACTATTTCTTCTGATCCTTCTTGAGATGGTTCTACTCCTTCATTGGAGTCCAGCTGTGTTTAATTAAACTGATTGGATTTGATCAGTAAAGGCACACACCTGTCTTTATATGACCTTACAGCTCACAGTGCATGTCAGAGCGAATGAGAATCATGAGGTCAAAGGAACTGCCCAAGGAGCTCAGAGACAGAATTGTGGCAAGGCACAGATCTGGCCAAGGTTACAAAAAAAATCTGCAGCACTCAAGGTTCCTGAGAGCACAGTGACCTCCATAATCCTTAAAGAAGTTTGGGATGACCAGAACTCTTCCTAGACCTGGCCGTCCACCCAAACTGAGCCTTGGTGAGAGAGGTGAAGAAGAACCCAAAGATCACTGTGGCTGAGCTCCAGAGATGCAGTAGGGAGATGGGAGAAAGTTCCACAAAGTCAACTATCACTGCAGCCCTCCACCAGTCAGGGCTTTATGGCAGAGTGGCCCGATGGAGCCTCTACTCAGTGCAAGACATATGAAAGCCTGCATAGAGTTTGCCAAAAAACAGATTGTCTCATCTGATGAAACGAAGATTAAACTTTTTGTCATTAATTCTAAGCGTTATGTCTGGAGAAAACCAGGTACTGCTCATCACTTGCCCGATACAATCCCCACAGTGAAACATGGTGGTGGCAGCAGCATGCTATGGGGGTGTTTTTCAGCTGCAGGGACAGGACGACTGGTTGCAATTGATGCAAAGATGAATGCGGCCAAGTACAGAGATATCCTGGTAGAAAACCTCTTCCAGAGTCCTTCCAACAAGACAATGACCCTAAGCACACAGCTAAAATAACAAAGGAGTGGCTTCAGAACAACTCTGTGACCATTCTTGACTGGCCCAGCCAGAGCCCTGACCTAAACCCAACTGAGCATCTCTGGAGAGACCTGAAAATGACTGTGCACCAACGTTCACCATCCAACATGACGGAACTGGAGAGGATCCCCAAATCCAGGTGTGAAAAACTTGTTGCATCATTTCCAAGAAGACTCATGGCTGTACTAGCTCAAAGGGTGCTTCTACTCAATACTGAGCAAAGGGTCTGAATACTTATGACCATGTAATTCAGTTTTGTTTTTGTTTTTTTATAAATTTGCAAACATTTCTACATTTGTTTTTTTTTTCTGTCAAGATTGGGTTGTGTGTACATTAATGAGAAATAAAATTAACTTTTTTTATTTTTAGCAAATGTTTTAAAATATTTAAAGGGGCCTGAATACTTTCCGTACCCACTGTATATAATTAACCACACACAGTACCAGTCAAAAGTGAATAGAAAGGTGTGTCCAGTACTGCACTTTAAGATGTTTAGATTCTCATACACAATGTAATACCATCAGTGAGCCTCACAGCCAAAGTGTTTCACACAGTTGTACTCGGATAACATTAAAATCATGAATGAACTGCAGACTCCTACTGCAGCAAGAAATACCTTCACACAGCCACCAGAGGGCAGAGCACATCTTTGTGTTGTTTTTGGATTGTTTGTCCTGTCAGGGCCCGCAGAGCTGCACACACACACACACTCACCATCAGCTGCTAATACGCGCTATGTCGACACACTTGTTGTGTTAACACAGAGTTGTCGGTCTCATCTCGCGGTATCTATCTCCACGGTTTTGATGTCGTAGTTCTTTAGGTCACTTTTCACACAGCTTGTTGTCACAAACGCACCGAGATAACCATCGCGTACACCCCGTGGTGAAGCGCGCTCTGTGTTATTGTCGTGTTTTGATGACGCCATCACTGGGACTTTCCGGATACGTCACTCGGGGCTTCCGAGTTATTAGCTAGCTCTGTGTCTGTGTTCATGTCGTTTTAGACACCGCAAACGGTTCTGCGTTGCCCCGGAGTACACACCAAAAGAGACCATGAAAACGCCGAAGGGCCCCAACAACACCGAGAGGTTTGAATATTGAGACGCCGTTGGAAGGAGCGCCGGTGGGACCGAGAGGCGGAATGTCAACAACGCGGCCCCTCCTCGGGATGAGACGAGTCACCGAGCTAACGTGCCCGGAGCAGCCGACCAGCAGGCTCCCTGCGTCCGCCGGGAAGCGGCAGCAGGAAGTCGCCCTCACCGTGGACGAGTTTACAGTCCTAGAGGATAAAGAAGAGGAGCTGAAATGCGCCAAGCCTCGAGTGGAACATGTTTTTAAAGTTACGTTCACCATCATCGGTCTGTTGGACCACACGGGACAGCCGCACGGCAGCAAAACATCCCGGCAGATATGGCTGCAGCTCCGAGGAAACAGAGACGACGTGTCCAAGGCAAAGGTGAGGTTCTGTAACATTGTTTCACTTGTGTTTTCTGTATATAGCCAGCAACTCAATGTGACGCAGAATTGTTTGTTTGTTTGTTTTTATCAGTATAAATGACCACCACGCTGGCTGTAACTTTACACCCAGTGTTTGGCTGTTTGTGGTGAACAGGTGTGTATCGGTGTCCCGTGATTAGCAACCGTTTCTGCTGCTTCATATCTAACATGTATAACCCCGGAGCTCAGAGATGATGCAATACTGACATTGGATATTACCTTATGATCTAGGACACTTTTGTTGTGTTGTTTTTTTTCTTTTTTTCTAGTGCAGTACAGGAAAAGTGTCAACTCTGAAGTTACCGTTAATTTATTTAAGATGGTCAACGGACATAACCATGGTCATAACGTCACAGCCTGTCAGAAATGTCATTTAATAGTTGGCAAACACACCTGTATTTTATATTATATTTTATTTATTTTTTTTAGCCAGGTCACTTTTATTTATTTATTTATTTATTTATTATTATTATTATTATTATTAGTTTGTGGCTGTCACATTTAAATGAAGCCACATGTTTGTGTGTGTGTGTGTCTTTAGACTCACTTTGCTACACATTGTTTCCTATGTCAGCGCAATTCTGTGAAACTAAATACTCGGTAATGGATTAAGTCATCGTTTTATCATGAATTGTAATAGCACGGTTGCCATGGAAGCATAAAGTGTTTTGTGCTCGTATCATCATGTTCATATGGGATGCTTTGTTACATATCTGACTTATAGATCCATATGAATATGATTACAATAGTCTTCTGTCACGTATACGCATGTTTGGGACTCGTACACCTTTTTTGAGTAATCAAACCAAAAGTGTTATTAAATGTTATCTGTGTGGTTGCGTTCCTAGATAAGCAACGCTCAGTCTGACTGAAATCACATCATCTCACACTCCAGTCAACTCGAAACACGTCCGTCAACTTAAAAGTCACCTGAGATGCGTTTGGAGTTGATATTATTAGGCTACTCTTGCTAATGCAAAACAGCATCCTGTGTGATTTCCCAGACAAGAGAATATTTCGCACTTCTGCATCTTGTGTCATGAGTGTGTCTCTTGTGCGTAAGTCTCCGCCCCTGTAACCAGCTGTTCCGAGCTCTGCCAGTCAACCGAAAAAATGCTAACTTCACTGTCAGCCAGTTCAGCTCATGATAAAGATGATATAGGAGTCATAAATGCCTTCCTATACAGCTGCAGAAGTCATAAGTAATATTGGAGATTACTCTAGTTTGGGAAATCACTGCTTTTAATTTCCACGCCTACTTTTCTTGTAATGTAGTTTCAGATGTTGACACATGATTGAAACTAAGCACGATTGTTATTTTGTCTCCTTACCAAGTGTCACACTTTGCTCACAGCGTCAGCGAGAAGACGCACTATGCTTTTAAATGTGACTTCATTTAATCAGTCATTCCCAAATTCTCTGATTGCAGCTTCGCAACTGTTTATATTTTCTGATTTCTTTAGTCTTCACTGATAGTACACTGAATATCTTTGGATTGTAAATTGTTGGTGGAGATTCATTAATCAAGGAATTCATTTACAGATTATTCTCTAATTAAAATAATCATCAGCTGCAGCCCTAAAACAGAGGGTGAGTCAGTGAAGTGATGCAAGTAACCTTTTAGGTCTCAGAGGTCCTCATAGCTAATGTAGCAGCAATCAAATCAAAAGTATGTTGTCCAGTAAGTCACATCACTAAAGTTTACTTTAAAAACTTCAACAGCAGCATCTCTGCCAGTGAACGATGTCCCCGTTAGTGTGGATGAACCACAGACAGGACGCAGCCTGTCGGCTGGTGAAGAACAGGATTTCTAAATTTGGGACATTTTGTGAGGACACGGGTTAGTTGTTGCTGTAGGTTTAGTCTGATAAATGTTGCTGTCAGTGAGCATATGGCTGGGACTGGGCCTGTGATCATGTTCTGCTTTCAGTAATAATTTTACTCATGAATATGTATGAAGTGTGTCAAATGTTTAAATACCTACTGATCAGCTGTAAGCACAGACTCCGTACACGCTTAAAAATCACACAACTAAGTAGAAATTGTTCCCCAAAGTTCTAACTTACCACTACCTTTCTGTTTTTAGTTATTAAAAAACCAAAATACCAGGTCGTTATCTCAGTTCTTCTGGTTACTGCAGATAGGAAATCCCAACTCATTTTTATTGGTTGTTTCAAAGGCCACACCCGAATATTTGCGAGCAAGTTCTCTTTCAACACTGACATCCTTTCTTTTTTTCTCTCCCACTGCACCATTGTTGAGTCATTTTACATTCTCAGTACTGAGTCTTATTGAGGTTTTTTTTTTACACATAAAGAATTGTGACACAGTATCTGTAAGAAAATTACTGCAGCTGATTCATCCAATCATTTCCCACACCAGAAGATTCCCTGAATCAATGACGGTGTTTAGTTTCAGCACGTGTCATGTGTGGGGGCGTATGTGTGTTCTTCTGAATTAAGAGAGCACATACAAGCAAATGTGTATATTTCATTCTGCTTAATGTGCTTCATTCATAATTTTGTAGAAATTATGTTGTTATATATTTGTATTATCTCTGCTTGTTTTACCACATTGTTTATGTTAGCTACTCTGTGGTTTTGTAGTCCTTTTTTTAAAGCTTTCTCACTACATTAACAGTACTGTGAATACATGTATAGTTGTTTTGTCTTTTATTAATGATGCCATTGTTCACTGACATGCTATTACAGCTGTTCTTGTCCTTGTTGTGCAGGAATATGTGAGGGGGCTGTGTGACCTAGAACTGCAGAAAGAAGAGCGGTACCCAGTGGACATGCACTGTATCTTTGCCGGCGCCCGGGGCCTCTTTCTGGACAGACTCATACGAGACACGAGTGCTGAGGTCCTGGTTCCTGAGCCGGGCCGCCTTCGCCTGCTGGGCCGGGCTGAACCCGTAGTGATGGCCCAGAGTAGAGTCCAGCAGTTTGTAGCACTATTCCAGGTAGAGTCCATCATAACCTGTGATCACACACGACCTTTTTAGAGTTGATGGAATTACACCGATAACCATATTTGACCTTTTAACCTGAAAACCTAAGTGTGAGGGGTACTTTGTGGTAATGTTCACTGAAATGTATCTTTGTGCGCGTGTGTTTGTGTCCAGGAGAAGCGGAGTCTCCCGAGTGACAGAGAACCAGCAGTGAAACGAGCATTCAAGTCCTTTGTGGAGGAAAGATATGATAACTACACTATGGAGCTTCTGCTGCTGCCCAGTGCCCTGAAAGAAGAGTTACTGGGACTGGCTCATAGCCCCACCAGCACAAATGCATCCTCCCTGGTAATGTAAATTAAATTTATTAGAGTACAGCTTAACCATGCTGTCCAGCATAAACTCCTGAGTGTCTCAGAAATTGGTAGAAAGTAACTGCTACAGGTAGTTGGAGTTGACATCACATTGTACGATTTTATATTATAAATAAAAGACGAGGTGTGCACTGAGGTGGGCTGTGTGTTTGCTGCGACAGAGCAAAAGTAACTCTGTGTTGTCTATTTGTGGTCGCTAAATTTCAATTATTTGTGCTAAAAATAAACTTTCATTTGTCTTTAATTACCTTATTGTTTATTAATAAACGGCTCGATATAGAACGGACATCCTTTGTACAAACAGGTAGTCGTTTTCTTTATTGGGTTTATTGCTGTGAAATGTGAAAAATCTTAGCTGATGTGAATTTACTTCCTGCTCTTATCTGTGAAGATTTTTGTCCTAGATATATACCAAGAAGCCAAGATACTTATATTAGTCACAGAAAGCCAGGTTGTTATTGTTTCTCTTCTACAGAAAGCTCACATATCTGAGAACAAACGGACAGACGACGCTGTCCATGTACTTACGACACAACCTAATCTCAGGGTCATTAAACCTTGACTGAATTAGTTCAGGGTGTTTTAAACATTAGGGCTTCAAAGGTTTTGAATACAGCAAGTTGAGTGACGTTGG
Source organism: Pampus argenteus (assembly GCA_036937835.1). Taxonomy (NCBI): domain Eukaryota; kingdom Metazoa; phylum Chordata; class Actinopteri; order Scombriformes; family Stromateidae; genus Pampus; species Pampus argenteus. The sequence continues at coordinate 21,373,627 of CM072869.1, forward strand.
TCTTTAAAAATGTGTGATTGCACAGTGAAACGTTTTTCAGTGATAAATCAAACTCTGTCGCAGAACATATAATGTTATAATGGCTGGGTACTGATATCGTCATGCTTCTGTGAATTTTAGCAGTAGAGTACGTAGTTAAGTATTTGTTTGTGAGCTCTGACGTAAGTAAAAGAGAAAACGGACATCTACTTTCACAATGCTCTGGTTCTTGTAAGGAGAACAATGGGGGGTGTGCAGGAAAGTCCATAATGAATGCTGACCACGGCAAGTATACACGTTTGATGGAAAGTTTTACTGTACTTTCCTAACCAAGGTGATTACCATTATGTTTCCTCTCCCAGGCTCAACTGAACCAGACACTGCATCCCAGCATGGCAGAGGTCGACCAAGACCGCTCACAGAGCAGCACCCCTGTGACGGAGCTCTCCAACCGCATCCTGGACACTAGCTTTGAGGAGAGGGGGACTGGAGCATCGTCTGTTGGCGGTGGCGGTAGTAAAGCAGCAGCAGGAGGGGGAGGAGGGATAGGTTTGGGCCCCGAGGCCGTCCTGCTGAACGGCACTCGGCCCTCACACAAGCGGCGCTCATCTGAGAGCGAGACTCGGGACACAAAGAGACAGTACTCTCTGGAACGGAGAGACGAGTCACCGGAGAGGGCGAGGGAGAGGGAACGACAGAAGGACAGAGAAGGCCGGGGGAGCAGTAGCAGCTGTAGATCCAAAACCCCCTCTGCTTCATCATCCCTCTCCTCCTCCTCCTCAGCAGCTAAAGCAAACACAGTAGTCGGTCCGATCATGCTGGACCCCAATGACGGCGTCTCAGAGGACGGGGAAGCAGTCAGCCCAGAAACCAACTTCCGCTGCTTGGTCAATTTCTTCAGGTGAAAATCAGAATAGTTTGAAATGTTTGCATGGCATCTGATCGTTAATATATAACAGATGTTCCCTTTGAAAAGCTATCAGTTCCTCTTGTCATCAGTCAAGAGGAACCAGAGGAGGCGGATTTTGCATTTCAATACCGTATTCAAGGTTTTGTATCCTGCGTATTATTTATTAACACTGTAACAACAAAATAAAACATTGCTAAAACATTTTTTTTTCTTTTTTCAGAACGATGGGTTACCAGCAGGAAGTTGTGGAGCGTGTTGTGAAGGAGACAGGACAGACAGAAGATACCTTCCTTATTCTGGAGAAGATTGTTGAGGAATCAAGGCATTGCGAAGAAGAGTCAAAAAGAGGGGGAAAAGAAAGACGATTGAACTCTGCGCACTCCCCAGATGCTCCCTCCTCCTCATCATCATCATCATCCTCATCATCATCATCCTCCTCCTCTTCCTCCTCCTCTACAGTCTCTCGATTCAGAGAGAAGGAGCGTGAGCTGAACAGAGTCTTGGTAGACACAGGCAGGTCAAAAGAGAACATTAAGCCCAACCAGTATGGAGGTAGTAGTAACGGTCTGGGGCACCGGAGGCAGTGCAGTGGCAGTGAGACCAGCACTCAACAGGTACCACCCAAGATTATAGTCTCTTAGATTGGCATTATTTGCTCTTCTTTTTCTTTAATAAAATGTTGAATGAAATATAATGTGACCACATTAAACAGCATGGCATTATAAAGCATGTCATTTTCAAATAAGTGATGTGATCTATTTGTTTCAGAAAATTTGAAATAGTGTTTATTGTGGTATGCATGCCATTTTGCTCCTTTAAAAAAAAACAAAAAAAAAGAGAAGAGAAAAAGAGAGATCAAATCTCATTTCAGGCCATCACTATCAGGAGGAGCTCTAGTGCTCAAGGAGGAGCAGGAAACTACGAGATTATAACCATTGATGATGACGATGACGTCACCCCCACGGATACCAAAACATCCGATAGCAGACTGTCCCGGATGTTGCCAGTGACACACATTGACACCCAGTCTGGATCCAGGACAGACTACCTGGCGCGCGGAGGAGGTGGCGTCTCACAAAGGGACTACCTATCGAGAGGTGGGACTCAGACTTTGGGCGGATCGGTGAAAGTTGAGAGTGTGACCGCGCTGCGCAGCACGCCCCAATGGCTGACTGCCACCACCACCTCCTTGGCTTCAACCCCCAGTGTAGGTATTGCCTTCATATGCTGGTTTCTGTCCGCTGTAGTGATTCACTGCATGACGGTGCACAGTTAATGGCTTAGTTTCCAAGGTACTTCCCGAGAAAATGAGTATAACTTCATAATCAGTAAGCTTCAGCCTACATGACTCTTGATGAATAATTTCTGACTAGTCGACTAGATGTTTGAAGAATCTGCAAATATAGTTTTTAATTAGTTTGACCAAACTTGACATAAAGGTATGTTAGAAAAAATGCACCCATATCTGGATATATGTGTTTTGTGTTGTCAAAGGCTTGAAATATTAGGATTATTCTTTTTATGTTTTCTTCACCATATCACTTTTCCTGGGAATGAGCTACAATCTTAAACATGTCCACACATGACAGGGGCTGGGATGTTTTTTTTTGTTGTGATTCAAGTCACAAATCATTTCCAAAAAAAAATAAAAAATAACTTAAATTTTCCTCCTCAGTCAGCTCAGACCATCACCCGGCCCTCGGCGTCTCCCTATCAGACCATTGGCCACGTGGGGTTTAATGGGGGCGGGGCCAGATATCCTCCCACAAACGACCCCCAGGCTCCCCCAGTGACGGGCCTGGCTCGTTTCCACCAGTCACTGAGGACTCCCTACACTCTGAAGCTGCCCAATGAGCCAGGACGTCCAGAGCTTAGACACATCATCATAGATGGCAGCAACGTGGCTATGGCGTGAGTCTGCACACACGAACACACACACACATGCATACACATGCGTAATTAAATACAGAATAAGATGGCTAGACACACATATCAAACCCTCCCATCTGACTGCAAACAAACAAGACCTTCATGGACAAGTCAGTCAAAATAAACATTACCTACATCTTCATCATAAAGGGGACATGTACAGAAGTGCTGTGGACTGATGAAAACAGAACTCTTTGGCCACAGTCAACGGAAGTATGTTAGGAGTTAAAAAAGGAGCAGCGTTTCATGAAAAGAACACCCTGCCAAGTATTAATCATGAGGGTGAATCTGACATGTTTCGGGCAGCCAGTGGTACAGGAACCACTGCATGGCTGGAGGGAAGAATGGATTTCACTAAATACCAGCTAGTTCTGCAGATAAACATCACACCATCTGTAAAAAAAAAAAAAAAAAGCTGAAGATGGCTTTGAAATGGCCATCACAGTCCATAATTGAAAATCTGTGGGTAGATCTTAAAAGAGCTGTGCATGCAAGACGTCCCAAGAATTTTGCAGAGTAAGAAGCCTTTTGTCAGGAAGAATGGGAGAAAATCCCACATGCAAAGTCTTAGGGTGCCTAAACCTTTACCAGATGCCACAATTATGTTGACATAAAAAATACATCAACAGTTGCTAACATTTTCTAAAAAAAAAATGACTGTGTTTACATCTGTATATATAACAGGGACATTTAAGTAATGAACCTGACCTTTCATATTGGGCAGTAATACACACAAACCATTCTTTGGAAATTTCAAGAAATAAAAAAAAAATGTATTTAAAACTTCCCTGTGGCAGAAGAAAAGTCGACAACCACATCTGTGGATTCCAAAACAAACATTCAAATGATTTACGAAAGTCGTGAGCGCTTCAGATTCAGCACCACAGAGAGCAAAGTACTGCGTCACACTTGATTTGCTTAATAATCTCCCTCGTATGCATTTATCACATTTCTTGATCAGGTGTCACTCTAACAGCATTGTGTGTGTTGGGTTGGGGATTTCTTTGGTTTAATTTTTGAGTGCACATACGTTCACCTCAGAGGACATCGATACAGGTAGTCTGTCATAGGTTTCAGTTAGTTTCCATTAGTGAGGGCACTTTTTGTGTGTAAAATGAAAAAAGTTTTTGCATCAGCATCATTAGCATTACTAGCATTAGTTTGAAATAGTTTCAAAACTTTAGGACAGCTCTTAACAGATCAAAATCAGAACATATATACAGAATTAAACATCGTTTCTCCTGTCTGTGGAAATCAGGACAGCAGGAAGCAGACTGATGCCCAATCTGTTTTAGTATCAAAATACAAAACACATAATGACACATTAAATTGAGAAGAACCACATTTTTAAGAGATTTGTTTTTTTTAATGTGAATCACTTCCTCTGAAAAAAAAAAAAGAGATGAAATTGCGTCAGTTTAAATCACAGCACACTATTATTCCTTCTGTTCTTAGATGCAGCAGGTCTCACCAGTGTAAAGCATAAACACGCTCTGGTGATGACACTGACGATATTTATTTTGAACGGTGTCACTTCCCGCACCTGTAGCACATTAACCATGTTTTCCTTTCGCACACGAACCTATCACCCTTCCCATCACCATCATCATCATCAGATAAGGTCACATACACCCTTTCAGCGACGCGTCGCGCGCTACGCAAACCATCTCGTTTCGTTGTGTAGGTCGCAGCCACAACCCTTGCTGTACGGGTGTATCGAAAGCACACACAATATTCATCAAATTTATGTGTGTGGGTGAGTGTGTGTGTGTGTGTGTGGGTGAGTGTGTGTGTGTGTGTAGTAAAGCGAAAGCATGTGCAATAACATGATATTGATGAGTGGAGTGTACTGTGGGGGTGTTTTTGAGAAGAAAGACCTTTTCTGGTAAAAGAAAAATCGGTGTGTTTATAGATTCAGCGTTTCTGTTCTATCCAGAAATTGTGCAACACAGAGAGACCTTTACAGTGTTGCTGTTTTGTTTTTTGGTCTTTTTCCTGCATTCTTTGCTGATGTGTCATCACAGGCTTTTGTCGTAGTTGACCTTGTCTTGACTTCTAAATTTTGCAATCACTTCCTTTCACATTCTCTGTTAGTACCTCTTACTCGCGTTTCCCTCCTTCTTCTCTCTAATCATCATTTCTTCTTACCAGAAGAACGTCTGGCTCAACATTTATCATACAGTATGAACAACTTTGAGTTCTCTAAAAGGAGTTGATCACAATTATATTTATCCGTCGTAGTAGTTCTTTCTGTTTATTAAAAGCATCAACTGTCTTTTAAATGGCAGTGATACTCCTATTGCCGGACAGGATCAGGACGAGCACCGATCCTTAAAGGGTTCTTCGGTATTTTCGTCAGGTTATGTGCAGGTTTCCACAGTGTTTCACTGTTTGCATAATCTCCTGCTGCTGTGTTGTCATTCATCACTTTCTCTTTCAACAGCCGGTGGAATTTCCCTTGCGTTTGCATAATTTATATATGTATTGCATCTAGTATTCACACCCTTTCCCTTTATTCGCATTTTTGTTATGTTGCAGCCTTATGTTAAAATCATTTGAATTCACTTTTTCTCTCATCAATCTTCTCTCAGGACCCCATAATGACAAAGCATAAGCAGAATTTTAGAAACTTTTGCAAATTCATTAAAAAGGAAAAACAGAATATCATCTAAAATTATATTTTGTTTAGACATGTATATATATTAGTGAGGTGTTTTTGTTTTTTTAAGTAGCACTGTTCTAATATGCTACTTTATGAATATGAATCGTTTACCACCAGTTCATCATTCACATACAGTACAGTGGTAAAGAGTGTTTTTTATAGATTGGGATGGTGAGTGTGAAACAGATTTGTACTTCTCCACAGTGTTTACGCTCACCATCAGTAGATAAATTCAGGTCAGACACTTGATCTTGAGCAATATCAAACTTCAGAATGGAAAATTTCCACCAACTTGCGCAGTCCTCTTGTTTTCTGAAACAACTACTCCATGTTCTCACTCTCTGTTTGTAGTCCCAACCAAGGAAGATGCACTGTGGCTTATTATGAATGATAATGACTTTAATATGGGTCTATATTGAGTCCACTGCTCATAGATTGGTATTCCTCCTCAAGCGTAGATAGCGTCAGCAGCTTTACGCATTCACCGTTTGTGCCAGCGGTTCCGATGCTGTGTGTCTCTGTTTCACCACAGCTCACGTGAGGCCAGATTGCTGATGAAGATAGTAACCGAGCACACAGGGAAGTAAAGCACAGACACAACTGGCAGAAATTGATATGACAAGGAAGCGGAAAGATGAATGAACAGAAGCTCCATTCATAAAGCTACATTTTGACCATTCAGATCAGTTTTTTTTTTTTTTTTTTTTTTTTTTCTCTGAGAAGCTCAACAGCTTCCTTTAACCCAACACACATTATTTTTTAAACATTTTTTGAATCCTTTAGAACCTATTTTAATTAGTCATTTATTATATTGAAAATGTGAAACTCTTAATGTAAAAAGTAATGTGATAGTAAATGATCACAGTAACTAATGTAGCCTCATGTACTGCAACTGTAAATTCAGATTAGACCCACAGTTACCGGTAGTTATTTCCCCTGAAAATAGTTCTGTTTATGAGTAGATTTCCCCATCATAAAACCAGTTGACATGATTGCATATAATATAATATATGGATATTGTGTCATTTACACAATTGCCGCTGTTAAGACGGCTAGTTTATTTATCCTGAAGTTATCAATGGACGTTTTTTTTTTTGTGGCTTAGCATTGAAACTGCATTACACCTGAGACCATCAAACAAAGTTTGAAAAAAATGCAGTTATTAAATAGTACCTTTAAACACGTGAAAAAAAAAAAGTCAACCGTTGCCTAGTAACGTCGTCAGTGTTTCAGGTCTGTGGCTTGTCGCAGCAGCAGCCAGCTTCCTGCTCGCTGACACTGGCTGATCTCAGGGAGTTTCTCATCTCTGTTTGTTGTTTGTGTTGTTCTGTGGTTTTCTGTCCTAGCTACCCATTTGTTGAATTACAGTTGTCTGACGTTGGCATACAGCCTGTGCACGTCACCAGCAACAATCTGGGTCAGCTGATTGTACAGTGTGTGTGTGTGTGTGTGTGTGTTTCGGGTGCTGTTTTGTTATTTGGTACATCTGTCACTTGTTATAAATGTCACTACTATTACTCCTTTTTTGTTATCTGTATCAGAGTTTCTTTCCTTCTTTTATTTATTTATTTATTTTTTCTATTTTCTTTTCTGATTCTATAATATAACATTAAATCATTGAGTTGTGATTTCTCCCGCTGCGATACGGAGGGATGCACTGATCCAACGTTTTCTCCTGAACCCGATTCTGACATTTCAACTCAGTACTGATCTAACATCAATGCGCTCAGTTTTACAGTGACACAGCAAAACCGCTGTGTTTAATGTGGATCGATCAGTAGTGGCCCTGATATTGATCTGGTGAATGAGAATGGTGCATTTATAGCAGTCTGCTGTCCATTCTTTATTAATTAATTAGGTACAGTATGTGCTAGATTTCAGGGCCTTAATCATCAAGTCATTTCTGTCGCTGTTAAATGTTACTTTGCATGTATGTGATTAGTGGGCAATGAGGAAGTTGACATTAAATATGGAGCCTTGTTTCTCCTCGCAAATTTTTTATCATCTTCCCATGTCAAATTATATTACTGATAACTCAAGAAAAAGAAGATATTGTTTCTCTTTACATAAAAGTACAATTGTTATTTCACTAAAATGACATCCTTTTTTTAATCTAGTCATGGATTTCTGTGGTTCAGACACACAGTGTACACATACTGTGTAGACATACTCCCAGTCCTTTCTCTTACCGCTCTTCTGTTTGTCCCCATCTGACCAGTCACGGCCTTCATCGGTTCTTCTCCTGTCGAGGAATAGCGCTGGCAGTAGAGACGTTTTGGAGGCGGGGCCACAGGGAGATCACCGTATTTGTCCCCCAGTGGCGCCAGAAGAGAGACCGACTCACAACAGGTACACACGCTGCAGGTGTATACAGGGCATATACTGTATGTAATACTTCAAGTATCAGCTTTGTTTTTCATTGTTCTGCTTATGTACCCAAGCAAAACCCAAATCATTGTATTTGTAATGAAACCTATGAGGTTAACGTGACCTCTACATAGCGTGAAATTACAGCTGAAGTAAACTCTTGAACCGCATAGTCGCATGATCCTAAACAAATACATACAGACATATGCATGTTGTTTGTTTGTGTAGGTGTGGACAGCTATGAAAAAAAAAAGTTCAAAGATAATCTATAATTGATTACATTGTATTCGTTCTACATTGATAAGCTATAGCTCACTTTATAGATACATATTGGGTTTAATACATTTTCATTTTAGGCATCTTTGCGTATGTATTTAAGCATTTAGGGTCTGGGTGTATGTGTGTGTTTTCTAGCTTTTCCACCTAATTTGCGATTCCATATTAATTAAATTGTAAATTTATTACAGAGCAACATTTTCTAAACCAGCTAGAAGACCTACGGCTGCTCTCCTTCACTCCCTCCAGAGAGGTCTGTGGCCAAAGGATATCCTCGCACGACGACAGGTACACAACAAACATGAGTTCCCCAATGTTGAATACTTTCTGTCTAGACGGTGATAAGAGGGCAGATGTGAGCGATTGAGTTGTCAAATCATGTATCTTTAGTGCCGGGGACTTAACCGCTCAGTTAGCTTTGGGCATTTTGCTTCCATTATGAGCTTATCCTCTCCTACACAAATATCTAACACTGCGTGCCCTTTTCTCACTCCGCCCAACACTGATGACAGTAATACTGTATTTTCACAATAGAGTTGAGTAAGCATGTTAACATAACTAATACTGCTGTTATTGCACGGCTTTGTCATTTTAGCCCACAAAAGTGAGTTTTAGAAGAATCTCAAGATGAATCTTCATTCTTTACAGATGGTGTCATTTTTTTTTTTTTTTTTTTTTTTTTTTGGTCTAAGACTAATTTAAAAACTCCTGCACACTCAGAATGCATGTTCCTCCTTCAGTGGATTTCCATGTGTGGGCTGCAATGGACGAGCTTTAGACCTTTGAACGGGAAAATCCTGAATGTCTAATCTCCGCTCGCTCTCTGTCTCTCTCTCTCCCCGCCAGGTTCCTGCTCCACCTCGCAGAAAAAACAGACGGGATCATCGTAACTAATGACAACCTGCGGGACTTTGTCGACACTTCGGACACCTGGCGCAAGATCATTCAGGAGAGGTGTGTGTTATGTATACACAGCTCAATTAGTCATCCACTTATACGTTCCATGACCACAGTGATACTGTAAAGTCCACAGTGGCAGCGTGCCAGCTATGTGATGACTTTACTACCATGTCATGAGAGACTGAACATATCGGTCTTTAAAAAAAAATCTATACAGACTTGGTTTTGTAGTTAAATGTATTGTAATATCATTGATAAGAGAGTATTGATTGATATTTTATTTTGTCTTTTTAAAGCTTTCTGTATTTAAAACTGTATCAAGTTGCTTAATTTTATTATGGTGAGTTTCCATGAACTCATCTCATATACAACTATGTACTGCACCACCAGAGATGGTTTTGATTACAGAGAGAAAAGGGAGACTCTGGTATGTGTCTGTGCTGCAAGGACATGTCGCCCTCTGCTGGTTATGTTGCAGCTGTGAACTGTGTGACACCGTTTCCACAGACTGCAGGTGCAAGCTTTACACTTTATATGACACCTGTAAACAGGGTTATGAAAGGGAGTGGTCGTCTTCACAATCATGTAGTTTGACTTCCATCTAACCCTCAAAGGTCAATTTCAGACCACTGTGTCAATCTGAAATAAGTCTCCCTGTGGCACTTGACTTATTGTGAAATCTATTTCCCATCATAAAATAGTCAGCATTTTATTTTGTTTTGTTGTGATTGTTGCCTCCTAAAAAGCTGCAGTGCAATTTGCTTTTTTTTTTTTTTGTTATTTTGCAAAAAATTTGGGTGATATTCAAAATTGTAACTGGTCGTTTATAGAATTCCCCAGTAATCACAGTGTGTAATCACATCCAGTGAGATTAATGACGTTGATGATGTTTTGGTGCCGAAGTGCTGCAAAACTGCACTAAATCTAAATAAAACTAAACTAACTAAATAAAAAAGGTAAGCAAAATAAGTACAATATAAATAATGCAATATAGTATTATTATAAATGTGCAGTATATGTAACATATAGTACACACACTCTACAAAAATAATTCAATACTATGATCAGCAATCATTCTTCTGTTTACAAAGATCATATCTTACTTCATGAGCTAGTCATAACGATTTTGTTTTTGTTTTGTTTTTTTCCACTTACAGGTTGCTTCAGTTTACTTTTGTGGAGGACCACTTCATGATTCCTGATGACCCTCTGGGGAAAAAAGGACCTCACCTTGACATGTTCCTGCGCAAAGACTACAGGTGTGTTTTGTGGTGTGTAAGGTGTGTAAGGTTCAGACTGTGATCTCTGTCCTTTTTTATATGATCACATTGGCATATAAACACCTGCACTTAACCTTCCAATCATTTATAAATGTTAAACTAATTGCTGTGCCATCAGTGTGTGAGTGAATGTTAGACTCCTCCTGATGACCTGTGAGAGTGTGTGTGTGTGGTGTATGTGTAAGTGTGTGTGACATGTATTATAAAGTGCTTTGAGTAGTCAGAAGACCGTTCACAGGATAATGATGGTGCAGTAAATGAACAGCCTGTCCATTACACCCTTTCACACTCATCTCTCTTTCCTTCCTGCTCTTAGACGAGCTCCGGTCGATCCTCCCCCACTGAGACCCCCAGACTTCCGGCCGTCTTCCCAGCAGCAGCAGCAGCAGCCGGTTTATGTCCAGGCCCTCCACTCTACTCCTCGGACCCCCGCCTCCACGCCTCAGCCCCCTACTTCCCTGATGCCCCATCCCGCTGCACACTGGCCCCACTCCGGCCCCCCAGAATGGCACCCGCCCCGGCGATCTCCTTCCCCCTCACCCTCACCCCCTCCCCAGCGGTCAGTGGGTGAGACTTCAGAGCTGAAGAGGAAGCTGTATGACATTTTCCCCGACCAGAAGCAGCGGATCGACCGCATCCTCAGCGACAACCCGTACATGAGAGACCTGAACGCCCTCTCTGGGCTGCTGCTGGGTTAAATTACACACACAGTACATACACATGCGCACATATGAGTGTCAGCGTAAGAATAATTTATTTTACCATCTCTTCCAGTTTGGAGGACATGGAAAGATTTTATTATTATTATTTTACATAAAGACTGATCGTCAAACTAGCTGCTATTGGCAAAAAGTATTTTTGAGTTGTTCTTTTCTCTTTCTGTCCTCCTTTACTCTCAGATTGATTAAGGTGAACAACACTGGTGTCTACAGAACCAAAATGTTAAGTAGCAGAGTCTACATTGTTCAGATAGTAATAAACTGTTGCACTTCTTCAAATGTTCCATGAATGTTGCGCCAGCACTGGGAGAAAATGTTTTAGAGTAAGAACACTGAACAGCGACTCCATCAGACATCAGCGCCTCCGTGAAGAGACTAACTCAGAGCTGCTTCTTTATAAGATCTGGGACGTTGGCAGGTTTATGCATGTTTTAGTTACTGCAACATACTAGTTCTACACTCATTATGTACCTTTATGTACCAGATTCTTGGACTCAATCAGTGAGCAGTTTCAGCAGTTTGAAGTTATTCAACATCAGCAGTGGAAGTGCCAGTCTAATTTCCATTCCCTTGACAATGCGCTTGTTGAAGATCAGTTTTCATCAAGACAGCAATGCTGTCCATCATCAGAGGCATATTTCAGGAAGGATGGGGAGTTCATTGGCTGTAACATCATCATTGGACACTAAACAATTTTACCTTGAAAACACAGAAACACCAAGGCCAACATTTTGACGCTGTATAAATGGGCAGTTATGATGTGTGGTTGGTTTCCTTATTTCACATAGCTTACTTTGTGTATATATCCAAGCTAATTTCATCTAATTTACCAATTCTTTGCCCTAATTAAAGCAGCAGTGTCCATTTGTATCCTTTTAAAATGTTACCCGTGTATATTCTGGCCTTTACACCAGTTCAATGATGCTTTTATACACATGTTTCCTGAAAATGTGTGAACGTATAGAAAGTGTTTTGTTTATTTACAGGGACCATTCTTTCTCAGTTTAAATTGTTGAATGAATTTAGAATTTCCATTGGTTTTGCAAGAATTTGTCACTCGCAGTCTTAATAATCAGAAGGAAATGATAGTCAATTTGAATGTCATCATTATGACATAACTCCCACCTCCATATTCTTCGTCATTATTGACGATAATACTCTGTGTTGCTTCTTATATCTGATATAACTGATATCTAAAAAGCTGTGGAAGAACTCAGGTGCTGAAACCGAATTTGCTGATAATCTGTGATTGAGATAAGAATTTGAAATGCAGTGTAATCTGTTCCCAGGATCAGTTTTTTTGTTTTTTTTATTTAGATATGCTGTTAAAGTGTTTTTCAGGTAGATGGCGTCAATAGTTCTACATCAGCATTTTCCTCTGAGATGCTTTTTTTTTTTTTTTTTTTTTTTAGCCAATACAAACAGTATGTCAGTCCATCTGGTTTTGGATGGAAACAAACACTAGAAGAGCAGCTGGATTCATTAGTTTGGACTGAGTTAAAATGACACACTCAAACTTAAAATCACACAAGTTTTCTCACTAAAACACCAAGCTATATAATCTTGCCAAGATTCACATAAGTTACATTTGAAATTTGTGGTTTATTTGCTAAATTGAATCCATTGCAGCTAATTAACAGTGTAGTGAGCGAAACAGTTTCACTGGTGAATCTTCAGAAAGCTCGTAGAGTTTGTTTTTTTGTTTTTTGTTTTTTTCACATCCATGTCATACACCCAGATGTAAGCAGGGGCTTCCCCAGCTTGCATATTTGATGTGTATCTGAGTTTTGTAATACACAAACACTTTATCTCCTTGTAAAAAAAAAACCATCTGCACAAAAACTTTACAAGGTGTCAGAAAATATGTTTTATTCGTACTTGCTATGTTGTTGTTGTAAGGAGTACTGAAGGATTTTCTTTTTTTTTTTTTTGTATTATAATTCTTTTGTGTATATCGTTCTTTTTTTTTGTAAATAGGATCACTTTTGGCTACAGTGCACATATGTGGAAAAAAACTAAATAAATGCAGCAGTCCCCATACATTTACTGTTTATCTACCTTTTCTTTCATATAGTCAAATTCTGCAATATTTATACAGGATAACCAACCAGATATAAAATGTTAAATAATAAGCCTTAGACATGCCGGTAGATGCATTTTGGGACCTTTGAACAGAGTTAGGCAAGCTAACCCATATTTATATACAGTCTATGGTTAAACCCCATGTCAGTGTTTATGCTAAGCTAACAGCTCCTGGCTGTAGCTTCCTATTTTGCATCTCAGTATAAAAGCCGATACATATTTCCCAAGACTATTTAAGGTGTCAACCGTAAAGCTAAGTATCAAAATACTGATTTTTTTTTTCTAAGCTATATATATTCATATATTACTTCTTAGCCAGATCACCAAGTGATTATAACACATGATTACGACACATCCTGAGCAGGACATGAATGTGAGCTCCAGTTCCCAGATGGATGTATTCTATTTTCAACATCATTGAGTGAAATGTATGGAGAAAAAGCAACAGTTATGTGCTTTGTCACTGCAGCAAGTTTGAGTCACTTCTGCTGATTAACCACTAGGGGTCAGTGTGCATTAAGCTATGCCCATTGGAGTAAAGTCACAAAAAAGTTTCAACCGTTGGCATCATATGCAATCACACTACATTCTTAATGTCATGGTTTCATCTGATAAGGCAGAAGAGTGCATGGAAGTGGCAGATTGCATAAGAGCAGATAATGTTGCCACACTGCCATCACATCCCAGCATGCATTTGTTTGTTTGTTTTTTGTTAATATCATTATTTTTCCTCACTGCAAAATAAAAATCCACACAGGGATAAATAGTTTAAACTCTGGTCTGAACTTTGGTGAAAAAAAAGTATAAAGCTTTATATTTTCTTTTTACACTCCTTTTTTTTTTTTTTTTTTTTGTTTAACTATTTATTGATTGCATTTGTTTCTTTTTTTGACTTGTCTCATAAACATTAACAACACTTTTTCAGTTTTTGTGTTTGGGTACTTAGGAGACCATGAGAATGAATCTGACTGACAGGCTGTACATTTAAATCTTTATTGTAACAAAGACCATATGTTTGACATAAACAAAACCATAACCTTTCATCTGGAAAATAACATGCCGTCATTTTTTTTTTAAAGCTTTTTTTTTTTTTTTTACAAGCATTAAATTTTTTTTACATACAATTAAATTTACAACATTGAAACATCTTAGTTCAAACATTCAGTGTAATCTGGTTCAGCTGCAGTGTGCTAAGAACAGGATGACATTTCTTTACAGAGCCAAAAGCCTGCTGAATAAGTATGGTGTTGAAGTTTTCTGTACTCCTCTGTGGTCAGTTTATTGCATGTGAAGTATATTTTTGTAGGGTATAGCAATAATTCCATTTAGTCCGAGACAGTGGAAAGTCACAATTACAAAGGTGGCCAACATTTTCTAACTAGCACTCATCACAAAGGTCAGTTGAGGCTGATGTAGTCATCAGTTCTGTACCGTAGGTATATGCTCATAACCCGTTTGACCTGATGATGGCGCTAGATGAAACCTCACTAAATGAATTGTAATCGCCACAGTTCATCCTAACAGGAACATGAATGCGAATTAAAAACACCAAAGTCATTATGATTCATTATCTGGGGACCATGAATATCTATACAAAGATTTATAGTAGATTTAAGATATTCATTTCTGGATCAAAGTGGTGGACTGACCGATATCGAATCGACATCGAATACAAGCAAAGCACATGGTCTTTCATCAGCGAATCAGAACAGAGAGATGAGTTTCAGGTCTGCTTTGAGTGAGTACCTATTGCATCATTTTGTTTTTTTGGTTGTTTTTTTTTAACCTCAGTCCCAAGTGTATCGATACAGCTCATTAGCACATGTTATCCCTGCAGGATTGTCCAGACACAGCCACACTACTGCTACTTGCATTCGTTTGATCCATGCATTGCTTCTTTCATTCACTATTTGCATCTTCTCCTGGCACTTTAAAAAAAAAAATACAGTAAATCCTTGACACCACCTCTTCTCTGGAGCGTACGGGTGTGCCCTCGACTGACGTCTCACCTTTTAGGTTTGTTGCACCTGTTGGGGCGGGGTGATCTTCTGCTTCAGTTGACCTTTTATCCAATACCTACTTTATATTATATAAAAGTGAACGTCTACGTTCAGCTTGTAGAGTGGAATGGTAGGAGACCGTGTTACATGTCGTGTCCATGTAGACCCATAAGAGAATCTGAAACATAACATTGTACATCGTAATATCGGTTATGGATGGCTTTTACGTGTGAGGCTCTACATAGGTGCAGGGGATCAATGTCAAGGTCAGTGGTTTTCACACACACCTCTTTGCCTTTATGCAAATGTGTGTAGTCTGTGTTCAGGCAGATCACATTCAGCCTGCTAACCAGACACATGGACTAAGGATAGAATTCTTATCACCCACTACTTGTGACATTCAGATGTAAAGATCTGATAAAGTCCTGATATACAGTAAAGACCACACAGACACAGATAAGATGGTTGCCATAAGGACATCAGGTTAAATACTTGCAGATCCATCATCATCATCATCATCATCATCATCATACTATTCCTTCTCTTATCTGTTTATTTCGCTTATGTCCACAGCGCAGGTCCCAGAGGCACAAGAAGCACACAGGTAATAACACATATCAGGTGCCACATTACATAAGCAACATGCTTCACACAACCTGGCTTTCATTATGCAAATACATGTGGCTTGTTTTGTTTTTGTTTTGTTTTTTTCAGACAAAGGGACTTGCCAGCACTGAAAATATGTGCGTCCACAGATTATTCCTCAACTGCAGTGTAAAGTACTGATGCAAACCATACACAGGCCAGAAGATAGCTGCGGGAGAATTCCCCACAGGCCAGATAGTCTAAATAGGGACAGATTGGGGTATGTTCTTGGTGCAATAGATGTCTTTGCATGTGAGGCATATGACTTCCATAATTTAGCTGTAACACATGGGGTCCTGACCCGAGTATTGAGAAACTCTAGATTTTCAGGAAGAGGAAAACAAAATAATTTTAGGCTCCCGGACCACACACTCTTAAAACAATTAGTTCTACATGGAGGGATAAGGATGGTTTTGAAAAAGTAGTCATAAGGTGCATAAATCAACATTGAAGATTTTTCTTTGCTATAATCATTCCTTCCGTTCATAGAAGATTTTCTGAAGTTAATATGAAGCTTCATGTTTTTGATTTGACTTAACAAATATCTGCTTTATATTACAATGCGGTAGCAATAAAAAACACATGGATGCAAATGCGGTTGTTAAGAGTTTCATTTGGCTTGGGTACATGCTGGCTACTTGGTATAAACGGTATTTTGCAGTAAAAGTATATTTTCTGATATGTAATTTGTCATTTTGTTCTAATTTTTATATATATATATATATATATTATCACCAAACAGAAATGGATAAATAATGATTCTCTTTGTTGACCTGTGTTTTTCTCTCTCTCTCTCTCTTTCTTTATGAGGCCACTCAAATCTAAATCCTGTCTGTGACTCTCTTTGTCTGAGTCAGACTACATCATTCACTGCTTTTCTTGTTGCGTTGTGGTCCTTGTGTGTGTGTGTGTGTGTGTGTGTGTGCCATACACAACCCTGTAGTTACAGTCATAAAGACATAGACTATGCCGTTTGTGCTGCAGTTGTGCTTTGATCACTGTCTGTAGACCATAATTTAATAGCCGGATGTTCATAATCACAAAATTACATTAATTCTACTGTAAAATGATTTGGTGTCCATGAGGCTGAACAGCAAGCTGTGAGCGGAGGAAATAACGTAACGTGACACACACACACACAAAAGTGTCTTAAAACTTTTAAGCCAAAAGAAACAAGCTCTGTCCTCGCTTCCTGAGGAGCATAATTCTCTTGTCATCATGTGGGAATCCACACGCAGCAGACATGTCATGTGACGCATTTTGAATCTTGATACATGCTGCAGTTCATTAGACCAACGTCAAGACCAAAAGATTCAGAGCCAAAAAAAAACAAAAAACAAAAATCAAAGTCGTACTTAAACAGTTTCACAAAAGGCATATCAAAAAGACAAACATAATAACTCTGATGCATCGGCATCAAACCGGCAACACACTCAGATACTGTATTTCCTATGATTTCCCCTGACCTTTCCTGTTGCCTACATGGCTTTGAGTTTAAAGGACATGAGTTTAGAAGCAGTCTGCCACAAGAATCTCAGCAGTAAACAAGTCTTCAGTGTAGAGCCTGAGAAATCCACAGCGAAGAATGAACATTGGTTTCAGGATAAGAATCTACTCCGAGAGATTGTTATGTCTGGAATTTACTGACAGGAGCACGAACAGTTCTGACAGCTCTCAGTCACCTTCTTCCTCTCCCTCCCTCTCTCTCTTTTCTTTTAACTAGCCTCCACCCTTCTCCCATCCATCTTACATCCATCACCCCTGTCTCCTCACTTCCTTCCTTCCTTTCTCTCAGACGCCTCTCTTTTCGCCTCTTTAGATCTCTCTTTAGATCTCTTTCTTCCACACATTTTTTTTTTTTTTGCACTCACTCTCTCGGTGTCTTTCCTCTGCACTCTTTTCTTCTTTTCACTAGGATGAGAAGAAATAAAACAATATGTATGTTGTTATATCCAACCAGAAATTCAAATTCCAGCAGCATACCAGGACGGCTTAACATTCTCTTGGGTTTGGATCTCCCCACTTCCTCTCCTTTCCATTCCCCCAACCCCTCTCCTGCACACTCCCCTCTGCTCTCCCTGTAGTTTCATTCCTTCTATGAAAACCTCAAGGATTAAAACATTTCTGCAGCAAACCAACTGTACATGGCATGCCCTCATTATACCCCATCTAAACTATATTTAGATCCTCTGTACTTTTTCCACTGAAAGCTTGTTGTACTGTTGTACAGTGTTTGCTTTTAAAGACGTAATCTGACCAGTTAGAGTTACTTTAGTTTAGTCTTTAGCTTTGCAGATATTTGGTCATAAATCATAAGTAATAGACACATTTAAATTTTAACCTGGTGGTGGCATTCATCCTGTAGGAAACGTGAATGCTTAATTTCATGGCAATAGCCAATATTGTATATACTTTTGTGCCTTACCTTTATATTTTATGTTCTATATATACATATGTATATATATATTTTATTTTATTTTATCTTATTTTATTTTTTAATTTTATTTTATATTTGGATAATTGGGCTGCTCCAGGACCAGAGGAAACCAATTTCGTTGCATCCCATGTTTACATGTGTTGTAATGACAATAAAAACTCCTTGAATCCTTGAATCCTTGAATAGTTGTTAAGAAATGTCACTAAAAACCACAAATGTCAACTTCATGGTGGCACTAGAACCAAAGCACAAGGAGTCACTGAAGTCATTATGGTATATTGTCCAGACACCATAAATGTTTAAACAAAAATTTGTGCTTTGACCTGTTGGTGGATCACAAAAGTCTGTGAAATGAATCCTCTGGGGACCATGAATACCACATTTAATTTCAATCCATCCAATGGCTGTTGAGATATTCCACAAAAAAAAATAATTGTAAACCCTTATGGTGGCATTATAGAGGAAAGGTCAGGGGATCACCAAAGGCTTTAGGCTTCATCCTCTGGAGACCATGAATGTCGGTGTAGAATTTCATGGCGAGCCGTCCAATATTGGCATCTGTATAAAACCCAGACGTTACATGTCAGAAGAAGTCATCCAAATGTTGGAAGAAGAGCTGACATACTCGTATTTACAGACAATATAGACTGTATACACCCAAAAAAGAAGACTTTGTATGTTCAGAGAAAGAAGTGGTGTACTCATTTATAGAGAAAGGTCGTTACACTCTGTATGATTACAGTAAGAGGTAGATGCCTAAAGCCGTTGTTCACAACGGGACAATAGGATTATATTCACAAAGTCTGTTCTTTCTCTCACTTCTCTTGCTGTCTGAGTCTCTCGCCCTCCCAATGCGCTCAGGCTGCTGTTGGCCTAGTGGGACAATGCACTTACATAACCAATCCTTCCCTGTAATCCCAGCCTGTGTGGCCCCTCCCACCCACACCTACCCTCCTCTCTCTCCTCTTACTCTTCCAATCTCTCTCTCTCCCCCTCCCCTCCTGATAATGGGGGTGATAGGGCGGGGGGAGGGGGAGGGGGGGGGGACTCCCCTTATGTTCAGATTACTATGGAGGAAGAGACATGATCTTTTAATCTTAATCTCACCCAGTTACATGTATGCTCATCTAAGAGAGGCCTCTCTTTCTCTGCTTAACCACACAGGGAGTGTTTGGATGCTATCACATTTGTTTTATCTCATACTGCTGTGCTCTTGATCAGGGGAGTCAGATATTGGTGATTCGATAATATCTTCTTTTCTTAGATTTTGAGAGTTATTTTTAATATTGATTAAAAGGACACAGTAATTTAAAAATATATATTTTTAAGAACTCCATGTTAGAAAGTTGAGGTTCTCTTATATATATATATACATATATATATATATATATATATATATATATATATATATATATATATATATATATATATATATAATATTATTATAAAACTTTTTTGTGTGCAGGGAACAGTGTTCAAGGTTTACTAGATAAAAATAGCTGCTAACTGAATTGAAGAAGTGAAATCAAAATGTGAAGTCAAATCTAAGAAATACCCTTGATCCTCTGGGGATGATGCATGTGTGTCTGAGCATGTGTGTGTGTGTGTGTGTGTGTGTGTGTGTCTTAGCAACGGTGGGTTTATTGGTGAATACAATGATTATTGACGGCTTTTTAGAATCTTTTTAATCTTGGCTCTTTTGTTATTATTATTAGATTTATATTTTATTGTTATTATTATATTTATGTTGTGTGTTCTATCATACTGTAGCACTTTGAGTTTCACTATGAATGAAAAGTATGTATATATATATATATATATGTAAATAACAGTATGGAGTGATCCACACTGTATTATAACAGGATTATACCAGAGGCACTGACTGACTGAGTGACTGTGTGCTTGCTGCCATTCGTGCAAAGCGCGCACCCGCGACAAACTTCAACAACTGTGCGCGCTCCGGAGCGGCTGGTACTTAAGGCTGGCGTCTCGTCTCTGTTTCAAGAGCAGTGCTAGTGTGTGTGTACAACGAGCTAACGAATGAAAGACGACCAAGAGTGACCCTGTGTCCACCACGTCGCCATACATTCACTCCATTTATCTGCAGGGAATTAAAGGATATTTCGTCCGAGGTAAGCCGGGTGTGTCGTGCCGAGAGAAACATCGTATTTTCGAGTGTAGTGTGTGTTAAGGGGGGTGGGGGGGAAACAACAGCCCTGCTGTTAGCAGACGTTAGCTTCCTTCATTAGCGCGCTGCTAATGTTGGCTGTTGGCAAAAAAAAAAGACAGGCTAGCCGTGTCGCTAGCTTGCTTGTTCCCTTGACGTTTTCACAATGCAGACTTGTTTGTGTTGTGCAGTCAAATGTCATATACCTGGTGAGCAAACGGTATTGTTGACTTGCACTGAAAAGTGTGCATGAGAAACGTAAAGGTCTCTGTTTTTCTGCTTGTTCACACACACACATATACACACACACACACTAAGCTAACCAGTCACCGATTCAGCTAGCTAATATGCTATGGGGGAGCTGCTTTACGGCAAGACAAGGCCTTGTATGTCTGTAACAGTTAATGCTAGCGAGGGTATGTCGTTGTTTGCCTGGCCAGACAAGGCCATTTTGCTTTCTAAACAGGTTAGAGCAGGTCAACAGAAACTCATCGTGGCATTGTTTTGTGTAGCAGCGTTATTGCTATAGCCTGGGTTTTGTGACTGGTGTAGAGGAAGTGATGAGTAATGTTTACTCAAAGTAACGACAGTGGCTGCTGTCAGGGAGCTACTGTCTCCCTCTGTGTGTGTGTTTGACCGGTCTCTAAAGGGCAGGACGACTGAATGTCAGCTTTTAGTCTTAGTGGTAATTGTTCAATAGATGGTTTACAACTGCGTTACTGAACACACGTTACAGTGTGCAAATGAATGCATCAGTTAAACAGATCGTCAGTAACATGGACACCTGTAGAAGTGTTATGAGCTATAGTGTCAGAAACAACACTTTGTTGCAGTGTGACCTCATGATAGATTACTTAAGTCAAGTAAGGGGGTCTCATTTAAGACCACTACTGTTTGTTGTTAATCTGGTTAACACGGGTTGAGGTTGGATGGATCTGTGGTGAGAATTGCATGAGGTCACCTAATGAACTCATAAGAAGAAAGGTGTACAGTACGTTGTCAGGCTTCAAATGTACAACATGCATCTAGTAACATGTGGACACGTTGAAGTTACTCTGGTGTTGTCAGTGTAAAAGCTTGATATGTAAAGATGCTGCAGCATTGAAGGCACATATTGCAGCTACGTGTTGGTGTATAAGTTTGAAAACTTTTTGCCTTCAGCCTGCATGTTGCAGCGATGGGAGATGCTTGATTTGCTGATGTGAATATAGAATGAAAAGCAATTTATATTTTAAGACTATAGTTAAGAAACATATTTTGATAGAAACATGTTTCAGTAGAGAAATGTTAACATGCCAAAAGCAACACTTTTTAAATCTGTGATTGTATGCAAGTAGTCATAGGACCTGGTGGTTTGAATGAATAAAAAAATCCCCATATAGTCATTCATGGTTTGTTTGTTTTTTAGCAACTACTAGTTAGCAAGTACAGCTACTGTAGAGTGTGACGTCACATTTATAACATTGGCATGTAAATAATGTGTGTCGTGCATTTGAATGTGATTTGAGCTTTCTGACTGACTCCATCTCATCAATGGAAAATACTCTGTTGCTGGTAAACATATTGCACAAATGCATATGTGTGTGCAGTGCAGTTTCAGAAGTATTAATGTGGAGGCAGACTGCTGTATAGGTGGCAAGCCGTGCTAGCCAAGTCGATTTGTGCTATTGAATGTACATAATAAGTCCATATGCTATAAATGCATTATGTTGCTGATGGTTGAAGTATTTATCCTTAAAATGATGTCCACTTTTTCCTGACTAATCATAAAGACATGCATTTGAAAGTCAAAACTTTAAAAAAAGCTGAATTGTTTTTTTGTTTTTTAAAGGCAGGTGCTATCTTTCCTTACTTTGTATTTACTACTATAATACACTTAATCAGAGGATATTATGAGTTTATGAAGTTTCACCTTCTACAGTGAGATAACATGATCAGCTGTCTGCTCAGCAGCTGGGGGTCCCATATTTTGGATGATTTGCACCTACTACGGGAAAAGCAGTTTTTGTTAATGTATTGTCATAGTTTCAGTTTTCATGCATTTAGTACAAATGACAAAAGGCAGTTTTGAAAGTTTTGAAAGCTAGACGGCATTGATTAGAAAAGGGTTGGTCCCATTTGTTTTTGATAAAGATTGGAATTGCAACACATCTGCCACAGGTTGTAATAATAAATGTATTTCAACATGTTCGGTACCGCCAGGCAGTTTATTTATTTTAATTGCATTAATCCCAGGTGTAAAGCAGAATAAGAGATGGGCCTATCAGTCTATACATATACACGCATCATAGTTATCAGAGGGGAAACACCTATGATGCTGTATCATGGGTGTGTAGTGACTTACAATCCTGAGCAAAAAAATGGCTTCTTGTTCTGTTTTTTTTTTTCTGACTCTGTGTAGTACAGTGTTGGTTTGTACTGTAACTGCAGAAATGAACTGGTGACCTGCAGGTTTTCCATAGCTTTTAGAGAGGCTTAGTCAGTAACATTGTCATCAGGGATGTTTTCATATGTGGATGGATGTTGACAGATGCCAAGATGATGCATAATTTATGTATAGCAAAGGCTCATCCCCATAATAAGTTAATTACAAGAAAGTAAAGTAAAGGATGTTTTGCATTTCATACTTGGTGTAGTTGAATGATAATGCAGTCTAGCTGTGTGCCCAGTTGTAGGGCCACATACTCAGCTACTGTTAACAGAGACCACATTTTGTCAAGTACGCTGTTGTGAGGTCATCAGTGTTTTTGGAGCAGCTGGGAAAACAAAGATTATTACATTTCTTTATAGTTAAATCAGAAAAAGGAATGTTTAAACTGTGGTTTATTGGCCATCATTTGTAATTATATAATGATAAATAGTGAAATTTATCATTTGGTGCAATTTTTGGAGCGCAAAACCAAAACTTCTCCTTCTTCTACTAAATGTGTGTTTTTAAATATTTTTTGCTCGAATGTAGAGCTTATCAGCTTGGCGCATGTGATATGTGTGAGGTATCATACCATGACTTGCCATTTAATATTGTTTTTAATTATATACCCGTTGCATATTATGTTCATGATGATATGGCATTACACGCACAGTAACATCTACCCTTTAATTTCAAATTTCTCTTAAACAGAACAAATGGGCCGCTTGCAGCCGATATAGCAAGAATGATGTAAGCACATATGTGTGCTGAAAGTTAAGCTTGTAATAGCACGTGCTAGCAATGATGGTCCAGACACCTGTTATATCAGTCCGGAGGGGGTCGGGACGGCTGATCACGTCTTTCAGCCCCGTTATCGCTCCATCACAACAAATGAATTGAGGAATAGCTAATAACTAATATGAGCCTGGTATAGGATGTTTATAAGTTGTTAACTAGTTATTTTCTTGAAATAACAAACTAAACACAAAATAAATAATAAGGCATGGGCTGTGTTTTTAAACGGAACTGTGTTTAAGCTGCATTTTTTTGACTCATCTGTCTCGTGTGTCGTGTGTGATACAACAGTACAATAATCCATGCAGCTGTCTACACCGCTGGTGCAATGGCTTGCGGTTATTTGCATATTTTTAGGCCTCAGGTCTATTTTCCCTTAACCTATAGTTGTTGTTTACTGGGTTCTGGGCATCTCCAAAACGTGGGTGACCTAGACTCAACACAGTACCTGGGCGCCTCCAATATAACATGCTACCCACACTACATATTCTGTCTAGACACGATGTAACCCTGCACAGACATCTACTGTATATTGCATGTATTATCATTTATTCCCTAATTTAAATGACATAGCAAATGTGTGCATAAACCCTTTTTTTTTCACCATACCAGGTTGTGTTTTGTTGTGATGCCAGAGGTGGTTCAATAGATTGGTTATAATGCCTCATGGTGCTGTCACTCCTGGAGTACGCTGCTTGCATAATGTTTGTCAGAAGTCATTTTAGCGTGCACCCACCTGACCCGCTATGCAGATGAATATCAGCTCAAACAAGGGAAAGACCTGCAATTTTCATTCACCGAAAACATAACACAACCTGTGTGTCAGTGTCGGTGTGTGTGTGTGTGTGTGAGAAACGTAGTGACTCATTGGCTCTGAAGTAATGAGGTAATTCTAGAGGTGTGTGTGTGTGTGTGTGTGTGTGTGGCTGTGTGTGTGTGTGACATTTCTTCCAATGAGACTGCATATGACACTTTATTGTAAGGCAATGAAATCACTAATAAGATATTAAGATGTCAATGCACATGTGTTTCTGGTACCTTCAGAAGATAATAAAAACAAAGTAAACATGCAAAAAATGTTAGGTACACATTTTATCGAAATTTCTAGCGAGACTAGCGTTTTGAATATGACGCGTTAGAATATTACTTGAGTTATAAATATTGTTTCTGTTGAGATCAAAATGAGTTTTAGTAAACAGACCACATGCTGCATCAGCAGAGTAGCTGCATAGCATGATTTATTGCAGTGACATCAAGCATGATAAGCATGTATACTTTATATTTTTGTATGCAGTTCATACCAATGCATTATACCATTACATAGAGATTAAATGTGTATTCTAATCTTTTATTTTTTTTACTTATTTCATATACTGTTTTCATGCCATGTGCATAGAATAAAATATTCCAGCCGTAGACTTTTAAACATAAATTCACCGATGTTCCTCTAAGCCCACCTGCTCCCATTAAACCCACTTGACTGTTTCAATGGTGATTTTTCTCCCTTTTGTCCTTTGTCACCTGATGAATTGGCTCCATAATTCAGATAGTTAGTACCCATATTCAAATGTCAGCAATATTGCATAGACACAATGTGTGTTTTTAAATAGCCTAAATGTGATTAACCAGGGTATTTACTTAATAGTAAATCAATATTTTGTGTCTGAACCTACCTAGCTGGTGGCTGGTGCTAATGTCCCACCTTGTATTAACATTTGAAACTGACATTGAAATTGACTCATGTTCAGTCCTTAGAACACGAACTCGCACACGCACACATACACACACGTGTTTAACCTACAAACGGTTTTCGGAGGTTTTCATAAAAACATCTGCACTTTCAACCATCTGATTGGACCAGACATTTTGGCCAATTTCAAATGGCAACAGCACAATGTAGGATAGAGACACAGATTTTATTTTATATCTATGTTTTTGACAAATTTAAACAAAAGTGTGTGTTGGTTGGTTGGTTGGTTTTACTACTTCTTTGACATTGTAGCTCTGTGTGGTTTCTTGGTTGTAACAAGCTACTAAGCTGCACTGTTGCTCAGTTGTTTTCTTGCTGTAGAAAAGAGGTGACTTCCAAAGTAAAATAAGTTGCGTTACCCACTAGCAAATGTTCATGCATTGTTGTTGTTCTTTTTGTATCATTCAAGGGTTCATTTTGGGACCAAGGCTGGCTACTACAAACTTTCCCAGAGATACTGCAACACTTTGTAGCTTATTTGACAACAGTGTAATAGAATCCATCTCAGCAAGCCTGGACTATGTTCAAACCTGGCAACATTAGTTGGAGGTTATTCATAAGGTCCAGTCAGCGGGGAGGTGGTCATTCATCAGATTCACTAAGGCAGTTTGTGTATCAGCAAGCACGTCTCTTCTGAAGATCTTCATCAACCGCCAAGGACTATTTATAGTTGACTTTGCACCCTGACCAAGTGCTTTTCATCCAAAAATGTACTACCTGACTAGTTTCTCTTATCAAAACATTTGAGTACACGTTTAACAAACCCAAAGAAATGTGACTCCAGATAATATGGTTTACACTTGCTGATGCACTGCCTTCTGTTGAGAGGTTTCCTCTGTAACCTTATCTAGCTCTGAGCCAGATGGGAGAGCCTCTCATTAAAAGTGAATTGGCTCCTAACGGGTGCATTCAAAACTTCCATTGGCTCACTCACCAGTGCATTACACAGGAGTCTAACGTTTCCCCTCATTAACACTGATTTTAGTTTTTCGTTTGGCAATGATGCACGTACGGTGCTTTTAGATGCGCATAAAACAAACTGCGGCCGGCTAATTAAGGGAAAAGGTGAGACTCAAGCATGCCTGCTCTCTGACCAAAATCCAAATGTAACAGGGACCTGTTACATAATATAGTGAATACACAATGAGGTTGGTAAACTCTTGCATTTCGATTGCCAGACTAAACATGCAACTAAGGCTGCTCCTGACTAAAGATTTTTCTAGTCGACTTTTAGTCGTTCAAATTCAAGCCATTAATCAACTTTTATGATAATAATTTGATTAACTGTGCTACATAGCAGAGAAATACAAAACTGTACTACTGTAAACACATGTAGCTATTAGCGAGCAGCTGCTGTCATGAGTCTCAGTGCTTGTTTTCAGCACTCTGACAGCCTGCTCTGGGTGTCTCTGTCCGGATGGCAGGCAGGACGCTCCAGTTCTGGTTCAAAGTGGCGATCGTCCTCTGTCACGTCCCCTCATCTGTGTACGCCACAGCCCAGCTCTTCATTGGCCTCTCGCTCTCTGTCTGTCTCTCTTTGTTTCTTTCTTTTTTTCAAATGAGTCGGAAGGCCCACAGCAGACAAATGTCTTCTCCTCTTAACATCTTTTTTGTTTTTTCCCCTGTGATTACCCGACCAATGATGACTAAGACTCTTCTCATCAACTAACCTTTGGTCGACTAGGGGTCGACGGGGGGGTTTAGTACGGTTGTAACATTATTGAAACCGATACAAAAACTGCGACACAAACGCCCACAGATCTTGAGTTGCTGCTCCGTCTTCCGTGTTGTGGTACGGTAAGTTTAGCTGGGAAATTCTTAAATTGGTGTAACACGGTGTTATTGAATGATGCATCTTTTCACCCACGCCTGAATGCAGACACTAACTGCAGAGAGCACGTTAACCAGAGGACATTTTAGCTGATTTAACATTCATCAGCTACAGCTGATTGTGATGGGCTTTTTTTTTGTCATTTTAACCAGCGACAGACAGCTAAAATGAGAAGCTGGTAATCAGAGATTTTTTTTACACTGTCATCCAGTTGTCTGTGCTGGTTTGACATTAAGATGTCAACTAAAAGTTGCTTTTTCCTGTAGATACAAGATTTCCAGAAATCTGCAGGTTAACAATTGTGAATGGACTTTCCGAAATGATTGCTTTTATTTTGGCCACGGGACAGTGACTCGCATCAGATTAGCACCAACTGGACAGTAAATGAAAATGACAGAAGGAGTCATTTCATATGGAAATGTGGCCTTGTGCTCCAGTCTGCACTTGTGCTCCTTGTTTTACAACCTCCTGTCAAGGGGTGATTTTTTTTTTTTCTTCTCTCTCTCTCCTCTCTTCACCCCATCTCCATTTCATCTTGTTCCTCTCGCTCTTATTTCAGTGATGCTTTATTGGCATGACAAAATTTAAACATCTGTATTGGCAAAACATGTTTTAGAATGTAGCCTAGGCTGAATAATCTCTCACTGCTTCCTCCATCCAGCTCTCTTTCTTCCCCTTTGTAAACCCCTGGCTGTAGGTGATCAAGCGTTTGGGTCTCTGGTGATGAACTGCTGCCTGGTCCAGATGGCTCATTGTTGTATCTGCTGCCCTGCCCCTTTAATAACACACTTTGGGCATCGGCTAGTGTCACTAGCACTGTTTTATAGCTGTGTGTGTGTGTGTGTTGCAGCGTGCTCTCTTTGTGCCCGTATTTATTTATTTATTTGTTTGTGGTTCAGTGCTGTTTTTGCATATGCCTATATTGTGTAGTGATAATGTGAACAGATGCAGTGTAACGATGGTGAGGACAATACAGCAGTGTGCCTTCTGTCTTCTTTTGAAGCAGAACAAATCTGAGGGTGTTTTTCACACAAGTCCATGAGCAGCCCAGTTTTTTTTTGTTCTACATACAGTACATGTGCATATGCAATCCTGCTTAAACCGTTGAACCCTAGTGCATCGTTGGTGCGTTTAGGTAGCAGTTACATCTGTGTTTAGAGCTGTCCATATGTGATTGAATCACCCAAGATGCATTTTAGTGGTATGTGTGAGCAGGACCAACGTCTCTCTTCCTGTGTGCGCTAAGCTAGCTATCACGTTCTCTCCTGCTGACAGATTCTGGCTCACACTGATATTTTGGTTTCACTTGGACTTCTTTTCCTGGCTGGCTCAGCTGTGTGTGTGTCTATGTGTGTTTTAGAGAGGGAAAGTAAGTAAGAGATACCAAGAATGGACCTAGAGAGTAACATGTTGGAGGTAAACATTTTTTAACATCATGAGGGATGCAGCCCTCTGTTCTGTCTTAAATGCGTGACATTGTTTTAATCTGCAAACTGTGGCTAGTGGGCAGAGTGGTAACATACACTACACTGTCCAGATTTTAACAGATTTTTTTAAATACAGTGGTGTGATGTTATTGAATGTGATACAGAGATTCATTACATTGTGGCAAACTGTGCGAAGGGGAAGTCAATAGAATCATAGAGTGAAAAGAAAAAGGCGGTGAAAAAGTGAGGTATGGGTACGGTGTCAACGAGGGCAGCTGGTGGTACAGCCTGCAGCCAGACAAGACTGAAATCTGAGACTTGCACAACCACAGAGTCGGGGCGGAGGGAGGGGGCAGAGAAGGAAACACAAGTGGGAGAAAGAGAGTGAAAGAGAATGTCCTTCGAGGAGGAAAAAAAAAAAAGCAAAATATGCAGGCTCGAGGCAGACAAAGCATGCAAGACGCTGTAGGGAAAAAGAAAGGAAATGGAGAGATACTATCATGAAATATGAAGTTTAGGTGGGCAAAGAATATTTGTTTAGTCCAGCTAAAGTTTGTAATGAAATAAAAAAAATGTTGTGGAGAAGAAGGGGTTATGTGTTTGGGTTGGGAGCTGCTGAGAGAGAAAGAGGGAGGGAGAGAGAAAGAGAGAGAAAGGGGAAGGGTGTGAGTGAGCATGCTCGGTTAGGGCTGACATTGGATGCCGGCTTAGCTGCTCTCTGTCTCACACACAAACACACCCAGCAGCAGTGACACCTTCCACGCTACAGGGGACAGAGAACATGGCTTGAATAAAAGAATGCAGAGGAAGAAAAGTTAGACGCAAAGAGACTTTGTTTGGGACTTTCCCTTCTTTCACTCTTGCTTGCGACAGTCTTCCCTTCTTCCAGCGGGAAACTAAGAAAGCAGGGCTTTGTTTTCCAATCAGTAAAGGATTATTCTTCTGGCAACTTTTTTTTTTAAACACCATACAGGATTTGTTTTTCATAGAAACCAGCCCTTCTTTTGCGGTGGGAATTGTGCTTTTGTGAGGCGAACCTGCAATTCTGGAAAACTTTTTTGTTTGTTTGTTTGTTTTTGAAGAGGATATACCTGTTAAAAGCCGCAGTCCCTGTAGATCTGGCACCGTGATAAACACAGTTGCAACTTGGAAAAGGATAACTAATCCAACTTGGGTGAAATCTACAGTGACTTGGCTAATCTGTCTCGTGTTGCCTTCATGTCCCCGCGGCTGATCGCGAGCAGCCAGGGAGTGGCAGAGTGACCACCTACTGACAGACTGCTTACAGACTTTTAGTGTAACAGAAAGCCATCAGTGAGTTTCTCTGTTTGTGCTGCATCATAAGCACTTAGCAACCTGCGTGGCGTTTCTGTTTATCGTGGCATTCGGTTTGGCCAGATAGGCAGGTTTGATGGATTTCTGCTTCGCCAACAGGATGTCAGGGACTGACTGCGGGACGTTGGAGTTTGATATTTTGTAGTTTTTCCAACTTCTTCCCCCTCGTGGGCTGTCTTTTATGCTTTTGGATATAAGGACCTCCATTTGCCCTTGTGTGGACACAGCCCTCATTCTTTCATAACAGCTTGCCCCGGACCCTCATGCACTCCTTAATGGGGGACAAGGAAAAGGAAATATGAGCCTCTGTTTCATGGTGTGTTTTGGGCAACAGTAGTGATATCAGTGCGTGGTTTCCATGGAGAAGGCCAAAGAAATATGGCAGTGAGGGGCTGCATAAATGCTCTACCCCTATGTCTCTGGTCCAAGTGAAATCGAAGCCGGCTAGCGTAGCACTGCATGCTCCACCCTGGAACGCCTTGTTCAGACTCTTCTCATGTGTAGCTTCAAGGAGCGTGCACAGGCCTGAAGGTGAATACGCTTTTACTCGATGACAACACAGATAAAAATAAACCTTTCCTGGAGACATTTAACCCTTTCATTCTTATCTCTGTGTGTGTGTGTGTGTGTGTATTGCTAGGTGTTGTGGTACCCAGTCCAGCTGCAGCTCTGTTTGATAAATTAACACTTTGTGTACATACCATATGTTGTGACAGAATATATTTTGAATGGCTTGTGTGTGTGTGTGGGTGAGTACAGAAGACGCTTTAAGCAAAGCGTGCCCGCGTGCATTGTCAATTATACGTGGCGGTGTGTATGTACACAGTACAGTGTGTGTGACTAAGAAAAGAGTGGGCCATGAGTTGAGAACAAAGAATGGCATGTTTGTGTTAAAGCCCCGCTTGTTTTCTGCCTCCCCCTCTACTCGTGCCCTGTTCCTTTCTCATCCCTCCCTCTGATGTCTGCTTCCTCTTTTCTTTATCTCTGTATTTTCTTTTAGATGATGTATACCATCACCTTTCTGCTTGTTTCACTCCCCTTTTTTATGTTTCCTTATTTCTTGTGTTTTATCCTTGCTTCTCTTGGCTTTAGTTTGCAATCAGCAGTCCCATAGCATCCCTTTTTAGTGTTACATCCATTTGCAGTGCATCTGTGTGTATCATTTGTAATGTGTAGTTGTGGTTTGGAATGTGGTTTTTGTCTAAGAGAAGTTGGTGCTTGTAATTTGAACATGTTTTTTTTTTCTTGATAAAATGTCAACATTTCCACATTTTAAATTGGTGTTTTGTTCAGGTAGATTGAAGTTATGGCCTTGCCATAAACTCTGCTCCCTGGAGATCTGTCTGCTGACAAAGTTGGCCAAAAACTCACACGACTTGCACATTAAGTTAATCAGATTTAGTGGCAATTTGATAAAAATTGAACTCATGTTGGTGTTAGTTGAGCAGAAATGTAGATGCATCAAAATCGACTATCTATATCACTTTCCCTTCAGGGCGGATGCTTTAAAATGTGCTGTTCCATTAGACCAACAGCGGCTACGTTTACATGCACTCTTTAATCCAATCAGGACCAGCAATTAAAGCCATGCACTTCTCCAATGAAGATGCTTACGTTGGTTTACAGAAACATAATTCAAATGTATTTTCAAGACAAGACCCAGCCCTAGATAATGACACATTTATGTCTTCTGGTGCTGAAACAAGGTTTGTTCACAGCCCTGTGTGTGTGTACCCCTTCTCATATGTCAGCATTTTAATGCTTTAGAAATGGACAAATTATTGATTTTTATCCATTATGCTCTTTTCCATGTGAAAGACAATAGTTCAATTAATGGTTGAATAGACACTAGGAATGTAAGAAAATATCAATACACTTGAGTTTTGTGATATTGTATCATGCCAATCCCATATTCTAAAAATGGTCTATTTGAATATATTGAACAGTCTTGCCTAAATTGGGTACGACTGAAAAGCTGAGACTCTTGTGAACTCAACAATCTCAATTGTAATTATGTGTAATGACGTTAGTCCCCATAGCAACCATTTCATTGTATTGACAGTTTTATTTAACACTTCACCCGACTGTATAAAACAACCTATTATAACCTCTAAGATAATCACAGCCTCATGAATCACTATTTACAATTACTAAATATCGCCTTGCCTACAGCATCGCAATGTATCACAATATATCGGACCGTAACCCCTGTATCGTGATGTATCATATCGCCAGATGGACACACAACAATGCGTTACATAATTTTCAAATTAGTGTTGCAAGTGGAGTAGAGGAGGATGGTAGTCTCCTTGTGTTGACGGGGTTAACACCGTCATGTTGTATCAGATTTTCAAGTGTTTCTTTCCCCTCACCCAACCCACCTACTTTGGCAATGATCTTATAGTCTAATCTTGCTGACTACGCATACAATGAAGAGACTAGATTATTTAGTTTAATGTATTGAGACTGTCTTTACCGCTTCAAATGTGGTCTCTGATGTTGAAGCAGCGTAGGTGTTTTTTCACTTTAAATAATGACTGTCAGCACAGATCATTAAATAGCTTCTCTGCAGTGTGAATGGTTTGCAGAGGCTGTGAAAGTGGCCACAGTGAAAGAACATCGTCTGACTTGAAAGTATGCTGGAACACTTGAACGCTGCTATTTGAGGTCTAAGCATGAATGACAGAACATATGAAGGTCAGACTGAGCTCTTGTCTGGTCAACGACTGCTACATGTGCAGTGGAGTCCATTTTCCCAAATGGGAAAGTGGTCTCAAACTCGGATCCTACTTTGTGCTCAATTGTTGTTCTGATACTGATGCCGCTATCGGAAATGCCTCTGATACAACCTAAAATGCTGGGTCGGGTATCGGTGAGTATGCAAGCGATCCTACTCAGCGATCCGATATCGCATACGTTATTAGCCCTGAAACGGAACCCTGCTGATTCACAGTAGCGTTTTTTGCATATCCACATTATCTAAATATGCCGTGTCAAAAGTGCCAAAAAAAATCAAAAAAATGTCAACAATGTTAAGCTGTTGTTGCACTACTGTTTACTACTACTACTACTTCCATATTTAGTACCATTTTTCATTCATTCATTTGGTTTTTTTTATACTTGAATTGGTTTATTTAGTTATGTCTATATAAGATGGCCTTTAATTGTCTTTCTTTCATCTCATTCACCCTTTTTATTACATTTTAATTTCTCTTTGGGATTAATAAAGCATCCATCCATTCATCTATCTAAACATTGCCGATTGAACAATAATGTCCCTGATGATGACCTAATGCAGAGTAAAACCCTTTAAAACTGTGTCTGTGAGTCAGGTGTGGAAAGTGATAGGTTCTGCATCAGCGTATTAGAACCCTGCCGCAGTAGTTAAGAGACACAGACCTTTTAACACGGACTGTGCTGCGTCTGCTTCATAAAATATGAATTAACAATGCTGGGAAAACTGTGTGGAGGAAAGCGTCGGTACAGAAGGAATCAATGACTACAGAAGTCTAGTGTAATGTACTTTGCATTAGCAGTGCAGTAAGTGGCTTAATTGCCTTGAATGAGCTTTGTTCAGTTTATGAAACAGCAGACGGGCAGTGTCCTTCCTGGTCTTACAGCACAGCAGAGATGGTTGCCATAAAGATTAGACTGCCGTCATTGAAAGCAGATCTGCTTCACATATAGACTGACTTGTATATGTCATTAACCACCATCAGAAGTGGCAGAAGCCAGCCGCCGCTCTGCCTAATGAATGACAATGTTATCCTGTCACAGCGTACTGTTATTGATTACCTTGAGTCTAATTTAACAGCACGGGTATCATGGTGCTATGTCAACAATCCTTCTGTTACATTATGCACCAGTGTCATTCCTGTTTGTATTTGTTGTGCTCGTGATCTCTGCAATTTAGTAAAGATTGACAGATTAGGATTATCAGTCTCTAGTGTTGTATTCTTGTATTCTTATCAGGCTCTTTTGTTTATCTGTTTATTTTTTCTCTTTTTTTCAGAGGTCCCCACATTTCAAGAGAAGACGAAAGCCTTATTTGGAAATCTTATGGACGAAGGTGGGTATTTATGTTTAAGTGTGCCCACCCCCAACCCCCGCCCAACCCCTTTGACCTGCCTCCCTGTCCATCTACAGCTGTGTCCTATGACAACATTACAACAGCCTTTTCAGTAGACCCAGTTTGATGTCCCGCTGTCTCTTTTAATGTCTGCCATAGCCTATGCTGTTTTCCATTTGTGGATATATTATCTGAATATATTTCTCATATCTAAGCTAGTATTATATTTCTCCTTAAACATGTTCCCTTTCTCTTTATGTTGCTCCCTGAATAGCGAGGACTGTGTGCCGAGTCATTGTTGTCTCCGCTCTTCTTTCTGTCATCATCGTCCCGTTGCTCTCTCTGGTTAGCAGGGCTCTTTTTCTGTCTCTTCAGCCCTTCTGAACAATGTTTTCACTTCTGGCTCACACACCTTTTTTTTTTAATGTTTTTGCTGAATGTATAATTTAAGGGTACAAAGACTCTATGGGGAAGTGTCTAATGAGCTGCTGGTTATCTTCGGTGTCGACACTGTAAACACTAAACACAGAAGCCGTGTAAACTGTAAATTCAGACTAAAAGCCTTTTCTAAGTCACCTGCCGGCAACAAAAGGGTGCAGGGCCTTCTTTATGCCTTTTATCTTGACTGTGTCACTTCACAGTCCCCCATGTGTCGGCTGAACGACTGATACGTTTATCCCTTGCAGGCTCTCTTTAGCCAGGCATGTTGCTACTTGTTGTAGCCATACATGCTGCCAACTTGCTCCAACTCCAAACTGCTGCTGTTATCCACCTGAGATTTGTGTCAGAAGTGGCATTTAAACTGCTGAAGTAAATGATTCAGCATGTTTTTTGTTTTTTTCCTTAAAGTGTATGAAGCCTGCTTTTGATGGTGTTACAGCCACTGTACCATAGCCTGTCATGTCAGTGACAGTTTAGATGCCCAAATCCCAAGAGACTGTGTGTATAGCTCGGCCAGTCACATCAGTCACAGCTAAGTCTGTATACTAGTATTAAAACAAAAACATTCAGTTTATTATTACTGGGCCTGGGTGTGGCAACTTAAAAAGTTTCTCAACTCTGAGACTATGAAACTTGCATCCTTTCCTGGCCTCCTGGTTGAGGTCCAGTGTTGATCTATTTCAGTAAAGTATGTTTAGCCATACAGCGATTCTGCTGACTGAGCTACAGTCGGTATTCTTCTTGTTATATTAACTGTAGCCCGTTTATTCATTTCAAGCCACTGACATCCACGTTACAATGAGGGAATTTAATGATTAAACACAGTTGCTTAGAAAGTAAGTTGATGGGCTTGTGAAAATAAAAAAGGTTTCCAACAAGAGCTGCAATGAAAGGAAATTAACTTTGGCAATCAATTCATCGTTAAATAATTTTTAAAAGAAAAATGCTGATTTTTCTGCTTTTTTTGTTATTACATGATGGTGAATATTTGGGGTTTGAACTGTTGGTCAGACAACACAAGACAGTTAATGGCATCACCGTGTGTGTCTGTGTGTGTCTGTGTCATATTGTGATGGGCATCTTTCGCTGTTCTCCGGTAATTTATAAGTAAGGCACAGGGCTGACGAGTTAAAATAACAGCAAAACAAACAAATGAAGACAGAGACACAAACAAGTACAGACGTTCAGAACACAGACAAGGAAATAAGTTGATTTAAAAAAAAAAAAAACAATAAATAAGGTAGAGCAGGTGCTCTAACAGGAAGCCTGACTGAATGAAAATGTTTTCAGCTGCTTAATACAAATGTCACAAGAGTCTGGGGATCGTAACGATAAGGGGACCTTGGGTTTTATAGCAGGTTTGAGGGACAGTCAGTAATTTTTGATCAGAAGACCTAAGCACCTGGTAAGGTGTATGAGGGAGGAGGAGGAGGTCTGTAATATACTGGGGTGTTTAATCATGCAAGGCTAGCACCAAGGTTGGCACCAGTATTTGAAAATGGATCAACTAATAATTGAGAATGGATTAATCATTAATAAAAATAAAATAAAAAATCAGTAGTTGCAGCCCTATTTCCAACTTGGAGTGAAATTTAGAATACATTTTAAATGAATACCTTAAAGTAAGTGATATGCAGTATTAATACTCTCCTGGAGCTACTCGTTCACAGTAAATGAGCCTCTGCCACCAGCTCTGATCATAGCATTGTCCTCAAGTTATTGTCTCTACAAAGCTACCCTATGTTGGCTATTTCGAGTGCATGCTAGCTGACAGTGACCCTGGCCTTGGCCTAGCTGAATGTCCTGAGCTAATTTGGTCCCACTGCTAGCATGCTAGCCAGCTAAGAAGGGCTATTAATAGCTGCTAAGGAATTATCCCCATCACAGCAGATGTTTGCAGGCAGGCACGCACTGGGACGGCTAGCTAATACTGCGTCTCATTACATATAGTTTCTACTTCTGTGGTTGGCATGTGCACATGCAGAGAAGCTTTACCCCAGCACAGAAGCTGTCTGCCACCTGGAACTGCTGCCAGCTACAAAGCTGGACGCAAGTAATGTGATGCTTCTATCTACATCATCTGGCATCTGTGGTTACTGGGCGAGCCTAAAACTTGTTGGGAGTGGTCAAAAAAAGTGAGGAAATCAGTGGAATTTTAAAAAGGCTTCCTCAGTAGGAGCACTGGAAGTAATTACTGTGTTTTTTAAAAAGCAGTTTCATTAGCTGTGTTTTTGTAAGGTTAAATTAGATAGTAGTGGGGGAGTCATAAAATCATCTTAAGAGTAGGGGGAAAAAAAGCAAAATGAAGCAAGCAAAAAAATATGACATTCAAAATGCAAATGAACACGCTGTGTTAAACACCTGGTTAATGTACAAAATGATGAGAGAGAACAAATGTTAGGGAGGAATTCAGAATACTACCTGTGATGCTCTCTGACTCCCAACATCCAAGTATTTTTCTTATACTTTCAACTTGTGGTCAACTACTGCTGGGTTAGGCAAATTGAGCAGCCGTGACTAAAGATTTGGCAGCACTTTGGCTGGTGGGTGCTACATTTCCCAGCTGTTGGACTGTCTGTCTACATATTGTTGTGCTGTCTCACCATATCATTCTCTTCTCTCTCGTCTTTACCTCCCACACATACTATCTGCTTTTCTCTCCACACTTTCTCCTCTCTGTTCCGCCTCTCCCAAATATTTATTTATTTATTTTTTCTGTTAAGTCGTCCTTGTTTTTCATGTTCCTATTAATTTTTGTTCACACATCCTCTCGGCCCATCACTGATGTACTTGACCGGTTTGACTCTAAACTGCTTCACCCTTCCATTTTTTTATATCCTGTTCTCCACCCTCCTTCGTTTCATCCACAACAGGTCTCCTTTTCTCAGCACATACCTTTCCTCCTGCCCATCATTTGTACTCTCTACCCTTCCTTTTGCTCTGCTCCACAGGCCATCCCAACTTAGCCGCAAACCTGTTACCAAGGCAACTGCTCAGCACGATAGGAAACAGCAGCTCCACACACACACACCACATCTGAGTTCACTTTACTGTCTGGTTGTTCTTTTTTTATATATGTGATGAAGAAAATCTGTGCAGCTCTGACTTGCTGCTGGGACAGTAATAGATATGTTGTACATGGAGAGAGTACAGGCATGGTTTCTGCTCATTCCTCATGCAGTGCTGCCCCCCCTCCCCTCCCCCAAGTCCTATATTCCTCTAAAACTGTGTGTATGCTCCAAATGCCTGCAGTAGCCAATGTGTTGTGGTTCCAGGCGTTTCATAGTCTACAGCAGTCATACAGATTGGGAAGTGTGGGCGGATGACTACAGAGTTTGGACAAGTGGGTAATGACACTAATCACTTGTGTAAGGCAGTAAAACTGTTTGATACTTGATTATACATTTGTATACACATATACCGTAGCTCTATGAAGAATGTAAACGCATCAGAACGGTATCTTGCTGACGTGTGTGCTGTGCATACAGTGGATTGTGGCTCTGCTTGACTTTTTTTTTTTTTTGTTAAATACAAGAGGCATGATTAAAAAGTGGGACTAGATTAGGTCATCATGCACCTGCATGTAAGTTGAGTAGTGCAGCCGGCATAAGCACATCATAAGTTGAGTTATATTTCCTGCTGTACATTTGTTCATTGGGAGATGAACTGACAGGCTGTGCTCTTGCACCTGATGATCGAGGCTTGTTCATATTTCATATTTCTGTGCAGTAGATGTGGAATTTAGGTTTGGGTAGCTCTCATATCAGGGTAGAATGAGATATTTGTTCACCAAGCTAAAAAAAAAAAAGTAATTAAATTAAACAGACAAACAACCTAAACCTATCAGTCATAACTGTGCAGATACAAAGACCTCAGCGCCATGTGACCTGGTTTATCACGGCCGTCTCACCGTCTCTCTCTCTGTCCATTTCACTAGAAATGAGTCGCCAGACTGCCACCGCGCTGCCCACAGGAACCTCCAAGTGCCCCCCCTCCCAGCGCGTGCCCACCCTGTCAGGCACCACCGCCTCCAACAGTGACCTGGCCAGCCTGTTCGAGTGCCCTGTCTGCTTCGACTATGTCCTCCCCCCCATCCTGCAGTGCCAGTCCGGACACCTGGTATGTACGGCCCAGTGTGCAAAGCCAGTTGTTGTATGCATTACATCTACGTGGCAGTTTGACTTAATTTTAAATCTGAAAAAAATGTATGTGGGTGCACAAGTTAATATTAAATTTATAAATATTGTTACCAAAGTCTGTCTCATTGGTTCCCCACCCCAGGTATGCTCCAACTGTCGGCCCAAGCTCACCTGCTGCCCCACCTGCCGAGGCCCCCTGGGCTCCATCAGGAACCTGGCCATGGAGAAGGTGGCCAACTCTGTCCTCTTCCCCTGCAAGTACGCCTCGTCGGGCTGCGAAGTCACCCTGCCTCACACTGACAAGACGGAGCACGAAGAGCTGTGCGAGTTCCGGCCGTACTCCTGCCCCTGCCCCGGCGCCTCCTGCAAGTGGCAGGGCTCCCTGGACGCCGTCATGCCTCACCTGATGCACCAACACAAGTCAATCACCACGCTGCAGGTCAGACTCTCACTGCTCTACAAGTGTGTCTTGTTTATTTTTGTGTTTTGATTGATAAATAATGATTTCTGCTCACAGTTCGGATACCCTGATAGTTCCACAGACTGGCTACATTTCTTTTATAAATGAATGAGATTATATTACAGATTACATTATGTATGTTTTGATCATTTTACTCAAAAACTAATCATCCAGAGCATAGTGTGCTCTTTAGCTTTAGGTTGAAACTACAAAATGCTTCTACCCTCATCTGCTATTTCTAAAGTTCAATAACAGCAGTTTAATCTGCAGAAATGACTCCGTGCTTCACTTGAATTTATCACTGCTTGCAAAGAAAGAGCAAACATCATAATTCTTCACTAAATTACATCCTTCGACCACATCTACCAACAATTTGACTCCTGCACGATATTCTGTTTTATACCGAAGAAAACGCTTCTAAAACACCTCATTGAAGCGTGAAGACTTTATGACGAACACCATTATACCTGTCTGTGTCTCTCTGCAGGGGGAGGACATCGTGTTCCTGGCCACAGACATCAACCTGCCGGGCGCGGTGGACTGGGTCATGATGCAGTCGTGCTTCGGCTTCCACTTCATGCTGGTGCTGGAGAAGCAGGAGAAGTATGACGGCCACCAGCAGTTCTTCGCCATCGTGCAGCTCATTGGGACTCGCAAGCAAGCCGAGAACTTCGCTTACCGGCTGGAGCTGAACGGCCACCGGCGCCGCCTGACATGGGAGGCTACGCCACGCTCAATCCACGAGGGCATCGCCACGGCCATCATGAACAGCGACTGCCTGGTGTTCGACACGTCCATTGCACAGCTGTTCGCTGAGAATGGCAACCTGGGCATCAATGTCACCATCTCCATGTGCTAAGAACTTCAAGGGAAGGGGGTTAAAAAGTTACAGATTGTTCGGGGGAGGAGCAGGGGAGGAGGGAGGGAGGGAGGGGGGGTTGTAAGGGGTCAAATCAGTTGTGACCTCACAGGGTCCTCTCTCTGCCTCACCCCTTGATAGACTTAATGTGGAACTGGACTGTCTGATCGGACAGCCGTGGAGGCCCAGGGGGTGGGATGGATGGGTGGAGCAATGAAATAACACAAGGACATGACTGTGTAGTGATGGCTATAGCCTTATAAACACACACATATATATAAACGTATATATGTGAGACTCATGCACGCACATGCAGTCTCGCCCTGTCTTGGTAATAAACACAGACACAAACTGACAAGCTGTTCAGTCAGACTCTCGTGTCTTTGTCAGTGTCTCTCTCTGAGTGTTTTTCCCACTACTCCTGCTTCTCACTCTTTATTTTAGTGTCTCCCTTACAGCCCCCCCCCCCCCCCCCCCCCCCCCCCCCTCTCCCCTCTCCCCCCAGTCCTCCTCAAACATTTCAGACACTACAGCTCTTCTTCAGCCTTCACCCTGAGACACTGTAGGCTAGTCACCGAGCAGCTCTGTGCCCTGACAGCTACACACCGAGGAAGGCTCAAGCTATATTTTAACAGGGACTTCGGTCAGTGCTAGACAGTTAGCCAGCTATCTAGCCCCCCACGCCACCCCCCATGCCCCCTTCTGTTCATTAACCGCCTCAGCACTCGTTCCGTTGTTCAACACGCACCCGACACCTGGCCGGTCATCTCAAAGTATCCAACTCAAACTGGAGCACATGAAGTTCCTTGTTTGTTTGTTTGTTTGTTCTTTTTTTTTTTTTTTTTTTTTTTTTTTTTTTTTTCCTCCTGCTTAAGGTGTTGGTATTTATTTTCACCTGTGACTGACATGGCTGTCGATGGTTCGGACTGCAACCCTCTCACATGGATGGCTGTAGCACCAAGTTGAGTGCAGGATCTGACGTCCGTCTACATCTACGGCTTCAAACATCTGCACAGGCTCATCTGGTTTCCCTCCGGTCCGCATCTGGTCCACATCAGTCCACCCAAGGCTAACGATTGTGCGTTGGACGCTCTTTAAATAGTTGACTGTCATTGATAGTTATTAGAACAGACACTGCTCTCATACTGTATGGATTTCAGAAAGCCCTCAGCTACAACAACCCCCGGACTTTTTCTTCTTCTTCTTTTCACGGCGACAGTGGCGACAAGTAAAGAAGTTCTGACACGCACACAGACAAACACACACACACACAGACGCGCACCTGTTGTATATGTTACAGACTGTGTGCAGGTGTAACAGTGGATGAATTGAGTGTGTGACGGAGCATTTTGACTGAGAAACAGAGGGGTCTTGTTGTTGTTGTTGTTTTTTTATTTTTTGTTTGTTTGTTTGTGAGGAAGAAGGAAAAAAAAAACACTGCAGTTCAGTTAAGTATTTTTTTCGGGATATATTGCTTAAATTTGTTTTCTTTTTAATTATTGTAGTTGTCTTTTTTGTATAGGAGAGAAGAGGTGTGTGCGTGTGTGTATGTGTGTGTGTGTGTGTGTGTGTGTGTGTGCGTGCACGCGTGTGTGCATGTGTGCGCGAGGTGGTCGTCTAGCTCACTTTCCTCTCCCCGCTCTTATTCTTCTGCCTCCATCTCTCTACGTCTGCCAGTGTCGTCCTCAACCACTGATTGACTGATCACCCAAACAGGAACGAGGGACAGTTTCTACCGTTACAATGTTGCTATTGTTATTATTAAATGGAAATTATCATAATTATCATTTTTTGTAATGACTTTTAAAAACAAAAATTAAAAGGCAGTTGTAAAACTTGTGGCTAAACTTCAGTGTTTGTAGATAAAAGCAAGTTGTATTGTTCTT
Source organism: Pampus argenteus (assembly GCA_036937835.1). Lineage (NCBI taxonomy): Eukaryota > Metazoa > Chordata > Actinopteri > Scombriformes > Stromateidae > Pampus > Pampus argenteus. The sequence continues at coordinate 21,415,382 of CM072869.1, forward strand.
CTGAAGGTTTGTCCTCCCCCTCATCTATTTGTCTCTCTGTCCTCTTTTTGTTTGTGTGGTCTTCTCTTCTTTCTCTCTTTTTTTTTTTTTTTTTTTTGTCTATGAGGAGAGAGGGAGGTGAAAGAAACCATCTCTCCCTTTCTCTTCATGTGGAGTCTCAGTAATGTTGCTGCTCTCCCTCAACTCCTTGACTTTTTTTCTGTTTTAATTTGTCATTAAATAAATCTATCTTTTTCATACCTGGGGCCTTTTCTCCTTTTTTCTTTAATTCTAATATTTAGAATTATTGTTTTTATTTATATAATCTAATCTTTTTTTATTATTATTATTATTAAGTCAGTTTTTTACAGTGCTTGAGAGCTCTTTGAGTTGTTGAAATCTGCACATTTACAATATGAAGCGATCCAGCGATTCTGGAGCTATTCTCATATTATATTACATAGATCTTCCTCAGCAGATGTGAACTTAAAAAATGTTAAAATATCCATTTTCTGTGAGCTTCAAAGCTGCAATGCATGACGGGTCGCTTGTAGTGACGAACCTACAGAGAATTAACACAGACTCTGCAGCGCTACGCTTCATAGCTTCTTTCAACTTATTATTTTGGTTTTCTGACCCACAACTTAATTGTTGTGATTCCATCCCACCACTCTCTCATTGTTTCCAGACACAACAGGCATCTGTTTTCAGGAGGAACAGCCTTTAAAAGCCCCACCATACTCTTCCTGCCCAGCACCAAACAGACAGTTGGCAACTAGCTGGTTGAACATAGTGGAGTATTTAGCGGCTGAAAAGCCACATATCATCTTCAGTTTGGAGTTCAAAACAAAATTAGTCTTTCATACGTGAGGTATCATTAAACATGACTTCAAGTGCTAATTTCCCCTGTATTTGCAAAACATGCATCTGTTTTGACAGTAATTTCCATATACAGTCAGCATATGTCAGTGTTCACAGCTTGTTTCTGCTGCCCCCAAGTGGCCAAAGATGTGCTGTAATTGGACATGGACAAGGTAAACTATATGTACTGTTTTGTTAACTGTAAAGCAGTTTGGACATTTAATTGTATGTTTTGGCTGTTCATTCATACATTCTCTCTTTCTCTCTCTCACACACGCCGATGGCAGCAAAGCATCCTGACCATCATGTGCACTTTGGGGATCCGTATCTTGCTCTTCAACATGCAGATAGGAGGACAAGGTCAAGAATGAATTAATTAGTAATGAAAGTATTTTAGGGATGTGTGGGATCTGTGTTGGTAGACAAGTCTACTACAGGCAGCGACAGATGACGACTATCCAGCCAGAAGGAACCTGAATGAGTCAGTATGAAGCCAGGTGCATCTTTATCACATCAGGGGGAAGACATGCACTCTCAGCAAATCTTTGTCTGAATACTGTATGTTGACACTGCAAATTCACATTTCAAAGCCATTTATCACCAGCTTCTTTACCGAGGTCAAAAACATTTCAATACAAGGAGTTCAAACTAATCACATCATTATTATTATTATTATTATTATTATTACTACAGAAAATTCTCCAAACGAACCAAAGAGTTTCAGCTGTAGAACCCCCCCACCCCCAGTGATATTGTCCTCAATGCATCTGTCGGCCTCCCTAGTTTATCATTGTTAAGTAGGTCTTTGGATGTAGGGCAGCTTGTGTGAGGTCAGATAGGTAGATCACACACAGGAATAGTTTTTTTCTGATTATTCATTAATCATTCAGTATTCATTAGCACCAATAATTTAGCTTCTGATCAGGGAGCTGAGAAAAATGTGTATGCATTATTCAGTGGGTATTATATATAATTTAATATTATTTTTGCCATATGCATTTATGAGAGCAAACATGTAGCTGTATTGGCACAAATACAGTGTTTTCAGAAAATAAATAAATAAATAAATAAATATATATATATATATATATAATGTTGGAAAATAATTTCACAGCACATTAGACGTCATTTCTAGGAGACAGGGAAGCATATATGTTTGAGTTATTAATGTAAGTCTATGTAAATACTATGTGTGTGTTCATAAGCATCATATAAACACTGGAGGGAAGGAGGGATGTGGTGATAGATGAAGCCTGGACATGCAGGTTCTATATGTTATGGTCAAGTACAGGCAGAGAAGGCTGCTTCAGAGCAGTCTGTGGCTAAATAGCAGCCTCTAGAGGGGACATGTTTCACTACACCATGACATTAGTGATCAGGAAATGTTAAAGACCTGCCAGTTATCTGTTACGGCAACATTGAATACGACTGAATATTGATATTGCTTGTGTGCTTAAAATCATTCCATTAATTCATGATGTTAATAATGCACTACAGGTGCTGGTCATAATGTAAGAATATCATGAAAAAGTTGATTTATTTCAGTAATTCCATTTAAAAAGTGAAACTTGTATAATGTATACATTAATTTCACATAGATATTTATTTTAATATTGATGACTATAACTGATAACCAATAAAAAAAAACAAATTCAGTATCTCAGAAAATTAGAATATTACTTGAGACCGATACAAAAAAAAAGAAATGTTGGCCAACTGAATAGTATGAATATGAAAGGTATGAGCATGTACAGCACTTAATACTTAGTTGGGGCTCCTTTTGCCTGAATCAGTCTCCACTATCAGAGCCCAGGTTGCTCTGATCATGGCCTTCAGCTCTTCTGCATTGTTGGATCTGGCGTATGTTCCTCTTCATAATACCATGGTCCTTAAACCAGGTTCTGGTAGCTTTGACACTGTGTGCAGGTGCCAGGTCCCGTTGGAAAATTAAATCTGCATCTCCATAATGTTGGTCAGCAGCAGGAAGCATGAAGTGCTCTAAAACTTCCTGGTAGACGGCTGCGTTGACTGTGGACTCAAGAAAACACAGCAGCAGATGACATGTCACCCCAAACCATCACTGACTGTGGAAACTTTACACTTGACCTCAAGCGATGTGGATTCTGTGCCTCTCCTCTCCTCCTCCTAACACTGGGACCTTGATTTCCAAAAGGTCAGAGAACATACATGTGACATCATTGCACGTCTGTCCGTCCTGGGAGAGGGATCCCTCCTCTGTGGCTCTTCCTGAGGTTTCTTCCACCTTTTTCCCTGTTAAAAGGTTTTTTGGTGGACAAGTTTTTCCTCACTCGAATCGAGGGTCTAAGGACAGAGGGTGTCACTCCCTGTACAGATTGTAAAGCCCTCTGAGACAAATGTATGTTGTGATTTTGGGCTATATAAATAAAATTTGATTGATTGATTGATTAATAACGTTACACCACTCAGCAGCAGTCCAGTCCTTCTTGTCTTTAGTCCAGACGAGACGCTTCTGACGCCGTCTCTTGTTCAAGAGTGGCTTGACACAAGGAATGTGACAGCTGGAACTCATGTCCTGCATACGTCTGTGTGTTCTGGTTCTTGAAGCGCTGACTCCAGCTGCACTCCACTCCACTCTTTGTGAATCTCAACCATATTTGTGAATGGGTTTTGTTTCACAATCCTCTCCAGGGTGCAGTTATCCCTACTGCTTGTACACTTTTTTTCTACCACATCTTTCCCTTCTTCGCCTGTCTATTAAAGTGCTTGGACGCAGAGCTCTGTGAACAGCCAGCCTCCTCAACAATGACCTTTAGTTTTTTTCCCCTTCTTGTGCAAGGTGTCAGTGGTCGTCTTTTGGACAACTGTCAGGTCAGCAGCCTTCCCCCATGACTGTGTAACATACAGAACTAGACTGAGAGACCATTTAAAGGCCTTTGCAGGTGTGTTGAGTTAATTAGATGATTAGAGTTTGGTACCAGGTGTCTTCAATATTGAACCTTATTGAGGTACTCAGTTTGGGTTTTTTTTTATTAGTTGTCAGTTATAATCGTTAATATTAAGATAAATAAACACTTGAAATATCTCAGTCTATGTGAAATGAATGTATACATTATACAAGTTTCACCTTTTTAATAAATAACTGATCATACTCAACTAATGCTCTACTCATCTAATTAACTCAACACACCTTAATCAAACAGCTGCAAGGTTTTTCTTCCCATCAAACATCTTTCATGTCACCACCACACGAGAGAAAGATGATAAATCCGCGACTGCAGTGGCTTCTTCCCACTCCCATTCTTGGTATCTATTAGACAGACTTACTTTCCCTCTCTAAACACACATACACATACACGCACACACGCACACACACACAACAATGTGGCTGTGTTCTTTGAAATCATCATCTTCATACATCTTTATTATTTGGCTAAACATATCACGTACACACATATCACGCTTTGTTCTGTCACTTTCTTGAAGTATGAATGTAATTTTCTGCTCGGGTCCATTAATCTTTTCATGGTTGTCTAAATATGGAGAAAAACACACACTGCACGCTGGTGTTTCACATAACTTCTCTGCAGGGTGACAATTTCACATGTGGCACAAATGTTTTTTTTGCACCAGTTTCCACGTGCACCAACACACACTGATTATATTTGTATTGATACTATCTGACACAACCGCGCACTGAAAACACAAGAGAGGAATACTAGAGAGGATTTCAAGCATCTTTAATTCAACTGTTGTGACTTTAGTATGAAAGAATGATGTAAGTCATTACTGTAATTTCCCAGTTTAAGATTAATAAAGTATATCTATATCTATCTATCTACAATGTCATATATTAAACACATTTATTGGAAAAGCTTCAGTTCCATTTATACTGCAACAATCTCACACTTTCATGTCATGTTACTGTATGTTAGGTTTGTAATTAAGAACTCTTAACATGCTCGGAACAGGCTACAGTCATCTGAAAGCATCAATCGTCACATACAGAAAGCATCTCAACATTAATGCTGCGTTACAAACAAGAAATCCAAGTGCGCGCTGGTACATTATGGCTATATTGTTTGGCTACAGAGGTGCTGTTAACGTAATGTAATGTAAAGAACGCACTGTTTGGATCATGTAAATACTTTCTGAGGCTTTTGTGTTAGCAAGTAATATGATGAACTGTAGTTTCATTAATCTCTTCAATATGAAAAAAACTTTGAAAAATCTCAACAGCAAATTGCCTAAAAACACGATTTCAGATCAAGAACGTGATTTAGCAGGATGAGAATACTTTTAATCATATAATAAGAGTTATAATAAGAATTTTCTGCCACTGCATATCAAGGAAAAGCCTGTTAGATACTTAGAGAAACACACTCAAAGAGCTCAAAGGTGACACGCTCTGTCTCTCTCCTCTGTTTTGATCTTCACGTGCGTGTGTGTCTTATTACAGCTTGCTGGTCAGCTGACGGTGTGTGTGTGTGCTGGCTGTCCCGGGGAAACCTCCGTCGAAGGCGGCGTTCAGCACCTCGTCGAGGTTTCCGGCGGTGACGAAGTCGAGGTCGGCTCGGACGTTTGCCGGAAGCTCCTCCAGGTCCTTCTCGTTACGCTTCGGGAGGATGACGCGCTTCACTCCTGCCCTGTGGGCCGCCAGGACCTTGTCTTTGATCCCGCCCACCTGAGTAGGACGGACCAATAAAACTGTTGCGACGCTTTCCTATTTTTACTGTGTGTGTGTGTGTGTGTTTCAATGTGATAACTCACCGGCAGCACCAGCCCTCTTAGTGTGATCTCCCCCGTCATGGCAATGTCTGATCTGACGAGTCGACCACTAAACAGTGAGGCTAGGCAGGTTACTATGGTAACACCAGCAGAGGGGCCGTCCTTGGTCACAGCTCCAGCGGGGAAGTGGAGGTGGATGTCTGTCCCTTCTAATGGATCTGGACCCCCAACCACTGCACACACACACACACACACACACACACAAATATACCTGCTGCATATTATCTGTACACATGTATAGCCATGTACAGCATGTGTATCTGTATCTGTGTGTACTCACTGTTGGTGAGCTCGTAGGTTTTAGCGTTTGCTCTGAGCCAGCTGATCGCCAGATGGGCGGATTCTTTCATAACGTCTCCCAGCTGACCGGTCAGAGTGAGCTGACCTTCTCCCTCCATTCGACTTGCCTCCACAAACATGATCTCCCCACCGAGCGGGGTCCATGCCAGACCCAGAGCCACACCTGGCAGGGTGAGCCGCTCAGACACCTTCCAACACACACACACACACACACACATCTGTAATACTGTATTTGGTAGAATGATGAGGAGATAAGAGAGACTGCAGCGACAGGCCTGTAATCAGCTTTCGAAAATGCTAGAATGATTATAAAAGTAGGCCAACATGACCGCCAGAGAGGCAGGCAGGTAAAATGAAAACAGGTGAAGGGGGGGGTCGGAGGTGCAGGGGAGGAGAAGAAAAAGGATGGAAAATATGAGAAAAGAAAACAAAGAGACAAATGGGCTGGGAGAGTAAAACCAGTTAAACATCCCTCTATTGTGTTTTCAAGCACTCTGAATTTATGATGTGCAGCTGACAGATTCATGAGCTGTGACGATGACCGTTATTAGTTGCAGAAAAAAAAAGGAATTGCAGGTTTGTGTAACTACTCGCTTTGTCTTTCTTCATTCATTATGTGGAAAATGATAATGCTGCTTCCCCTGCTTACCTCCATCTCAAACAGTGGAGGCCCCAGGATGTCTTTCAGAGCGATGTGGTCGATCACTATGGGCATCTCTGGAGGAGCTGCTTTGTCTGAACACACGCACACAACATTGGAAGAAAATGAATGCTTCATGTCACACAGGAGTGATTGACATATCACACATATCCCTCTGTTAGATTACATTACATGTAATTCATTATGCAGCAAAAACAACATCTGCTAAAAGCCTTAAATACACATTTCCTTCGCATTCTGTGTGCGTGTGTGTGTGTGTGTGTCACAAAAATGACCCAATTAATTGAAGATTGTTTCTCATTTCCGTGAATGTTTCTGCAAATCAGGTGACTGTAGAGAGTGAGCGATAATGTGATTACAGGTAGAAAACTACAGAGAGCGAGTGAAGGAAAGAACACACCGTCGTCATGCGAGCATCGTCGAATGAGCACAATCCGCTTGGAAAAATACGAAAATACGCGCGCAGGAATGCGGATGATTGACACGCTGCATCAAATTTTGATTTGAGGTCAGAGTTAAGTGTTGGGTACAAATGACACGTGAAGAATAGATCTCGAATATAATGTGACTGTTTTTTTTTTGTTACCTAGTGTCTCAGCTTCACTCGTTGTGTCCGATTAGAGCATTCCTCAGGACTGTGCGGTATGTGCAGAGAGTGACATTTCTGGTAAGCGCGAGTTAAAGGCGGATACAGTATTTTGATTTATCGTGGCAGTAGAAGCACATGCGGAACTAACAACATCAATGCCGGCTCCGGGTCCGTGAAATCGTGCCGGGTCGAGTCGTGTCGGGAGAGCCAGCACGAACAGTATGAAGATGTTGGAACTGAAAAACCTGCATAAAACAGACTCATCACTCTTAATAATTACTTCTGAGCTTTTGTCTGCTACAATATGTCAAATGATCCATCATTAAACTGATACTGATACATGGAGTTTGGTGACCTCAGAAAATTCCCAGCTCAGCTCTACGGTCTAATCAACCGGGATAACTGAAAACACATGTGTGCAGACAGAGTTTTTGACAATGTTACTTTCCATTTTTAACTGTCAATAGCCATAATTCTCTCTGATAGTTCTAATAAGGTTAAATTATATTTTACTGAATCAAACGTGCTGGGAAACACTGAGTCTGTTGATATTTCCTTCTAAGTGTTAAATGTTTTTGACTAAGACTCTTGCTTTATCCAGACTGCTTGTTATATTGTTGTTGAATTCACTGCCTCTTTTTATTTTCTATATATTTGTCAATATATACAAAGCCATTTGTTTCTATATGTCTGTAACTGTGTATGTCATGTGTGTCTGTTATGATTATGTTCCATTTATTTCTTTATTTGTAGTTTTTATGTAACTAACTAACCTTTGTTGGGTGCTGGTTATAGATTGGATGGACTGGATGGAGGTTACCATGGATACATTTCTGTTTAAGTGTATGGATACTAGGGGAAAAGATGTGGTAGTTCTGCTGTAAACCCATTTTATGACACAGGCTTGTCATATTTTTTTTTTTTTTCAGCTCACTCATGATCTGAGATGAATTTTCATTTTTTTCACCTTGTATGGCTGATTCAAGTTGATTCTTCTTCTTCTTTGCAACTTTAAAATTTGAACGTCCAGCCTCTTCCTTGATCCTACACCCTCACACGCACACACAAAACATAAATAAATGGCAGCTCAAACTCTCACCTCCCTGCTGTGTCTGGCCCTCGGGGGTCAAAGCCTCCGTGTCTGTGATTCCGTGACCTTCAGCGACCTTCACAGCCACGGCTCGGCAAATCGCTCCGATCTTCCTCTCTAAAGAGCGCACGCCTGCCTCACGGGTGTACCTGGATGAACAAACATGTGCACAAAGATGAATACAATTACGCAGCAGACCTTGCTTTGACCTGTAACTGCAGTGCCCCTGTTGGGCAGAAGCATGAATAGACAAATCAACAAGTGAGACTAGACAAAACAAGAGAAGATACTCAAAAGGCTCATACTGAACGTGACCAGCGTGACACTTGTGTTAATCTGTTCCCTCTCCTCTTTTTCTGTTCGTCTTCTTCTTTTTTAAGGTTTTTTTTTTATTATTATATATGTATAAAAAAGATCAAGTATATCAAAAAAATCAAGAGCCTCCTCTTCAGAGCACAGGCACCAAGCTGTGTGCTGTTGGCTGTTTCTATAGTAACCAGACTAGAGTGCACTGAGTGTTGTACAGAGGCTTTGTAGGTCTGCAGGCAGCATAGTGCTTACCATCTGGATAGACCAGAAGCCTCCTCATCAGCACTTCCACGTTTGCTGATTTTGGGGGTTTTTTTTAAGCATCATACCACATGTTTGCCAGACACTTTGACAGCTGATGCTGTGGACTGTATATACAAAGATTACGATCAAAATCACACCAGTGCAGATGATTGATAGAAAACTAATCACAGACACCATAAACAGTACGACCGACTTGCCATTTCTACACTTCTGTTTATGTACAGATTAAACACAGAGCCATAACATGTCTGTTGACGAGCTTTAGATGTGTCAACATGCTGGTACCGCAGAGCAGAGCCGGGCTACTTATTTCCCCGTTTCTAGTACGGCTGCAGCTATCGGTATTTTTCATTATCAACTGATCTGTTGATTATTTTCTTGATTGATTGATTGATTAGTCATCCGGTCCGTAAAATAGTGAAAAGTGTCCATCACTGTTTCCAAAAAACCCAAGATGCAATCGTTGACTGGGTCAGATTTACTATACGTATATGATACTGGTGCGGATTACCTCATCAAACTTGTCAAAACTATTGTGTGTGTGTGTGTGTGTGTGTGTGTGTGTGTGTGTGTGTACCTGGTAATAATATCCTGTGTTGTGTCTTGTGGTATATGCAGCTGTTGAGGGGTTAATCCATGCTGCTCCAGCTGGTTTGGGATCAGATGCCGGTGAGCTATCTCCACCTTCTCCTCCTGGGTGTAGCCTTGAAACATACACGCACACACACACACACACACACACACATTAATAAAATCATTAATAAATCATTCCCTCAAATGACTTTGTGTGTATCCCGCTATTGGTTATATGCGATTGGCTACGCAGTTGGACATGGAGTCGTTTCATCCGTTCTGCGACTACTCCGACATAAATCCAATCATACAAGTCAAATGTATGGGTATGTGTGGATGGAGCAGTTTCCTGTGAGAGACTCTCTGCAGGTAAACCCACCTGGTACCTGCAGCACCTCCATCCTGTCCAGCAGGGCGGGGGGAATGGTCGCTGTGCTGTTTGCAGTTGCAATAAAGAGCACTTGGGAGAGGTCAAAGGCCACGTTAAGGTAGTGGTCTGTGAAGTTGTGGTTCTGCTCTGGGTCCAGGACCTAACAGAACACGTAGAGACTGTTTCAGAAGAACATACAGAATGAATTCAAAGAAAACTTGGGGACGATGTAGGTCACATGCTTATTAGCAGTTTGAGCTAAGGTTAAGGTTAAGTGGCAGGTCGGGTTGAATGTATATATACACTGAAGACATCTGATACTACTCCAGGAAGCAATCTGATAGAGAGAAACAAAGCTGACCTCTAGTAGTGCAGCTGCAGGGTCTCCTTGCAGGCTTTTCCCCAGTTTGTCCACCTCGTCCAGGAGGAAAACTGGATTATTGACGCCCACCGTCTTCAAGCCGTTGATGATGCGGCCGGGCATGCTCCCTACGTATGTGCGTCTGGAGAAACGGGCGGGGTTTGAACTACTGACCACTACTGCTGTGTTGACTGTTTCTATCCCCTTTTAAACAAAACTGAAAGCCCACAAGTTCATTAACTCGACTTGGGACAACGGAAAAGTGCAAAAATATACATGCCAAGGTGAACCATCATGTCATGTTTGGTTTTTTTTTAAACATATGCACTGCATTACTACACAACTATAGTAAGACCTCACAAAAACGAGCGCAGACATAATGTAGTCCATGACAAATGACCTAATTCTAAAAAAAAACACCACAAAACTGTCAAAGAGAGAGCAGTCTATCTTTTTTTTTTTTTAAGTTGGACAAATTGTATAATGGGCTGTTGGTATGCTAGATGCATGTTTCTCTTCTTCCTTAGACTGTTTACTAGCATCTGTTATTTACGTCTGTGTGTGTGTGTGTGTGTGTGTGTTTTTGCAGAGCTCTGATTCATTCCTGACAGAAGCCCGTTAACAGACTGATCAAAGGCGAGCTGAGTGCATTTAAGTAAGTGTAATGATTTTGTACTGACTTAAGTTACTGAGGATACTGTGTACGCACTATGTGAGTCATGTGCAACAGACATCTGACACACTTCATTACGATTGTGTGTGTGTGTGTGTGTGTGTGCCCACTAAGTATAGTTATTTACAACATAAGTGAAGCACCACAGTGATGCTGTGCTTGGTTGGTACTTGGTTCATATTTCTGGTTGTCAGATTACAGATTTGACCTATTTTGCAGCTAAACAAAGTTTTCAAAATCAGTATTAAAAATATTTTTTTTTATCATGGTGGGGATTGATTATATTTGAAATACTGACCCACACAGCAGCAGAGAGCACTGCTCCTCATTGTGTCTACCTGTGTGGTCTGAATCTGACCGATCACCAACCCTTCCCACTAGCATACAGGGAAACCTGCACCTCTGCCCCAGGAATTTCACAATCTAATCTGTGGTTGTAAAACTTTCCTTTAAAAAATCATTACATTTTCTCAAAAATCAACAGTGCGTATGTATGACCTTTGGCTGTGTTTATTAACCTCGAACCTATTTTATGTTGTACACATTACGGCTAATAACGTATCACTCTGCGAGTCAGGAGCCTCACAGAGGCGGGAATCATCACTGAGCAGCCCGGTGACGGGACTGACTCGGATAATGACGAGAGGGATCCGGGCTGCTGGATCCTAAAATCACCCAACTGTTAAACTCTCAACAACGGTTTAGTATTTTTGTGTTAAAACTGAACAATGTTGAGAAGGATCCAGACAAGTTTGATGAGGAAATCGCCCACCTAAACTTGTATTTTTGTGTTAACCTACAACTGAGAGTTATTATAAATTAGTTGAATGAAGTTCGACTTATCCGACACTCGTTTTGTTTTCTCGTATTGCGCCTTATAATCTGGTGCGCCTTATGGCATGAAAAATACGGTAATAGTGTACCTGTGCCCTCTGATGTCTGATTGGTCACAAACACCTCCTAGAGCAATGCGGTGAAACTCTCTGCCCAGAGTCCTGGCTATGGAGCGTCCCACGCTCGTCTTACCGACTCCTGGAGGCCCCACAAAGCACAGAATGGGTCCCTAAAGACAGCAGCATAAAATCCATAGATATATCACTTAATAAAGGAATCAGTTCCCTGTATAATACTTAATATTGAAAGGAATGGCTTCCAACACACAATTGTGTACTCGTTTAATGGACTGAGCAAACAACAAAACGCACTTTCAGTGAAGTCTTCAGCTGTCTAACAGCCAGGTACTCCAGCACACGTCTCTTCAGCTTCTCCATGGCGTAGTGATCATTATCCAATAAGGTACGAGCAGCTCGGATGTCCAGGCAGTCTGAGGAGTGTGTGTTTGCGTGTGAAGTGGGGCGAAGATGAGATTGATGTACCCGAGGAAGAGAGAGAATATGGACAGTAGAAAACAAGACAGTCTGTGAAAACTTTTCCACAAATCATCTCAAATGCTTGAGAATCCCTTTGTTCCCTTAGATGAAACGGTACTTAAGATTTATTTGTAGCACATTACTGCGGCTATGACCTTTGACTTTCCTCTTGAATGAACCCCGTCTTCAGATTTTGGGGTCACCAGTCTCAACTGTTCTGAGGTTGTTTGTCTGCGGTCAGCAGCAGATAACGAGCACAGCAGCGACTGTGTGTCTCTGCATAACACAAGTATTACAAATCTATTGACATGTGGGCCTTTCTGATACTGCGACTGGTAACCAGCTCAGAAGATGATGGCCTTTGAATTTTGATGGAAATAAGATTTAGACATGAGTGATGCCAGATGTATGCAAGTCTTTTCAAGACCTTTCGTGATGCAGCAGAATAAAAACTTTTAAGAGATTACAGAACGGAAATATATTGACGAGAAACAGTTCACCAAGAAATTGTAGACTTCCAAGTGACAATAGTGTGAACAAGCTATAAACTCCACAGTAACCTATAATATGTCATATGACATGTTAGCAAATGATTGTCAGTTTACACATCTGGCGCTTTTGGCCCGTGGAGCCGGGCTCTGCTGAAGGTCGCTTGATGCTTTATTTACCTTTGGTGCTTTTGCTCCATGGCAACTCGACCATCAAATCCAAGTAGTTTCTGGTTAGAGCGTACTCAGGCATGGACTGAGGCATCTTCTTCAATCTAAATACAGATGAGCAATATTAAATGTAACATCTGGCTTATTGCTGTCAAGGACTTGTCAGTGAAATCAAATGAATCACTGCATGATTAGTTATACATAATTATAATTATAATTATAAATGAGAAGCTGAAGGAGGAATCAGGAGGAAAATTCACCTCTTGAACTCTTTGAGGCAAACCCTGAGTGCAGCTTCAGACATGTTGGCCGCGTGGATCTTCCTTTCCAGGGCCGTGGTGTCATCTCCATCCTCATCTTCATCCTCCTCATCCAGACTGAACTGCCGGCCCGGGAACACTCCGCCTTTACGCACCGATAGCACCTGTACAGATGGTTAACAGACATATAAGCACAGACGCTCGCTGGCGGAAGAATAAAAAAAAAAGGAGAAACCCAAATGCTTGTTACCCTCTTCTCAGTGTCATGATTCATTTTCCTGGTTTTCTGCAGCAGTTTTAGTCCTTCTATCTGTCTGGTCAACATGGGCAGAGCCTTCTTAAAACGCTCCTCCAAGCTCAGCGCATCCAGGACCTTCGCACCACACACGAAGGTAGAAAAATGTTCAGAATTAGACATATCGAAATTTAAAAAGTACTACTATATTTGAGAGACACAGACCTGTAATTTCTCCTTGTTGGTGGTGCGGATCATCGAGGCGACTACATCAGGTAGAGTTTCTCTGGGCAGGCTGTCCAGCAGACGCCTGAATTTAGCCACCACTGGAACAGACATGTCCAACATACCTAACAACTACACACACACATACACACAAAGAGGGATTGTTACTGACACAATAGGCCGCATTAGTTTATGTTGTTTACCATGTTGTTCCTGTTGTGATCCATCATCATTTAGTGCTACAGCAGATAAGGCAGGAAGGCCTGTTTAACATTCCAAAGTTAATTCACAGTTTTCCAGAATCTCCGAGCCAAAGTAAAAACAACCGAAGTGTGACTTGTGAATGCAATGCAACAGATGCCTTGTTATCTGAATAACTAATGAAGGATGAGTGACAGTAAGCACTAAGCCCTTGAGATAAAGGGGCATCTGGCATCTTCGGGTGTTTTAACTGAATAAACATTTCTGCTTTTTGCACCAGGAGCATTTTACATGTTTAACATATATCTATATATATATACACAATCTTGTCTTTTCTTTATTTACTTTTTGAAGTTATTTATTTTATTATTAAATATACTTATTCACATTCTTGCTACGCGTCAAATGAGGAGATGGATAGCCCTCTCAGATATAATATAATCAATCTTGTCATCCAATTCTCAGCAAGGATGCAAACAAAAAAAAAAAAAAAACATATTTCCCAAAGCGCCAAACAATTCCTTCATTTATCCAGCTTGTTTGTGAACGCGTGCCGAACAGTCACTGAAAGCATGGATGCATTCATACATGCACGCACAACATAACAAACCGACAAACCGTCACATGTACACACACACACACATCCAGAGGAACCATTGTTATCTGGGGTGTAGATACATCAAAGGTCAAAAGGTCAGAGAGGGAAAAAATAGTATTTTGGGAATGTGTTCCTGGTGAGAATGTTTTTATGGTATTTATGCTCTGTTAAGTTAATGTGACCCCCACATTCATCAAAGAGGTCCTGAAGTATCAAAGGCTGTGATCCTAGGGGGATGAAAAGCATACAGGGAGCACTTGTTATCAATACATCTAAGTCACCACTGTGAGCACAAACATCAGAACAGAGTGGTGGTTATACAAAATGCAACTTTGAAAGCGTGCACACGTTTAAAGTTGCATGCAAATGGATTTTCCTTATCGTGGTGTTACCTTTAGGGGCTGCAAAACAGCTTAGATTCCTTCCAAAACTTTTTTTTTTTTTTTTTTTTAATTTAAAACGTGTTACAATGTCTCTGTTGACTATGTGAAGCCGACACTACAAAGATGTCGTGTATATGTGTCAAGCATGCTCATGTTCTAGAGTGTAAAAGCACAAAGCAGACACAGAATAAAATATGAATGTGTAATAAATGTAATAATGAATGCTGCATTACATGCTCTGCAGTTTTTGCACAGTTAGAAAATAAAAGTTTTACCGCTCTCGTCAGATGGGCGCTAACACCTGCTAACACCAAGCACACATTTACTACAAATTCTACTGCATTGCCCTTAAAAAATGTAAAACATGGATTTCTGAGCACGCTTGATTCAATGGCTGCAAAAACATTATTCCACTTGATGCTTTCTCTGGCAATTCATTCCTATTTTTTCATGGAACACTTTTTGGCATTGAGAAGGACCAAAGACTCATTTCTGGGCTGATGGATCTAGACTGACTGAAAAAAACTGTTACAACCACTGTATCCCCACACCGCACACGCACACGCACACGCACACGCACACACACACACACACACACACACACACACACACGCTCACCTGTATGGCAGACTGGTAGAACTTCTGGGACAGCTCCCCCAGCTCTCCATGTTCTGCTGTCACACCATCTGTTGCTGGGGTCGTGTATTGCTCCAATTTATCCAACTGCTCTACCTGCAATTTGCAATTCGACAGGCACATACCGTTTACTGGATACAGACGTACACAATGTCACAATTCTTTTTTTTTTTCTCCTAAGAAAATTCATAACATTATTAATTCATACCAGCATCACTGAGAGGATGTTTTATGGAAGACCACCACAGTATTGATATTAAATAAGCTTTACCTCTGCCAGCACAAAGGGCCGCTCCTTCAGCAGACTTGACACACTAAAGCGGCACAATCCAGTGATGAGGAGGGTGTAGTGGGGCTTTGGCCAATTACTGCCCACCACCTGCACTGCTATCCCCGCTGTACCGATTCTGTAGGGAGATGGAGAGGAGGTGGGTGTTTACCTGATCTTTGAAGAGACATTCCTCAATACTATACGATTAACCTCCCTGACTGTTTTAAGTTTGTCTTGTTGTCGGGACTTGCTGATCTGTTTCAAACAAGTGTGTTATAATTAGCAGGCTTTAGTAACTTAAAGTACACTTCTGATCTGAGGACCACCTTCCCAAATAAATGAGAAAAAAAAAACATAACATGAAAAAAAGGAGAAAAAACAAACTAGCAGTAAACTAAACTGTCATCTGTAATTAATAAAAAAATCCTCAAGGCAGTGCATTACATTATCTGCCATTGTTGTTGTTGTTGTTGTGGAAAACTGCAAAAAGTAGATCCTTGTAAAATTACTGTCCCTGCAGTATCTTACATAAACTAACAATGAAGCGGCATTGCTACTGTTACTGGCCTTTGGTCATCGGTCATATCAAACATTCTTCAGCTCACACTGACTGAATTTTGGCTGCAGCTTGATCCAATGTTTCAAATGTAACTGGTCATTGAAATTAGGCATATTAATTTAATTTATGTGATTTTTTTAATAAAAAAAAAAAAAAAACAACTAGCTTTGAAAATTTAGATTTTTGTTTGGTAATATTTAAAATTTTAGTGCAACCATTTGTCAGTAGCGCTGCCTCCACGGCTCAGGTCTCTGGTAAGAATGGATGGTCTATTGAACGATCCCAGAGGAGCGTCTGGAGTTTCTAGACATGCTCAGCAGATTCACAAGACAAACTTCATGGTTAAAAAAAAAAAAAAAAAAGCCCTGATGTGACTGTGTGAAGTAAAACAGGAAACAATAAACAACTTTTAGCTAAACTTTTTGCAAGCAATATTGCCTGATTCCCTCCTCCACCTGCAAACGCTAAATATTTTTCCTATTATGCGCTTGTAGTAGCTAACATTTACATTCCTGGAAGTAAGTGGATGCCACCAAAAAACACAGATAATCGGATACCAAGCATTTAATCCCTGTTTTTTTTTACTATGGTCTGCCACAACAACACAAGGGACCGACATCAGATTCTATTTCTCTCTCTTTTTATGAATGTATCTTCCGTATTTGATCTATAAAACCTATTCGGAGGAAAAGGCCAACTCCAGTGCAATTACAACTCTAACATGCATGTACAGTATTTTTTTTCATTATGTATAAATGTATAAGTATAATAAATGATGTTCAAGATGCCACTTTGGTCACTGATTAATAGAAACCCATTATTCACCCTGGTGAAAGGTTAAAGTCCACTCTGTCCACTCTGTGTTTGGCTGACTGTGTTTGAGCTTGACCCTGCAGCTAAAGTAAAGCTGGACTTTACTTTTTTTTTTTTTCTAGAACAAACTGCATCATTTGTCAAAAGAATATTAATTCTGATTAACATAAAAATACCAATCGGCCTATTTATAACATTGTGTGTATAGTCAAACCATTGATTAGCATTATTTGTAGGCCCAAAATGATGGAAAAAAAAGAATAATAATGTAGTAAGATGATATGAGGGAAAGGGTACCAGTCTCCCCAGTGTTGTGATCATGTCCACACCTACTTTGGGGTTATTTACTACACATATGGTTCATCAACACGATCAATGGTGATTCATATGTTTCACTTATTCTGGGGAAACATTCTTGTTTTGTGTGATGTGAACTATGTTAGGGTTTCTTTCTTATGCTGCCAATTAGCTGGTGACTCCTAGAAGCGTTTTTGACCCTGAAGTTTGGGGTCACAACAAATCAACAGTACCGACACCACCCCACCGCTGACTCTCTCTGTCTCCCCAGGTACCAGCAGTACCAGCAGTATAAGCTTAACGTTTATTACTTATGCAAGGTGGGGAGGTCGTCTGTGTCGTGCTCTGGGTCTTTGGTGTTGGGTATGACTCCTATGATGGTGCTTTTCAGCGAGGTCCCGGTCAGCAGTCGGTGCTTCACCAGGTGCATATTCCGCGGAGAGTCCACGCTGAACCTGACGGTGGAGCCCGGGAGGAGCACTCCTTCATGGGCCAGCAGCAGCGGGAGACGGCTCGGTATCTGAATTCCGTCACCAGAAGACATTGTCGAGGGTTTTCAGCCTCCGGGGTCACTGTTTTGAACACTTCACCTATAAACAAACACTCACTGCTTCTCACCCCCCCCGCCTGTCACTGTCTAATGAGCTAACCAAGTGTAAACTTCCGGGTATTTCTTTCAAAATAGAAAAAAGGTCATTGACGACCCGCACGTATAATTAGGCACCAGTGTGAAAAATTTATTAAGTACGCGTTTAAATACAAATTTATATCAAATTAAAAAGTGACCGCTGTTGTTTTTCCACTCTTTATCGCAGCAGTCTTAGCTCTGAAGTGGCACACTAGTTGTTTTTAATTTCATGACTTCCGGTGTTCACTGGACTGACAACGGCAAACAGAAAGGGACAAACTACATTATTAGATAACAGTAGTGCAATAGAAGAATGTCAATGAGTTAGCAACATTTTTGTTATGTTATGTACAGGCTGCACATTATATATCGGTCTGACCTCAGTGATGGAAAATAATAAAGTACTGTAAGTACTAAGTGCAGTACTGTAAGTACTTAGTACTGTACGTAAATACAATCTTCAAGTGTCAGAAGGACATTTTATACTTTTTACCTCACCACATGTATTTGACAGCTCTAGTTACTAGTTACTTTACATAGTCTTTTTTACTAAACATATGCTCATGTAATAAATGATGATCCATTATTTTAGATTATACTACTATATATAAAGTGCGTCCTATAAAATACAATAACACAATATTTAGTGATATAACTCTCTAGCTCTAACTGCATAACTTTTTTTACATAAGGACATTGAAATAAGAGTATTTTTACATTATTGTATTGCTACCTTTAGTTGAGTTAAGGATCCTAATACTTCTTCTACCACTGCCTGTTTACATGTCCATGTATATTTATGGTAGTAGCATCACTTTTTAGGAAACAGAAACTGGAAACTAAAATGCAAAATGAAGGCTTATAATTGGAGGTTATGAGCATTTACACACACACAATTATTTTTCATCTGAACTCTTCAAATATATGTATTGTGTGGTTAACATATCATTATAGTTGAATCTTTTGACTGGCAAACACATGTATTTTCTTGAAAGATGCACTGCGCCACTTTAACCCACGATGTTCAGTTTACACGTCATCTCCGTGGGCTGTGAAAACAGTTGTCGCCGTCTAAAAAAGATTAACACGTAACAAGTCAAATCTGAGATAATCCTGATAAGCCTGCCTTCTAAAGGGTGTGGAATTTGACAGGAGGAAATGTAAGTCTAATGAAAGGCTCTGCTGCTGCATTATGGTAAATGTATTATCCAGTGTTTTTGTAACTTGACCATAAAGTATATGAGCTTGACCTATAGGATTTAAAAGCATGACTGTGCGGCTTTGATTTGGACCAATCTCTTTGGGAAATGCATTACTGAAACACTGGAGTCCCTATTCCAGCTGGAGTACATTTAGCTCTCCCAGTCATCATATGATAGCCTGATACTTTAATAACTTCAATATACCTAACACCTCATTTGTATGAGGTGTTCAACTCTTTGTTGTGGGTACCAAGTATTAAAAACATGTCTGTGACTGCCTTTAGAAAAATATAGATAAAATAAGATTTCTAATCTATTATGTTTTTAGAGAAATAATATGACCAACGCAAGATGGAAAGACCTATATTTTATTATGCAAGACGACACTGAAGTAATCGCTGTGGTCTCTTTTTAATAATGACAGGACACTGGACACAGATTTAGTTGATAAAAAATAGCATTCTTTAATTCTTATTTCTTTCATAAAGGTATTGTCATGTAGGATTATACATTTCCAAAAAATAAATAAATTCAATATCTTGTGTATAAAAAAAAAAAAAAAATCTATCTTCCACATACAACAACCGTCCACGTTTGCAATTATCATCAATCTGTTGTTGTTGTTGTTGTCAGCTGTGGGAAAAATATCACTTTATGTTCACAATAAAGGGATCCTTGAATACACCTTAAAATGCTCTTGTGGTTACAGAAAGTAAAAATGCTGTTTTACGTGTATGTGCTTTGTTTTATTGAAACATTCTTTCATTTTTTTTAAAATCACAAATCATGAAAGGATAGCGGTTACAATGTCACTCATTCTAAATGCAATAGAAAGGCAAAAATCATTTCAAAATCACATGTTTTTGAAACCGACTCTGGCAACAGCTATGTGAGAAATATGCTCCCATAATAAACAGCCCAAAGTTAACTCAGCAGTGATGAAGGGGTGAGAGAATATAGACTGACTAAACCAGCAAGTCAGGATTTGCAAGCAATGAACCAGGCGCATCAAGACGAAGGTCGCCACCGCTGCGACTCGCACGCAAATGTAGAATGTGTGGAGACAGGTTGCATACAAACTTGAAAATAAATACACATCACCCAGGTGTCCCTAGTTCAGAAACCTCTGTTTACATATCTCCAGTGAGAGGCTAGATGGTAAACAGGCTCTATTCCCAGGTTATCATGTGTAGCAATGTTAAGTGATTTGGCCTATTTGCATCCTTGTATGGGTGTATCAATGCATCTAAAGTGTGTGTATATACAACGCCTGTTATATAAATATGTTTTTCGTCAGTGGTGATGAATGGCTACTTATCTTGGGAATTCAAATGCCTTCCCAGAAAGACTATGGTGTCCTCTATATGTCTGAGGCATTATACATACATGCGGACATATGAAAATAAATTTCAGGAGCAAACACGATTCAGACAATTTTAGAGGAGCGCTATTCCCAGTAGCCATGATGGACATCCCTAAATCTTGACAACAATGGCTGACAATAGATGAGCCACGTCATTGGTGCGCAGCAGGCATGCTCACTCTTGCCTTCATTTGCTGTGTGGAAAGGTGGCTTTATATCGCTGGTAGCCAGAATTGGCTAGTAGCTGTAGGTCAAATTAAAACATTAGTTGCGTTGCTAGCAGATTAGCTTGCTGGCTAGTCAGCTTGGTTTACGTTACTTTGAGTAGCGCTATAATACAACTTCCATGCCGTAAGTGCGGAAACAATCACGCAATCCTTCACATTTGCTTATTTTCCGTAGCCGAGCTTCACTCTACCGATAAAAATGCTTTTATTGTGCCAACTGATTACAAACATGGCCGTAAAGCACTGCTGTCAGAACGTATTAAGGCAACATTGGGTTTATCATTGGTTTTGGTCCTGGCACACTGACAATAAAATGCAACAGTCACTATCAGATCAAAAAGTTGACTTGCTAATTTTTAAGTTTGAGGAATTACCGTTAGCGAGACGGCAAACTGAGAATCTCTTATTGTGAGGTGAGGTCAACCTTCTAAATTTTGACTGCAGGAGTTAAAGGCACTCAGCCCAACTAGAGATCAGCTAACAACTATTTAAAGATATAATGAAGTAATGGCATCTGGAGCAGAGAGGGAAGTCACACTCGGCCCGTGTGTGTGTTGTAATCTGAGTCTCTCTGCTCTGTTTTGATAGCCAGTCTGTTTTCAAAATGGCCGCTGCGTCATAAACTTTCTCATATTACAGCTAAACACTGGAATATGTTTCTGAAAACATCTGAGGCAGGAAACAGGCAATGCAGTGACAGAATCTTGATCCATATTTGATCAGCACTAGCTTGACAGTTGATTTGAACTTTTTTTCAATTTTCTTTTAACATATTTTCAACACACCCATTTGTTTTGGTCTGAGATGCTGGTGTTCTTGCAACATCTAGTAAGGCTGAATGTCGTATATCGCACCTTTAAAATATTATAGCGCACCGAAGAAGGCTTGAGGTTAAAACATTATGTTGGTAAAAAAAAACAACAACACTGATTTCTTCTACTGTCAATGTACGTTTGCCATGTTTGTGAAAAAGGCTAATTTTGGACCTTTAACGTGGTGTTGACTGCATGCTGTTGTGGTAACCAGGCACGGAGCTAGTTGTTAATCGTGTTTTCATATGTATGTCTACTTGTACTTGTTTCAGTCATTACATATTTTCAAATTGAGAAAATAAGCATGCTTGCCCCAGTGTTTCTCCCATGAACACAGGGTTTGCATTTAGTTCTGTTGCTGATGTGTGCCTGCATGTCCCATGCAAACATTGTATGTGATATAAATGCTCGGAATTGCATCCATTTTTCAGTTTTCCCATTTTTAAACTTGAATTACTTGTATCGTGTAAGAATCTCACAACCCCCTGTGCCTATTCAACTGAAGCATCATCTCAGTAAAGTACGAGATACAGCAGTTAGCCTTAATCCCTCAAAAACTGACAATTTAATACAACTCAACAGAAACAAAATAACACTGAGTTGAATGGCACAAGAAATATGGCATTTAAATGGAGGTTCGGATTTCATCGTTGCAGCTTTTGATGCTGAGATATTTAGCTGATAATACAAGTATTAGTTTAGTATTCCAGCATTATCACATATTATTCATCTATTCAAGACTACTACATATGTAGATGTATCTAGATTTGGGGCCTGATTTGTAAGGTTACCAAATTCTGACCGTGTTATTTCATATTTGTAATGCCACCCATTCAGCCAGTTAGGTTTGCACAGGTAACTGAGTCATTAAAATATTCAATAGTTGCCAGGCAGAAAAAAAACCAAAACAAAACAAAAAAACCATAACAGGTTAACAGTAAATATAAAAATCATAGCTTGGGCAGAGGGAGATGATTGCATAATCACTATTTGTCTGGGTTCAGTCTTCATGCATGATAAACATATAGAAAGAAATACTTGTTCTAACAGCTTTTGAATAGAGGTTCATATAAAGAGAAGTCTGGCTATGGTACAACGTCAACTGGATACTGACGTTTCTCAATAAAATTTCAATTTCTGGAGTAGATAACTATTTGAATATAATATGTACAGCATTAGTATTTGGTGTCTAGGCTCTGACCTCATCGATCCCTACAAGGAAACATTGATCTCACGCAGCAGGGTGAGGGAGCAACAATACTAACTTCCCTCCCGAGAAGAAGATAGACCCGGAGCCTAGGTAGACGCGGGGCTGTTGAAACACTACAGTATATGAACGGCAGCAGCAGCAGCGATGGCAGCAAGCAAGCATGTGGGCGCTGTGGTAGTAGGCATGCAGCAAAGTGTGAGCAGAACACTGACTGCTTAAATACACTATAAGGATGCGTTGGATATATGTTACAGTGAGGAGAGTATGGCATGTGAGTGGAGGGGCAACTCCAGTTGAGCTGCCTGAAATAACTCGTCTGAACTCCAATTCGTAGTCTCTCTTACTGCTTCTTGTTCGTCTCTGAGGTGAACCACGCAGTTAGCACAGCGGTATCCTCACGCCAGGTGAAGTTAACCCTTTTGCTGAAGAGGAATAAGCAGCTTGCGCTTGCACCCTCCTTTTTTTTTTTAAAGAATCCACCTTAGAAAAGAATGAATCTAATATATTGATCTATATCAGTTTAGTTGGTATATGTGAACATGAACAAATCTCTTCCGAAACTAGATACCCGAGTACCCGAGCCATCAGGCTGAGATGCCATCGAGGGACAAACGCTTCGGGCTTCTCAAGTGACAGATAATAGAAAAACCTAAAGGAGCTGGAGCTTCCCCGTGAATATCGTCATTCCACCTTAAATTTCATTCAGCTTTTGTTGATGGAGCTTTGCCAGGGTTTGTGCCTTCATCATATCATCACGTCAATCTTGGCTCTGTTTGGTAGATTTGGGAAAAGACTTTGTTGATGTTCACAAATCAGGGCTGAACTCTCTTGTGTGGATTGTCCTTTTACCCCTCTCCCTCTCGCTCAAGGAAGATAATGATACGAATCCCTAATCAGTGTCAACAGGGACAACTTCACCCTGCTGGCTTCTTCTCAGCTTTCAGGCTGTAAGTCTTTCTTCCTGCCTTTCCTCCAGTGGGAAACACCACAGTCTGGAAAATAGACAAGAGGAAAAGGTACATTAAACATTTACACCTTCATTTCTCAATGACTGATTGCTGATTGGATAACTCCCAGTATTATGTGTATAATCCACCACATGTGTTGCAATCACAATATGAATGTGGACCACTCTGCACATAGATGATGTATAGAACCATGGGATTTCATTTGATTTTGAGGACTCACACAAAGTAGCTGCAGCTGTACTTATTGAAGTGAATTATATATATATATATATATATAAAATATGTATAAGATTAAGAGCAAACCACAGAAAGTTGGACCAGTGAAGCGGCATGTTCCTGGCTAATTTCCAGACCACAGCAAACAAGAAAAGCATCTATTTTATCGCATGGGCAACTTGTTTTTCTGCAATTACAAACTCCAACTTAAATGCATGGAATCAAGTGTATATAATACAAGTTATATTGAAAAGTATATCATACTCCCCTGAATAAAAGTAACATCTGCTCTACTTTTTTTTTCTCCACCTTTTTAAACAATTCTTCTTTTGGCTTTTATTAGTTGTCAGTTATAATCATTGTTATTAAAAGAGATAAACACTTGAACTATCTCAGTCTATGTGAAATGAATGTATACATTACTGCATTATATACATTATATATTACTTTTTGAATGGAATTACTGAAATAAATCCAATTTTTTCATGATATTCTAATTTTATGACCAGCACCTGTAGTGCATTACATTTGTTTTTTGTGGTACCAGCCCCCTCTCCCTACTTGGCAAAACACACACACACACACACACACACACACACACACACACACACACACACACATTTCCATCCACACCAGGTCGTTTGTCTCATTTTCTAGCCTGGCAGACCTTCCTCTGGTTGGTTTGTTGTTATAAATTCCTTTTGCAGCTCACTGATTGAATTTTGTTTGTATTGTGTTTGGAACATTTTGCATCTCAGACAGTGGAGAGGTGGATTTTGCTGCTCGTTTGAGGGGTTAAGATGTTTTTGTTTTTTAAATTTGCCACAATAACTTATAATCCACTGTAAAAGATTTTTAAAAAATCCACGTTTACCACAAAGCAGAACATTAGCTTTTTCTATCTTTCACTGAAGCCTCACAGAGGTTGACTATTTGATCCTCAGAAGATGAGAAGGTTTTGCCAACTATCCCTTTAACACTGACGGAACAATGTGACTCTGTTTTCTTCAGGAATGCAATGACATCTTGTACTCCAGATGTGAGGGTAAACAGCACACAATATATGCTGTCACATCCTGACAATGACAAATTACCTTGTGTGTGTGTGTGTGTCATTTGGAAACTTACCCATGTTGAATATCCCAAACACACAAAGAGCATCCATGTTCTGTTTACATATACTGTACATAATAGCTAACAAATGTTTCCTGCATGCATGCGTACCACCCACTACTTTATATATTGTTTAAAAGCTAGAGGCGATCCTGACCAGAATGGGACACTTCCTGCTTTTACCGGACAGAAAGTTGCATTGGCGGGTGATGTTTCTCTTTAATGTTATTGACATTTGAATCTGTGTAGCAGTATTCTTAAAAGAGAGCGACACATAACTTCATTTGGTACTTATCTGGTGTAATTCTGGTATAACTTCCTAACAGTCACTAACATGTCACCTTTTTTCATACCCCGTTTCTCACACACATTGCATGTACAACACGCAGATCTCCAAATAGGAATAGGTAACATCAGCCGCCCATTACCACCCGATCCCGCTCTATAAATATTATGTGCTCTATGTTTTTACTTTTTATATTATATGTTGTATTTAACCGCCTGCTGATCATCTGCTTTTACTAACGCACGGCCAGATGGCTCTCTGGGGACAAATAAAGTTCTACTGGACGTGACTTGTTTATCATGTCGCCATCTGCTTTTTGTTACGTTTGGTAATTGGAGATAAAACAGAAAGAAAAAAGAAAAAACACATAATATCTTTAAATTGTCAATGCAATTACCCTTCTTGCATGTGTCTGCTGAGTGGGATTAAATCCCACGTGAGGATAATAATAGTTTTATATTGCCTAAATGTTCTGGTTTCTCTATTGCAAACGTATTGCATTTCATGTCCTTCCTGCTAAAGTAAGGCTCAGTCATGTTCTGTCAATTTAAAGAAGAGCTAAAGTCCGGGTGGACCCTCAGCACACACAGCAAAGCTGGGCTGTACATTTGCATATTGCTTTTATATACCTTAAACCATCAATTATGTGTCAATATTTTATTTAAATGAATAATAATTCAGCTTAAGTGCATTTTAAGTGTGGTCAAACAGGACACGGACTCAGAAACATTAGTATAAGCATAGACTACGGGAGGTTTCAGCAGGCCAATGCTGAACGATGCTTTTAGACACATTCTTGTCATAAGATGCATCTCTTGCTTTTGTTGTCTCTTCTTTAGTGGCCTCGAAGCCAATTTGGCCGGTTTCCTTTTGTTGAAAGCGGATACAGAGCCAACAAGGCTTTTTTCAGACCACATGCAGGCCGCTTATGGAATTATTTTCACTTCCACACATGTTAGTGTTACACGCACACAAAATGAAAAACAGATGCTTGAATCAACCAAGCGGTGACGTGCAACGTATGGACAAAGTCACAAATGCAAGCGTCCGCGCTTGACGGCATGTCATAGTTAAACTACCTGTTTCGTGTCATTCCTAGTCAGCCTCCAGTGTGTAAGACGGTGTGTAGCATTTTGTTAACTGTATTTTATTCATTTTAACTGTTTACTGTCCCAGTTTTTGTTTTTTTTGTTTTTTTATATCCTGGAATGTTGAGCCTGGGGTGTTTGTATACCTTGAAACACATACGGAACGGTTTGTCGTTGATCGTCTTTGCTTTTACACAGCACGTACTGTATGTGTGAAAGTCTCCGCTGTTCTATTGGTGAAACAGTCACTTGTATCCTAAATTGTTGGTTATAGTGTGGATTCTGTTACTATACTCACAGTCCTGCTGAGCTTCTGTGCTGGCAAAGCACTCGCTGAATAAGCAGTGCATGGTGTGGCACATGTTGTCCAGAAGAGATTTTGGAGTTGCAAATCGCCAGCTGATCTCTGGCACTCTTTCAGGCTCTTCTGTTAACTTATCCCAAATGTTCTGGATAGTCTCTGGAAGCTCCTGCTGGAACACCTGGACACACACACACACACACACACAGACAAACTTAACTCAAAATACTCCAACTGTCCATGTCTGGCATTTAGACCATGTTTAGACCACTGGTCAAACATGGTCTAACAGCTAAATTTAGCACGCCGTTGCAGTACTCATTACCCTGCACAAAATCCCCCTTACACTACTCACTGAATGATCAATGTGTGGACTCAATTCACTCCCACTGATCTCTAGTTGGATCAGAAATAGCAGCAACGTTTAATTTCCTAATGATAAGGTCATTCCTTCCCAATATTGAGAAATAAGATCAATGTGACATCCCTCTCCTACCAAAAATCGTCTGACCCTTTACGTTCTAACGGGGAAATTCAATTACTTATCGAATTGCTTCATTTGTGGAGGCACTGAAAACAGATGTGGCACAGATAGGTGAACTCTGCCTTACCTCAGCAGGATGCGACTGCACGAAAACTCCCTCGGCATCCCTGAAGCGTCGTTCCAACTCGGCAGTGTATGGTCGAGAAGGATGTCTCTCTGGCATAACCCGGATGATCTGTAATTTTACAAGTTTGTCTTTGGTTTATTCTGAGAACACCGAGGATCCTCCGATGAATTCAAAGACAGCAAACAAGGAGTTCAAACATCTTCTCAGTTCAGACTGTTGACTCATTGTACACAGACCAAACACAGAAATGCATTGTAGAAAAATAGCAATTTAAATGAAATGAAATTCAAAATATACATAATAAAAAATAATAAAGTGTGAGAAACCTGCAAATCATACACAAATCTTAACATACATTATGTGCATTATATAAAATACATTTAGCATGGTTGTTTAGTAAAGGGTTATCTCAACACACACACTTGATTGTGTGATTGTGTGTTTGATTTGTTCTGTTGGGATGTGTAACAAGTAGAAACTGAAGAAATGAATAAAAGTTAAGACTAACTAGAAATGAAAATGTTTATCCCTGCGTGAAGAAGGAAAATCAGTTTCAGATCAGTTTCCTACCCTTTTTAATACTCCTTGATTAACCTGGAACCACAACCTTTGGAGAACCAACTCGTCCAACCCCTCCACCTGTAACCTCTGATAGGTCGAGAGAGGAGAGGAGAGGAGAGGAGAGAGATTGCATGAATCTGTAATGAAAGGGTGACACATTTATTTCAATATTTTACCAGCATGCAGGGAAAGGAAATAACAGAGAGGAAAGGGGAACATGTAAACTGTGGTGAAGCAGGTATAGTTAGATATGTCTCTGCAGTAAAAACACTAGCAGTGCATATGAAATGTATCATGCGAGGAATCCCTCCAATAATCCTCTCTGACAAAGAAAAAGGAAGAGATGAAGTCAGAAAAAATCAAGAGGTGGCGCCGTACGACTTTACCATTCTGCTGATGTTTGACAGTTTAAAGACTTCCTTCTCATGAACCCTGATGGTGTAGCTGATGGGGAAGTTGTGCTTCTGCAACATAGATAAATAAAAACAGAAGAGAAGAGAAGAGAAGAGAAGAGAAGAGAAGAGAAGAGAAGAGAAGAGAAGAGAAGAGAAGAGAAGAGAAGAGAAGAGAAGAGAAGAGAAGAGAAGAGAAGAGAAGAGAAGAGAAGAGAAGAGAAGCTTTTCATAAATCATCAATAAAATCGCTTTAAAACAATCAGCAGCATCCGGGATATTGTGCATGATGGATGGAGGGACAACACTGTTCCATATAGACCTTGATTTTGTTGTTTTATGACAATTATCACCCTAACATTAATGCCAGTCAAATTTCACAGAGAGTGCAACTGTACACTGCGGCATGCATGCAAACATGTCATCATTCTCTCACCATATAGCGCCGCCTGTGGCTGAGGCTGTCGTTAAGTGTCTTCAAAGGAGTGCACATGCTGGCTGGCGTCAGGGCCATCAGAACAGGCACTAGAAGAAGCAGCCCTTCAAGGAGCAAAAGAACATTTGATTAACTGCCCAGTCATCACGGAGCATCAAATGCTGAGCATGTAACTGGAAGCATGTAAAGTATGTGGACACTACATATATATAGGCCTGTCCTCCTGAAGTCAGGGTTTTGCATGTGTCAGGAATGTGTGTGTGTGTGTGTGTGTGTGTGTGTACTGTAGACGTGCGTGTTTTCTACATGCTTAGAAGTGCTTGATGTTTGGTTTTGATGTATGATTGCTTTGGGTTGAAATACAGTCAGCGCACGAGATGGATTTATATTAGGAACAAATATAGTTTATGATCTGACAGAGAGTCGTGGATCAAATGGCTGTCAGGGTAAATGCTTCACAGCTTAAAAAGATGATATCATCACCTATTAAAATCATCAGCCGAGCCAGAGGTGACTGGCATCCGTCACATCAAATAATGAAAAATAATTTGTCTATGAAATCCTTTGATAAAACATCGGTAACATAAAGTCTATAAATGCTTTCCTACGTTCACGTTTATTGACACGAGTAGGAGTCAATAAATGCGGTTACAACTAGGGCTGCTAGTGAATTTTTTACAATATCATTAAATGGTGATAAAATGTTGTCCAACAGTCCAAAACTCAAGGATATGTAGTTCACTGCCATCTATGACACACTAATCCGCAATTTTGAGACGCTTCTACGAGCGAATACTAGTTGGCATTTCTCCTTTAAAAAAAAAAATAAAAAAAAAATCAACTAATCGACTAGTTTGTAACTCTAATCACTATGAATTAACAACTACACTGAGATTATAACAAATCAATCTGTCTGGGAGGTTTCTCAAGCAGGGACAAGTCTGGCCTGAAGAGACTGATTTGGTGAGTCTCCATCTGTCAAGCTCTTCAGATGTCATTTACAGAGAGAAACGCATCATTGTACTGGTGTAATAGGGTTTCTACTCCATTATATTAAGTATGTGATTGTCAAAGACCGCTTCACTGTTTACTACAGTGTGTGTTGTGTAACAAATTCAAGCGAGAGAGAGGACATTATTCTTGACACTGAAGTGGGAAATAATACAGTGACATGAAATATATTTATTTAAAGTAAACTTGATGGTCTCCAGATTCTTTCACCACAAAGACCAATTCTAAACAATACAAGGCTACTGTTTATGTATGCAGTCGTGTGCGCTCTTCTCCAAACTCACTTCATTTCCACTGTTTACCCTTTCCGCTACATTTCCTGTGCTCTCACCAGCTCTTATTTCCCCCTGTCAGTCACAGACCTGCACACTCAGCATGAGGTGCGATAATAACAGTTTACTGAAGCCTGCTCTCTTTTGTTACCTTTTAGCAAGGTGCAAATGCATCCATTTTCTCCATACTGAAACAGTTTATTCCTCTTAAATGTTTTCCCACCTCGTCAATAGACCTGTTGCACGTGAAGCTTGCTATATTGTTGTGTTGCGAGTGTTATAGTAAAGCTCTGAGCAGCTACTCGGCCAATCACAGCTCGTTCAAGCTCATTTAAAGCATCACTTTAAGATGAAAAACCTGCAAAATTCATTCATTTTAACTGTACTATAATTCAGATACGGACATATGCACATATGCACAGGACAGTATATTAATAATGTTTAAAATAGATTGCATTACTGGTAGATTTAAATGAAACAACAGCAGGGAATCATGCTGATTGTCAAGTTTAAATGCTTCATAACATGTGTTGCTGTGTCTGAAGCTGCATGTCAGCACATGTTTGTACACATGCAAATACCTGCGTTTTGCGTGTGTGTGTGTGTGTGAGATGGGGAGAGAGAGATGCATTTATTTGTACCTAGATTATTTTCATTTTTTTGGTTTGTGTTATTGTCAGTTGGAACTTTTCATGGGGCGATTCACACTGTTGGATTAGATTGTGCCACAAACATACAGCCGGGAGAGCTTCACTGGCCAAACAGGTTATTTCCTCGAGCGGTGAATAGAAAGTCAACATTGAAGTTTACACAAATGGCTAATCCACTGTTGCAAATGTGAAAAAGGAGACTGATCATGGCTGCACATCCTGCACACAGAGGAATGCATCCTCTCTGTTTCCTGAGACAAACACAACCTCAGCAGGTCACTACCGATGCTTCCCTCTGTTTACTGTGGTCTTCACACTATTCTGCTTCTCCATTCATCTTGAACGTAGGTGAGTTTGTAACCCCTACGTCAAAATAGCTAAAGTCATAGAGCTTGTTGTGTTGAGCTACACACACACACACACACACACACACACACACACACACACAGTGGATGATTGTACCCACCTAACCCAACCCAGCAGACTGTGGTACAAGGCCTGTTTCAGCAGTTAAACTCTCCTCAACCTAACTGGGACTTTAAAGCCTCAGGTGATGATATATAACAGCAAGACAACCATCATGTTAACATCTCTGATGTCCAAGGTAAAAATAACTCAACTTTCAACAAGTTTCTGCAGGCAAGTGAGACCATTTGGCCAATTTACTAACAGAAACTAGCAGCAGCTTCAGTGTTTTGATGAAAAACATATTCTCTGAAAGACAGCAAAGACTTGCTTAAAAGCAGTCGCCGCTGGACAGGAATTGAGCTAATCCTCTCATTAATCCATGCGCGACCATGCACACAATGCTAAAATGATTGCAGCCAATCATCTTTCAGCGCTTCATTATGCTCGTATCTTCCACGGGATCAGTAAAAATATGCTGACATAGAGCCATGGCCTTGCGAGACTTCTGCAGATAGTAAACACTAATGAGGCTGGGGAGAAGTGCCCTGCTCGGGAGACACTGAAATCAGATACCGCTCTCCTTATCATTGCACCGGTGTATCACAGTGATAACACGCAGCATACATTCACATGCTGTAGATTAGAGTTTCCAGTTCACTTAAGGATGTTGTGAGTGGACTGTGGAAGGACATGATGCAAACTTCAATGCAAAGGCCTCACTTTAACCCTGGTCAGGTTTCAACTCTGGACCTTGTGCCTGTGTAGCAGCCAGCAACAGTAAAAGTACCAAAACGATTACCTCTGAATGTGGACACCACCTGCCACAGCTTGAGCTGCAAGCAAATATGACTTTTTTTTATTTATAATAATTAATTTCCAGTATGCAACTAATAATTATTTCAATTATCACTTAATCCTGCTGATTTTTTTCTCTATGAATCATGTAGTCTGTAAAAATGTTGCGACACAGATGTATCGATTTTCGGGAAATTGGACTAATTGATTAATCAGTTTATTGATGCAGTTTGATCGGATGTAAGATGTCTTGTTTATACCTCATTATAAGTTGCAACCTTGTCAGTTAATAATACAACTCTAAAGGCCAAAATGCTAATGCTGCGTGATATGAATATCTGCTGAACACTTTGAATTAATGTGCATTCATCAAAGTGGTCAATTAAAACATAAACCATACCATAAGGTGCAGATATGACATGAGTTCAATTAGAATCATATGCTGTCCGTGAGTGCACGTTTGCATTTGCTTAGGGAAAGAAAAAAAACGCTACACATTCGACACACTTCTGACGGTCTGTATTATATATTACAGTCATGACTAACTAGCCGGGCTACACTGACCAGAACACTTCACACACGATGACATTTATGCCGTTATTATAAAGGGCTGTAAGTTCTCAGTTTCTCTCCAAATCACTCATCTGTCTTTCCTGTCTCCACACTGGGGGCCGTGCTTCCCCCCAACAAGTTCATACGCGGGGTCTGTTCAGATGACACAAGTTAAAGCTGCAACATGATCACAGATGTATATTCCAGTCAGCCATTGATTTGTGATAAGGAGTGAAGGCACCGATAACTAGTTTCCATTCAATGTATGAATGTATGCAAAGAATGGAAACTTGCTTATGCTTAATACGTTTTGGCAAAGGGAGTATGGAAAAAAATTTAAAAAATCTCTTTGTCCAATACTGCGCTCTGCTATTTTTACAGTAACATCTGATGCAAATATATAACAGATGTCTGACAGCTTTTGCAGCAAAGTGACTGTGGTCTTGAAATCAATCATCAGGAAAAAGATTGAATTACAGAGTGTCTGCATTTTTTGTTTCTATTGCCATAATGCTTTGATCTGTAGGTTCTAAGGACTGTGGAAATACATATAGTACATACATACTATACATTTAAAACCTTTGTAAGAATCGATTGTGACATTTGGGGGAGAAAAACAAATCTATTGATACATGGTTTATGTAGATATAGTTTCAACTCTTGTACTAAGTGAAAGTTGAAGATGCTGTAGCTAGAAGCACTTTTAATGTTTAATGGGGTTATTGAAGGGAGGGATGGGTAGCCTCACCTTGGTGATTTGAGCTCAATCCTTGTGCACTGTTTCTAATCACTTTATATCTACCTCCAGATGTATATGATGACTGCATATCAATCACAGACTGTCAGCACAGAAGAAGGCGTTAGATAACACGCTTTGGGTTGTCCAAAAGGTTTCCAAAAGGGTTTAAAAGATCAATATTTTAAAAGAAAAAAAATCACTGAGGAATGTGTTTCTGAGAAAGAAAAAAAAAAAAAAAGAGCCGACAGTTGAATTTAAACACAGGTATTTAATCTTCCTAGAGGTCTGGTTGTCTTCACCTGCTGTTCGTTCATTTCATTATAAACACACATATGTTAGTTGCTTGTTCGTTGTGATATCTATTAACTTTTATTTATTCATGTACCAGTCCCTGGTTTTCTATACAGATGCTGTTTAGACCCATTTACAACACCACAAGCTCTATTAAGCAATATATAGTGAAACATTGTCAGTACTGTTGCTGTAAATACGGATCAATGTCCAACTCTGCGGTTCTGAACGACTTTCAGCGACAACTTTGGCGAAAGTCTGAATATAAATGTGACCTGGTGAAGGAACATTTAGAATGACAGAAGATCCAGATGAAGATTTGTCAAAACCCCCACTGTGTAATTATATATTTGAGCGGTGTGACGTGACTTTCTACACAGCGACAATATCTAGAAATAAAGAAATAGAGAAAATCAACTCCGTATCTGTATTTAGTTTTGAAGTCTCAGAATGTCAACTGACTGACTCATAAAGTTACATCATTGGTCGGGCAGCCGGGTGTTGTGGCTTTCCCTGCTATTATAAGGCTATATAAGTGCAGCACCTTAGCCAAATGAACAGAAGAAAACTATACTGAGAATATATGACCACTTTTGCTGCCATTTATGGTGTTTGTGTTCTGTTGTCTGCTCTCTCTCTCTCTCACACACACACATACACACACACACACACACACACACACACACACATCACGGTGGACACAGGTGAAGTGAAAGGCAAAGTTTTGCTTGAGTTGATGATCTGCAATGCAATAAAAGCATTCCACGCCTGTTCAACGCGGAGAAGCGGTATGACCTTTATGTATGGCTTTGTCCACAGTCAGTTACATAACTGCAGCTCCCTTATTAAGTTGATCGCATATTGTTATGCAGTCAAAGTCAAATGAAAACCTGCCCTTTATTTTAGCTTTCCACTAATCTATACGTCCGTTACTGGCTGAGACGGCTGCAGAGGAGGACAGAGGACGGGAGGAAGGACAGGTGACTGGCTGATGTCTGTCCTTCATTCTGTCTAAACTTCACTCAGTATTTTGATGTCAAGAATATGATTTTTAATTTACTGGCATTTTAGATTGATTTTTTCCAATGAGATATTACTGAGTTTATAAATGTCTTGACGGAGATGTTATGCGGACATAGGCCTGTTCACATTATGTATGTAAATGTATGTAAACACGCCAGATATCTGTGAGACAAACAAAAACCACCTCTGCGCTAATTATTACAGCAAGGGTCAATGCGTACACACACACACACACACACACAAGCAATAAACATGCCAATATATCTTACCCAAAAGGCCTCCCAGCAGGCGGATCGAGCCAGACAGTTGGACCATACTCTTAGGCTTAAGTCCTCAGTGCTTTAATCTCAGCACAGTGTGTGCACACACACACACACACCGGATCAGCCACACACACACACACACACTGCAGCAACACCAGTGTCTGCAACTCTTCAGTGTGGTACACACTATCACCCTTCAGGTCTTCATTGCATTGTTGGCCATCTCTGAAACATGCTGGCAGAGACAGATCCTTGTTTCTTATGGCTCCCCTACTTCTGTTTCTCCCTGCTGTTGATAATCTGGAAACAAAAGACAAAAAACAGTCAGGGAGACAGATGAACAGATGGACTGACAAGAGACTACAGGGAATTCAAGCCTGAAAAAAACTTCCAGATTGTTTCCACACATTTTGATGTACTTTTGAGCGCAGAGCTGTTTCTCCCTGAAGACTTTTAAAAATCACTTTATTTTATTCTTTACTCCACGTGATGACGACGATGGCCTGAACTGATGTCATGGGTTTACCCCGTGTCATAACTTATCATGTCATGTCATGTCATAACATATGTCACGGAAAGATTCAGTTTCTTTACAAACCCAGATTATAAATTAGACATGAATGATCACATAGGCCTAACAGCACCTAACTGATTACCACTTAAAAACAAATAGGAATGTCCTTACTGTTGGCATTATTAACTATTGTACAAATCTGATTTGTACAAATCTGATTAGATTTATCCCAATGGTGGGGCAAGATGAAGAGCACCAAAGTTATCACAAGTTCATCCTGAAGGGGAACAAATTTCATGGCAATACATCTAATAATTGTTGAGACATTTCGGTTAGTAACAGAACAAGTGAACCATTTTCTATCCCATACAGCCGTGCCGCTACGCATGACTCAGAATCAATCACAAGAAAAGATTTATTGTAATCTCAAACATGTTTCCAGTATTTGCAAATTTGGATTTTAATGTTGAAAAGATGAATAAACTGTGGCTGGCTAGAAGGTAAACGATGTGTAAATATGTGTGACTCATCAAGGGGACAGGAAATAGTTTGTTCCTGTTTGTTATCAGTGGTTGGAGATAAACTCCAGCTCAGGCTGTTAATGCAGCGTGTGAGGAGAGGAAAAAAAAGACCTTTTCCTGTCACATTATTAAAATAAATGGCCCTGTTTTCAACAACCAGAACAATCATTTGGTTAGTTATAGCCAACGTGTGGCATTCTTTTCCAGTTTAAATTTCAGAATCTGGCCTGGACGCCTGGAAGTGAGGTGCTGATTTTGATGGGAGGAATGTTGCTGTTTATTTGTCTGTTGGAGGGAAATCAATTTCCCTTTACACTAAATCTCTTTAGGTCAACGGAGTCAGGTCAGGTTGTTATTCATCACGTCAAATATATAAGAGTCCAGCAAAATGCGGGGATGACCAATATTCACTCTTTTATTTATTTTTTTTAAAGAAAAATGGCTGGACAATAGGGGAATATAGCCGTGTGAGCGTTGGTTTTTTTTTATGATCATCAGTCTAAACTGCAAGGATAATCAATAACATAATTGTTAATATGTAACACTTGACACTTGAGAATATGTGATATGTTGGCTTGATAAATGACGAAGATATAGACAGTGTGACAGATTTGGGCGGTTGTATTAATAATCAAGTGGCTTGCTGGGAGTCACATGACATATAAAAAGAGAGCAATCTGGCTAAAGTAACATGAATTGAAATAAAAACGTCTCATGTTACTAACAGTTGCAGGCAGGTGATGAAAGAAAACCAGGATACTACACGACAAACACAGAAAACCCTCAACTATACGCTACTAAAAACAAAACTATATGCAACTATATGCAAAGGCTGGGTTGGGTGGTGCTGGTAACTGGTACTTATAATAACAATAATCACTTTTTTTCGTCCGGCCTGCATGTGAACCTGCCTCTGGATAAGGTTAAAGTGAAGAGATTGGAAGAGCTTCCCTGATGTATGTAGGTAGTGAAGTTCCATAGCTTTGGGCCATAATTAACAGAAGCTGCATCCCCCAAAATAATTAACAAGCAACCTGGTCCTAGCCCATTAAACGGGCTTTGTATATAGTTCCAATCAGTTCTAAATATTGCAGGAAGCAGCTAATATATTAGACTAATAAATTCTCTCTTTGTGGTTCTGGATAATGGCTGAGCTGCAGTTTTTACTGAGTTGAAATCTCTCTTTTTTATGAGAGACCAGTAAAAAAAAAAGGAAAGTGCATTGCAGTAAAGCAGTCATCTTAAAATGCATTGCTTGATTTATAAATGGTTGCACCGTAAACATGATGTTTTCATTACATTGTTATTATGGGACCTGAATCTAATACAGATCTAGATACGGATTATTACACAGCATTTAGCTTTTTGTCCTTATTTAACTTAAGCCCATAAGAAGTTATTGCTTATCTGTTTAGTTGTTGTTGTTTTTGTTTTGTTTTTGGTCAGTTTATAGCTGCAGCATCATTTGGTTCAGCAGAGACGAACAGTCGTGTGTCATCTGCATAATGAAGTAGCAGCCTGTCTAGTGACATTAATAACGGACCAAAAACACGATCACCAAGACTGACTATTTGGACCAGTATAACACACATTTGAGTCAGAGCCGTGTTACGTTCAAAAACCTGAAATTCCTCCTGGATATTGTATTCTGTAAGAAAAAGAGTTTATATACACAGTATGTATGGAAGGTTGGATATCGACCTGCTGCATTTAGGTTGTTTGCACATGAGGAGTTAAGTGTCGTAACATGAATTCTTCCACGGTTACATAATTGTTTCGAGCATATGCTTTAAAATGCATGCACATGTACGTATACTTGAACCATAAGGAACACTGTGCCTCACTTATAGCCTCTGACATCCCCGGACTAATCAATTCAGACAGCTCACATCAGCATCCATGCAGATGTTTACAGGAAACAGAGAAAACTTGTGCAACTGAGCGCAGGCAGTTTCCACCCGTCATCAATACAGCTCAGTCTTCCCATTAGCTGATTCATCAACGACAACAGCGCAATTCACAGAAAGCTGCAGGAAGAAGAGGCCGAGCATGATTAAAGGACATGTTCATACACTTCACAGCGCCAGAGGGGTGTAGATTCAACACCATGAGCCTCATGGGGGGGGGCGGCTGTGGTCTGTGGTGCTATTTTGCTGGATTGCATTATATTGAAAAGGTGTTAATAATTGTCCAAACCCCACTGGGTAAAATATCTGGAACATCTTAGGGGAAGAGAAGGCATTACCTATTTTGCTCAGAGGCTTTTGGAGCACACCCCTCTGCCTGTACTCTGCACCTCATTAAAAAAAACAGTTCCAATCTCATGTAAACTCCAACAAAAGCCAGGACTTTCCTCTGATTTATCGGTTTGGAAACACACTGAAATGAATCTGTATAATCACCGGTGGATCAACAATGTGTGAACACCTCAGACACAACATGCTGATATCAGTAATATACAAATCGAATCACATTTAAACATCCCCAGTGTTTATCATAGCTTGAATATGCAGTATTTATCCAGACAATACACACATTCGATTATACGTCATTTTTTTCCTCATCTTTATTTTCCATCTAATCCCTCCGCAGCTGCATGTCAGGCCTCAGCAGCCAGTCCCACTAACTCAATGACTTCCTGAATGGTTCAACGTGTCACAGTGTCGTGAAGACATTGTGGCAGACAGCCAACCTGCTGAGGAGACCAACAAATGATTAAACCCGACTGTAGGTTTAACCAGTGTGCCAAGTGGACGGTAAAAGTGCGTGGGCTGCAGTCGTTGCAGCACGCTTGCATGTAGACCAGCACCACGGAAAATAATGAAGAGAAAAAAAGGGTGATCCCCTCATGACACTGAAGAAGAAATGTTAAAAAAAAACAAAAATTCAAATATAAATGCTGCTGGTTGTTCCTTAAGTTTCTTTTCATTCCAGTGAGGTTGCATGAAGATTAACTATAGAAGCGATATGATAGGTTAGAATTTTTAAATCAAGACTTCATTCTGCAACCTAAGATTAAAGGGCTGGTATGGATTAGGGTGATCTTTTAGTCCTGTGTCTTTAAGAGTTGTTTGAAATTGTTGAGGTGGTGCCCGTTGCTACGTCACACCAGAATGAGAGTTTGCATTTCAGCCAGAAGACAAAGCGAAGCGGGGCATTGGCCGCGTTAAAAAAAACTTGTCTCATGACTTTCCAGATTATGGAAATTAACACCAATCTTCCCTCCATCGTCAGCAAATGGTTGTATGTGTGTGTGTGTGTGTGTGTGTGTGTGCGTTCCGAGAACATTTTACAGCCGACTGTCAGCTTAATGTAACCCAGTACACTCAAATTTTTCATCTTCAGTGTTTGAATGAAGATGAAGAAGAAGCAACTTTATCATGATTAAAAATAACACTAAGACATTTTTGGACAGCAGCGTGCTGGCGGGGAAGTTACAGATACAGTCTTTACAGTAATAGTTTTTTTTTTTTTTTTTTTTTTTAACATACTTATTCAATGATTCCCGTGACCCATGAGCAGGTCACAACCCTGACTTCACTGAAAAAGACTTTGCCTTGAGCTGTTAGTACGGAGATTGAGTTTAAGTAAAAGAATGAATAAAAAGACTGAATAAAAGAGAATTTTGCTCTTTTTAGACGTGATGTTAAAAAAAAAAAAAACATCATATTTTTCCAATTTTAATCATGAGGTCACCTCCTACACTAGGTGTCAGCACAGGTGAGTGCTCGTGTCACGCCCATGCATACTGCAGTCGGTATCAAAACACATTATCAGTCATATCATATTTAAACACGTTACCAAGCAAACAGAATTCAACAGGGGCATGTTTACAACATACTATACTACTACTATACTACAAAACTATGGTAATAGGTCACTGGTGATATACGCTGGACCGGTTTCAAAACCCAAATGTTACAATATGTCAGCTCTCAGGCCTCTCTCATCCTTCTGCACACAAGGTTTGCATAAAACCTGCATCTTTAAGATGCCTTCAGGGTACATTCAGAAAATGACTGTATGAATGAAATCCCCGAGAGCAATTTCATCCATTATATATGTATATATGCATATATATATTTGAATATACAGTATGTACCAGAATAATGTATTGCACTAGATAGATCGATGGTCTCTCCTTAGTGTCTCTCTGCCCTTTAATCGTTTATTTGATATTTGATATTTGTTGTGCTTGTAACAACCCTCAACAATCATCTACCTTCCTTCCACATATATTCACTTTAATCTCCACATTGTCCATCAGCATCATCTGATTCTAAAACACCAAACCTGTGAAGAGAGTCAGACCTCAGACTGATCCTCACAAAGAAACAAGTATTGGAAGACACACACACACACACACACACACATACGCACGCACACACACGCACGCGCGCACACACAGGCGGACTCACACCAGCTTTTCTCCTCTTTTCTCTCACCCTCCTCTATTCTAAGTTTGGATTTTCCTAACCCAACAAGGTTTTCTTAATGCCAACAAGGCTTCATTGGTTATAGGTGCTCTAAATCCTTAATACCAACAGCTGGTCAAATGCCAGTAAAGGCAGTAACAGAAGCTGTTGCCCTGCACAACCTGCAGCCAGAAGCCGTGGTCACAGTCCACTGAGGGTTGTGATATGATCAAATAGAGCAGAATTACCTGCTGCACTGCATAGCCATAATGAGGACAACAACCTTTCAGATTTTCTTCTTCTTTTTTAACTTAACTCAATTAGAAGCACGTGTGTGTCCTAACGATCTTCCATTGCTTTGAGTAGATTTATGACACCCAGGTTGAGCTGTTGACTTCGTGCTTATTCCTGGTTTATATGAGGAAGTTAAACCAGTAGCCCGACTATTTCTTAACTGTAGCCATGTGTTTGCTCTAGTGTCGATGCATTGCATTGACTGTAATCTTGCTGTAAGGACCACAGCTTCCCTCTGACATTAATACAGTCTCACCTTATTTCTTTCCTCATATGTGACAGCTCGTTGCATAACTAGATGCAGGCTGATCTACACAGACACTTCATCATTGTTTCTACAGCCAGCTACGCACCTGACGAAAGTGAAAGTACAGGCTATCATCTGCGAGCGCGCACAAGCACGCGCGAACACACACACACAGATAGAAAGAGAGAGGCACACGTGTGTGTGTACAGGAGAAAAGTGTGAGAAATGAAAGTCTACATCCAAGAGCGCATACACGCACGCACCTCCAGAGTCCACCTCTCCCCGGCTCCCGGGATGCGTAAAGTCTGTATCCGCTCAGGGGAGACACGCTGTAAATGTGTCCTTGTTAAATTAGAAGAAGGAATCCAATCACAGAGTCGCCTATATAAGTCACCGAGACAAGTCCATCACTGGCTGCTTCCATCCAGGGAGCTGCGCTGCGCTCTGTGTGTGTGTGCAGCAAAGTGCGCAACAGGCTGACCTGCCCTCCTTCCACGTCAAGCCGCGATCACACAGAAACACCGCTGCTTTCAAAATAAAACTCTCTCTCTCTAGTTCATCCCTGTGGAGGCGTTTCCAGCTGAAATATATATATATATATATATATATATATATATATATATATATATATATATATATATATATATATATATATATATATATATATATATATATATATATATATAAAGCACTTAAGAACCACAGCTTTGTATCTTTTGTTAACCGTGACTCCTAACCTTTACCTGCACTTGGTTTATTTACCCAACCTTAACACAGTCTACTCTAACAGTAACAGGAATAAACAATCAGAAAGCTTTAGCAGTGTGTTGTGTGGTACTTTCAAACTGTTTGGGTGTTTCGCACAGTCTAGTTCCTATATAGTCTACAGATGTACTGGCTTCGCCCCATGACACGTGGCTTCACTCAAACACACAGTCACACTCTCAAGTCTGCTCTCTTTCCACTTCTTGGTGTGTGTGTGTGTGTGTGTGTGTGTGTGTGTGTGTGTGTGTGTGTGTTGAGCCACCGAAAGAGCGCGAGAGACGTCCGTCAATGCGAGTTTTATTTTGAAAGGTTTGTTACAACCGGATTCGCTGCTGCTGTATCCAGTCTTGCTTGACTTTTTTTTCTCCCTTAACAACTAACAGATGATACCTGGACTCCCGCTGTGCTCTGATCAGCGGGGGCACCTTTTCATCCATGCTGCTGCTGCGGCTGCTGCTGTGAAGGTGACAGATCAGATTATGGTCCATCTCAATGTGATGGCAGAACAACATCTCAAGATGAAATCTCAGTCCTGAACTGACACGTGGATTCCATCCGCAAATCTTTAAATCAAATCATCAAATCAGAATTCATGTCGCGTTGAAACGCAGCTCCAGCTTAATTAATTGGCTTTTTCCTCCACAAGTGTTGATGAAAAGCAGATAATACTGAATGGCACCTTAGATATGTTGTTGTTGTTTGGGCTCTTTGTTTGTTTGTTTGTTTGTTTGTTTTAGTGCGTCTGGTCTCCTCTGTACTTCATACACCGTCATCAGGCCGCTCACAGGCCTGACTCCCTCCAGACATCTATACAGCAGTGTAGAGGGTGCACTGGTGGATATAGAGATATCATTGCATTATTATTATTATTATTATAGACCACAGACCAGACCACACCAAAACCCCGAGAGCCAAACCTCCACCACAACCCCATATGTGTCGCTCCAGACCGGCTGCTGAGCTCAGATGGGAAAGCCCGGAGGGAGAGCATCAGCCCGGGCGCAGACAGCTGGACCAGGCAGGGTTTTTTTCTTAACTATGATTTACATTTAGTCATATGAGGTCGGAGACTGGACAGCTAAAATCATTAAATGTTCAAAGAAGAAAATAAAAAGAAAGAAGAAAAGCACTGGGACAAGTTATAAACTGCAAACAGGGTTCATAAATATTGGTATTAAAAGATATAAACCATTGATTATGGTGCTTGTCAACGGTCATACAGTAGGTTGTAATTATTAATTATGGACTCATTTATGAATGCTGTACAGATAAGATTTAAGACCAAGATCAATTGACACAAAACATTTGGGTTGCCAGGTTGACAAAAATCCTTCTTTATGTTGACAGTTTGTTTCTATTGTCTACCTTTTCATCTGTCGGAGTATTTCACTTATTTTCTGATATCTTTTTTTTTCTTGTTTTTAATCAAATTTGTGGGTTCAGATAAGGATTAAACATAACAGATAAACAGCTTTAACAATCTGTCAGACTGATCTACTGCATGTAGCATTAGTACCACCTCGAAGCAGAAATCAGCTCAGCTTTTAAAGCTACAGTGATTCAACTTTTTAAAAAGTCTATTTGTCTATTTGTGCTGCAAGAAAATCGTGAAAAGCAA
Organism: Pampus argenteus; assembly: GCA_036937835.1. Taxonomy (NCBI): domain Eukaryota; kingdom Metazoa; phylum Chordata; class Actinopteri; order Scombriformes; family Stromateidae; genus Pampus; species Pampus argenteus. The sequence continues at coordinate 21,458,478 of CM072869.1, forward strand.
AATGTTTGTAAAACTCGAGAAATGTCCCCTCCGCCAACAGTAGTGACTCAGCTCTGGTAAAATGCTTAGTGGCCCAACAGTAGAGGACTCTGTGGTCACACTGGATTTCTTATTATTGTTGTTTCCATTGTTCTTTGTTCATAAGGGCCAACTGAAGCTAACAATACAAATCCCAACAGATGACACTTGATATGCACACACTGGCTTATATTCCCGTTACACAGACTACGAACTGGTACTGCTACTCTGATTGGACTGTATTATTTAATTTGATCACATATATGAGAAGATGGAAAGAGTCAGTTATTATCTCCATGTACATCACTATCTTAACTACAAGCAGCTGTTATTTTAAAGAAACTTTCCCATCAGTGACATTTTTTTGGTGTGAGACTTTTTCTTTTAGCTTCTAGTTTTCTTTTAAGACGTATAGACAGGCAGAAGCAAAGCTGTGAGAAATAGTTATATATTTTGGAAAATGTACTTATAAATATGAAGCTGATAATGGCCGGCAGCTGATTAGTTTAGCTTAACATATAACAGCTTGTCTGTCTCTGCCCAAAGGTTAAATACCTCCAGCTTCATAATTAAAGGACAAATATGAGAGTGGTATAAATCTTCTCATCTATTTCCCAAAATGTCACAACATTTAAGACAAAGGGACAATCAGTTTATTTAAAGGGCTCTCCTACAGTTAAGTACTGCAAATACACAAAGGACACGAGGAAATGATTCATTTAAAACAGACAGGTCAAAAACAAAGCAGCAGATCTATCCTATCGTTCAGTCCCTATTATCAATCAAGCTTCAGAAAAACCCCTCGATCCTACAACATGCAACCCTATAGCGTCCTTTGACAAAGCTCTGGAGACAGAGCATTATACGAGAACATTATACAAGTGTCAAGACAAATCATATCACGGTTTATAAAAGCCACCATCGCAGATTCCTTTTATAATGTGCACGTCACGGAGCGCCCTTTATCTTCTGACTTGATTCGAATAAGCTCAGACAATAATAAAGAGCCTTAAGAGTCTTAGTTGTGTTCACATTATTATGCAGCAAGCATTTTTCACAACACAAACCCAGCAATGTCGACACACATCGGACTTGGTGTCGTCGCTGTGAGAAAGGCACCGGATGCTCTTGTGTAACATGACATGAAAAAGCCCATCTGTTTAAATTAGACAACTTCAAGTAGCCAAAGGTGCAAGCAGTGCAACACATTTGACTGCGCTTGGTGTTGACCGCAGCTGACCTATTATTTACGATCTGGCTCAAGCACTTTGACCACCACTGAGCTTTCCAGTCTGTTTGACATTGCCTTAGTGTCTGTGCATCTTCAACCCCCACCCCACCCCCACCCCCAACCCCAACCCCAAGTCACATATGGGTCACCGACTCATACTGTATGTGTCCCCTCCAAATGGACCTTTAGTGCTACCTACACTCGAAATGCAGGAATCCAAAACTACCAGACTGAATCCTGCATGTCGGAGGGTTTTTTGTTGCAGTTTATTTATTTATTTAATCATTTTTGGGAAGTGGGGCCAAAGTGCGTAAAGCTCCATGTGTTTTCTCTGGAGCTGAACTCTGGTTAGAATTTCAACATTAAGAAATAAAAGTGTTTCCTTTCAGAACTCAAAAGAAACGGTTTTGTTCTTTTAAGTGAGAACATGCTTGAGAAAATGAGATAAAATCACGTATTGGATTTATGACTTATATTATAATAATATAATATAAAGTGGGGCTTCCTGATGTTTGTCACACTTAAATGTTTCAGATCATCAAACTCATTTAAATGTTAGAAACACAAAGATTTTTATTATTAAGGGAAACCTGAATCCAACAAACCTACAAGACAAACCTACATTCTACAACACTGTGGAGGAAGTTTTGTTGTCCAATCATCTTTGCAGAATTGTTGTAATTCAGCCACATTGGAGGTTTTTCGAGCATGAACCGCCTTTTTTTTTTTTAAAAAAAAGGTCAATAGGATTCAGGTCAGAACTTTGACGAGGCCACTCCAAAGCCTTCATTTAGTTTTCCTTCTCAGTGGTGGACTTGCTGCTGTGTTTTGGGATCATTATCCTGCTGCAGAACCCAAGTTGGCTTCAGCTTGAGGTCACGAACAGACGTTCTCCCTTCAGGATGTTTTTTTGGTAGACAGCAGAATTCATGGTTTCCATTTATCATAGGAAGTCTTGAAGCAGTAAAACAGCCCCAGACCATCACGCTACCACCACCATATTTTACTGTTGTTATGATGTATTCTTTTCTGAAATGTGGTGTCACTTTTACACCAGATGTAACGGGACACACACCTTCCAAGAAGTTCAGCTTTTGTCTCGTCAGTCCACAGAGTGTTTTTTTCCAAAAGTCTTGGGGATCATCGAGATGTTTTCCGGCAAAAGTGAGACAAGCCTTAATGTCGTTTCTGCTCACCAGTGGTTTTAGTCTCTACATGCAGAGTCTCTTTCTCATGGTGGAGTCATGAACACTGACCTGAACTAAGACAAGTGATTCCTGCTTGTTGTTCGTTCGTTCGTTTGTGACCTCCTGGATGAGTTCGCCACCGTTCCGTGTTTTCACCATTCGTGGATAACGGCTCTCACTGTGGTTCACTGGAGTCCCAAAGCTTCAGAAACACACTGATAGATCGCATGTACTTTCTTTCTCATCCGTTCCTGAATAGTCCCGCTTCATTCGTTTCTTTGGATCTCGGCATGACGTCCAGCTTTTGAGGATCTTTTGGCCTACTTCACTTTATCCTATTTAAGTGACTTCTTGATGGCGAACAGATGTGGCAGTAATGGGTGTGGTGAGAGAAAGTGAACTCAGGTGTAAAAAACCACAGTTATCTTTAGGGGGGGGGCATGTTCACCATGTAGGTTTTGGGTTCTATTTTTCCCTTAATAATAAAACCCGCATTTTGTGTTTACTTGTGCCACCACTCTATCGACTGCTGTAACATTGTGCAAATGCAGGGATGAAATAGGTGAATGACTCTACCAGGTTGGACATCACTGATGAACCATTCTGTTTCAAATACTTCACATTCTCCCTCGTCTGTTCAGTTCAAATTACAAAGCAATCAAACCCCCAGTTCACACAACATAGTTAAAGTAGTTAAAGGGCTATAAAAAAAGGCATTTCCACACTCTTCTGCCCAATGATGATGTGTTAACCAGGTCTATAAAGGATGTTAGTGCCTCGTCAAACGTTATAGCAGTTGTTCAAGGAGCTTTTAAAAGCTTTAGGATCAGGATGGTTTAGTTAGTAGAGTTAGTTCACTTTCGTAGATGATTGTATCTATTTATCTATCTTATTATGCTATTAATACTTTATTATTTGTATGCAGCTATACATCCTGGTTTGAACCAAACATTAAATCTAGAATTCAACACTTACTGAAGAACTTTTAAAAAGAAGAACCTCACCTGAGGGTGAACTGAATCAGACCTGGAAAACCCAAATTCCTCATCAGGACGGAGTGGAAACGTGAAGCTTCTCGTCCTGCATCCCACACTGAGCAGGTTGGTGCTGAGCTGGCGGTGTTCAATGCATATGAATCCCTCTGTCCTGAGTTTGCAGACAGACGACTAAATAAATATTTTATTTTATGAGTTTGTTTTTGTCTTTGCACGTGTGTTTCTTCACTAAACTACTTTTAATACGTGATTTTAAACATCAATCGATAATAAATCAGCTGCAGATTACCGGCGGGAGAAGAAACCAGCAGGACTGAAACGCTCTTCATAGACGAATGAATCATACTTTTAAAAATCAGATTTGTGAATAATCCCTGCCTAGGATACTTTTGTATCAATCAAGCCAGCAGGTTTTAAACATGCTAAGCAAATGTAAGGGCGTGCTATAAAATGCACATAAAGGGTCTCTTTTTTTAACAATGTTGACTCTAAAAGGCTTTAAACTCCCTTAAATAGCCAAATGCGCTTAACAGCAGTCGCAGTAACACCTGACGTCCCCGTACACCCTCAGATGGTGTTGAAAAGTGCTGTAGTGGGAGCTACAGGATGTAGAAACACACAGTTGAGGTTTATAATGTGGGAGGTTTTCGTTGCTGGAGTTGCTGCTCTGCTCTGCTGGAAACTAAAATTGACAGGAAAAGCCTCTATGCGCCCTGCACTAGTCATATGTTGACCCCGTGAATAAAAGCCTCGTGTAGTCTCCGTATGCAGAACGCAATACAATGAGCTACATCAAAAGTTTTCTATTATTATTTTTACATTCAATCTTCAGTACATGATCTTATACATTTTTCAGTCCTGCCATACTCCATTTATACATTTGACAATTTAATATGGCTTTGAAATGAGCCTCTGTGACTTTGAGGATGTTTTGCATAATATATATATATATTGGTATGATAAGAATCAACCAAATCTCATGTGAAATGACAAACAGCTCACAGCCGTGCACTTGTGGAAATAAATAGTTCGTCGATGAAGTCACTTTTTTCCCCCCCTCGGATGTTTTAAAATGAAAAGGGATCCATGTGTACCTTTACAGACAGTGCGTATCATCTACTTTTGCGAGTTCCACCGCGTGGATGTGAACCGTAATGAAGTCAGACAGCGAACTCATGCAAGGAACTGAGTGAAAGTGACTTATTGAATCATTGCATCATAGGCCCTTAAAAGCTAAGAGGTAAATCCAATGAAAAGTCTAAATACGGCAGGAATTTCCTCTACAGGACAGAAGAGCACCAGTGAAGGCTAAAGAAGGTAAATGTTCCCGTGTGTTAGCAGGTCATTCTGGGAGAATACATGTTAGGAGCTACATACTGTGATGAGTGCAGCAGCAAAAAGATGAATCTGTATCACTAGCGATTATACATTTGCACATTTCACACACAGCGGAGACACGAAAGGGCATTTTAATGCTTAAAAACACAGCAGTTCATCATTCAGCAATTCACAACCTAATAATGCAGCCATCATCAATTTAAGAGAACGTAGTAAAGAACATTAATGTTTTTAGCCTGGATTTAAAAGCATATTACGGTTGACAGAGTGTTCCTTTCTTTTTCTTTCTTTTTTTTTTTTGTATGGCTTCCCTATGACTCATATCCTGTCAGTTAAATGGCTACATACAGTGCTCCACTGAGTGCTCAACAAAACTACATTTGTGAATTTTGGTAGCAAACTATTTGATGGAAACTGGAGCTGGAGGGTTTGTTTGGCCTTTTAAAAAGTCTGATTTCCCTTTTCTCATTGGTGTCCATTAAGTTTTATAGAGGCCCAGTAAACTTTGAAGAGAAGACACTGATTGCTACTGATCTCTGCCAGTGTCTCTCCTGATGTGAATACTGTGCGATTGCTCGTGTGAATATTCCGCTCCATTGATCAAAGGTTTGTGCCAGGCTTGAGTTTTCGGACTAAATGTGTTTGTTGGTTCAGTCGGGTTATACAAGGTGCCGAGGTGACCGTAAAGAAGCTGTAAAAATTGACAAGATGCAATCAGATTCTATTTACTGTGAAATTTACTTCATGGCAAATGTAAAGGTATGGTAATTTCAAAGCTGAGATGGAACATATTTGAGATGCCAGGGTAATACATAGCAGGATACATCTGCTATACAGAAAGCTCCTCAAATCTAATAAAGTGTCTCTACTGATAGGATTTCTATTGTCTCACTACAGCAGGGCTCAGCAGTAGGTCTCCTTCTCCTCTACTGGTGACCTGTAAAAATGAGTCAGTTCTGCAGAATTCTATATAGAGTGCATAGGGAAAGTCTTCATAGCGCTTCACTTTTTCCACCTTGTTTAGACAGGTGTGTGCCTTTTTTGAATCGTGTCCAATCAACTGGAGTTATCACAGGCGGACTCCAGTTAAAGCTGTAGAAACATCTCAAGGATGATTAGTGGAAACAGAAAGCACCTGAGGTCGATTTTTAAGCTTGATTACGAAGGCTGTAAACAGTCACGCTGGGATGGGAAAGACACTGAATCCGTTTTGGAATAAAGCTGTAACATAAGCGCTGTAAATACGTTCTATATGCACTGTACCTCCTATCCTTTGTGCATGTTTATACTACTTATTGTTATTATAAAGCCCTAAAGTTGCCAATGGACTCAGAAGAGACAGATTAAAACAGGGATAGTCAAAATTATAGATTAAAAGCAGGATATCTTGACTTTTAGTCATTAGTATGGGTCAAGCTCCATAACACTGTATCCTACATCAGGTAACATTTTCAAAAATATACAATATACTTTTTTTTTTTTTTTTAAGAATCTTTTTTTTAATTGTTTGTGAAAGCAAGAGAATTAAGAGGTGCGTTCGACTAAATTAAGAAAAGAGGGAAAAGGTGTTGGGAACCTGAAGGCATCATCACGGTTATTCTCTCAAACCTAACAAAGCTTCTTCCCCAAGCATCAGAATGCATTTCACAAGATGAATAGTATTTCCTGTGATGAGCATGTATAAAATGTGTGGAATGCCCCTTTAATACATCGAGACATAGAGATGGGTTGAAAGTGACTTTTTTAAATGACACTTTTTTTTTTATATGTGTGTGCTTGTTGAAGTTCAGAAAGCTTTGTAGCTTCCCCATTGGCCCAGAGGAAATCAGTGATTGGTTTCTTCATGTTTCAACACATACAAACAGTCAGTGCTGCTGCTTCACTGCCCTCCTTAAAAACTCCACTTCACTCAATATAGTTTTACATTCTGCAGCTGCGGTCAAGGTTAGGAATGCTGCTCTGACTGCTATTGTATATTCACTGGGGCAATGAGGTGGAAACAAAGCTTCTCCAGAGGTGACTGGCCTGTTACAAAGTGACGAAGAGGAGGAAAACCCGCCTGGCAGGAGGTCGGGACAATCTGGAAAGCTATTACCCCCCCCCCACCACCCCACCCCCCAAAAAAATAAACTGGCAGGTAAAAAAAACCCAACAACAAACAAACAGGTGAGTGTCAACATAATCTCAGTTGATCTTTCCTGCCGCAGATTTGGTATAAATATGTGAGATTTATGTAGTTAACCTGTTGCTGACTGTATGGATCAGAGGAGGGGTTTTAATTAGACCCCATAAATTCAGCCAACAAGATAAAGGAGTTGAAGGAGAAAGGTTTACGTCGCTTGAAGCCTCCTCCTTCCAGTGCCCGCTCCCCCCTTCCCCCTTGACCTCACTGACCCTGTCTCGTCTCCTCTCGGCCATGGAGCCCTCACACAGTTGGGTTTTTGGGGTTTTTAGTTCCTGCCTCTTAAATTTAACGTTATCTCCACTGCTCTGACCCTCTTTGAATACCCCGAGGCTGAATAAGGCTTAAATAAGGTCATTTAAAGAATGTGTTTCTTCTATGACCGACTGATGTTATTAAAAAAAAAAAAAACCTCAAACATTTATTACGCAGTAATTTAATATTTTCTGTTTTTTCTCGCATGTCTGCCGCTTTCTTTTTCAGGTTCACTGTCAGTGGTCAGGAGATAAATTCAGGTCAGTCAGGCAGGATGGAGACACTTCGCTCCTTTATGCTTTTAGACTTTTTATACCATGTGGGTAAGTAGTTAAGTTAGCTGCAAAATTCCCTGCAACCGCCACAATTTCTGTTTACAGATTACTATTCATGAATCATGAATGAAGTTATGACCAACGCTGAATGAATCTTTCCCGTTTCAGATCTCTTCCTGTTACTGTTTCCCGCAAACCACACGGGTGACGTGATTCAATAATTTCCTTACGTTTTCACCCTGGCACAACATGCTGGGACCTCTAACGTCTGGGATCGAGAAGCGGAGGAGGAAAGAGTCGGGTGAGGCAGGCCGGGCAGCATCTGCGGGTAATTAGCAGGGATCTGAATCCACATGATGAAATAAAGAGAGACAAAACAAGTAGTCAGTTGTTCACATTTCCTCTTTTCCTGTGACCATCTGAACCTTCTCTTAATTTCTTGAAATCTGTTGCACATCAAATGCTACCCCGGGGCGAACATACACGCGGGCTGAGAAGTCTCTCAGATCTACAACAGCTGCACAATAAACTCAGAGCGGCTGAACACACAGTAGTGGGATGCAGCTGGAGGTGTCATCATAAATATATTTGTGATGTGTATTGTTGCTACTGTTAGTACTGTAACTGTGTGCACAGCATGCTTGGCATCTGACTCAGTCGATTAGTGTTTTATCCTGCTGTATCTGTCTTGATTCTGTGTGATCAGTCAGTAACAGGATGCTGATTAATTCTGAGACAGATATAAAATCTGCGGGCTTGCCCCAAAGGTAAGTTTAAAGTAGCAATCTTGTCACAGCTGCGCTTGTAAGAAGGCATTAAGTAGTCTAATCTAGTGAAATGGACACTTGCCTGGAGGGACAATGTTTTAAATCCCTTCAACAGCTGGAGGACATCCAGCCTCATCGGTGTTGTACTGATGATTAAATGAAAATGAAGGGAATGTCAAGCACGTAAACACAGAGCCCGGGCTCAGGCTGTTTATGAGTCAAGCTGTGCCAACCCACAGTCCCCGGCTTCACTGTCACCACGTTTTCTGTCAGCATATATACATATATATATATATATATATATATATAGTTTTGTAATTGTTATCCTAAAATCTACTGGTGGCCGACCTTTCATTCCTTCAACCCGAAAGAAGTGAAAAAAAAGACGTGCCTTTTTATGTTGTGTGTGACCACTAACTACCAGATAAGTGGTTGCTGCTGAAGAGCATTAGATTATAAAAAACAATATTCCACAGCTACATTATTATAGTATAACTCCCTCCTGAATGAAGTTAAAAATAAATGTCATCAGCCGGGTCCCTATATATCCAGAGCATATTTTCGTGGAATCCAAGCACTCTGTGTACCGACTAATTAGTTTGACACCGGCACATGTGCTTGTGATTCTGAGCACACAGGTCCATATGTAGAACATTAAGCAGGTCCAAAACACTGGGATGATTGATTTCTGTAGGTCGCAGCCATCTGTGAGAATATGATGTTATGATGTTAAATTTGCTCTGACCTCTTCTGATGTTAAAACAGCTTAAAATTCAGAAACAGAAGGGTGTAATGCAATTATTTAATTTCGGGCCCTCTAGTAATTCCTTAATCTCATTACCTACTTTAAACTTTGAATTATTGTCTTCATCAGCCAACTTCATATATTATATTATACATAGTTAACTGCTACAGTAAATAAATTGTGGCGTTTCGTTACTGTCCCGCACAGCGCAGTGTTTACGGCTACATCCTGCGGTGACTCAGAACTGATGAAACACAGACATGTCACACACATATAAAGCGAGATACCTGGCCCCTGAACAAATATATCATCATTACCAATCGGGTAGCCATGGCAACGTGTTGAGGGTAGGTCCGGGGGCCTGAAGTAATGTTAAAGTGCCCTTGTTGTTGTGCATAACTCATGACGGCACATACCCCTTTTTCTCTTTGGGATATTGAATATTTGGGTGACTAGGAAGGGAAGGGTGTGGCATATGTGTGTCTGTAAACCCAGAACAGGTGCTGAAAGGCACGCTTGACGAAGAACTCGAGGTCCTTGAGTTTACAGAGTGTAGGAGGAGGTTTGTTCACAGTGAGACCTAACATTGACCTGGTTTTATGTTTCAGATAGTGTAACATTATGGGACTATATGATAAATAGTTCTTGTCTCTCTTTTGTGTTCCTTGAATTTTGTTTCTGTTGTGGTTCAATAAAGGCATCCTGAGAACGTGGGGTTTATTTAATTTGGTTGTTTTTTTTCCCCTTTTCTTCACTTAATAAAAAAATTAGTTGCAAGTGGACTCTTTCATGGTTGCTATGTGTTAGTCCCTCCAGTGATCCACTTACCTCTCCATCACATCTGCACTCAAGTGAGACTGTTGCACACGGCTCACTTTCAGTAGAAATTTTAAATGATGTTTCTCTTAAACATTTGTAAAAGCACTTTAAGATACGCCAATCACTCCCTCAATCCACACTTCACATGAGTTAAATGGTACAGTTGCCGGAACACACTCAGAGTCACACGATTGCAATATTTTTGGTAAGTTTAATTTAATTTAAAAAAAATGACAGGATGACAGTCCAGCTGCTACACAAAAAATCCAAAATACAGTCAGCTACAACACAATCTGTGCATGAGTCTGTTGACAACTTGTGTAATTGATTAATCATTTAAGTCATGTATGAAGCAAAAATGTCTCAGCTGGTGATGGAGGAATGTGAGGAATCACTGTGTTTTCTCTCTTTTATAAATTTTTTAAACAGATCTTTATCTTTGGGGTTTATGGACAATTAAATCAAATGTCACCTTGGGCTCTGGGGTCACTATTTTTCCAGACATTTTATAGATTAAAAAATTAGATGGACTGATCGAAAGGAAAGAGTCAAGAGTTTATTCAGTCAAATCTGTAAAATATATGTGAATGTGATGTCTATGAGATTATGTCCTGATATTACAGGACGGTATCAGCGGGACACAGGTCGAAGTCTACGAAAGCAACGTGACTTCAAACGAACTTCAGCCCACGACTGGCGTTTCCTTTAGGTATCATCAAGAGACAAAACGATAAGCTGGAGTCCCGAATAAACAAAGTTAAACCTGAGGTCAGACAATTAAGTCAAGTCAATTTATTCATTTACAGACAGAAACACACAGAAATGCTTTACACAGAGATTCAATTATAAGATTCAAAAACACGGGAATGATCAAACACAAACATTAATACGATGATACAATCATAGAGCATCTTGATCAAATCGTAACACAAGCGACAAATGAAATACAAACAAACGGGGTCAGGCGTGTCTTCACGGTGACCATTAAAAGCCGGCGGCAGGCTTTAAAGATATCGATGGAAGGAAGAGATCGGAGGGATTGTTAGTGGCTAACTTAAGCTGCTTCATCACCTTTGGTTTTTAACTGGACGCGTGGGATGGAGAGCAGTGATTGGTTAGCAGATATAAAGGGGTTTGGAGGTGGAATAAGGGATGTGACATGGTGCTAATCCAAAAAACATACAAATACAATAATCCTAAAATCAATTCCATAATTCACCGCTAACCAGTGAAGTAGAGGCCAGTACAGGAGAGATATACTCTCTCTTCTTGGTACCAACCGCAGGCCAGATAAAGCTGACTAGTTCACTATACTTCAAACCTTTGACAGACAGGAATGATTTTAATCATGCAAGTAATCTAAGACATAAGGAGAAGCCATCGCTGGCAACTGAGTTGATGTCTTTATCAAATGTTAAACCGGAATCAAGCGTAACGTTGAGCTCTCTTGCGTGGTACATTCAATGACCTGACAGCATGGTAATTTAAAAACATTAACACCGCATGGATCACGAGCAGGAGGAAGGAACAGGTGGGCGTCGTCAGCGTATAATGACAGGTAACAGCATAGCATACCTAGAGAAAATGAAAATAGGCCTCTAATATGGAGCCTCGAATATGTCCGGTGTGCTGGACGTTTGTCTAAAAAGGAATTTTGGATAAAAATGAGAGCTTTGAGATTGGACGGTAATTATTATTATTATTATTATTGTTAGTGAGTTAGACATTATTCCCTCACTCCTCCTGAAGTAATTGAGTGCTGTGCTAATAATACTTTGGGTCTGTGTGCAGCTGTATGTGTTTGAAGATGACAGCAGAGAAGTATTTGGATCTCTCTGCTTTGAGTCACTGTTGGTATTTATGATGGTGTTTATCTTTTTTTTTTTTTCTGTTGCATATCTACCTAACGGATTTAAACCCGGTCTTTGATTCTAACTTTGTAAGGGGCGATTGGGTTGAGAATACTGATGCAAGTGCAAATGAATACTGTGACCAGGTCTTTCAGTAAGAGAGGTAATAGTTTCCTGACAGGCTGGGTGTAGGAGTCAGTGGATCAAACGGACAGCGAATGTGAGTGTTAAGATCACCTCAAATAAAAAAAGTTATTACGTTTAGTAACCATAAAAGATTTTAAAAAAGTCAGAGACTCCATTGATAGGATTTGTTGGAGAAGGACCTGACGTTTAAAGGTGCTGTTTTTGCTAGAGGTGTCATCTGAGGAGCGTGTGCAGAATGGTTTCTCCCTGTGACTGGAGAAAGTACGGATCAGATTACATGTTGGAAGCAGTAATGTGACTGTTCTGGTAGAAATATAGCCCAGTAGTATTTCTGGTGGTAATTTATACACTATACCGGCATGTGTACGGGGAATGTTGCTTGTAAAACATAGGCCAGACCCCTTTTTTGGAAAAAATATATTGCGTGAAGTGAAACCAACAGTTGAGTTAAAGGGATTGAGCTTGAACGGACATTATTTAGCAGCGCGCGCCTTCATTCGTTTGTGTTCGCTGTGAGCATATGTAATCCCATAAAAAAATAAAAATAAAATTTAAAAAAGTCTCAGCGTGTCCAGAATAGATTCAAATTGTCCACAAAGTTCAGACGATGTCTTTGACATGGGGATGATAACCTGGGGGGTCAGCGATGGGAAAGATCACACCGTGCCTCGAGTGACTGTGGGATATGAAGGTTAACACCAGGAAAACAAACAGTTCACTGTCAGGGAATGCCAGAGCTTTTCCTTCAATGCGACGTTTGTCAGTAAAAAAAGAGGATCGAGCAAAGTAAACCCTACTCACAATACTAATAATTAGCCATTTGCCTGTTTTATTGCCTGTTTGGACCACTGGAGGAAAACTCCAAACACCCAACATGGTATTGGAGCTAGAAGCGCTGATTTTAGTGAGGTGAGGGATATAAAGTAGAACACTGCTGTCAATATATATACGGTATGTTTTTAATATTTTTAAAGCTCAATTAATTTTGGCGTCTAATTTTGGTAACTTTTTGATGTTCAGTTGTCTTCCTGAACTGTTGAGTTTTGCATTTCAGGGCCTCCGTATTGAGATGTTTTAGCACTCGTCAACACGTGTATTTGTCATTACAAGCTGACCTTTCCCCCAGCCGTTTCTTTACACCGCTTTTCAGCACAGTATGAAAATAAACGTGAGACTTGAAACCCGCACGAGATATCACAATGAACATCTCGTAACTGATTACGCAAGCGTCCCGTATGGCCGGCTGCCTTTTAAAATACATTCGACGTCCGAAACATCGTGGTACGTTTTTGGTGAAACGGCCGGTCTGTAGTAAACGGTCTGAAGAAACCAAAAAAAAAACCAAAAAAAAACTCCCACACCTCAATCAGCAGACTGAGCGTTTGAAAGAGTTAGGTTTCAGGAGATAAATGGAGGTCATTTGTCTGTGAATTAGTCAGCGGATAACCTTTGGGTCTGTCTGGCATCTTCTCATGTCACTAAAAACACATGTACTGATCTAAACTCTGCTGTTCTCCACTGCCTGCACAGAAAAACCTGGTTCTAGTGAACATATAGAGGACAGAGAGAATCTGGGAGACCACAGACATAACGACACACTTAACAGCATTTTTAATATTCAATTGTAAGGACGCACATATCAAGTAGAAAAGGTCGTCTCGCTCTCGTTGGTGTTCCTTTCACACTACAGCATTTTAAGTCCTAAATATCAAACGTGTGTAGTATCTATGATGTCCTATATGAGTTATGTGTTTTTCTAAAAGGAGATGGTTAACAAGGTTATAAAGGGGCCATATGGTTAACGAGGTAATTAGAGGACCTCTACTTCCTTTCTAGTATATGACAAATGTAAATAGTGCTGCTGGTTGTATGATTAATGTGTAAGAATCCTTTAAATACCGAGGGATAAAGGATGTGAGGTAGAGTGTTTCATACAGGCGGAAACTTCTCCAGGTCTCCATGGCTCCTGTCTGGTGGTGGTGGACTTTGCTTCTGAATTTATATTGTAATACACCTTATTAATGCAAGCAGAGACATGTGTCTGCAGAGATTCCTTCTTCATCTTCAATATACAACACGTGTTTGATATTTAGGACTCTGATCCAGTCGGTAATGTTGAGATTATGTCTGTGAATCCCGTCACGCTACAAGATCGTTTGGACCAAATTATCTGTTCGCACCAGCCTCGAATCTGAATATTAGATCCAAAAATCACACCCGCCAGTAGTTTTAGTTTAGCAGATCTACCTAAAAAAAAAAAAAAAATTCAAAAATCCAAATCCAAAAAAATCAATAATTAAATTAAAAAAAAAAAATCCTCACAAATTAACACGAGAAAAAAACTTTATATGTTTATATAAAAATGTCAAACTATTCCTTTAAAGGATAAGATAACCTGAGACGGTCTTCACTGAACAGGCGGCAGCTAAACCATCTTCAGCAGCTCTGCAAAGAGTCACATGTCAGCTCGGCCAGTTGATGATTGGACACGACCGCAGTGCAGTCCTTTCTAATTTGCTCCTGCACAGTATACGCAGATTATCATTAAAAAGCAGCAGTTTTAATGGAGGTCCCAACCTTTTGCAGCCAGTTGTGAATAATAAATCTGTCCCGAAGGAAGAGGAACGCGAGCTTGTGTGGCTCGCAGCTTGTGACAAGCAGAGACAGATGGACTCAAGAGACACACACATACACACACACATAGAGCTCAGGCCAAAATAACGTCCACCGTCACGCTGAGAAATGTCAGTGTTGGTAGAAAAACATGGTCTAAATTCAGTTTCACCGCCTGACCGCACGACACTATATCTAATACCGCCGGTGCAATTTGAGCAGGTAGGTGTCTGAGGGTTTTCAAGTGGCTGTGATTATATCTGCTTACATAACTTTTAAGTTTGATTTCCATAGAGATCCGCTGATATTATTTCGTCTGGCACGGGTGCATCTGAGCTTTGCCTCATGTTACCGGAAGAGGAAACATTTTTAGGCCCCCGTGTCATGTAGGGAACCAGAGAAAAGTCTAGATTGACCTCGATGTGCTGGCAGCTTCGGTGGCTGGTTGAACATATGGAAGCTTTCATAAACTACGGAAGTCAAACGGTGTTTCAAATATTTATTGATGGCTCCATGTCAGTGGTGTCTTAGTTCACAGAGAGCGAGTCCTGTCCTGAACACATTAGGAACATGATTTAATAAAGGAAATAACATAAAGTAAAAGGAACGATGAAAGAGAACTTGTGACACTCACAGGTTTATGAGTTAATCCTTCTGACTTTTACCGTAGGTATCATAATTACAATCCAATAAGCCGCTACTGGACTCCTTACGGGTTCTTGGATCAGTCTCATATTTTGCTTTTTATTTAATAGATGTTTAGTTTACTGTTTGTTTATTAAAAAGATACAAGGTGGGTTAGCCACAGTGCGTCATATGTATCTTTGATGTCCTGAGTTTTGAATGGACTCTTGGTTGACTGTCCCTCCATTAGATATTACTAAACTATAAAAAAAAATAAAAATAAAAAAATGAGCCAAATGCAATAAGGAGCTTATCAAGAAAAAGTGACTTGTAACACAGAAAGGTTGAATCGGGACAGGGTTTAATTTGTTGGAGAGAAATGCACCTTGAAAAATGTTATCGGGCGGTTTGGAGCGATTCCCAGCATGGACAGAGTACAACAGTTTAACAGGCCATCACAGGACGATCACACACAACCGCTCCCTTTGATACGAGCTGTTGACAGGCTCCAATTCACCTGACTTGAATTTCTCTCTGGGGTGTGGGAGGAAGATCCAGCAGGCGAAGAATGCAACGAAAACATATTCACCAACATCTCTTAAAGGTAAATTCTAAAAAAAAAAAAAAAAAGTATTTATAGCATATATTGAATTTCAGTGGAGCTCATTTTCACTTCATTAAAGATTTCTGTTTGTAAAATAGGCCGGATCATCGTGAGCTTGTATTACTGGGTGTTAAGTGAAGAGTTAGAGAGAAAGACACTCTTATATATGTTAAAAAACACAACAGGAAACCTGATCAGGATACTAGTGCACATGTAAAACACACACATCACTTAGATGCAGTGAAATGCTCCAGGCTCACGACCCAGCCCAGCGAGTCAGTGGGCTGATTGTGTAGCGCGTGGAGCCTTTTTCAGGCTCAATGAAAAGAGACATTAGTTCACGTGTGTCTGCATTGCTTTGATTCAGAGTGAATTAACAGCTAGCACGGGCGTAACAGGTGACGTTTGGTTTGTTGAGCTTGCCAAGAGACGCTGTGAAGAGTGACAGTATTTAACAAAAAGTGACCTGAAATGAAGATTTTGCAGAAATTTCAGAAAATGCACATTTGAATGGAAACACAAACACAACAGAATGTTGAGGCCTCTTCTCGTTTGTTACTTCCAATAACCAGATCGACTCTGAAAGCCAGTGTTGCAGAGAGACAGAATGCAATAAAAAATAAAAATAAAAAAAAACATTGTGCATTTTCTTCTTGTGTCCTGTCTTATAACAATAATGCACCCGTGCAAAAGCAAAGGAAGACGCATCCTGCCACTGTGGAGATGCAATATATCATGCTTGTAAAAGTTATGAGTGAGGGTCAATTTATGGTCAATGGTCATGTCCTGAAAGTCCAATCCTGGTCAACAAAAGGTCCACACACAGTGGGGACTCTGTGGGACGTCTCACGTTCATAACTCTTAGTGACAAGTGTATCGTGAAAAACAAGAACCCTCCATTAAAATGGATCCATCAAAGTTGATCCACCAGGGTTGAATTAATCATGATCACCTGGACAACGAATATCAGTCCTACCGTGAATTATAGTTTCTTTCAGTATGTGTCGCTGCTCAGTATTTGTAGTTATCACTTTCACTGATGGAGAAATCACTGAGAAATATGAAAGCAGGATGGTTTTTGCACAACATCTGAAAACATGACAGAGGGATCAAAAACAGTTATCTATATTAATCATGTAGCTTCTTACAAAGCACAAACAAGCTCAGGGCTAAAAAAAGAAAAAAAAAAAGAAAACACATCATCATCAATTAACGTTTCCATCATAATGAAGTTACAGCAGCGTGCATTGCAAGTAACACAGAGACCAAAGTACACACACACACACACACACACACACACACACACACACACAGGAACTGAAGAACAGACAGCTTTCTCAACTTTGACGCCTCAGTGCAGCTTCAGTGTTGGAGGCGATGTGTAACAGGATTTATAGGTGGCAGAGGAATGCAGTATGATGAATGAGACACCATCTTCCACCGAGTCATGAACTTCTCCCAGATGTAGTTCAAACCTCAAAGTAAGGCTGACGCGCGTTCACAGATACCAGCCTCTACTGTTCATTAAACTGCATTTATATAAAAGCTATTATCGATCACAGTGATGTGATTTGTTTTTTCTAACCAAACGCATTGCTGACAGTCACACTACATTCTCACGTTATACTGTATAGTGTTCAGAAACCTGTCAGAGAATGCTTTTTACTTTTGGTTTAGCAATGCTTGCGTTCATTGACACCGTTACCACGGTAACCAGACTTCCATCCACTACTGATGTTATTCTGTAACAAACGATTAATCAATTGGTAATAATCTGCAAACCTCTACAGTGTGAAACAAGAGGCTCTCACACACACACACACACACAGGTAGAGACAGAAGGGTTTGAACGTTATCAGATGGTCAGTTGATTTGGAAGAAACGGTCCCATCAATTATGATGTTCTCTGTAACAGACGGTCCTCTGATTTTAAAAAACTATGACAGGAATGTATTATCCACTTACATCCTCATGTCACAAGGTTGAATGCTGCTTAAGGACCATCATACCCTGCAAAATAAAGTCATTTTGAAATGAATTGGTAAAGGAGCATGTGAAACCATGATCCTGTGTCCTGTACACTCCACTAAATTAGGAGCACATGTCCTCAGGATAAAATTTACTGCAGCTCTCTGACTTGTTGTCCTTTACATATTTAAAAAAAAAAAAAAAAAAAAACCCTGCCCATGTGGTTATAGGTTTATAAAACTCCCCGGTGCCATTGTTCTAAGTTTGGCCAGGTTGTTGTTTTTTGTTTTGTTTTTCTGCCACAGGGTCAAATCCCATCCCATGTCCACAAGTCCTGGACACTTTGTTGTAGCTGAGTGTTTTTTTTTTATTTCACTGTGTAACAAATGATTGTTATGTTGCTGTTAACAGAGAAGCACATTCACAGTTGGGCGATGCATGCATGATGCATGGAAGAGACTATAGATGGAAGTGAAGAGCTGACAGATGCACGTCTTTTTTATTACTTTTCAGAAATTGTTTTAATAAACCATTAGATGGGAAAAAAAAAACAACAAAAAAACATCTACAACTGTTTTAAATAACTGAAAGGGCCAGCAGTGAATTTACTGATTGTTACCAGGAAACAGTAAATGACTAATCTAACGTATTACTCATTGTGAATGTCAGATATTATTATCATCAACAACTGAGAAGATTAAAAAATCATATAACTGGAACAAGTTTAAATGTGTTATTACTATGAAGGATGTAGCACCGTAGCTAGCAGGTTTATTATTACAGCGTACATGATTGGTTTATTTAAATCTGACGGATGAGGACAATATAGTTGAAGGAATTGTTCAACAATGTTTGGGAAAAACATTTAAATATAAATATGAAGAGACAGCTAACAGCTGGCTAGCTTATGTTAGCACTAAGACTGGAACCAGCTGGTAAAAATCACAACCTTTAATCATCATTTAGGCTTCAGTTTTTGTATGAAATAAGTAGATATGACATGTTGATTAATGTTAGTCATACAAAGCTAAATAAAGCAGCTGCTACACTGTAGCTTCATATTTATCCTCCAGACATTAGCAGTATTAAGCTTCTCATACAAGATACCAAGAAAATTAATGAGTATATCATGTCAAACTATTTAATTACCACCCAGGTGAAATGTTTTCTTACTGAAACAGGTGAGCCTTAACACAGATGCAGCAGATGTCTTCAAGTCAGTGCACATTAACTTGTAATAACTGTGGTTCCTGCGTAAATCACTATCAATATATATAATTCAATTTAACTTTTATTTGAAAGACACCACGCGTATTGTTCTTATATTGCCAGTCGTGATTCTTGGGTCAACTTAATTATTGAAGCAACCATTGGATCTTTAACACCTTAATGACCAACACAAATGCAGTTCAGCAGAGTGATGGTTCAACAAACACACACACACACTTACAGTAAATGACACACAAACGCATGGTATTATAAAGTAAAAAAAAAACAACAACTTTATTTACAAAACAGACCACTGCCCCCATCCCACAAACCTTCAAATTTAGTGACTACCGTGGAATGCTATGTCTGTGGCTGAGGTTGGGAATTTACAGGACCGAGAAGAACAACACCCATGCAAACCTTCAGTATTCTTCCACCCACTTATTTAGTCCGAGTTCACCCGCCGTCTAACGTCAAAGTGTGGCAACACTTCTTGAACCGACCGTAGCCTGACAGCTGAAGACAGGTTAGGACCGGAGGATGAGAGATTTAACATTAACCATCTGGGACTATGGTATATGCATCAACACAACTCTAAACAAAATATTCAAATAAATCACATCAAACAACAACAAAAAAACAAAAACATAAAAATTCTCTTTTTTTGCTGAGATTTGTAAAGATAGAGGACACAGAACGCATTTACAGCTTCTTGCTGAATAACGTTAAAAAAATCTGCTCAGTTGTCCAGGCTGTATGAAATACATCCTACTGAACATGTCCATTAGGGAGTAACTACTTTTCTTCTTAGGATGAGCTTAAAAGCCCATAAATAAAAAATAGTTAGACACAACAGATACTGGATTCCATCTGCATGTACTGTGTGTGTGTGTGTGTGTGTGTGTGTGTGTGTGTGTGTGTGAGAACAGTTTATACCGCTGCATGTGTTCATGGAGGTATTTGTGGCAAAACAGTCTAGGTGAAGACTAGTGACTTTGTATCTGTGTGGTTATTACTGACAACAGCACAGTGGTGGTGTGAAAAACTGACACATTTCTCAGTAATTGCATCAATATGTACGTGTGACTGTTGTTCACACAGCCGTGTGGGTGACTGACTGTAGGTTGCAACATAGGCGAGTTACAGGCATGTGGCTTCTTCTCGTAAGTTTCCATGTGCTAAGGTTAGAAAGCGTAGCGAGTGCGAATGTCCTCCAGTTTCTTAGAGACCTCAGGTGGCGTTCGATCCAGCTCTTCTGCCACACTTTTCTGCTTGTGAGGGTCCATACTGTTGAACTGCTCGCACAGATCTCCATCGATCACATTCTGCAGAGTGAAACAGACGAATTGTTCAGGGACATTGTTGTTTTCAAAGGATTCATGATGATTTCAGGACCTTCACATAAACATTACAGATAACCAACCTTGACTGGGAAGTAGTAGGATCTAAAGCTGAGGTGGTCTCGGCCGCACAGCGGGGGGAACTCAGAGCGCATATGCATCTCTAAATGCTGGAAGAAGTCGTGGTCCTGGACAAAGATGAAGCAAGTAGCGAGACAAGATTAAAAAGGGTATTAACAGGCACAACAGCTGGAAAAATAACATTTGAGTGTAATCAAATCAGGACAGAGATAGTGTATCTCTTTGCATCCTCACCCAAATATCAACGTATGAGAGATATTTAAAAGATGTGACTGTTGTTTACCTCGTGTGAAGTGAATGGGACCAGTATACCGATGCCTCCAGACAGCGTGGTGTATACCAGCGACTCTGAACCTCCAGGGATAAGAGTGGTTTTCTGCAGCGATAACACAGTCTCTCCTACGTGGTAGTTCACTATCACCTCAGCCTGGAGAGACAGAGGAGAGAGAGAAACATGTCAAACATTTCCATGTGGAAACTGACTGGTTCAAATCTACACCCTTTCAGGCCATATGTGTGTGTGTGTGTATATACACATATGTGCTCCTGACATGACACCCATACATCATCTGGATGTGCCTGGATACAGTGTCTAGAAAAGAAATTCACCTGCACCTGTGCCATGTTTTATTTTCTACCACACTGAATTATAGGGGCTGCAAAGTGTTTTTTTGTGTGGTTTTTTTTTATGTTTTTACAAATTTATGAATCTAAGCACAACATAAGCAATGAAATATGGTTATAAGAGTATGGAAGAGTGGACTCTGGGCCAAGGTTAGAAAGATGACACACAATGTCATCCGCTGGGAGGAAATTGGTCGACATGATCATTTAATCCAATAAGCATAAAAAAACTGCTTTACAAATAGGTGGTAATTAGAATGTACCTCAAATACAAGGGCAGCATTGCTTAAGAATAAAACGAGTCATTAGTCTGGGCAAACCGCCAACAGGACATACATGACCCTGATGCCATGAGACTACGAAAACACAGGCAAAGTTAAAATAAACCGTGCGCCTCAGACGCACAAATGAGCCGCGGCGTGCACAGCGGACAGCTTCCCTCTGATGGTAAACAATAGATTGTTTGTTTTTTTGACTGACAGGGTCCTGTCCAGAGGGCGAGTAAGAGTTTATTCTAGATAAGGAAGTTCTAAAGTAAGATAGCACAGTCTTCAGTTTTTCATTGTCATGGCCACAAGCACACTGTTAAGCATCTCTTGACTTTCTGTCATCTAAAATATGAACTGACATTGCATCAGATAACATTCAGATAACTGAAGTAAAGAAAGGGCTTGTCATTTAAATCTCCACTATAACCTTGTGATCACATGACTTGTATCCACATCACACCTGTGAATGAAAAATGAGTCTGATGGAGACAAAACATTGCTTGCTCTTTCACTGGCAGAAAATATGTTTAAATGACAAAGTTGCTCCAAACCCCAACCCTGGAAAATAAAATGTTTGCAGTGGTGTACGGCCTGACAGAAACTGCCCTAATGGTACTTTTCCCCACCGGAGATGACATCTCTTCTCATCTCATCTTGGTCACAGCGGTTCCTCATCATGTTGAAAATACATCAGGGGGGATTCCAGCACAGAGGAAATATCACATCCAAATCAACAAAGGCTAAGCAGTTCAACACAACACTCATGAGACGCTCATGTCTTTACAAGTCTCTGAAGTGCTGACGAGATGAAGAAAGGAAGTGAGCAGAGGCCAGTGTGTCCTCGGGGAAGGGAGTCCTCGGGTGCTGGTCAAAGCTTTGTGTCTGGCAGGCATGTGACACCAAAACAGTTATTTGGCCACAAAGGCCA
This sequence comes from Pampus argenteus, assembly GCA_036937835.1. Lineage (NCBI taxonomy): Eukaryota > Metazoa > Chordata > Actinopteri > Scombriformes > Stromateidae > Pampus > Pampus argenteus. The sequence goes on from CM072869.1 coordinate 21,480,547, forward strand.
CAAAATTGTGTCTGCAGGGGAGATTGTAATCAAGAAGATTGTACATGCTGCCACGCATTAGCAGCAGTGTCATACTTTCTCTGAGTTCTGTGCCAGTGAGACGTGGTCCAGTTCAAAATATCAACGGGTTATGACTGTGGTAAGAAAAAGGGTAATGGGCTTAAAGTAAGTGTGATTAATGTAAATTCAAGTGGCCAGATAGATGTAAACGGTGTCTGTAGGATATGGGAAAAAAGTAAACATCTGGCATCTGGCAAAAGTTGGGACAGCCTAATCCTCAGATTATTTTTACAAGGTCTCAGACAATTATCAGCTCTGAAGCATGTCAGCAGTTGACATTAGGAGGTGACAGTTTCACAGCTTTACAAACACTCTTGGCAGCCGTGGATTCCTTTACGCGGCTTTGTAAGACTCCGAAAATGAAAGTTAGAGATGCTCACGATGCAGGGGAAGACTGCAAGAAGTGTTGTCAGCTTGCAATTCCCACAGCGTAAAAGATGAAGAGATGACAGTTTACAGAACAAACATCACACTGTCTGTAACTGCCTGCGTCACCGAAAAGTCACTAAAAAGGTAACAACTATAGATGATAATAAAGTTACCGTATTTTCTGGCCATAAAGCGCACCGGATTATAAGGATAAGTATCAATTAACATGTCAATAGCTGTCATTGTCCACACATAAGGTGCATCTGATTATAAGGTGCAATAAGCGAAAACAAAACGTTTAAGTTTAAGCGGGCGGTTTCCACATCAAACATGCCCGGATCCCTCTCAACATTGTTCAATTTTAACACAAAAATACTAAACCGTTGTTCAGAGTTTAACAGTTGGGTGATTTTAGGATCCAGCAGCCCTGATTCCTCTCGTCATTATCCGAGTCAGTCTCGTTGCTGTCACCGGGCTGTTCAGTGATGATTCCCGCCTCTGTGAGGCTCCTGGCTCGCGGAGTGATTAGCCGTAATGTGTACAACATAAAATTGGTTCGAGGTCAGTAAACACAACTAAAGGTCATACATAAGACGCACTGTTGATTTTTGAGAAAAATACGGTACACAACATTTTGATTTTGGGACGCTTTACATTCCCTTGGTGGCCCCAACTTTTCAAACCAGTGATTTCCGTTCATTATGCTCACCAGACAGCCGTGTCTCCCTAACCTTGATCTGTACAGAGACATTAATCAAATAAAAGTGGAATGCATCTAATTTAATGTAAGACAGCATGTAGGCCAGTCAAGATAATTAAGTTCAACCAGCCAAATGCAAATACACACATACACACACACACACACGCACGCACACACACACACACACACACATCTAAAAACGGACACGGTGCATTTCCACATTCAAATTAGATTCTTGATCAATGTGCGTTGAGACAGAAATAGCTGACAAACACCGTCAGACAATTGGGACCAGCACATAACGTCTGAATTGGAGGGACTTTCCCTGTCTATCTGCTACCTAAACAGTTTCTGACCAGGACTTAAATATGGGATGAGTGTGTGTGTGTGCATTTGTGAGTAGGTTAAACTTGTGGCTGACGGTGTTGTGCAGTTCGTGCATGTGTGTTGGTGGTTAGAGGTCAGAGCGGTGGAGGAGGCACAGTAGTGTGTCAGGTCAGAGTCGTGCACACCAGTGGTAGCCGGCAGGAACAACTGGCACAAACATTTCTGCCACGAACAAATCTTTAAAGGCTGAACTGACTGTTTTCACATAAAAAAAGTCACTGTCTCATAAATGCGGAGAGACATGCACCCAAATAAAGTGCAGCAGTGCAGTAAAAACACACTGGTGTCCTAGAATGGTGCTTTTCCGCCATGTTTATGACTATATACAATTTATTTATAAATGTCTGACTTGAATCAATTTGAACAGCTCTACACCGGAACACCAGCTGCCTGCATGACCATGGCATGCAACACAGTAAAGACCTTTCACTGGTTTCTACAATACAAGCAAAAGATGACTCTCAAAATAAAGAGTGATAAACCTTCAGGAGCCTGTAAAAGAAGGATGCTTTTACCTTCTGTGATGCTCCATTAAGGAGACCTCTGTCCCATAAAGCTTTGTTCCCTGTGGGGTCCTCGTCCACATCATCGCTGGTGTTCGGGGGAAGACGCACCTGGGGAAAGTAAAAGTGAATGATGAGATGCAGTCAGTCGCACTGGGCTCCAAAAGTTGTAAAAGCCTGAGCGATAAAGTCACATTTTCTGTTTTAAATGAGGTCAACAAATTAAAAACAGAAAACTCCAACACTGTCCCTCTCTGTACTCACAATGCTGATGTTCCCAAACTTGTCAGCAGAGGCCATGGTGTCGTAGTCCAGCAGACAGGCTGTCGTCACCCACCGGGGACACGTGTCATCGGCGAAGATAATGAGCTGGTTCTCATTACGCCTGTAACGGACCCAGAACAGGCTCTCCTGAACGTCAGACACGATCACACGCTGGCCGATGGTATAGATGCCTGTCACCAGGTTGGGGACATGCTAGAGAGGAGGGAGGAGAGCGATGAAGTGCACACAAAAAGATGTGATGCGTGCCGTGCTGTTCACATGGTCAATGAATTTCACTGCCTCGAACATGTCATCAAAGCATATTCTTTAAATAGGCTATTAAAAAGACAGACAGACAGATAGATATAAAGCATCACAAAGAATAAGCCAGGCGCTCAGTGTTCCCGACTGCATGTGGTGGTGCATTATTATTAGGCTACTCTAGTCTTAAACATATTTAGTCACATAGACTTAAAGCAGAACATATTATGCTTTAATAACATCAGGACTGCAGCTACACTGTCAATGTATTAGGCAGACTGAGCCAAAGCTAATTATGCAGGACGCGACCGTTTTGTCTGACCAGTCAGTTGATCATGAGTCAGGTAAAAGTGTGTGTGTGTGTGTGTGAATTTTGGTTGCCTTACCTTGTTCTCACACTTGCGTAGCAGTTTCTTTTTGCCCATGTCATAGATTCTCAGCAGTTTCCCCACTCCCACCATGGCTCGTCCCTGGAAGGGAGCAATGGCCAGTGGCACGTCCTCTACTGGGGTCTGCCAATCAAAACACAAACAATTAATAAGAAGCAGCTAATCGGATTATTATTGGAAGGCAAGAGATACAGCCAGTTTGTCTAAACAGAAACGGTTCATATTTCTTAAGAAGTGAAAGAAAGAAGTTCTAATATCCCACTAAAATCCCACTGATTCAGGCATGAGCTCCACATCCCTCCTGGGTCAAAACTGTTGATGTGAGAAGGTGTCGAGGTGTTATAGAGGCAGGCTAGTTTTACATAACACAACAAAACGCTGATTTTCTGTGAAAAGAAAAAGAAAACGGCACAAGCGAAAGATGAATTCATAACTACTGGTGTAAATGTAGGTCCTGTTGTTCTGAAACCTATAAAAAGATCCCAACCCATGACTTTAACATTATACAGACTTCTAGTATCAGGAATCCAGTATTTTTATTTTTCAGCTATGACTTCTATCAAAAACCTCTTAAAAACATTACGTTTTGGTAAATTATATTTTTCTAACTAGATTACGGTGGTCACAAGTCAAACCGTCTTTCCATGAGCCTTAATAACAACTAACACGCAATTTGAGAGTCCACATCATCACAGCTCTCTTCTGGTGAATCACTGACAGCGTCTTGTGATGTTACGATATGTTTGCATGGTGCCAGTGTTCAACAGGCTTTCAGTTCAAGGCTGCATATCACAATTATTTTTAATATTGATCATTCTGTCGATTACTTTCTCGATTAGTTGTTTGGTCCATAAAATGTCAATCACTGTTTCCCTGCATGTTTCTTTCTTGAATAAAAGACTCCATTATCAACACAGCTGGTGCACTTAGGTTGACGTGTCTTCACGTAAGCACTCTGAGTGCAACTGCTCAAAGCTCAAATTGTGATTCAATTGTAAAGATGACAGTTTGCAGTCTGAAACAGTTTCATTTATCATTATCATTTGTTTGGTCCGTGCAATAGTTTAACATAATGTTAGCTTTAATCAATTTGAGATGCTGTGATGATGTACTCTCCACTGTTTGAGAAATTAGCTTACGTTTAGAAATCCCCAGATGACTGGTAGGGGAGGAGATCTCCGATTGTCTGGTATTGCAAGATTACCTCCTTACAAATATTCACCATAGTGGTAGTTTTCAGTATTGATTTAGCCACTAAGCTGCTTTACTGGAGGTTTAACAGGTTTAAAAAAAATAATAAATAAAAAGCATTGGCTTCGTGGCTTCGTGTTAGTTTACACACAGCTAGACTCTCAAGTCCAAGTGTTCAAAAACAACCACCCAACACCAACTATGGTTGAGACCAAAGACAGAAAAAGGTCACATGAGATGACTTTGGTGTCAGTCATGTTAATGGTGTAAAACATTGTTAAAACATGCAGGAGCAGCGAGTGCTATGCACATGCATGTGTGTGTGTGTGTGTGTGTGCAGGACTAAATAACGTGCGTTTAACTAGACTCATTCTAAAATATCAGATTTGGTGAGGTGGTTGGGAAATTCCTCTAATTCAAAGTGGCAGACATCATTGCGCAATACAACACTCACGACTCACTCCCCCACATCACCCTGATGGCCTCCGCCCTGCTCGAGTTTCTGGGGAATCGCCCGGGAGTAGTGCATGACCAGGGGCAGTAACATCTGTGTTTGGTGTCATTAAGATTTTACTTGGGGTTGTCCTGTCCTGGTGCTCTTTGAAGACCCTTTCTCACTGGAATCTAATCCTTATCTTAGTATCCACCTCAGACCACGACAGTCTCCCGGACAATTAACACCCTCTGCCCCAAACTAAATGGCCACGTCACGCTTATCCAAAGAAAAAAATCTATAGTTTTCCGTCATCAATATCAAGCCAATACAAGTACTTTATTAGTCGATTAGTCAATTGACAGATAATCAGTAACTACTTTGATAATAGATTAATCATCCATTAAATCAACGGATAAATGGATAATGAACATAACTGTCAGTTGCAGTCAAATGTAAAATGTGCATTTTGTGCTGAGTCATTCAGTCTTCTTTCTGTGGCTTTTCTATGAATGAACCTCAACTGACAGAGAACCTGAATCCAAGCTTGGCCAACAACGTGCAGTTCCAGTCCAACCTGCACCACCTATTGGCAAGAAAAGTAATAGCGGCAGCAGCGGTTCAGACTAATCTGTAAACACGTACATGCAACACACAAAGAAAGTAACACTTCTTGCAGTTGCATCACCTGCAGGCAACTATTACAGTGCCACTTTGCACTTTTCTGTCTGCTACATGACACTGTGTGTGTGAGTTTGAGGCTCCATGAGGTTTAGACCCTACTGTACATGTCAATCAAGCCCACCTTGTGCACAAACTCCAGCTTCTCCCCACCACTGACGAGCCGATAGGTGTAGATGAAGCCGCCGCCCACCGATCTGGGGTTGAGAATCATGTCTCTGGCCACACCCACCAGAACGTACCAATCGTCTCCTGTGTTGGTGAAACGACACACTGCAACGCTGCAAAACCAAACAAGACAAAAGGGAGGTGAAGAAGGTGTGAGACACGGGTTGCTGCCTGTTATTAACAAATGATGAAAGGCTACATTTCCACTAAAATATTTAGCATTCAAGGAAGCTACAGAGTCAGCAAAACAGATGATGTTATACATGTAAAAATGTTACTGATGAAGGTAGAAATGGTAAAGACAAACACCAACATTATCAGGTTTGCTATTTGACCATTAACACCAGTGAAACCAAAAAGAAGTACTATTGAACAGCTTCTCGTTCTTTTTATTGAGGGCAATAACACCAAAACATTTCTTTCTGCTGAGTTTTGTCAATCACCAAACCCATAAAACAGTAACACACAATACCTTTTTATTTTCTTTCACACTTTGTAGTATGGTCTTATCTAATCACCCCCCCCCACTCTCTTCTCTTCACTTCCTGCTTGTTTATGCATCATTTCATATCAGTTTAAGCTTCACTTCATCCATCCGTAAACAAACTCTTTCCGCCTAAACAGAAGGCTGAATCCGGGCTCAGTGACACATGCAAGTTAAACACAACTCTATATTTCTCCATTAGTTTGCTCTGCTCACCTGAATGCTGCTTCATTCTGCTCCAGCTGCACCTGGTCCAGTGTCGAACCCTGAATCGGGTTGACCAGTCGCACCAGCGAGGCCCACTGCCCCGCTCCAGCTTTAGGTGCACCGAAAATGGCTTCTGGGAGGTTCTCATTGAGGAAGGCAGCGGCCATCTCGGCAGCCAGCTCTCTTTCATCCTCACCGGCAGCCTCCACCATTTCCTGCAGGGGCAGCAGCAACAAACATCAGCTGGAGGGACGCTAACCTATGGCCTTCGTCATAAATGAGCTGCCACCAATACAAAGAGCAGTCTCGTGGGTCCATGGAGGATCTGAGTGAGTTCCACTCTCATGGGCTAACTTTGTCAATGTACTTTTTTTCTCTTTTAAATCGATATAATACACCTACATTTTCATCTGATTCTCACACATTCGTAAGACCTGATGCTCTGCTTAATGTCAATGTAAGGAAACGTGGGAGAAAGGAGGTGGTTCTTTATTATTGGCTGTATCAATTCATTTCCATTCCCAACGGAAACGCCAGCTGACCAAAGGCAGGTAGTGTCAGACCTCCAAACACATAAACCCCAAAAACACTGGTCTGAATGAGACATTGGCTTTTCCTTGACAGTGGACTCTATTAGTATTATGTCATTATCTATGGACATTGTACTTTGTATCATACCTCAGCCATCTGTTGCTTTCTCTGAGCTTTAGTGGCCTCCGTGTAAGCATTGTGGTCAGTCTCGATTAAAATGAGGTTGTTGGTCTCCGGGTGGATTACAAATTTCCTGGGGGTGTACTGCAGGGGAAAGGCCACCTGGTTGAAGACGGCTCCCAACTTCTCCAGAGCCAAAATTCTGTCAGACAGATAATGACAAGAGAAAGAATGAGGAGGAGGAACAGACAGACTCAATCAAGCTTTTGTAATATGGGCCTTAAGACTTAAAGGGTAGAATAATGGACATGAGTGCGCCGTGCTGCTGTTGACAGCAGGCAGCAACTTTCCATGAGCTGGTGATTGACAAAACTAAAGATTGATTGTGTCTCTTGGCTAAACAAACTCAGGATCGTCCAAATAACATATCAAACTATCCTAGACTTTCTAGTGCTGTTCCAAGTTACATGTCTACATACCTCAGTGTGTTGGTGGAGATGGCCACTATGCCTTCAGGGCACTGCTCTGAGGCAAAGCCAGAGGCATACTCCAGAGTCTCATATGACAGAGGGGTCAGATGGAAGCGGGACTGGTACGAGTAGCTGAGCCAGGAGCGACTGGACATTGCCAGCACCTGTCAGCGACAAGAGGCAGAGACAGTATTATACAGCTGCAGCAAAACATGATGTTATCAATGAATCCACTCATTATTGATTATCACACATTATCTAGTCCTTAACATGACTACAATCCTTACAGGTTCTAAGAATGTGACATTTTCTGTTAATGCGGTCTGATCAGCAGCAAAATGAGTATTCATAAGCAAACATATATAGCATATCCTCTGAATAAGTGCAAACGTTTATGAGTCACATACAGCTTCCTGTCCCTGCATCCTGACTCTGAAGAGTTTGACAGGTCGTGATCCCAGGTAGCGCGTTCTGGTATCTGACAGGTCACCGGTCACTGGGTCCAGCACCGTCCTTAGCAGCACGCCGTTCTGAGAAAACACAGAAATTACTAGATGACATCATCAAAAATCCATATCACCATAAATCACCATTAGCCCTTAGGAAAGATAAATTATTTAATTATTAAATCACTTAATGCTTATTCATTTATTTATTTTTTTTACACCAATACATACATGTGTGTGTATGTATGTGTGCATACATATGTCTTATGTGTACTTTTACAGGAGTTTGATTGATGTGGACAGGATTCAGTTAGATGAATGGGAAATAATACCTGAAGCCCTATGTTCAGGTAGAGGAAGCCGATGGTTCCCTTTTCTCCAAGTTCGTCCTGTTTCTCGATGCCTCCCATCTCAACAATACACAGACTCTCAGGCTGGGCAGGCAGGGCCTGCATGCTCAACGGCTGCAGGCAGTCCTGAACAAGAGGGAAATCCAAAGCATTAAAACAATGTCAGCAGGTCCCTCGCATTAATGAAGGCTTTCACTACAGCACATACACACAAACATGTAGCTAACAGCAGTTCTCCCTCTTTAAAATGTAAAGTTATATAGACATTGGAAAGCAGCCACTTACTCGTTTGGCTGATTAAGGGCTAATTGGAGTTTTTAGGAATAATCTGGAATTAATGAATGCATGTGTTTAATAGAGGGTGTGGTGAAAAAGTAGCGTTTAGTTTTATTAGGCCTCTTTCACTTCAGGAACTTAATGACCTATTAAGGTTTAACCATTGACCCGTACTCTGCTTTAGTTTTCACCATACTCCCCCCACTTAGGGACGAGTGGGTGATACGAAACAGCTGGTTTGCAACAGGACAAACACTACTGTTGATATAACAGGATGTCTGCACAGTCCACTCAATACTTGTATGCTTTCACTTTCAGTTGCACACCGACTAGTTAATACTTATCAGAGATTTGGCAAAACCACATAACTGAGAAAAATCGATCAGGATTCTGGTAAATATTTTAGTATTTCTCACCATTTATGTTGCAGACACAATTAATGGACATGTAGTCGTTTTTCTTCAGGGCCTCTAAAGCACCATTTGATACCCGTATAGGAACTTTGTTCCACTGTCTTTCAGGAACATTGTCACAGTGTCACATTCTAGCTGAAGCATTAAAAAAATGTATGAATGTTTTACTTATCTAATATTCAAAACATATTTTACCTTTATAATAATTCACTAATCTTACACAAATAGAAAAATACAATGGACAACTTTAAATCATAAAGATAAATGAACAATACCAAGCGTATGTGAGTATATCAAAGCCTGATTGTGAACTATACCTTTAATATATAGCTGCAGACTGGCTGTTCCGTTTTTAAATTTGTTTTGGTTGATAAATGCTAATATAGATCAGACTGGCATGCTTCAAATTCCTTTGGCACCAAAAAAGTAAATATTTTAAAGGGCAAAGGCTGCTGTGCTGGTCATGCTTCAGAGCAGGGTGACACATTTCACCCTGCAGCAAGCTTTCCCAGAGGGCAGGGTGTCAATTGTTTTCACATGGAAAGAAACCAAACAACTTAAGTTTTGGCTGGACGGAATCGGCATCAATCATTGGAACAAATTAAATTGTTTTACATATATTTTCAAAACTAGATTAGATCTTAGATGACAAAATCAGCCAGGCCAGTGCATCAGCTGATACCAGCTCATTGTAGATATATCCATATTGGTGTATGTCAGCTGATAAATAGTGTCACCGCTCTCGTTTGTCCACCAGAGCAGAGACTTTATTTTTCAGCTGGAAAATCTACAGATCAGCACATTTTTTGGTTGAAAATTAAATTTAATGGAACCTTATCAAAAACGTTTCTTTATGGTACAGACAATATCTGCCTTCATTTGAACGCTTGAATGTAGATGCGTTTTTATTAAAGACTGGCTAAGACGAGCTGAAATTTGTCATGAAACACACATCTTGTCATTTTAGTGTGTCAGCTGTGCGTAAACAGAAGTATTTATTCATACCGAAGGGTCCAGGGAGATAATGCGGACAGTGTTGTCGACCAGTCCCACAGCCAGGAATCGTGAGCGCTGCTCACCAGGAGGAACGTTAGCCAGGCTCATGCAAACCACATCTGCAGACATCTCCTTCCGCTCTGTGTACTCATTCAGCTGGCCAGACTAGAGGAACAAAGAGAGCAATCAGTCCTCTCCTCTGTTTATTCTCGTACTTCATTCAAACAGGATTCAACTCCTGAGGTAATATTCAGTTTAAACATAATCGACAAACCGGGTCCATCTCAAAGTAGACCAGCTCTCCTCCAGTCAGGGCGATGACCACTTGCCGCTGGTTCACAGCGCAGCGGACGATGGTCTTTTTGCCAGGAGTCTTCCACTCGTTCACACGCTTGTCGGCTCTGATGTGGCGGATACCGTCTGGGTACACCTGTATGGGGGAGCAGCAGGTGTAAGATGGAGACTGACACAAAGTAGTGGGTTGATTTAGTTCTTGATGGTCTGCAGACTGTTAAGCGTTACAAATAAAGCTTTACATTCTGCATTCAGAGAGACTGGGACACAAGATGTGCTGAGTCATCTGTGTGTCCTGTTTTCAATACTATTTTGGCAAAGACTCAGAGAAACAAAAGATATTTATGGGGTTTCATTTGTAACAGCCATGAGACATTACCTCGACCTCGTAAACCAAAACAAAGACAGATTCTTGACTTGAAACCAGCTGCATCTCAACACTGTTCTCCAAAACCAGAGTGAGTGTTTACTGATCACATCCAAACATTTAAACCTCTTTGAGAGATCGTTTAGATAAGATTTTTCAGAAATCTGTGGTAGTAATAAGATTGAACGCTTGTACATAACTGTATTACTATTATCCAATCTTGTGGAGGGACCCTGCTTCCAGGTTTACAGGAGAGAGGATTATGTTAAAGGTACATTTCACCCACCTGAACCAGCGCGTCCTCTCCGAGCAGTGAGCAGGAGAGAGTGGGCGTTGTTCCCAGGAAACCCGAATCTGTCACTTCCTCTACAGTCTCCCCGATGGACAGAACCAGAGTAGCGTTGACGAAAGATACAATGATGTAGGCATCAAACTCGTCTAATTAAACGAAGACAACAAAGGAGCACTGATTAGAAAAATGATGCAGGCTAAATCAGGCTGAGGATATATATGATGAATAAATGATTAATTTATGAAAATCATCTTATAGTAGGACGTTAATTAGTAATTAAATACGAAAAGCATCATTTAGTCTTGGAATAGAGACCTACTTTGGGTTACAAACATCTGTTAAAACTAAATTCTCATTTAAATGAAAACATGTTTTAAATTTCTGGCATTTTCCTAGTCATTAAGACGATCCAAGTCGTAGCCTGCGCTTCCCACACACACACACGAGGCAGATGGAGCCTAAAGCCTGATTTATAATTCTGCACTCAAACCACAATCTCTACAGTAGGCTGACAAAAACAACTGTGATTAGTCTGCTTGGGAGAAATGTGCCAGTGGCCGGACAAGCAAAGCCAATTCGCCTTCCTTGTGCCTCGATCGGTTCGATGATCGACATGATCCACTCAGTTTCAGTTGTTTGAAGAGCACAAAGAAACTCGTAGGGCCCGGCACGGTAGCACAGAATCGCAGTGCGACGCAGTCACACCACTGCGCAAGTTTGCATGCTCACAGCGGCATAGGCCACGTGTGGCCAAGAACAAGTCATCCATAAAACAGATGCTAAGGATCCAGCACCTGTTTTAAACTACTCTCCTATTTATGTAACAAATAAAAGGCCACGGTTGGGGCCACGGTTGGGGTTTCACCTCTCTTAAACAAACAAAAAAAAAACCTGTAGACAGTGGCTGAAACAACATGCTCACTTCCTTAACTTGGAAGGAAAACAAACTTTTTAAACCGGAGGAGAAGCCACGTTGTTTGAATACAAAGCCTGGTTGATGAGTTGATGAGGCTAAATCTGTTTGAAAACTGCTGGTGGTCTTCTGGTAACACCACCACCATGTGGGCACAGCTTGGCAGCCAGTTATTTATAAAACACACCGTTTAAAACCTGAAGACACTGCTTCCCTTTTAAAACAACTTTCTTGCTACTGGTCTGAATAAGATACACCACTATTCCTACAATCCCTGCTTGGACATGCAAACCTTTTGAATAAAACAAGGCAGTCCAATATGCTGGCTGTGTTTGACACCCTTTACAATGTGTGATCAGTGAAAAAATATTAAAGGACTTTACAATTCTTATCCGAAATACTACAGACACACTGTCACGAACATCACTGAAAACGAGCACCCCCCGCCCTGCATGCACACATTAGCAACTGATTTTTACCAGCTGCGGTGGAACAAAGTGACAAGATATTAAGACCACTTGACTTGAAAACAGAAAAATGCACTGTTGCGCAAGTTCAAGTAAAGGGAAAACACCACCACTTGATCTGCCTGCAAGCAGGACGAATGTTCAGAATGAATGAACAAATATTCGGATGTTTGAAAGGTAGGTCTTCTGTGTCACAATACTGCAGAGTGGCTGTTTACTTCAGTTTTGTTTGCAGTCATTACAGCACTTAACATCTGGACAGTGAGATTCCTTCATTCTGACAGCATTAAGATGAAGTGAAGACACCACATGTCCCATAAATCTCTGTTCGAGTCCCTTAACTGACTATATGGTGACAGTGTTAATGTAATTTATGAGAGGTTGGGGGATAAAAAATGGCATCTGAAACAGGAACGTCATTACCTTCCACATGTCTGCGCACTGTCCACACAGCGTTGGGGTTACCGGGCAGCTCGGACACAGCCATCTCTGAAACCTGATACAGACGTACAGGGAAGGCAGTGGAGAAAGAACACGACAAGGGAAAAAAAGGAGGAAAAGAGGATTCAATGTAACAAATATCACATGTTAGGATACTGTGAAGGCTATATATCTCATCTGAACTGTCTGAAAAGGGAAAAACACTTGACTGGGCATGTACCTCTGTAGAATACAGCAACATGAAGGTTATAGGTGTATTCACTCTGCAGTTAATCATGTAGCAAATACATAAATCATGTACTGCCTAGCAGATAAGGTGGAGATGCAGTTCATCTACACCCATCTGTGATTTTTTTTTTTCTTCAAATAGTTAAGAGATAGAAAGTTACACATTAGATGCAGACTGATATGCAAACGCCAAATTCTATGTTGGTGCTGAGATCAGAGCGAATCGACAGACTCTTCAGCTTTTATTCAGAGAAGAGACATGAACAAACTCATCATTTTCACAGCCAGCAGAGTGTGTGTGTGCTTGCATGTATGTAACAAAATGTGTGTGTGTGTGTGTGTGATTACCTCCAATCCGTGTCTAAGGACCCTCAAAGTAGACCTGGGTCCTCGCCCACAGGCCACATACAGCTGGGGAGTGTCTTCATTGGCCAAATCAGCAATCTGTTTAAAAAAAAAAAGAAAAGGCAGAAAATAAACAATCATTCCGTAAAGAAATGCATCTCCAATCAAAATTAAATAAAACACGATACACCTCCCCAGATTGATGTTTTCCTTCGCCTTTCTTTATTTTAAACCCAGATTATCATCACCTGTGTAGCGTTCTGGCGCCTGATAAACATTCCAGCGGATGGATTCATTTTTCAAATATGACCCTCATACTCCTTGTCTCATTGATACCAGAAGCAACAGAGGGCTGTTTTCAGACTGAATGCCTGCTTTTAATTGTACATGAACACACACACACACTTACCTGGCAGGACATGATGGGTGATAAGTTTTCCTGTTCGTCCACCAGCACAAGGTTCTTGAGGGGGCGGGGCTGGAAGAAGAAGGTGTCTCCTTCTTCTAACGGCATTGCAGAGGAGAACTCGGGCTCCTCATCATCATCGCCCAAGTGAGCGATCTGGTAAAGGTAACTGAAGGAAACAGAGGAAGAACGACATGAGCAAGAGTACTTTAAGAGAACGAGAGTGACAGAAAAAGAAAGCCAAGTGATATGAACTCAAAGAGTAAGGAAGACAAGGAAACAAATCACTGAACAGACTGGTGTACAGCCCTTACAGCCTACAGACACTTACTGGTTTCCAAACTCTGAAGACACAAACAGGAAGCCGGTCTTCAGGACACACATGGCCATTGCCACCGGGATCGTGTCAAAGTACTTCAGCCGAATTTCTGTGACCTTGAAAAGAACACAGACTTATACACAAAATATAAACAATTACGCCATTATTTGACTCTTCTTAATAATGACTGTCTGGATGCTACAAGGCTTTGAGTGGTATCACAGTGTACGAGGTGTAACCTACCATTTGTAAATCCCAAAAGTATGATTTTAGCCATGTCAAAAACATACACTTGTTTTTCAATTAAATTACACAGGATGTATTTAGTGTATAAGATGTGCCACCAGAGGTCTAGCCGCTGAATAGTTGGGATTCAGATCCCATGAAATGTTGGGAAGGTATTAAAGGATAGGTTCCTAATTTTAAGTTTTAAAACAGTCCAAGCCTAATGCAGTATGATTTGGCTATACCAATTGATCCAGCATAGATAGATAGATAGATATACTTTATTAATCCCAAAAACTGGGAAATTAGACATAACATATATTTTAATTCTCATGTGACAAAAAGTAGCTGCGAGTGTCAGTACAAATAAATAAAGTAATAAAAAAAATGTATTACACTTATTACATAACTAGTAAAGTAAAATAGTGAGTAATAATGATAAAATCCCAATGCCCATTTTTAAAAGGTCTTTGCTCACCATTTCTTCATCCGTTTCCAGGGTAACCTTAAAGATGTCTCCCTGCTCAGTCTGTGCCAGGAAGAAGAACATGGACTTGGTCTTGTGGGTGGCTGAGCAGACAAATATCATGCCACGCTCTGGGTCATCCAGGTCATTCTGTAGGGTGGGACGGATAAAAACAAGACGATTACACCATTAATACTTCCTCACAGTAAAGAAAGGGGTCACATAGTTGGACACTGAAATAAAAAATAATACTCAAACCAGAACAGAAAGTGCTAAGAATGATGGTGTACTTGTGTATTTAGGACTCACCCTGCGTCGCGGGATCGGACAGCGAATGTCAGGCTGGTCTCCAAAATTCTTGTAAGTGATGTAGTTTTCGGAGCAGATCAGAACTCCACTGGGCCCGTCTGAACCTCCAGGAACTACACAGAGAGGAGCGCTTAGTGACAACCTTTCACTACACCAACTTCAACTGTTCTCTTGCTACTTAAACATTCAACATAGCATGCTGAGATCAGAGATGTTTAATCTTTCTCCACTATTAATCAGAGAAGAGACATGACAAACTCATCACATCTACAACACTGATGTATTTCTGGCTACATTTCATTTCCAGCCTCTTTCTTAGCTTCACTTTTGTCTCCAGTCATGAGTGACGGGTGTTTGTATGCAGTGTTTTCATTCACTGATGAAGTCACTGTTTTTCCCATTTGCTTACCAGTAATGAGGAAATTCCCATGCTCTTCCAAAGCCTCGCTGTACTTGCGGACCACGTGATTCAAGCCAAGGTCCAACTCGTAAAAGGTGAGCGTCTGCTGCGTGTTAGCGGCAGCTTCTCCTGTCGGGTCATTGTCCGCTTCCTGAAAAGAGCGAGTATTGACAAAGCTGTGTCAAATTATAATGAAAACACGGAATACTGGAGGACAATCGTTACCATAATCGTTGATGCTTGAAAATTAACTTGTGTGCTCAGATCAGAGGTGTTTATCTTTCTCCAGTGTTTGTCAGAGAAGAGACATGACAAACTCATCACATCTACAACACACTGATGTGCGTGATAATCCTTTGCACTCTAACAAGGAGTGCGTGTTATTTTATAATATATTAAATATTTCATGTACGTACCTCGTAGTCCATTTCGAGGCAGGCAAACATGGGGTTTTCAAAGCCGACATCGACTCCTACTACGTGGTAGACCAGTGTGTTTGCTTTGTGGGCTTCCAGAGGAGAGGAGATGGTCAGTCTGGCAGCTGCATCTCTGTTCAGAATATAAACCAACTTCTGTTTCTCTATCGCTCCTAAACAAGGGAAGGACAAGAAAGGCACATGCAACAATTCATTTCATAATTTCACAGTAATCTTTTAACACACAGGTCTGTCCTTTAAGAATGAAACAATGTCACTGTATACCATGGACACTGAGAATTTTCTTTTGTGACTGGCTGGAAGGTGTGGACTAGACAGCATAACCAGACGTATGTGACAGATTTGTTTACGTGACTATGGTTTTTAGGTCTTTTTTTTTAGGTTTACACATTGTAGCAAACATTTTAAACACATTTAAACTGGTACAAGAAAACTCAAATTAATGTGCCTTTCCATCTATTACCGTCGTGTGAATATTTGGAGTTGGGTCCTTGAGATAAACAGGTGGTGCAGAAGAAGAGAACAAGACAATACAACTGAAGGAGCGCAATTTGAAGCTCAAACGGTGAAAAGCAACGCAGAAAACATGATGGACATGTGAGATTTATGTTGCTGCCTGTATTTACTTGAGAATCTTTACAGTATTCTAATCGCTCTACACAGATTTGATGGGTTTTTTTTAATCCACCACTATTTTTTGTCTCCTCAGATGAGCAGAAGCATACATGGACGTTGATACGCTGATATGCTTCACATTTTTCTTGTTTGGGTCAAATGTTTGTTTCATGTAAATATTTTAACTCTTGATATGACTTCGTACCGATCATGACAGCTCTGCCTTTTGGGTCCACTGCCAGGAACTGTCCGGGGACGATGCGCCGACAGCCGCTCTTCCCGAACGTTTCCTGGTGAATCTTCTCAAACATATTCTTTGATGGATGATACTCCAGGATGACGATACGACCGCTGTCACTTCCGACAACAATGTAATCTACAAACACATGAACATACATCGATACAAGATGCCGCTTTGGTGGGACATGTGACAGTAAGACGGCCCTTTCCTTACAGTTCAGTTGACAGATCATTTACCTGATGCCACAGAATTGTGCTTGAATGTGTTTGTCTTAAATTTAGATCAACAAAGCAGAGAGAAATATTTCCGTTCTAATAAAGGAACGTGAAAACAGGAGAAATTTCTGCACATACACTGAGGGTAAAAACACAGTTTTAAAGATCATCTTTATTTTATCTACAAAATCCACGTCTGTAGTCACAAACACACGCAAGTTACATACCTTTGGTTCCGCCCGTGAGTCTGAAGGCCATCAGGGATCTTACGATGCCAAACACCTCCACTGTGAGCAGAGTGTGCACCTTTCCTGTGTTGGCATCCGGTCGCAGTAATTCCAAGATTTTCCCCCTGGAAACAACAATCTCCTGCATCTTGGTTCCTACAAAGGCACAAACATTCAGCATGTGTCAGAAACACTGTATGACCTTTTTTTCCCACAGATAGATATGGATATTATTGCAGTATTTCAAAGAATGTCTTGCCAAACTCTGCCCCTCTTTCATAGAGAAAACAGAGCTCCCTATTTCTTTAATCGCTTAGTCATTCAACAGAATAATTATCCTTCAGCAACATTTTTATTACATTTTTAGGCAAGAATGCCAACAATTTCAACATAGCAAATGTGAAAATGTGCTGATTCTCTTTGCCTTATTCAACAGAAAACAGAATACTTGTGTTTTGTAGTAGTTAAATCTGCATTTTTTACTATTCTATGTCTGACAAAGTGATGCACCGAAAATAATTATTAGTTGGAACACAGTATTTTCTGCTAAATAAAGCCACTTTCTCCACACTGCAGTAGTTTTAAACATTGCCAGTGGTTAAACCTTTTGTAAGACATTGAAAGAATGACAACAAAAGCAAATACAGGCCGTTTTCTGATCAACTTTTCCCAGTTCTCCGTTTAAAAAAAATCAAACTTTAGTTATGGCATGACATCTTACTTTCCCGAGAACAGACATGATATTTCCAGGATGAAATAATTTAGAGGGCAGGCCAAAACTACAGTAATTCAAGGATTCAAGGAGTTTTTATTGTCATTACAACACATGTAAACATGGGATGCAACGAAATTGGTTTCCCCTGGTCCTGGAGCAGCCCAATTATCCAAATATAAAATAAAATATTTGGATAATTGGGCTGCTCCAGGACCAGGGGAAACCTGGACCAGGACCAGGGGAAACCTGGAAATGATACTGCTTATGTGTTTGTACTACATTGAGTTGGTGTTGCTATTCTTTCCATTGCCTCACTAATCACAGACACAGGCTGAAGTTACCCCAAACATAAGCAGAGATCAGGCCTGACAGCACATTAAGCCATCTCACCTGAGAAGTTTCCATGGATGGCGTGGGTGATGCCAGTGGCACGTTGTAGGGTGATGTTGTACAAAAACATGGTTCCCAGTTCTTCAGGGGCTGCAATCAGAGCGTTGACCCCGGCTCAAATCTGCAAATAAATACAGAGACGACAGTGAAACTGCTTATTACATGAACTGCAGCACAAAAGTAAAGACGCAATCCTGTTGATGGCGATTTCTCTCCCATGACCAGTGTATCATTGTTTCTGTTGTTCGCAGTAAGGTGACTGTTTTACGAAGGATATTCAAACTGTGCTGAGGAAGTGGCCCTGAACAATGAACGCTGGCTACTTTCTAATTAAACTAACTATTGACAATAAAGTCACATGTAGGCGATAAAGAGAGAAAATGTTCACTGGGCACAGAACTAGTGGTGTTATTGTCGCTTAGTGCTGCAACGGTTAGATTTAAACTACTGACCGTTAGCTTAGCAAGTAGCTAAGTACTTAGTATATTTTGTTTGCAAACTTCACCATTTTGTTGTGAACCGAGGTAGCAAAGCATTACTTATATTATTTTAACTTGGAGACATTTGTAGGTTAAAGCAGTTAGCTCACACGGCTCGTTTGTTAACTTGTATTTAACGTTCACACAAAAAGCGCCACTTTTTCCTGACGCATCTATTTTCGACCTATATAACTAAAAAATACTGCACCGTTTCTATGCATACAGCGTCTGTTTAATTGCGGACAAAGTGCAAATGTGTAAAATGAAATATTTACCGGCGTGTTAAATAAGATGATTCTGATTTCAGACGGATAAAGTTTCATTTACACAAATATAATTTCCCAGCTACTCCAACGATGACCCGCCGTTGGTGGGTCCTTCGACAGCATAAAAGCGACAGTCTCTTTGAGGTGGCCCTCACGATGCCTGACGGAAAGGCTGAGCGGTGCTGGAGTAGCGCGGACTCTCCAGCAGGTGGCGACAAAGACCACAAAGATACCAGCACACTTCCATTTAGAATTTGCTGATAATATTTTACTTTTACATAATATTTTGGATGCAGGACTTTTACTTGCAATGGAGTATGTTTGAATTATTTTATTGCTAAGGTAAATTATCTGAATACTTTATCACAGTATTAAGATGTATATAAAATATTCAATTTCAAATAATAATTTGTATCTGATAAGTTTTACCGTGAAAAGCTATACTATTATCCGTCAATATGTTTCCCCACAGTGCCAAACTTTGCACATACATCATTCTGCACAGTGAAGCTCAAACATCCAACTGAAGAAAGAAGAAGAAAAGAAAACATTTTTGAGTCGGGGGGGACTTTAAAATCCATTTGTTTTTCTCAATGGCCTTACATTATATATATTAACACATACATCATACACATTATCATGCACACACGCGCGCGCGCCCACACGATGTTTTTATATTTTAATGTGAAAAGGGTACCACCACAGGAAGTTGTAGATGTATGTTTGTTTAGCATGACAGCCGCAGCCGCCGGGCGGGGTCTGAGAGGACTGTCCCTCCCAGGAATACACCAGCCCAACCTGCCTCCTGCCTCCTCGTAGAGGGCCGTCCTGGAGAACAGTCCATGGTCTTCTTCCTCCTATTGGACACTTCTTTATTATTCATTTTTATTCAGCAAGACCGTTAGCAGGCTATTAGCCTCGTCAACATCTGGTGCCCGGTGCTTTTTGCACAGCTAACCGGTAATGCCCTCCTCCCCTCTTTCTTTTTAACCGTGGTGCATTTAAATTCCGTTGCTCGTTGTGGCTTTGTATCCGAAGCGAATGAAGGAACACACACATTTAGATGCAGACAACGTGACTGCTTGGCGTGAACGACGAGATCTGCCTGATGCCTGAAATATAAGCAGCAGTGGCGAGAACGGCTGAACTGTGGGATTTCTCTGTGGAGCCTGTGAAATACAACTGTTACAGCGAGGTGAGTCTTTTTTTTTTAAAACAACATCGTTTTTATGCAACTAAATTGTCTGCACCCCGGGGTGGTTTGGGGACATGCAAACACACCTCGGTTACAGATGATGAGGCAGCTCCAGAGCCTGCTGCTGGTGTCGGAGGCCATCGGCTCTTTGCATCTCCCTCTGCCCGGCCGGAGACGCATTGTTGTCGCTGACCTGTCTGACCATGTCCGCCTCTTTTTCATCCAGCCCATGGCCATCAGTTTAGTGACTGATGATGGAGGCAAAGTGTGGGTGTTTGTCTTAATTAAAAAAAACAACCAAACCTTTGAGTGCAGCAAATTAGAATTAAAACTTAATATTTAAAAACCATCTAACCTATTTAAAAGTGCAGCTGCTGTACTGTCTTGAGCTTAGTACATTTTAGTCAGTGTGTCTACTTTATGTTTTTGACATTTTGGTCCTGAAAGACATCAGATACAGTGTCTTGTGTACAACCTGACATTTTAAGCATCCTTTCCCTAGTTTCTTTACTAATCCATCCCCTCTTCGCCCCCCACTTCCCCTCTCTTCTCCCTCTCCTTTATACACTTCACACCCATCTGCCCATCTCCCAGCTTCTCACCACTCTTCCTCCCCTCTTGTCCACTCATGCCCCCACGCCCCATTTATCTCTCTGTCTCTCTCTTTTCCCCTTCATCGATTTGCCTGATGGCGTTGCTAAGAGACAGCAGTTGGAGTGATCTGAAGGATAGAGTAGATGGAGGGGCAGCTTCACCTGCTCTGAAAACGAGGTGAAGATTGGGAAGGGAGTCCTCTCCTCTCCTCTCCTCTCCTCTCCTCTCCTCCCTCTTGTTGCAAATAGTCAGTAGATAACATCAGGAGGTGTTTAATAAGACTACATCTTCCCATCAGATTTAGTATACAAGTCGGAAAGTGTACTACAGGAGAAACATATTGGCTTGGCATATGTAGGCAGATGAACTGTTTCTTGGTGACACACCTCCAAAACGTTATTTGTGCTTCCTTCTGTTTTGCATGTTAATCATGGCTGGTTGAATATGCAGTAACCAGACACCTTAGATACATCCCAATTCCCTTATTGAATCGCTCAGCGCTCCTCAAATGATTAGAAGCAACTATGAGGAGCCATGAGCAAGGATGCACACAGAAGTCTTTTACCCTCTGACACGCCCCCTTATTGGATATCAGTTATTGATTGCAGCTGATCGTCACTGCAGTTTGACAGACTGGACAGACAGATAACAGATTCAACCCATGAGTATTATCTTAGTTTTATATTTCATTTCTTCTCTGGTTCATCATTTAGTTAAAAGAAGTTTTTGGTTTGTTTCCCATTAACATTTGTTATGGATCAAATTAAAGACAGGGTGGGGAGGATAGTCTGCAGTCTGAAAACAGAAACACAGTTTAAGCACATTTATCATAATTCATTTAGTCACGTGAGGCTGAAAAATCTCTGAACGTTGGGTAGAAAGTGTAATTCCACACGAGAAATATTTGCACAATTTCCCTGAAACACAAAGCTGCTACAGCTGTTGGAGCAGAGGGACAGCTGTTCCAGCTGTGATCGCTTCACATGACACTTCAGAGGAAAGGATGTCTCGTTTCTTCCTCTCTCCTCGCATCTTTTCCCTGCACCTCTCTTCCCTGCGTCTTCAGTGAGGAAAACATGGACGTAATTAAGGGAATTGGGATGTACACCTTGTATTTATACGACCTTTCCTTTGCCCTTTAAAATAGCACAACCTGAGCTGCTATTAAAGCTCCTCCATGAACATGTTCACCAAGTAATTAGAATAATGGGCTGAATGTTTTGCAGTAAACAGCAACAAAACATATTTTAATTAGACCACCCTGTTTTCATGTAAGACTTTATCATATCTGTATAAAATAATAATGTGGCTTACTAGTTTCCACTTTGTGAAATAGGAACAGGAATTGCTGCCTTCAGGTTGCGTTGTATTCTTGATTACCAGTGAAGTCAGTGTTCAGCTGCGGCTGGAGAAACTGGCCTCTCAGAAACTCCTCTCGTCTCATCCCACGTGGACATATTTTTAAAAAAAGAGTGTGACAACACCAACTCATCTTCTAAAGTAAACCTCCCGCGGCTTAAATGTAAGCAGGCAAAGTCACTCGCACTAGCTTAGCAAGGTGTCATAACCTTCAACCTGGCCTCCTGGTTTAATCGTTAAAAATAAACAGAAACGTCAACGGAAATAAAATCACCGGCAACAAGCACCCTCAACGTCTCAACATCATGTTGGTGTGGTGCAGAGACGCAGACTCGCCTCACCCCTCCATTACTTTGTTTTCAAACTGTTTCCTTCCCATACACCTAAAAACAACATGCTTTCACCAAGGCTTCTAGTTAACCGAATGTTTTTTTTGAATAGTTCATGTGTTAATAACCTACCACACATCAATGTGTATCCGATGCATTAACCTCTATTGCTCCAATTCCCACTCTGGATTTTTCCTGGCTTTAAAAGAGGCTTAGATGCTGCCTCAACAAAGCAGGTCTGGCTTTGTAATCATGGCCAATAAACATAAACCCCTTTTCTATTCTAATTTGATGCTGGTATAGACAGTGTGTTGCGGCATAGGCTAACACCAGACTGTCCTAGTTGAGGCAGCCTTCAGCTTTTAGATCCAGTTCATGTTGGGGTTTCATTCATTTGTCACAACTCATCACTCCTTTGGCTTTTTTGTCTCCTTTCTAATAAGCTACTCTCAACAGTAAAGCCTGAAAGCCATGCTAAGCTAACCTTGTTTAGTCACACACTATTTGCGACTATTTAAAAGTGAGAAGCTCTCTGTCTGAGCAATAAATAAATAAATGACATGACGAACCATGCATTGACAACGATTAATGAAAAAGAAGTAAGGGTGTTAACGTAGAAGATAGAGAATTAGTTTAATCAACGAGAATATGATGCGCCTGTGCTCGGCCACCGTCACAAGACGAGAATGCGTTTAATGTATCAACTGCAGTAATAATTTAAAAGGGCCTGCAGTCCCGCACATAATAAATGTGTCACACCATAAATAAATAAATAAAAAAATAAAAACGGAAAAGCCACGATGACCTTGGAGCTCAGAAAAAGCAGGCATTTAATGAAAAAAACCTACTTTATGTGCTTCAGACGTGTTCATTCTTTCTAACTGAGCCTGGAGGCCCCTCTGCCTGAATAATAAACTATCAATGTGGTGTCACACCATTCATTTCTCAGACATAATGCATCCAGTCAGAGCAAACCCTGAAACACCTGATAAACGTGTGATTTACAGAGCAGATACTATAGCAGACAAAAAGTGCAGGATAGGTTAACATTTAGTCTATCTTGCTATAATCATTCCTCCTCTTCACACGATAGGACCCCCCCCCACCCCCCTCCTTTTTTTTCTTTTACAACTTTTAAAAGTGCTTTATAATCTCTTAATGGTCAGTATAAACAGAAGGAATGTGTTCATATTGGCAGCTGAGTGTTCTTCTAAGTCAGATTTGAAATATTGCCAAACTTTAAGAGCAGAAAGTTGCTGTGGCTTTTTTTATTACTCATTAAGCACTGCCTATAATAGAATAGAATAGAATAGAATAGAATAGAAAGCCTTTTATTGTCATTATACAAGTATAATGAGATGTCAAGCTTCACCATCATGTGCACACATAAATAAACAAGTAGCAATATATTACAATAAGACTAAAATAAAAACTACAAACTACAAGAATTTACATAAACTAAGATAGGGGTACATAAACTTAAAGATAAGGGATTCAAATAATGATTATTTATGTTATCACAATTAATGCCTAAAGTTATGTCATCAAATTGTTTTTGTTCCACATAAGCTAAGCATCAAGTGTTTTCATTTGAGAATATTTGTCATTCTTGCTTTATAATTGACTTAAATGATTAATTAGTTATAAAAAAAAATTGTTTCAGCCCTTATGACTTTGAAATCAAATCTGTAGTACGCACACAGCGAGGCAAAGCTCAAGCATGGCATTGACCACCCGATGTGAGACGTCAGCTGACAGACTAACCACTGAGCCAAGAGGTTGCTAATAGGATTTTTACCTTTAAACCACACACACACACACCTCATTATACTCCTGCTACACTCTGAGAATACTGAGAACAGATTTGAAATGTAAATCCCTTCTGTCGAGTGCCATGAGACTCCACGGGGTCTGTGACCGGTCAACCATGGCAGCGGCGGCCACTGAAGTCAGTACACAACAAACTAACTGTTAATGTGTCGGCTTAAAAATACACCACTGTTTTATATCTGAACTCCGATTCACACAGAGTTGTGTTTTTATAGCATATATTTACAGTTTTTAATCGCTTCTCATTATTGTTCTAACTTTCATGTGATATATGCTATAACAGGATTGATACCAGTAAGACATGCTGTTAGATTAAAGAATGAAATATGTCCTGCCACTAAATAAATCACGTTTTTTTTTTTTACACGTATGGGAAAATAAAATGTTTAGAATAAAGTAGAATAGATAATAGAACACAACATTAACTTCGATCAAGACTGGAAGAGAAGAGAAACTAATCAGCTGCTACCAAAAAACAGTCCCAGTGTTCAGTAAGTGGATGCTGTTCATCACTACTGTGATTGGTGCGTCTTTCCTCACCAACAAGGCATCCTAAAATAAAATAAACGGTTACATGCCAGTTCTACTAAATGCAGAGATGGATGTGAGGTTCAGGTCCAAATCATAACATGCACAACAATCTGTAATCAAGGTTATTCGTTTCGTTTCATTTTTCTTCCGCTTATCCGTGGTCGGGTCGCGGGGGCAGCAGCTCCCCAGCCACTTCTGCCAGAGCCAGCTTCTGCAACCGGGTTCGGACCGCCAGGGTCCCCGTCTCCGACTGCCGCCCATCTCTCTTCGCACCGTTAGACCCCTCCCATGGGTGGTGGGCCCATGGGAAGGGGGTACAGCACCTGGTATTCCCAGGCGGTCTCCCATCCAAGTACTAACCAGGCCCGACCCTGCTTAGCTTCCGAGATCAGACGAGATCGACCGTGTTCAGGGCGGTATGAGGTTATGAGTTTAAAAAAATAAAAAAAATAAAAAATCGTACAAACTTTTTGATGAAAGCTTTCTTCGGGCGCTGCGTGTGTGTCCAAATTTGTCTGTGACAGCAAATTTAGAGCGTAATGAGCTGGAAAGATAGTTTAAAGTGTGCCTGGAGGTAAAAGGCCTGCAGTGAAGTATAGTTTATGAGCCTACATGAAAGACTCGATGGAGAGAGAAAAAAAAAGGCACTAGGCTGAGTTCACATTGTGGTAGTTATAATGTGAAAGCACATAACATGCGATTATAGCACACAATCCTGAATGCATAGCGGGGGGAAAAAGTCGTCTCTACACACACACACACACACACACATAATCCAATCATTTTAAACGTTACTTACAGTAACTAGTTTATTCTACTCTCTCCTATTATTGTAAACTACTTAACCTTCTCACACACATTTAACTCCTTTACTGACACTAACGCTCAAAACCACTTAGTGTAAAACCAAAGAACACCGTGTAGTTCGCAGTGTACCGTGCTATTTATATTAATTCAGTCTGACTTTCCTCTGTATTTATCTTCATCTGTTTGTCACTTCATTGATGGTTATCTGGTATCGTTGTTTATCTCTATAATGGTTTTGCCAATAGAAATCATATAGCTACTTCTGTTCCTGCAAATAAAAACACACACAATTGCTGATAGAGAAATTGCATCACGGAGCAGAAAGAGATCATTTAGATCAAATCAGTGTCACAATTGAACTTAATAGATGATGATTTGTGTCATACACATACTGTTTTAAGTGCCCCCTCTAGCTGTGCTCTTGAATTGATTTATCTAAGCAAATAAAATTTAAAGAAAAATAGTTTCCCAGGCAACATTTCCGTGCGTGTGTGTCCACCAAAAACCAAACAACCTTGTAATGCTTCACAGAAAACTCATTCCAGTGTTTCCCACATGATACAATCAATGCCCAAATACCAGATTAGATTTCTGGGCAGTCACATGCTTTGTACTGCAGAGGGTGCTTTGGAATTCAAACTCAGCCAAATAATAGAATTATACATCAGCGTCCTGTTCACACTCACCCGATTCAGAGGAGCTGATGATGTGCATCATATCGTTAGAAATCTGCAGTGGCGGGACTCAGAAGCCCTTTCCAATCTTTTCTAATTAAGTCATCTGGAAAAGCTTCAACTAGGTTAATCTGATACCCGGGGAGCAGACAGAGTTTTAATAGACTCACAAACATAACTGGGTTAGTCTCCTCTCCTCTAAATGTCTCCTCTTCTCTCAATGTCTCCTCTCCTCTCCTCTTGATGTACATTCTCCTCTCCTCTTGATGTCTCCTCTCCTCTCCTCTCCTCTCCTCTCCTCTCCTCTCCTCTAAATGTCTCCTCTTCTCTCAATGTCTCCTCTCCTGTCCTCTTGATGTCTCCTCTCCTCTCCTCCAAAATTGTGAAAAGTAATGCTGGTAGGTGTATACATAATTCCCTGTGAATGCCCTTTGCATATGTAGGTAATCTGAACCAAGTACAGGAATGGTGGACCCTGTTTAGTGAGGAAATTACTGAATTTAAATACACTGAATAAAATAACTTTAAGGGTTATGATGGATTATAGATCTATAATTGGATACATAAAATTCAGTTTGTTGCATGTGAATATATTCAGTATGTTTATCCATTTTGACTATTTTATGATTATGATTTTCTCTGGTCATATCTGTGCGGGGGCTGCTGCGGCATCATAGAAAAAGGGAGATGTCACTAGTCAGCATGATGAGTAGGAGGGTCTGCAGGTAGCTGTTTGACTCACTGGTGACAGTCCCAGTTCTCCCCAAGTAGCCCCTGAACAAGAAAAACCACGGTATCAGCTCTATAGTTGCAGTCATTTATAAGAAAGTCATAAGAAAATGACTGATTTGAGTCATGTGAGTCTTACCGCCTCAATTATAAACGTACTGTCACCGGAAATGTTCATGTCACTGATTTTCATGCCTTCCTCTATACTGTTAATGCGTAAAGAATAAGCTGCCGGGTCCGTTCTTCAAGATCTCGGTTGTACGGCAACAGAGGAAGGAGCGTTTCCCACGGCTGCTGTCTGTCAAGCTTTCACTACATCTTATCTCTGTCCCAGAAACCTTCCTATCTATTTTTTTGTTCTTCTCACACTCTCATCTCTATGTGGAGCAAGAAAAAGCACCCAAGGGGGAGAGAGAGAGAGGAAAAAAGGGATTCCTCCTGCTCTATATTCTAGAAATGTATAAGGTCGAGACCCAGTTAATCAGCTTCACCCACAAAACCAGCGAGGCTCCACTTGCTCTGAACCAACAGCTCACTTTTAAGATGTACGTGTCAGTTTACAGCGGTTAGTCATAATCATATCCTACGTGGAATGGAGACAGGTTGGCTTTGTCCCCTCCCTGCATGTGTCCCTCGTAACCAACGGTAACCACTCTGTCAAAACTCTTTCTTGCAACTTCAACTTGGTCTCCTCCTCCTTTAAAAGTAAATGATTTTTTGAAAATGGAGTGAGACAAACCAATGGTGTAAGGATTTCTTATTGTCATGGTAACACTGATGAAATGTGATCGGAGAACTGAAATGTACAGTGTGCAAAATGACTTGATGCAGCTTTTGGTTGTTACGGCTGTTATATATCAAAGCCTTTATTGTGTAGTACATTTTTTATGCTTCTAATAGTTTATCTGGACATAACTGGAACATTAATACGTGTATATTACTGATCCTGTTGTCATGGTTGGAGTTGCTATGTAAAACCAGCCTTTACTAAACTGCCCCATTGTTCATCAATCTGTGCAGCCACGCATCAAAATATCGCCTTTCTCAACTGATATTGAAATATATATTCTGGCACACACTGCTCCTGGCTCACAGAACTGATTCCCGCTAATCACAGCTGTTAATCTAAAGCTGTTTTGCAACATTTGTGTCGTGACTGATAGAAACTGATTGATGATCGGTGTTGGGCAGTAATGCAGTTACAGAAGTGCATGTCATTACTTTCACTGTACACAGTAACGTGGATGTACATAGAAAGGTGGGAAAACTTTGCTCAAGTGGAGTGACTTACAGTATTCATCATTATTAAGGCACTACTATCATGTATCACCCAGAGAGCCCAGGGCTTTACTTACCCAGGGAGTTTGCATCAAGGGCTGAATTCCAAAGCAGTGTCACCCCTGCCCGCCTGTGTTTGGATAGATAGTCTCTGCAGCAGTAGCAGGCAGCTGGCACTGAGCCTCAGGACCAAGGACTCTCCTCCTCGCCTTCCCTTTTGTATTCCTCTCGCCTCTCTCCTTAGGACCGAAGACTAATGGAAAGAAAAGGAAGGGAGGGTGAGAGTGTGGAGGACCAGCCTAGAGACACTAGCAGGGAGATTAGAGGGGACAGAGACAAGCGTTTTGCTTCACGCTCTCTGTGTGGCTCCAAGTGCAGGAGCGCCGTCTGCGTGCTACGGCGGTCTCATTTCTTGCAGCACCTACGATGATTGAGTACCTGAAAACTTGAGCACGCCCCGTGTTGAGTCAGTTTAGCTCTACACATTTCCAAAACATAAAAATAAATCTTCCAGAAATGGCCATTCACTAAATCCCCCCGCTGCTGCTTCACCTCCTGTTCTCGCACTGCACCTGTGCAATGTATAATGATAACAATAGCAATGGCTTCTCACCAGTAGACAGCAACTGTTGCTTTTCGCCACTTCAAACGACAACTGACATTTCATCAACTGGAGCCCGCTAGCTAATTATGAATCTCCATAAATGCTTTTTTTTATGTTTCAAGCAGACCTGTTTTAAAACGACAAAATATGCCCTTAATGGATATATGATATTGTGCTAAAAGACTAAAGCTGCACGTTCCTCACCAGCCAGTGATCCATGTACAGGACATTTAAATGAAGTTAATGACTGTGATAGCATCCATGCACACAGTGGGGAGATGCGAACGTTGTACTGCGATGTGTCAAGATTTAGATGGTACACAATTTGACACACACACACAACAGCATTTCTAAATAATGAGTCGGTATAAAAGCCGTGAGCAGGTCAGTTTGAAAAGGAACAGCGTTATCGCAGTCTCGTTGAAAGGGACATATAGGTCGCACAGCACTTCCCTAAATGCAAATCACAGCAGATTAAAAAAAAGCAAGATAGAGAGAGGGAGGGAGGGAGGGAGGATGAGAGCGAGTGTGTGAAAGAAGCTGTGTGTATCAGCAGGCGTTTAAAAGATAAGACGCACGAAGGAGAAGAAAAAAAGAAGAAGAAAAAGAAGAACTGAGATGAGGAAGGTAATCAAGACCTGAATGTGAGGCAGCATTGGCAGCTATGATAAGACGCGTGTGTGAGAAAGCAGGGTGTGGACATGAGCAGTATCCTAATAAACACGTGACAACTACGGGGAAAATCCAGGATTTTATATAAATCATTACCACATGGGGCTTGTGTAGTATCAAAGACAATAGAAAGAGAGATTATAGGAGGACAGGAGGAGGTGAGAGTGAGACAATAAAGGGTGGATGAGGAAGAAGAGGAGAGAGGAAGGAACGAGCAGGGAGATGAAAGCAGGAGATGAAAAGTTATTGTTTTTGGTGACAGGCTGCTTCATTGCTACTTTTTTTAATTTTTTTTTTATTCAGCTGTCTGAGAAGAAATATTGTAAGCGCTATTTAAGTGCACCCATTTTTTTCCAATGATTGGACAAATGCTATCCAATCGAGATACAGGGTATAACGCCTCATAAATAATAATAATTTTAAAAAAAGAAGGTTGAGTGAAAGCTGCGTCCTTTTACTTCTTTTTACTCAATGTTAACGTATATATCAGTGTTATCAGATTCAAGGTGGTGAAGAAGTACTGAGAGGAAGGTGGGAAAGAAAACACAACCTCGCTGTTATTGTTTTAATAATAATCAGCCTGATTAATAAAGCCTGAGGAATAAAGGCTTATGAATTGTAAAACAAGGCGTAGCCGTTAAACAAAATGACTCATGATGCAACCATGTACTGTCACTTTAATATAATATTAATATCTTACCATGTTAAATATTATTAATCCATGTAGGTGGTGTGTCTATGTATGTATGTATGTATGTATGCGTGTGTGGTGGATGTATGTATGTATGTATGTATGTGTGTATGTGTGTGTGGTGGATGTACGGTAGAATCTGGAGCAAATGTTGATGTTTTCTGACCGAGCAGCTGCAAACAAAGTGCGTCTTGTAAAGCGATGTCCTGCAGTGATACTTCAGCCTACAGCGCGCCCACTGTTCAGGCTCCAAGATGTCCATTATGTTCACTAAACGGGACGTGGCCTCAGACGCAACAGCTCCTCGTCAGCGTGAGACATTATTGCGCTCTAAATTTAAAGCTTTGTATGTGTTAATTTTTTTGAAGTTGGATGCGCGTGTGTGTGTGTGAACTGGCTTCAGGCAGGCAGCCACAAGACATATTTCCTGGCTGATAACATTGTTGCAAGTGCATAAAATACATGTTTGGTAATTGTGTTCATGGGAAGACGGTGGCTTAGAGCTGCGCTGTAAACTAAAAAGTTGTTATGGAAAAATTGATTAGCGCACCTTCAAAGTAAATTTTCAATTAATGCAGAATTCTGGTTTCCGTTTTTATTTTCCCTCCTGTCCGTCAGATGCTTCATGCTGCACATGAACACACACACACACACACACGCTCACACGCTTTTCCTTCTACATGAGTATTACAATGACATGACTGCATCATGTAAACAAACAAGAAAGAAAGTCAGTCATTGGTCTTGTTTAAATTTGTTAATGTTATGTTAAATAGTTTTTGTTTAATCTGGCTTAATGTTAAAGGTTTCCCGGTGTGAATTAAAGGGCAGTTGAGTTTTGATACTCAGTTCATACTCAGATACTCAGAACAGTTCATGGTTTGGTTCAAGCATATTCACACGTTTATTCTCACTCACTATTCACTCACTTTCTCTGTCTGTCTTATTCCGGCAAAAAATTTACAGATAAAGCTAACATGACACACAAAGCACACTCACTCACTATTAGAGACTCTTTCACACAAACACACTACTCATTTGAATTCCACCAGCAGAAAGATGTCAGATGTGTTTAATTGGCCTCCGGGGAGCGAATGGACGGACCTTTCTTTTTCTCTCTCTGCGTCCTCTCTGTTTGACTGCTGATTAAAGCCCCAACTTACTGAAAACAAAAACTCTTCATTCAGACTCAGCAGTGTCAACGATCAGCAAATTTCCTCGTTGGCTCCACCATTGGTGAACGATACCACCATTCAAACCCAACCACTTGGCTCGACTATAAATGATAAACAGCTGAAACCACCGATTGTCCCTGAATGACCCCCAGTAGAAAATGTCATTGACAGCGTTGTTACTGTATGTCCTCCCTGTATTTAATTTGCTATGCTGGGGGGCATGACATGCTGCTCCTCGAGCCTTGTGTTATTCCTCAATATGCAAATTCCCATCTGGTGTTATTATCTCTGTGACTTTTTCTCAGTTTTGGAGACCTCTGGGGAAATGGCTGTAGAGGCTTTGATTTCCAGTGCAAAAAAAAAAAAAAAGTTGCAGTTTCCAAAGTCTCTAAATGTGTCATTAGATGCCCATACTAAATATTGCATTTAATAAAAGGGTTTAGCCTTTTATATATAGAGACACAGTTATATTATGTGGATAGAAAATAAAGGATTTGAAATCTTGTAAGATGATATTTAGGTTTCAAGATGATTTGTGTCAATTTACTATTCAAGATGAACGAGAAATGTTGTTACACACAGTACATAACAAATATTTAAAAAAAAAAGATGCACAAAACTGTAATCATTACTATTCAGACACTGGGTATCCAGTCATACATTTAGTGCAGAGTAAAATTTTTCTGAAGTGGATCCAGCCTCTTCTAATTATAGTCATGCTGACGGTACTAAACTTGGAAATCGTACTCAGCAATTGCAGAGCGTCAAATTATTCAAAATCTCGGTGCCGGAGTCTTGGCGAGGATAAAAATGAGACACTACATCACACCCATCCTATCTGACTTATACTGGCTCCCGAGTTTATATGAAACCTCTTTGAATTATCTATAAAGATCTGAATGGATTAGTTCCCTCCATGATTTCTGTGTTTTTACACCTCAGCTCATCCTCTGCTTATACCATGAATCTAAAACCCGACACTACCCAGAGATCAGAGGGAGGAAGACACAGTATAAACTTGTAACTAAAGACCTGCCGTGTCCTCTTTTTCTAACCCGTATATATTTAATTCCATATTTTACTTGAATTTCCATTAGTATTTGTATATAATCTGTTTTTCGTCTTTATAATGTAGTGTATAATTGTCTGAAATTATCTGTGAAAGATTGAAAGGTGTTAGATATTAACATTAAATGAGTCTCAGGATCACTTTAATAACCCGTCTGCCAAATATCTATTCCATAAAATATTGATATGAAACAGGAAAAAAAGCTCCAAATCTGGATGGAACCGCAGAATGTTTGGCATTTATGCTCGAAAAATGACTTAAACAATGAATCCATTATAAAAATAGTTTCCGATTACTTGTCTTGTTTATTAACTCCTTCCTTGATCAACCAATCATTTCAGCTCTTAGAACTTTGTCTATGTCTCGAACAACAAATGTCTATCGTTATTCTCATATTCTTGTACTATACAGTATATAAATACTACTACTGTATTTCTCCTTGTAGATTTCAGATGGGTTGTGAATGAATACACTGAAGAATGCAGCCAGTCTGTCTTGGAAACATTATGATAAAGAATTAAAACTTAAATGAAAATATTTGATGTAATCAGGGCATATGGAAAGACTTATGGAGTAGGAGGAACATGAATTAGGAGGTTGCATAATAAAGCCAAATTTAAGGACTAGATTTTGTGTAATCAGAGTGGCTGTGTGACAATTAACTGAAGGCAAGAATGAAAGCATAATCTCCTTTCATGTCATACAGATAGTGGGTTTCCATGGATACAGCCCATTTGCAGACTCTTTTCTGCTTGCAGTTTACAAAAAAACGGAGACACTTGAATTTTGACGAGAAATAACACTTTATCTGCTTTGCAAATCGGTTGTTCCGTGACTGTGTCTGGAATTATTTTCTCATCTAGCCGGGATTCGTTTTAATGTTCCTCGCTTTATACGATGTCAGTCGAGTCTGGTCGTGAAGTTTTGTGTTTCCAGACGACAAGCTGCGTCAAAGTCAGTGGCGTTCTGTCTCAAAAACACACCGAAGCAGAGACAGAAGCTCCAACTTTGAATATCCCCACA
The DNA here is from genome assembly GCA_036937835.1 of Pampus argenteus. NCBI lineage: Eukaryota > Metazoa > Chordata > Actinopteri > Scombriformes > Stromateidae > Pampus > Pampus argenteus. Next base: position 21,513,863 of record CM072869.1, read on the forward strand.
ACAACATTAAAAATGTAATAATAAGAGCCATGATCTCACCAGAAGTCAAACATCTCTGTGTTATAATCAGTTGTTACCTGTCAAGTATACACAGATATTTAAGGTATTTTTGTATTATTTTGTGTAATCCATTTAGCATTATCCCCATCAAGGCTGTAGTTCTCTCAGCTATGATTTCTGCAAGTGTCTACGAATGATAAGCAAGAACATTTGGAGGATAATCATGGATGGATTTAGATTTGCTCACAGAAGCAGAAGCAAGCTGTGTTGACAGCGATGAGACAGGACTCAGTGGTACAAATAGGTCTTTTGAATACACTGTATGAGACATGAAGTGTCTAAGACCTTTCCCTCGTCTTAAAATAAATGGAAAGTATCTCAAGTTATTTTTTTATTTTTTTTCAGGAAAAACAGCAGGTGAAAAAAAAAATTACCAGAAGTATTAAGTCTGACTCAGTCTAGAAAATGTCAGCGAGGACAGAACAACAACTACAGGGAGCTGAAGTAAGACAATCCTGTTGACATTTGGCGTCGGTTTCAAGTCATTAAGGTTAAGAAGCAGATGGAAATTAGACCAAAATACTTAAGGAATGAGGGTTATCATTTAATATCCATCAAGGTCTTCTCATGCGCTCCTATCGTCACTCTTTGTTCCCCCACTCTCTGCTCCTCTTACATGCTCATATTAGCCTTCTTGAAGCTTGTCAGCCAATTAAAAAACCAGTCAAGATTGGAACATGCTTTTCAAAGTGGTTAAAGTGAACCTGTAGCAAAGGATTTGCTCCTAGTTCTGCTTTAATTTTTTAGCGTCTCTCAGTTTGTTGAAGCTGTGTGTGCTGTAATGGTTGTGGATTGAAACCTTCGGAATAATAGAGAGGGATAGAGGACAGGTAAAGTTGGAAGAAAAGACAAAAGAATGCCGTGCCATCTGCAGCGGTGATTGAAACAGAAAGAGGGAGAGGGGTTGATGGAGGGGAACAGCCAAAAAACAATGATAAATGTGACAACAGGTTGAGTTATAAGAGGGAAAAAAAGCGAGGAGAGAAGTGATGAAACATGATTAGAACCTTTTAAAGCATCAATAAGAACAACTGCTATTGACAGACATTTCTACCGCAAAGGTGCCAGAGAAGAGGTGAGAGACGATGAAAACGCCTGACGCCTCGTTTTAAACTGTGACGTTTAACTCATCCAGGCAGGCTTAGCGGCAGCAACAGTTGAGGCGAGTAATTAACATAATTAAAAATTGTAATTAAACCTGGAGGGGGAGTCATATTCATCCAGACTGACAGGCTGGGTAAAGCAGCTAATTGCTTTGTTGGTCACTAAGCAACTCCAGAAGGAGCAGGAATAGCAGCCAGTGGTTTGGTCAAGGTCATGTCGCTTTCCCTTTTTCTACGTTTTTCCAGATATTCGGGGCGTTTTCCGAGAGTTTCCGAGGCTGATATTCCACCTTACATGAATTCATTTTTCCGACTTTGTGATTTCCATTCATGCTCAAAGGGAAGTGGAGGACTCAGGGTTTTATAACGGTTTATACCTTTTTTTTTTCAGATTCAGGAGAACAAGTTAAAAAAAAAAAAACTGAATCAGAGAGGATTAGGTGATAATGACATTTGGATAGAATGTAAAGAATAAGACTGGCGGTATTCTATATGTTTCTTATTGACAACAAATGCTATGAAAAGGCCAAAACCAACGGTGTGTTATTCCAGCTGTTTACACTTTCTGACTTCCCCGCCCAATCCTATCCTAAATCTCTCCAACAAGTCACAAATATAGTTTCCTTTTTGAAGGGGAACATTACTCAAACAGATGTAAATAGTCTCAGCTGTGGATTAATACACATTAGATACTTTCTAATGTCCATCCACCGTTGTTGGGACTCAATCCCAAACCTGTTCTCTCACACTGGTGACGTAAATCATTAAAACATCTCACAAATATATTGTTTGATATTCATTTTTTTAAATAGCTGGGCACTGTAACAAATGTTATTCAAACAGATATAGTAAATTTGTGGGGACTAGTTTCAGCAGCGGAGGCAGCAGGATGTTATGTTCATTGTTGTTTTTAGTCTTTCCAGCTGGTAACAGTAAGAAAAATATAGACTATTACCAGCATCCTTTAAATGTCCCAATGTCCCTGCTTATCACTCCTACTATGTCCTTCCTTTATACTTGTTTATCATCTTTTCATGGTATGCAGACCTGTCACACTGACACTGAGGAACTTCCTACCATTATTACTAGTTTTGTTGTTGCTGCTGTTGTTTTGCTCACCTACAGAATGAAAAGAGGTAGACTGAGCCACTGAACAGGAGGCAGAGCGAAAGAAAAGATTGAAATTTTCCACCACCTGTTAAGAGCCATTGTTACAGAGAGGAGGCTGGCAGGAGAGTACTGGGTGATAATTGCTAGCTGTAAAAATGTGATGGCATCAGCCTTCCAGGAATGTGACAGGACAATAGGTAAGGCCCAAGCAGGAGATGGAGAGAGTGAATGTAAGAACATGGGAGTGGTGGGCGACGGTTTAAAGTGACGAGCTCAGAACAGACTCTGGACAGAATACCAAACACACACAGCTGCTCTCAAGATGTATGAATGTATTAACACCTAGACAGGTGATGTCTCTGGGATGATGCATTTGAGCTGCAGCATGCTGGTATAGGACTAACCTCTGTGGATTATAAATCGACTGTATTTTCTTGCATAGCAATGAGTCACCATGGCGGCGTAGAAATGAGTATTTTTTTTCAGTGGTAAACTGGTGCGATAAATGATTTAACAGAAGAGTTCAAGATTTATCAACTGTGTGGACCCTAAAGGCATCACGGATAACAGTGGGAAATACAGCGGAATATTGACAACTGTTTTCATTTACTGTTGTCCTAGGCAATCATCAAAATGAATAATGAATGCAGTAAAGAATGCCCTCAGATGCATTGGGCATATTTTATTAAAACCAAAGGGGGGCAGAGGCCAGCTCCATGCTCGAGTAATTGTATCCCTTGGCTTTAGTGACAAATGGAGTGAATGCTAACAAGCCATTGCACAGAATCTGAAAAAAAAAGAAAAAAGAATGATGAGGTGAAACTAAAGTGGAAAATAAGCCAACTAAAGTTAATATTATAGCAGAATTCCTGTAACTTAAAATCTGCAGCGGTAGTAAAGGCAGAAGCTGTGTCAGTTCTGCCTATGTTTATGTGTGTTTATGTGCATCTATGTGTTGTTTGCCAGTGTACCTCTACACCCAGAGGATATCCGGTGATGACGGTGAACTTATGAGAAAGCACCAGGACAGCCAGGGATGTGGTTCCAGGTGTACAATTGTGCAACTCTCTGCAAATATAGAAATAGAACATAAAACGAAAGAAATATGTCAACTGCGGAAAAAGTCTGTCCTAGTTCTTAGCATTGATTAGATGGGTCAAGGTTGAGGACTCTGGTTTGTGTTGCCGTAACAACCCTGCATCACTTGCTGGCTGCCATGGCAATGCATCAAAAATAGAATTGTGGAAAATAATCGTTCATTGCTGGGTGGGTGGGTTGGTTAAGTCCGTAGCAAGAAAAGGAGGCAGGTTGTCTTCATAATGTAATTAGATGCGAAGGAACATCAACAAAAAAGGGATGCGTACTAAGGCTTCGTGGCTCTTTTTCACCGTTAAAATCTCAAATCGAAATTTGTCTTAGATTACTAAAGAATCGCACTTACAAGAAGAATGGAAGAAAAGCACAGCTGTATATCGCATGCTTGGTCTGTAAGGCATTTCTGTGGAGAGGCTCAACATATAGGAGGAAATGTCAACAAATATCCTCTGCACCTGATTTATTACTGCTGGCTGACTGCAGCAAACTGTCTGAAATTTAACATCTGGGAACAGCAGGAGTAAAAATTTTTTTATCAGACTCACACAGCAGAGAGAAACAATGAGAGAGGGAGAGAGGTGGGGAGACAAAGGCTAATTATAGGGCTGCGACTCACCATTCTTTCTGTTATCGATTAATGGACTACTTTCTGGATTCATTCACTAATTGTTTTGTCGATCGCGTTAAATGGTGAAAAATGTCCGTCTGAACTTCCCCAAAGCCCGAAAATGATTTAACCAAATTTCTTGTTTTTCCGTGACCAAAAGCCCAAAACCACGAAAAAAATGATTTTATTATTGAATCAGACAATAAGAAGCAGCAAATACTCACTTTTATAAGTTTAGAAGTGTAAGAGAATTTTTGACATTTTGTTTAAAAATATGATTCTGGCGGGGGGGAGGTCACGTGACCCGACGAAGATGGCAGCTTAAAGGAGAGGCTCTGATCAACCGTGCACAAAAATCTTTTTATTCCCCGGACAGTGGCTTGGAATTCAGATTTTCCACTCAGCGTCAACTATGTCGACATCTCATGCGAGTAAGGAATGTGACATTTTTACCAGAGCTCGAAAACCGACCGCTCAAAACAAGAAAGGGGCTTCAACCGAGCAGGCAGATGCTAGTAGCATGGCCGACATAGCAGATGTGCTAAGAGAGCTAAAGTCGCTCCGATCCGAGTTCGGACTAAAACTAGATGGCATTAATAACCGCCTCGGAGAGGTGACCAGTGCTATAACTGCATTAGAAGGCAAAGTGGCTGAAGTTAAACAGGACGTGTCGGAGCACACTCAACGCATTGGAGAAGCGGAGAACCGAGTGATGGCGGCAGAGGAGGAACTTGAGGGTGTACGCGTGGAGTTGGCTTCAACTGTAAAACGGCTGGCACACTTGGAGATGAAGACCGACGACTTGGAGAACCGAAGCAGGAGGAAGAACCTGCGTATGTTTGGTCTCAAAGAAGGCGCCGAAGGTACGCGACCTTTGCTGGATTTTATCCGAGAAATGCTGCCGCGGTGGCTGGGGCTGAGCGCGGATCAGACCCCGGTGTTGGAGCGGGTACATCGCACCTTAGCGCCGGCAAAGCCTAACCAACACAGAGCCGTTCTTATACGCTTCTGGAAATTTCAGGATAGAGAGACTGTTTATCGCCTTTCATCACAGAAAAATATCCTACATGATGGAGCTAAGATCACTTTGGTGCAGGACTTTTCAGCAGAAACGATGCGGAAGCGTCGGGAATTTAACACGGCCAGAAAGCTGTTTGGTGAGATGGGGAAATTTCGGGGATTCCAGCTAAATCCCTGCAAGATGAGAGTGGTCCATGACGGGAAGGTGGTCCTCTTCTCTTCACCGCGTGAAGCAGAGGAATTTCACCGTAAAATTCAACCTAAAGATTAACTCTTCTCATCACAGTCAGCCTCTGATGACAGGTAACCGCTGTAAGAGGTACAGTAACAGTGAGGTGGACTGATGGGACTGGCAATACTAATGTTATAAATGACCCGGCACACTTACGTTTTGTTTTTTGTTTTTTTGTTTACTAAGAAGATATAAGTTTATTGCATAACTGTTTATAATGAACAATCCGAACGGAGTGTGAACAGGAAATGGTCTATTTGAGCTCCCTACCCCCGTTTATTTTATTTTTTTTAAGCTTAAAATTGAAAGTCATTAACATTATGACAGTTCTTTTTCTTTTTTTCTCATACTTTATTATTGAAGCTCATTTACGCAAAGTGATGACTGGAGACGGGGGTGGGTTAGAGAGTAAATTTAATTTCAATGTATTATAATTTTATTTTTTTATATAGACAAATCCGTCCCATTTTGAATATCTAGGGAAAAACTATGTTGATTGTAATAAGTGTAGTGCACGGTTGGTGATGGGTTCAAGACTCACGTTGACTAATTAACTGCTCCTCATGTAAATGTGGATCAGTGCTCCTCATTCAATTAGCGAAAGGTGGGGAACGACGGGAGCAATGTTCAGTGTTCAGGTCGTAAAACACTTCAGTTGGGGAAGTGTGGGGGGTGGGAAGGGGGTTATCTGGCAGTTTTTTGTTTTTTTTGTTTGTTTTATTTTATTTTATTTTTTTTTTTTTTTCTCTTACATGTCATCAAGGCTCCTATCAGCAGTGTCTTTGTTTACTTATATGGTCTATCTGGCAGGACAGAGCTGCATCTTGCTCACAAGACTAAAACACCAATATGTCTAAAATAAAAATCACTAGTTGGAATGTTAGGGGTCTGAGAGAAATAGCCAAATTAAAGCAAGTTTTAAACAGAATCAAACAACTTAAGTCCCAAATAGTTTTCTTGCAGGAGATACATTTAAGACTAACAGAAATTGACAGATTGCAAAAGAGATGGCCAGGTCAGGTCTTGTGTGCTCCATACAGCAATCATGCTAGGGGTGTGCTTATATTTATACATAAATCTTTACCGTTCCAAACCACTAATGTTATTTGTGATCAATATGGTAGGTACATCATTATTCAAGGTAACATATCCACATGTCGACTAAATCTGGTTTGCATCTATGGTCCGAATGATGATAATCCAACATTTTTTCAGAATCTCTTCCTCACTCTGTCCACCTTGCAAGGTATGTACATTATCGGTGGTGATTTTAATTGCGCTTTAGTCCCCACAAAAGACCGTTCTACTAACCTTGATTCTACTCATATACAAACAAGGAAAATACTATTGCAGTCCTGTAAAGATTTGAATTTGGTTGAAGTATGGAGGGAACTACACCCAGATAAAGTTGAATACTCCTGTTATTCAAGTACACATGGCACCCACTCGCGAATTGACTATTTTTTGATCTCATTTGGACTTCTTTCAAAAATTAAAGAATGCTGGTATGATAGCATTGTCATTAGTGATCATGCGGCTGTATCATTAAATTTACATATAGATACATTTATTCATAACCCTAAGAGATGGAGATTTCCTGTTGAGTTACTGCAGGATGAAAAGTTTATAAAATTTGCTGAAGAACGCATTGACAATTACTTTGAAATCAATCGTGACCAGACTGATGCTTGTGTTAGATGGGAGGCATTCAAAGCATATATCAGGGGGGAAATTATTAGCTTTACGAAATCTAAAGCGAAACAACAACGTATGGAAATGGAGACAATTGAAAACCAGATTAAAATGTTGGAACAGGAATTGTATGATAATTACAGTCCACAAAGAGCAAAGAATTTACAAATTATGAGAGCCAAATATAACAAATTATCTATAGAAAAAGTCGCAAAAAATTTAATGTGGCTAAAACAGTCCTACTATGATCAAGGAGAAAAATGTGGTAAACTGCTGGCTTGGCGACTTAAGAAAAAGCAATTAGACAGAGCAATCAACAGCATTAAGTCACCTGCAGGCAATATGACTTCAGATCCAGTGGAGATCAATAATGTTTTTAGTGATTTCTATGAGGCCTTGTATACATCAGAGCGTTTAGATGATTTACACAGTCAAAATTCTTTTCTAGATCAATTGAGGTTTCAGACTTTGTCAGAAAATGAGCGAAAGGAATTGGATTGCAGTCTAACAACGAAGGAATTAGCAGAAGCCATTCAAAGTATGCAGAGCGGAAAAGCACCAGGGCCGGACGGCTTTCCAATTGAATTTTACAAGAGATTTGGGGAGAAACTTTTGGTCCCATTATTGGACATGTATAAGGAATCCTATATAAAGGGAATACTCCCTCCATCCTTGAGACTGGCGATAATAACTTTAATCCTGAAACCAAACAAACCACCAAACGAATGCTCCTCTTTCAGGCCTATTAGTCTGATGGGGTGTGACATTAAAATACTCTGCAAGGCCTTGGCCAGAAGACTGGAGTCGTATCTTCCCCATCTTGTTGACAAGGATCAAAATGGCTTTGTCAAAAATAGACATGGATTTCATAATATTCGGCGTGTTCTGAACATATTGTATGAAAAACATAACTCTAGTGATACAGCTGTGTTATCTCTAGACGCGCGTCAAGCTTTTGACAGGATCGAGTGGGGTTTCCTTTTTAACGTACTCCCGCGGTTTGGAATTGGTGCAAATTTTTTAAGATGGATAAAGCTCTTGTATACAAACCCAACTGCTGAAATATTGACCAATAATAATGTCTCTAAACCATTTACTCTCCACCGATCAACGAGACAAGGGTGTCCGTTATCGCCTTTGCTATTTGTGTTGGCTATTGAGCCCTTGGCCATGGCCACAAGAGCCCATAAAGACATCACAGGTATAACTATTGGAGGATATGAACATCGCATAGCTTTATACGCGGATGACATAATTATTTTTTTAACAAACTTAAAAGATAGTATTCCCCAATTAACGAATTTAATAGACACATTTGGAAACATATCAGGGTATGAAATAAATAATTCCAAATCTGCACTAATGTTTTTGGATGAAAATGAAAGACTGCAGCCTATTATAGATACACCATTCACAGCCACTAAAGAAGGCTTTACATATTTGGGGGTTAAAATCAGTCCTGATGTAAAACAAATAGCTTCTTTAAATTATGACCCTCTGGTGGACGGGGTGAGGGAGATGCTAAATCGATGGACCAGGATGCCTATATCTATGATTGGTCGCATAAACATAATTAAAATGTTGGTCTTGCCAAAGTTTCTATATCTATTTCAATCACTTCCGCTTCCTTTACCTGAAATCTTTTTTCATAACATTAATAATATATTGAGCCAATTCATCTGGAATGGCAAAAAGGCCAGGCTACAACTAAAATTATTATATTTACCATATGAAAGAGGAGGGCTTCAGCTCCCCAATCTAAAACTGTATTACTGGGCCGCCCAGCTAAGGACAGCAATGTATTACTTTTCAGTAACTTCTCCTCCTGCTTGGGTGACTATAGAGGAGACGTCAACACTAGGGCTTCCTCTCAAGCTTTATTTATATTCAGCAAGTGTCAAGAGACTGGTTAAACAAACAAAAAATCCCTTTCTTCGAAATACCATTTCAGTGTGGTACTCTGCACACCAACAGGTCGGAGACACACCAGCATTATCACAGTTTACCCCTATATGGGGCAATAATTGTTTTATACCGGGGAGAGCAGATGGTGGATTTAGGATGTGGTTTAACAAAGGTGCTGCAAAAATTTTGGATTTATATGCAGAAGGTAGCTTGATGTCATATAATCAACTGTGTGAGAAATACGATATTCCAAGAAGACACTTCTTTAAATACCTCCAACTGAAACATTTTATTTTGTCCACGCATAAACAACTGTCTGTACCTCCACTATCTAAAATTGAGAAACTGACTCTATCCCACATGGATGGCAGAGGACAATTTTCACTGTTCTATTATTTACTGTTACAACATTCAAAGGAGTCATCTTCCAAAAAGATGGGGGCATGGATAACTGATTTAAGGGAGGATATCCAGGAAGCTGACTGGGAAAGGGCTTGTTTTAAGGCTCAGACCCAGTCGGTTAATACCAAATATAAGCTGCTACAATATAAGTGGTTAATGCGCACTTATCTTACACCTTGCAGATTGAATCACATATACCCTAATGTACCTGATATTTGTGTGAAATGTAGAGAAGAAAAGGGTACATTAATTCATTGTTTATGGGAATGTTTAAAGATACACCAATTCTGGAAAGGTGTATTACATTGTATCGGGCTCATAGTTGGAAGGGAAGTTCCATTGCAAGCCAAAATATGTTTACTGGGAATATATCCAGAAAACTTTGCTGTATCTCAGCAGCATTCACTGCTCATTGACTTTGGACTCTTACAAGCCAGGAGGATAATCGCACTATTGTGGAGAAATGTGGACGCACCTTCTATTGGAATGTGGACAAAAGAACTGATGTCCTGTCTCGCTTTGGAGAGACTAACATATATTGTAAAAAAGAAAAAGAATTTTGCTGGTTTGTGGAGACCTTATATAGACTTTCTGGAAACTCACAACCTTGAATTGTGATTAATTGTACAAGTTCTGTAACTTATGCACTGCTGTGATCCTATTGGAATTTATTATTGTTTTATTTAATTATTATTCATCTACATTATTATTACCATTATTATTATTGTTGTTATTATTATTTATTTATTTTTATTTATTTATTTTGCCAGACCGGGGTATAATGTGTTAAAATGTCCATGTTTGAATGTTAATGTTTAAATCAATGAGAAAATCACAATAAAAAAATGTGTTAAAAAAAAAAAAATATGATTCTGGCAATCGACTACACGATGAATTGTTCCAGCTCTACTTAGTAGTTTAGATTTAAAAAAATCATTTTGTGACATCAGTTAAAAGAAATATTGCTGCAGATGTGAAGTTGCCTTACATTTATCATCACAATACCACGAGACGGGAGGACGAAGGAACGGCTTTTTACTTCTCACAAGACTTTAGCTGCCTTTTTTTCCACATTAGTGTCCTGCTTGACTCGTTCTCCAACTTTAAACGGCTCATATTAGGTCCAGTCCTGTGTGAAATGATTGATTCAGCTAGTAATACATACATAAGCCTGTTTACAACAATAATCTACTCAAATAGCTAATAATAATTCAACTAGTGACCAGTATTTTTCAGAAGCAGAAACTGTTTTTTGTTTTTTTTTTGGTCACCCATTGCCTTTCAGACAAGCGCAGCATGTGTCAAAAACAGCCCAGCATCAGATCTTATTTAGCGCCACTCGATGCAAATCCGATGACCCGGACTGGCCTCATTTACATCTTAATACACTGCCAAACTGAAAGATTGCGGTGGAGTTAGATTTCACACCCTGATGGTAATTTGGTAAATATCCCCCACAGAGTCATCTATGATGGTCTGGTGCATCAGCAGTAAGCACGGCAGCCACCACTTCTGAAAGCAGTTTGTATGGTGCCTGTGTTTTTCTGCTTTATCTGCCGACTCTTTCAGCCTGTCTCCCGTCACTCTACTTGAGCATTTTGAGATGAATTCAGTACCGATCAGCAGACAGGTTTTCAGATGGGCAAAATGGAAAGAAAAGCAATGATGACAGTGTGTAAAAAAAAGCAGGACAGGAAGTGGGAAGCATAGAGGAGAATTAAAGAAATCAATGTGGTCAATGAGCCTAATGGCAGGAAATGACATTCTGTCTTTTCTCTCTCTCTCTCTCTCCCTTTCTGTCTCTGCAGGTTTTCCATGGAACAGAGCCAGACATGGCCATCAGAAATCGCTAAATGACACATATACACTCACAAACACACACACACACACATTTTGATAAATAAACCATTTTATAAATTTACCGAGATCAGTGGTTTGTGGTTAGACGGAAACTCACGCGCAGTGGAAAGGCAGCAGTATAACTTGGGTCAGTGTGTGTGTGAAGCAGGTGTTTATCAGGCATCAGATGAACATGGGCAGGGCAGATAGCTGGCATAAAGTGGGCACTGTGGGGGTCCTACCCTCGGATTACAGTTTAGCAGATTAGAGCTAAGCAGCATTCACCTCGAACTCACCAAACCCATGAAACTTATGCTGAAGGCCAAACACACACACACACACACACACACACTGGCACAGCTGTAAAACACAATTAAATTAGTGCAACTGGCAGGCGATATGCAACCCTAGCTTAACACACATTAAATCACAGGCACAAACACACACACACACCCTGGGCTGCAGGACAGATGCTGCCCCTACCCTTCCTCCCATCGTCCTTTCAAAGCCAGCTGGAGAGAAGATGAGATTTGGGGCTGATTGGTTTTGTCCTTTTATCCATCGCACCCTCTCCTCATCACTTCATCCGCCACTCTCGCTTTTCCTTGGTGCAACCTCCTCCCTGGATCTGTCTATCGTAAGAACATCGGCCAATCCGCTTGTGATGCTTTGATTACTTCTCCCGGAGTTATTTTTACTTTGGACTTCTTGATTAGTCGTTGGACTTTTTTTGTGCCTGTATTGGGAATCTTGAACTTTGATTGGACAGTATATCAGTCAGACTCTGCAGAACCTCTCAACTGCTGCACTGACATCTACACGGGGAACGTTGCTCCCATCGGTACTGCGTCGTGAAATCTTTTTACTACTATGTTAGCATTTTGAATTTCTTTTGTCATTAAGATTTCTCAGATTGATCAGTTACTAAGAATTGAAACACTTTTTAAACTTTCCTTGGTCTGCAAAAAAAAAAAAGAAGGAACAGAAACAGAAGAGTGCTTTAAACTCAACACAACTGCTACTCACAAAGTAGCTTTCAGTGCTTCAGTGAAGCAGGCCGGCAGACAATGGACTTGAAAGATTGAAAGAGGAGAGGTGAGATCTAGAGACAGAGAGAGGAGAGGAGAGAGACTAATCGAGGTGAACCTCGAGAGCAAAGCAAATAGAGGAGTTTAAAAAAGGCGAGTGAAAACCGAGAGAAAACAGCAGATAAAGGAGGAACAAAGCTCAGGAGGAGAAAAGAAAAAAAAGAGTTATTTTTTTTGTCTGGGATGGCTAGAGACATAATGGTACACTCTTCAGGCCAGGCCTCCTCCCTTTTACTGCTCCTCCTCCTCCCTTCTTCCCTCCCTCTCTCCGCTGCTCTCAACTAGTCTGCCAGCTTTCTTTGGCGACGTCGCTTCTGTGCAACGAGAGACCTGGAAAAGAGAAAGCGGAGCGCCGGAGCCGAGCTCGACATTCACACATATGGCAGAGAAAACGAGAAGGACCTGCTGCATCCATCCACACCATGAACTGGATTTCACTAAAGATGGACGTTGTAGTTAATAGTATAAAAGACGGAAGGAAACGAGAGAGGTGGATGTAAAGAGACTGGAGGCCAGAGAGAGGGAAAGTTAGAAAGTAAAAAAAAAAAGGAGTGAATGGAGAAAGGATACAATGGTGATAAAAACAAGGACCTGAAGGAGAGATCATCTCTCATCAAAAGCAAAGGACGTCCATAATTTCACGGCTTTGTGAAATTTAACTCTGTGTGTGTGTGTGTGTGTGTGTGTGTGTGTGTGTGTGTTAAGACATTGCTGCATGTGAGACGAGTGCATAGCTGTGGAGGAGAGAGACGGAGAGAAAGCGTAGGAGCATCGCTGAGCGCACAGCTTGACTGTGAGACAAACTGACTCTGACACTGTCCTCGCTCACTGTCTGTGTGTGAGTGTGGGAGTGTGTGTGTGTGTGTGTGTTTTTACCAGTCTGATACAGCGGGTGATCTTGTGGTGTAGAGTGCTAGTCAGGGGGGTGTCTCCAATCTAACCAGGCCTTGGTGGTCGCCGTGTGGAGGCAGCGGCGGCGGCAGCAGCACAGGAGGAGGTGGGCTGGGGACAGTGGCAGGCCCAGGGGTGGGGGCATGGCCGTGGGGGGGCCGCATCCCGTCCTCCACCCTGCACCGGGACAGGCGTTGGGGCTGGGGGTCCTGGGGCGGTGTTCCATTCCGGGGAGGTCCCAGACTCTCCGAGCTGAGGCCCTGGCTGAGCGGAGGAGGGCCAGGAGGAGGAGGAGGAGGTGGAGCGGAGAAAGCAGGCAGGGCGAGATGTTCCCGCAGAGTCTGGGTTCTGCTGGGCTCGCTGGTTCTCATCTTTCTCACCTCCCTATTCTTCTCTGTCTCGCTCCGGGGAGGCGTTGGCTTCAACTACCTGGAGCCGCCGGGGTGGGAGGAGTCGCGGCGGGTGAAGCTGGTGCCCAGCTACGTGGGCGCACACCGTCTGTCACCACCTGACACGCAGCAGCAGAAGACATGCGCCTGCTCCCACTGTGTCGGAGACCCCGGCGTTTCTGATTGGTTCGATGAGAACTACGACCCGGATATCTCACCTGTTTGGACGAGAGACAACATCCAACTGCCCTCTGATGTCTACTACTGGTGGGTGGTAAGTAACAGTTTAATTCAACTTTAAATGCTTGATTTGCGTCGCCAATAGTGTTTATCATGTATATTGTGTATCGTATATAAAGGTGTATGTGATAATTAATAAATAATAATTTTATAGAGAATTGACCTGATCTGGTTTGAGGTTAAATCAATAGTTCAGAAATACTTTTATTCACTCTTTTTTTTTTTAGCAACCAGTTAGCTTAGCTTAGCATAAATACTGAAAACTGGAAGGAACTGCTAGCCTAGCTAGTTTTATCAAAACAAACCTTGTTTTTACACGTTTTCTTTGTACAGTTAAAACAAATATGAAGTGACGTGTTAGTGAGTGAGCTTTAGAGATGATAACAGAAGTATTTTTCATGCTAAGCTAACCTAGCTAGCTCCATTTTTAAAACACAGATATCTAACTTTTGGAAAGAAAGTAAATTAGCATACACATTTACCTTATGTCCCAAAGTATTCTTCTGTGGATAGCATTATAGTATGAACCAATACACAAGCGCATTCAATGCATTTCCAACCATTATGTAACATAGTTTGTCTAACAGTGTCTTTATGCTCCCATCTGAGGGTATCGAATTCTTGTTGCAGTAAAACTCCCAAACTCAACATTAGCATAGTTGACAGCTGGAAATGTTTTTTTTTCTGATTTAATATCTCTGACTTCATTAAAATTCATTAAAAACACAACAATAAGATCATAGATTGTACACTCTATTATAACTATCCAGTACACATTCGAACAAAAACATTTAGTATTTATTGACACTAGCTGCATTTACACGGACACTAATATTCACTAATAATCAGAATAAAAATGCCTCATGTAAACAACCTCAGTCAAGAGACTAAATAGGAAGGATCATTCAATCAGGTTGAGGGGATTGGTGTCAACTTTTGATAATCCGTTCAATAGGAAAATATTAGTGCCTAATAACCATCTAAATGCTTAATCCAGTCGCCTCTCTCTAGAGGAAACGTTTGGTGACTTCTGTGTCTGATGCAACTTTTTATGCTGGAGGACCTTCAAAGCTTTGCAGGAGAAGCATGTGCTGCTGACGTTGCTGCTATTGTTCCCGAGACTTGTATTTACTGTTGGAACCATCTCTTCTATTTCCAGCAGATTAGACGCTTCACAGCAGGCGGAACCACGTCACGCATTATTAAAAAGAAAGAAAGTTAGATTCTGATTAAACGCTTTGGGGCATGCAAAGCCACATCTTATCGGATCACTTTATTCAGTGTCCATGTAAACAGTTGCAATTAGAATGATTGAGGAAATATTGACCACGTAACCTCAGCTAGTATCTGCAGCACATTCAAACACTTTCCGTTGGCGTGCTATCCGTTTATTAGGACACCAACACAGGGGGGAGTGGTACATCATAATCACAGATCCCTCTCTATCCTCTTTATCCTCCCTCGTCACTGAGCCAACCAACCTCTTACAAGTTCTACGTGCTTGTCGTGTATCCCTGCCAGTCTTATGTCATGGTGTTTATGGAGAAGTGGAACATTACAGGCTTGTCTTTTCTTAAACCACTAATGAGTGCTGTAATGTATGAAACGTGTCTTCTGAGAGAGCCAGAGGAGAAGAGTAGTCTTGTAATAACCCCTCTTATTATATATGTGTGTGTGTGTGTGTGTGTGTGTGGGATGTGTTTTTGTGGTTATAATCCCATTTGTCATTAGCCACTTGAATCTAAGTGTAAATGTGTTTGTGTGTGTTTCTAGTGTTATCTCCAGTGTTGCATGGTGATCTTCCCTGGTTGGGTTAATAAGTCTAATTACAGAGCTGTAGCCTTAGTCCAGCTCTAAAATGGCAGAAAACTGCAAACGCAGGCCAACAGCTGCCAAGTCCTTGGGTCACACGGCAACAGGGAGGTGATTAGCTGGAGGAGGAGAGAGAAAAAGAAGGAGAAATGAATGAATGAGAGGAAGAAAAGAAGGTAGGGTCACTTTATAGCAGAGAAAAGGGGAAACATGGACGACAGGAAAATAAAAGATGTGAAATGATGAAAGAGGGGCGTGAGGGATGGAATAGATGTCTAGATAAAATATAGAAATTGGGAAGAAGGAGGACAAAAAAATGAGGAAAAGAAAAGGAAGAAAGGTACAAGGTACATACCATGCAGGATAAACACGCCAGTCTCTGCAGTGTTTCTCTGTTTTTGACCTTGTGTTTTCTTATCAGGGATGCTGTTCTGTTATTCCATATCTGAGAAAACATCACATCTAATCGCATAGAGCAGTCTGTGGCTGTGTCATGTTGCCTTGCCTACCTGCAAATGTATTGTACACGGCTATTGAAATCTTGTCATGAATACATTATGTCAGTTTATGTACGTTTTCTAGAGTAGTGTGTGTGTGTTTGGCCCAGAGATCTCTGTGACTTTTGTTCACACTCAAACATTTCACCAAAATAAAGTAGGGAAGTCTTCTTGATGTCTGGAAGATTTCTGCATAAAGGACATTTTCTGAAAGAAGAATCTAGAAGGGCTTGTATTCAAGACCACCAAACCAATACTTAATAAAAATGAATAGAGATACACAATATAATAAATAGAGAAAAACACGTGGCCTTGCGTTACACTGTAAATGTAGTGTTTATTAGCTGATGAATGACAATGTGTGTTGCTATTCAGTGTTATTAACTATTGTGTTATAGTGTTAGGGAAGCTACTGTACTTTAAAACTGTACTTTACCAATGCAAACTACATCTTAACTACTTTCAAAAACATTTAACTGAATCTACTTTCTGAAAGTAGTTCAACTACATCCAAATCCATGAATCTGAATCTCACATTGTTGTCCAACAGAGGTCCAACTGTCCAAGTGTAGGTGTGTTTGATTTAGGGACCAGGGCACGCCAGTCTTTCGCTCAGACATCCCCGGACTGTTTTAAGGAGAGGATGGGGAGCGATTGTTGAGGTGGAATCAGGATAATGCTACATTTTTAGGGAAATTCATACCACCAGGTGATTTTAATCAAATAGCTGCTGATTGTCATTAGACGACAACCGTGGTTAATGAGGCGTCACGAGAATAATATGAATATGTAATAAACAACCTAAACTACATGAGCCAAGGTAGGTGAAAAAAAAGCTACTGAGGTTTGAATGTAGTTAAACTAGTTAAACTGGTAATTGAACTTCATGTAGTTAACTGCTCTCCATCACTGGCTGTCGAGAATCAGAAGACGGAATAAGAGGGAGTTTGCAGGGAAATGGTTTAGGAGGCAGATTTCACTTCATTCAAATGTGCTGTTTAAAATGCTCCCCAGTCAATTACTCTCTTTCTGTTTTCAGAGGAAAAGTCCGTGGTTAAACGTGATTTAATATGGAGAGCTGATGTAACCAAACAAAATGTTGAAATAACCTTTCTGCTGCGTGCTGTTTGTTTCCAGCACTTAACTAGCTGTTAATGCTGAGTTCAATCAACCGGTGTTAGGGAAGGGGCGAAGTGATTACGTGTATGCATGATTGGTGTGTATATGCTCTTCAATCAAACCTAATGTGTTATTGTGCACTTCTGCCTCGGGAGATGAGGGAATCAAGCATTAAACGAAAGGAACGTTTTAAGGAATGATTGATGACTTAAATGATGTTTTAATTTGGTGGAAAGTTTCCCCAGTTAGGCTGGGAAACATTAGCCCTCAACCACCAATCACGGTTGATTAAGGAATCTAATATCTTTGGGGGAAATTGTTCCGCAGGAGGTGCCTTTTTAACAAATAATTTTGCATGTCTACAATTAATGATATTAAAAACTGAGACGGAGAAAAAGTAGGAAATGAGTGCTGCACCAGCTATTTGTAAATCCATTAGTTTATACATGATGCTGAATGCGGTTTTCATTTTAACCAAGCAATCCTTTATAAACGTGTGAATTAATCTGTTTAATAATTTGTATACATGGAGAAATATATGTGTAAAATTGGTAGTATGAATGTAATTTAGATGGTGAGGGAAATGTAATTAACTGTTGTTATTTGGTCATGTAGGCTAACGTTATTGGCATTATATGTTTGTACATATTGTGTTATATTTATGAAAGTTTCCAAGAGTTTACGTCGTTATTAAACAGCATTTTGATTAAGTTTCAGGTCCGCTATGTGGATTGTATTACATCTTTTACTCTGCCAATGTGAAATATTGACGCCTACTTGAAAATAGGTGTCATGTAGCTTATACTTGAGAAGTCAGCTGACAGGAAGAACGCAAGATGGCATTAAGCATGGCTGTCAAAAAACATCTGGTAAAAATTAGTAGCCCCTGAACAACGGTGGTGCAGCAGGCCAAGATGGATCTGGCACCATGCAGGGAGTCAGAAACACAAGAGGCAAAGGATGGAGGGATGAAGGAGGATGGAAAGAGAAAGAATGCAGGTAAAAAAGGTAACGGCATGAGAAACGAAGTCAGCGGGAGCAGAAGGGAGTAAGAGAAAGATTCAGTGTCTGATCAGCACTGATGAGCTGCGGGGTGCACAAGCATCCCGGAGAGACGAAGAGATGAAGAAAGACAAGAGGAGGAGAAACAAAGAGGGAGCGAGGGAAATTAAATAGAAGGAATTAGACAAGGGGGCAAGGAGACTGCTGGAGAGGATGTGTGAATGAAAATATAAGCAAAAAATGTGTTTGGAGAAGCGAATTAAGGCCGATGGTGGATGAAAGAAAGAAGTGGTATAAAAGGAGTGTAAAAAAGGAAGGTTGCTGTGTGGGAGACAGGGAGTAAAACGGAAAGGAAAAGATGGTTCTGGAGAGCAACAGCCATGTGCTGGCTGCTAATATCCTGATGAAACTTTTGTAAGAGCGTTTTGTTTTGGGGGGATTTGTTTGTTTGTGTGTGTGTGTGTGTGTGTGTGTGTGTGTGTGGGTGATTGCGTTCTCTTCCTACGCATGAATGCACGTGTGCCTGCGTGGTTTGGCAGACGCTCAAATTGGTACAAGCTTTTTTTTTTTTTTTCTAATTGTAGGCAGGTATGTGTCATCATTCACTGTACCACATTCAAACTCAAAACTGTGAACATCCACAACGTTTCATGCTTCTAAGAACAGGAGGAGTGATGGTCCGTCCGCACCTGTGAGCCGTGACCAAACTGATGAATTCACGAGAATAGATGATTTATTACGTCGTTTAAAACCAGCGTGCCTCATATGCTTTGAAAATGTTGCATTGATTCACGCATCACTATGATCTCTTCTGAGCCAAGTTTTCCCCTCAAGTAAACTTATTTCCCTACTTTTACTTATGGTAAAAACCATATGAAAATGTGAACATAGTGGTAGGCTAGAAACAATAATAAGACAATAATAAGACACAAGCCGGACTTACCGGAGTGAAAAAAAAAGGTTTGATCTGGCTGAAATTGATATAGGAGACATCAAATTTGTTACATCACAAACAAAACCAACATATGCTAACAATGGGCAAGGGCTAAAATGTAAAGATAATAGTCGGTAAGAAACTGTGAGGAAGGATTAAAGTCGGGAAGAAACCCAAAAGCTTTTTCACAATGGTGTCATTGATGGAAAACACCGAAAGCCAGAAGCAGCCGACCTCATCCAACTGAAGAAAAAACCAAATAGTTGCAGCAGTTCAGCAAAGGCCAGGAGAAAAATCTATCTATATGTTAATTAGGTGCTGTTCATAGGGCAGAAGATTTGAACTGTTAACAGGTTATCAAGATAAATATCTGTTGTTTTACAGTAGTTCGCCCCAAGCAGACACTAACATTTAGAGCTAATTATTATCAATTAACGTGACGATTTATTTTATGGATTAATCGGTTAATCTGTCGTCCTTTAGAATCTCACGGAAGAGTTGGAAAAAGCCTGTCAAAGTTGTCGAGAGCAAGAAAACCTGTTTGCGCGCTTAAGAAGTGTCTTAATCAATTACCGAACTAGATGAGGATTAATTTTCACATCTACTAATCCGCTGATTGATTCTGAAGCTCGCTGCTGCTCTGCTGCTGTAACACAGGTTATTAATAGTTAGTCACATTGTTGCTGTCGTGTCTGAATCGTTAAAAATATTCCTGCGAGTGCCTCAGAGTTGCATAACGACTTTAATGAGTCAAATGGTATGAAGAGCACATAAAGTTAAATATTAAAAAGATATTTTTAATGTATCCGCATTACAGTGATTGGTGACAATTTACCGAAACATCAGAATCAGAATTTTACTGGGTTTTATTTATTGCTTGTTGTTTTCTGTGTTGGCTTTTATATCTGCTTTATTGAAATGACCTGGCTTATTATTATACATATTATTATACATTATAATGGGTTCCATTCAAGCTGAAACGCTTTAATGGTGTTAAAGGGACATTCAGAAGTGCATTAAAGGCCATTTTTAGCCAAACAGCAGATCCTGAATTAAAAAACTTTTAGCTTCACAGTCGTGAACACAACTTTTTTTTTTTTTTGACTCATCCAGACTGCAGATCTTAACTTTACTGTCACTTTTGTTTAAGCGGAAGAAACTTTAACACTGGTGTTATTGGGGACAGTTTATGTGCATGTTTAACTCATTATCTCTTTTTCTCTCTTGACACATAGCTGTTACCTAAACACACACACACACACACACACATTTATGTGCACATGAATGCATGCAGATGCATGCGTACACACATGCACGTACTAACCATTTGTCTCTTTCCCTCTAGATGTTGCAGCCCCAGTTTAAACCCCACAGCATCCAGCAGGTGCTGCTGAGGTTGTTCCAGGTATTTTACATTCTTAATTCATTTTTTTAATACTTTTGACTTTTCTTACTTCAGACTCTTGGGCCCTCCTTTTAAATATACCTATATTTCTATATTTTTTTAATATCCTGACTGTCAATGCAGAGCTTTCACATTAGGCTGTATTATATTTAAATATCCCAGTCTCCTCGAGGACAGCTCATGTATTTTTCATGGATGGGTCTCATGAAGAATTCATCTCAGTATTTGATCAGGATGTATTTTTTCAGTCAGGTCTGAGTTGCGGGGTGGATATTTATTTCCTACGTTGCATGAAACTAGTCTGCTTGATTCGATCATGGCTGTCTTATCGTAGGTGATTCCCGGAAGGTCGCCGTATGGCTCGTGGGATCCGGGACGCTGCCTGCGTTGCGCCGTGGTGGGAAACTCTGGCAACCTCCGTGGGGCCGGATACGGGGCGACCATAGACGGACACAACTACATCATGAGGTGAGAGGAATGGATGTAATGGGGAAACCGACCGAGGAGAGCGGATGCAGGTACGCATTAGATGCAAGCAGATGGGAGGAGGAAGAGAAGGAGATAGAGGGCAAAGATGGGCTGAAACGAGGAAAAGGAAGTAGGAGGAAAAAGAGAGAGTTCATGTGAGGAGAGCTCTATACCATCACACTGTGTGTGTGTGTGTGTGTGTGTGTGTGTGTGCAGGAGAGGGACTTACAAAGAAGAAGACAGCAGATGTTAATCTAGCTCTTTAATGCTCTCCTGTATTCAGATCTCCTATTGGTCGGCAGGGCTGTCACTTGGCTCATGTGAGGTCATCACTCAGAGCTTTACGTCTTAAGAAGAAACATATAGATTGTGTGTGTAAGACACACACACACACACACACAGCGAGGCACATAAATCCCTTGGTCTCTATCTATTCGTGCAGGGATGGATCACAGTGGCTGATTGTTGTCAGCTGGCACGAACACACAGCTATATGTTGTTTTTCTCGTGGCCACGTGCTGGTGCCATGAGAGCTTTTTGTTTCTGCGCGCTAAAGGCATTAGCATCCATTAGCGTTGCACTCTCAGCAGACCTGTGTGGGCAGCCCTCCAACTTCCATCTCCTGTAACGCACTTTTCATTTCTGCGGTTTGATTGTTTTTTTTGGCTTATTTTGTATTTTAAATCAGCTGAGCCCGCTACCCACCACCCACTCCCTGCCTGTCTGCCTTTTAACCCCTCCTCTCTGAACAAACATCTGTTTTGTTTGCCAGCATATGGGTAAATGCATCTTTTTTTTTTATCAGTTTCACCTTCCTGTTTACATAAACAGCTCACTCCTCCAGACAGAGAACCATGTCTGCTGTAAACACAGCAAAGGTCTGAAAGTACACAGACAGTTAGTGACTGACAAAAATCTACTTTATATCTAATATAATACAATGTGTCGCTGGAAAGCTACCTGCAAATCTGTTTTAATGTAACAGAGATCTTGAACGGTGACGCTCGCACTCGTTGGTATGTGAGAACACACAACCTGTCAAACGTTAAAGCAGCTGGTCTTCAGCAGCAGGTCTACACTCAGCTTTTTAATTACCAGAAGGAGAAACTAAGAAGGAAAGTTTGATAAGCTGGCGACATGTTGAGAGGTATGAATCCAACTCTGGTTTTTGTTTTTTTAGTGATGCACCCATGACGCATCAGTAGGAACAAGACTCTGCATTCATAAGCACTAAAACAAACTCTGCTTCCAGGCTTTATGCTCAGCTCGGCTTGAAGCTGCTCTAATTCATTTCTTTTCTATCAGCAATGACTCAGAGGGCTATGTAGACTATAATACTGCATTTGAATTATCACCACCATGTCCCCCTCCTTAGGATCAACCTGGCCCCCACGGTGGGCTACGAGGAAGACGCCGGCAGCCACACCACTCACCACTTCATGTACCCGGAGAGCGCCAAGAACCTGGCGGCCAACGTCAGCTTCGTCCTGGTGCCTTTTAAAACGCTGGATCTTGTCTGGATCACCAGCGCTCTGTCCACGGGCCAAATTCGATTGTAAGGAGACACAAACGCACGCCGACTGCGTCATTTGCCCCCCCCCGACAGTCACTGGGCTTTAACAATCTGTCAGCTGTCGATCATTCCAAATTCATAGCCTCAGCAATCACATACAGTGCTGATTAATGCCTCTCTCTCTCTCTCTGTCTCTGTCTCTCTCTCTCTCTCTCTCTCTCTCTCTCTCTCTCTCTCTCTAACAGTACCTACGCTCCAGTGAAGCAGTTTCTCCGTGTGGATAAAGACAAGGTGTGTATGTTCAATGTTCATTGCAATTACTTTTAGCCATTCTCACACACACACAGTAATATGACAACCCATATGCAGCCACACACACACACACACACACACACACACACACGCACATACACACACACAGTGACTCTTCTTTGCTGCAATTATATCATCCCCTCCCCATTATTGATGTAGGATTACAGTTAGATTATAAAGCCTCTCTTTGTTTTAAATAATCTTCCGCTGACTCTTTAATCCACTAAAATAAATAAACTCCCAACTAATCCTCGCCATGTGAGGACTTTGTGAATATCTTCGCCTGGTCAGAGACACTTTTTTTTTTTTTTTTTTTATACACAGCGTCTTTTGGAGCCAAAAACATAGATTTATAAGATTTACTCCACCGCAGAGCACTAAGCAGCCTAAAGCCCTCTTTGTTGGCATCCAACATCACCTGGAGGTAGATGAGAAATGTGTAATTACTATTCATTTGGTAAACAGAGCTATTAATCTTTCAAAGCAATCAGAACCTGGGGGAGTATTAAAATTGAACACGGCAAAGACTTTTCTTGTTCAGTTGGACTTTTTACATATGCAGCGGCTACGATTTCTTTGTTAGAATCATCTGAGGGGGGAAAGCTTGTTTTACAAGGCTTTGGCCTGATCTGTGTGTTTAGTAACACGAGATTTGTTGCAGCACATGATCAAGATAGTGAGCATGAGCAGATTTCAGTTGTGTAAAACGTTCAAATACATCCTCACCATCTGCACAACTGGTTCCAGGAACAACCGAGTTTGTATTGCATACTTTATTTACATATGATTTCAAGTTTTTGGCCAATATTAATCCTTGTGCAACACTTATATGATGCAATATGTTTCATTAGTTGGTTTTCCTTGACCCTTGGAATTCTCCTCTGGCTGTTTTTTTTTCCATGCAGGAGTGTGGGTTTAATTATTTGTCAGATTTACAGTTTATTAAAATATTATTATTTTTTGTCTGCATCCCAGGTCCAAATCTTCAACCCAGCCTTCTTTAAGTACATCCACGATCACTGGACCCGACATCACGGGCGCTACCCGTCAACTGGCATGCTAGTGCTGTTCTTTGCCCTGCACGTTTGCGATGAGGTCAGTTTTTTCTCTCTGTGTTCACGGAACATATATATATTATTATAAATTCCTGCATGGTTTTCTCACCCTTTGACTCTCGTCTAGGTGAATGTGTTTGGATTTGGGGCGGACAGCCGGGGAAACTGGCACCACTACTGGGAGCAGAACCGCTACTCCGGAGAGTTCAGGAAGACCGGAGTCCACGACGCCGACTTTGAAGCCCAGATCATTCAACGGTTGGCCAAGGCCGGCAAAATCACCATATTCCCCGGGAAATAAGCATCATATCACCCAGCAGATCCAAGGTTTGCCAAAAGACACTATAGAGTTTAAAAATATTCTCGCTTTCACTTATTTGGGCTCCCAGTTAGTAAACCAAATGCTTACCAAAAGGGCGAGAAGAAATGCTTAGAAGTGAAGTGAAAATGCCAACTGGTGTCATTCCATTCACTTTCCCTCATGTTTCGGAGCCGAGATCCTGATTGAAGAAACAGGTGTGGACTCTTAAGAACCAGGATTAGAGAACATAAAGATCCAAATGTAGTTCTGCTAAAGTGAGAGTTGAGCCTTAAACGAGACTATAAAGCAACTGGCCCAAGAGTTCACCTCTAACAACCACTGCTGGGATTGAAAAATAAAGGCCGCTAATTAAAAAATAAATCTCAACCAATCACCAGAAATACTGACTGAGGTTGACACGGTGAGAGCAGGAGAGGACACCATCACGTGAAAAATGTTCCACTTCTGGACTCAACCCAGTGGAAATGAACAGTGTCCACTGTGGATAACATGAATACAGTGTGTTTAGTACTGAGAACAGCACCGTCAGCAGTCCACGGCCATGTGGTTTCAGCTCATCTTCACTACTTCACAAGCTGAGAATCTCTTGTTCTAATGAACATTATGAGACTTCCAGGACTCATTTTGCATCCCTTCCAGAGAGCCGTGGTCCCGTCTATGACTATGACCTTACACACACACACACACACACACACACTTGAGAGAGAATCTTCTCGAATACTATACGAGACCGAAACATCACTTGCTACTTTTAACCCGTAACTCTACTTTACGTGTGTTCTGCCTCACAAGGACCTTGTGTGACTGTGACGGCTTGTAAACGCAGTTGGTTATAAGACCACAGTGGGCTGCTGGGAGTTTATATCAAATGACTGTCCTCCTGTGGCTTAGCAAGGTCTCCACACCTTGCATCAGACTCACTCTTGACTCAAATAAGTTCACTGCAGCTCTAGCACGAGCCTCGGCTTCTGTATATATATATAGCCAGCTAGTCGGGTTTTAAACACCACAGCCTTGCTACAGTGTGTATTTACACCCAGACAGAGATGATAAATATTCTGGGAGAGTGTTGCTTTGACTGTGTGAGAATCTAATGAGGCCAGAAGTCCATCTCCTGGGATTTCATATTTGGATGGTTTTTGGACCGGCGTTGAATCCCCATGTGGTCCGTCGGGGTCTAATTTGGCAGAGGAAGACTGGAGACAGAGAGGCATGAAGAAAACCAGTCGGACAAAGGCAGCATGAGGAACATTTGCTCCTGGGTTTTTAAGAATGAAAAGAAGAAGGCGGTTTCACTGTTGTTTATGTGCAGAAACTTCACGCTTCTTACACAACGCGTTCTGGGTTTTTACACTTTGGTTTTGAAAGGACTGAGACTCAAAAAAAAAAAAAAAGAAAAAGAAAAAGAAACCTCGCTCCGCTTCTTTTCCCCTCTTCATACACCCTCCAAGCTGACTCCTGGATCCCAGTGGAGTTCAGGAGCATTTTGTCCCAGATTAGAGCCCCTGTGATGGTGTGAAGGAAAGCAACTCGGCTTCATTAACCACTAGCCCTGGTCCCTGCTCAGCCAATTAAAGCTTCAGCTAAGTCTGGAGGGGGTAGAGCCACCAGACGCCTTCGACTTCACCTACGTACCGCACAAACTGCACTTCCTGTTCAGCTTTTCATGACGATCCCTCCGCAGACTGCAGACTTGATTTGTTCGATTTGTACTGTTTCGCTTTGAGTTTACACTTTGCTTGGATTTAAACTGTTGGCTCAAATTGGACCCCCCCCCCCCAAAAGATGAGATGAAGCAGCTGGCTGAGGAGGAAAAGTACTCAGGGTTCCTACGCAGGTCTGGAAAATATGGAGAAGGCTTTTCATAATTGTTGATATCAGTCAGCCATATCAGTGACTCCACAGTTACTTTTAAAGCTCAGTTACAGGCTACACTATAAGGGGTAGGAAGTCATAGATTAATCAAAACCTATGAAAACGTAAGTGTTTCTCTATAATATTACATATTTAGAACTAACATTCATCATCCAAAGTGAAGTACGATTTATTAATCAGATAATCGGATTATCTCATATCAGATTCCAATGGGAAACCTTTTGATTGTTGCCTATGTAAATGTGTGATCTGAAACCAGCGAGAAGAGCACAGACAAAAGAAACACACGCACACACAATAACAGAAATAATAAGAACTGTGTCTTTGTGTTAGCCTTAAAGGTTTACCACCATCGTATTGTCTCTGTATTATTTTATCGGCTCATCAAGGTGTTGTATAAAAATGTAAAGGATCTATATGCCAGGAACCGTGAGAGCCAGCAGCTGCAGAATGTGAACTAAAACCTGTGAGACACCAGCACATCGTTGAACGCACCGCCCTCTGTCGCTAAGGGACGTAACCACGTGACATTATTGAAGCGCTTTCTTATGAAATGTTTTTCATTTCTTTTCATGTATTTTTAACCATCGTTTGTTGCTGATTGAGCCTCCTGCTGTAAAAAAAAGTTTGAAATAGACACACACACACACACACACACACACACACACACACACATAGCGGGGCAGGTCAGGGGTGACATACTGCCCCCAGTAGGTGATGGGAAGAACTGTGCCTCCTTTGCTGATAGTGTTGTGTTATCATTGTGTTATCTTCGGAAGGTCTTGTGTGTAACGTGTGTTACTGTTGTACTTTTATCTGCTTTCAATGTGTTTCGTTTTTTTTGTTGTTTTTTTTGCACATAACAGATTTTTATAGGATGCTGGACTCATTTTAAGAGTCATATTGAGTCATATTATTGGACATATTGTTTTTGTTTTCCCTCTCTCTCGTCACACACACACACCCACACACACACACATACGCACACAGTCATGCTTTTGTGCCTTGTCCTGCTGCTGGGCGTTTCTCGCCTACAGCTGCTCCATCGGCAACACACACCTGCTACATTAACGTCTTTGTAGTCTACATAGATTGACACTCTTTCTCATACACACACACACACATCAGCTAACTGAGAGCTGTGCCTTCTGAACCGCACACACACACATGAAAACACACACTCTGCCTTCTGCTTGAGCTATAATGGTCTTTTTCTTTTTCTTTTTTTAATGTTTGTTTCCCCAAGACGCTCCTTCCAGTTTCAAAATGAATGTGTAAACAGTTTCTTCGTGGATAACGCGGCTTTCATCAGAATATTTTTGGGCTCCCTGGTAGCAGAATAATTACATCATTCTTATCACAGTCCCGCTGCCTGTGGCCAGGTGGAAAAAGTCGTCTGTGCACCCAAACAGACGACATCCTGTTCCAGCATGAAATAAGTTTCCTCGTTTTCTCACAGTTGTAGAGCAGATCATTGTGATCAGATGCAGGGTGATCCCGCTCCGCTCTGCTCTGCCTAAATTAGAGGCTTTTTTTTCCATCTTCAGCACATGACACAGATCTGAGAGTGTTCCCTGTAGCTTTATCACCTAAAAAGTAGGTCTTCTTCTCCTGTCGCTGACCCAATACACAGATTCTTCTTCTTTCTTTTTTTTTTTTCCTCCCAGCGTTGATTTTTTAAATATCTGGAAAGAAGTGTAGAGCATCAGTTTTAATGTCAGGAACATCGATCAGGAAATAAAGACGTATTTAGTGACTCTGAGAGGTTTGGTTGTTTTTGTTTTTGTGACAGTCAGACGTCCTGGCAGCAGTGTGTTTTCTCAGGTGAAATCTGAATGTGTGCTTCAGTCCTATGATCATTCTCACAGAAACAATGAGTTTCTGTCTCTGATTTCTTTTTAAAGGTATGTTGTGTTGTTTTGTTTTGTTTTTTTGATTTCAGGACAGACTCTTCCAAAACATCCCTGCAACTAAAATCATCTTTGTTCTACTTGCTGTCAATAAAATCTTTTTTTTTTAACATGCAGGACTAAGTTGTCTCACACATTACGTGTTGAGGCACATTTCAGTATCAAAACCACAAGCGTCACCTTATAACTGGTGCAGCAGACACACCAACCACTGGAGCTTACTGCATTTCCCTTTATCTTGGGTTTCTAGAAAAACAGGCACATAAAATATGATTTATTTTTTTTATGGGGTAATGGAAAAAAAGTCAGTTTATTCTTTTCAAATCGCAACGACTAGGGTAAATTAGGTCGCCTTAAGTACTATTAATAGTAAGTCATATTAATCAGAAGCTGAAATTTGGATCAATTTGTGAATGTTTGATGGAGGAAAAACAATCTCGTCTCCAGCTGTAACAAGAGAGAATCTGTCCAAGAGAAAAAAATAAAATCACAACAGTTGTGGCTTGAAAAAATAAAAATAAAAGAAAAAAACCTCTGTGGTTCAGTGCTAGTGGACAACTGCTTTCTGCAGCAGGGACGGAAATCGCACTGATTTGTTGAGAGAAAGAAACAAATACTTGATGATTAAAAGAGGCTGTTGGCATCGCCTGCTCAGCTTCTTCCTCATCAGTCCACTCGGTCTGCATTAAACAGAAACAGCTCTTCAGCACATATCAGACCGTCTCTGTGGACTGTAGCGCTGTAACACTCATACATCTGTCAGCTATCATAGTACTACCCTACAATCATCATGGAGTAGGATAAAGGCTGCTTAGTGAATACAGAAACAGATTCAGTTTGGGTGAAATCTTTCCATGTGAAGGGTTTCCCGCTGTCTGGATCTGTCATCATCGTCTAGTCTCGGGCTTTAATGTCTCATTCTTCAGTAGGACGAGCTTTTGGACAAGTCACGTATTTACTACATTGGAACGTCTGTATGATATGTGATCAGACTCTTGGTATCTTATGCTGTTGTACAAATAAAAAGCTTCATGATGTTGTTTGTGTTTGTGAAGTTCTGGCTGATGCCAAGTTTTAGTTTTAAAGGTCCTTGAACGTTTTCGTCCTTCTGCTGTTTGACATTTTATAGGTAAATATTACAGCTGTAGTGACACTTCAGATTATGAAATATAAATAAATGTTAAAAAAATTATAAATTATGCAACGTTATAGATGAAACTACTTGGAAATCAAAATAGGATAAATACAATAAAATGAATAAGATCAAGTAAAAATAAAATAAATAAATAAAATCAGCCTAATTTCAATTATTACATAAAATGCAATACAAATTTGATTGACTATATTATAATCAAATACATTAAATAAACTAAAATACATTTCATTACAATAAATAATCTGCATTTTATTATATATTGAGTCAAGTAAATGGTATCAAACAGCATCTGAATGTTTATACTGTGATATTTTCTTTTTAATATAGCACCAGTTACAAGAAATGGGATGAATTACATATTTTATAAAACTGTCAGTTTTCATACAAACAAAAAATGATCTGGCATCAAACGTTGAGCAAATCTGCATCTTTCAATCCAGCTATAAAATCAGTTGGCGTTCCTACACTTGCATGTAAAACAAGTCATAGAGTTGACTGGATGCTTATTCACTCAACGATTATCTAATCCAATTTTTAGAAAGGTCTGAGTGATTCAGGATTACCACCTGTTTTCACCATCATGCTACTGCAGGTTTGATGATTATTCACCAGCAGAGTTTCAGTCAGCTGAATAAAGTACATAAAACTCCCTCTCATTAAACTTTACACCATCAGTGTTAATAATACATAGTTCTCAGTGTGCTTCATTTGTGAGCAGTGATCTGAATCTAATAATAATATCAGTCTGACCTCAGAGAGTAATGATCAGAAGTTGAGGATCAACTGACTCAGCAGCTGCCTTCCTGAAATTACTCACAAACTATAAACTAATAAATCACACTTTGAAAAGAACACGGTACCCCGGTGGCATTTAGCAGTTGTATTTATTTCATAACCACAGCGTGACATTTCTCTGACACGTTACAGCTTCGATGATTTCAGACATTTTCCGACATCCTGAACTGAATCGATATTAAACGTCAGGGAAATTAAGTTACACACAAACAGATTATCGGGCATGTACATGATCGCTTTTATACAATTTATTCATTATTTACTCAAATTAAAATTGCTGACTTATTACAGATAAATTGCTTGTTATGTAGAAAGCAAGACTATGATACAGCTATGATTTCGAACTTGGGCTTTTTTTCCCCTCACACAGATGGACGGTGACGCTGCTCAGAAATCACATGTAACTGAACCAGGAGAAAAATGAGGGATACAGTGAGATGAAACACTAAAACTATCATCTGAACACATACGAGGAAAAATCTATCAAAAGTACATCCCTGTTCTTTCCTCTGTACAGAAGCAACAACGTGACGTCCTCTTTCACTTAACTGCACGAGGGGAACTTCTCATATATATATTTATATTCAAGCGAGCTGAATTTCCACAGAGATGAGTTTTACTGGAGGAAGTCAGTAACAAAAAAAACTACTACTTGCAATAAAGACGAGTGGCTCATTCTCATTTACTGCCGACTGTCAGTGGTCATCTGTCAACATGGCGGGAGCGAGAAACTCTGGAGATGTAATTTAGAGGAGGTGAAATGATGATGAGGACGATTTTCAACTCTTTCTAAACTTTAAGCACCGTCATGTCTACTTGTCTACTACTTGAATCCCCGTTTCCAACCTCCTCCTCTCTTCACCTCCTACGCCGACCCCGTTTTTTTCCCCCTTTACTCTCCTCTCAGTTCTCTCCCAGTTTGAGCCGTGCGAACTCGTTGGCCATCTGTAGCGCCTCCTGCAGGCACTGTGTGTTCCTGCCTGTGGCCTGAGCCGACATGTCCTTGCCGCCTCCTTTGCCGTCCAGCAGGGGGCACAGTTCCTGAACCCACTCGCTGGCCTTCAGGCCGCGGTTGGCCACATCCTAGAGAGGTGGGGGGTGTTTACGGTTAGATGTGTTGCTGACTGAGGACATGGATATTTGAATGATTTGGTGCGTTACCTGTGGAACTTGACACAGGCAGGTGATCTTTCCAGCGTCGGGGTCGACAGTGAAGAGCATCGCGGCGGTCTGAGGAGAGTTCGACTTCAGCAGCTTCAGTGACTCGTTCAGAGCCTGTGAGAGGAGAGGAGAGGGAAGAAAGAAAAAAAAAAAGGTCATGACTAATTGGCCAACAGAGCTGATTTGGTCCTGTGGCAATAACACAATGAGAAAAGCAACCAGATCACCTGAGTAAACGCGAAAATACTGCATAGAGTGCATTTCTATACCGTTCTATACTGTTTGCACTTTTCATGTAGATTTCTGCAGGATGCAGATGAAGTCTTGCTGTTTGGATTATAGATTTCATCCTGTATATCAATGCAGGGTTTTTTATTACAAGCGGATAACCAACCTTATAAGAGCCCAGTCAGTCATTTTTAATAAAGCCCCCCTTCAACATGTTTCAGATGATTCAAATTTTATTAATACTAATGCCGTTATCGGTGCGATTCTTTATCCATTCCCCTTATTGATGATTGTAAATCATTTGTTTTCACTAATAAATCACAGGATATTTACCCTTGTTAACGGACGGTTGGGAGGTTAAATACATGGCGTTTCTGCTGCGTAGAAAGATACACATATCTCCGTTACAGACATGTAGCCTAGTCTATGTTGGACAGGTTATGCTATAATTGGTGGATTACATCTAAGCGCAGCTCTGCTCTCTGCTTGAGAAAGAATGTTAACAGTTAAACAGGAAGTAACCCTGGCTCCAGTGCTGACTCACCTTTGCAGAGGCTCCCGTCTCCATCTCCATTACAAGCAGTGGTTGGTTGGGGCTGCCTTCAATCACCTCCTTGGTCTTCTCCAGGACTCTCTTCTGGATGTCAGCCTTGTAGTTGCGGTCCAGGTCGTCCATGGTCTTCTTCAGGCCCTTCAGTGTTTCCCTCATCTCATCCTTCTGCCACTGAGAGATCACTGCTGTTCCCAACGACTGCACAGAGGACAGATATGTTGAGAACGCAGCACAGAGTTTAGAGACACACACATACACACATACACCACACCTACCTCTGTCATGTCGGCGATCTCTTTCTGTACGTCCTTGTTCGGGGCCGTCTGCTGCTTCACTTTGTCTCCCAGGGAGGACAGAGACTGGTGCAGGGCGTCAGCTTTCCTCTGGGCCTGATGAATGCAAGACATGGAAACGATGAGAGACGAGGATAGACAGCAAAAAACAGGATGGGAAAGAATGAAAAAGATGCAGAGTGGTGGACGGCAGAAGTCAAAAAGACAAAGATCAAACTGCAACTGTAGTTGCTTAATCTTTACTTAAAAAAGATTAAGCAACTACTTAATTAGTCCTCAGTGTCTGGAGAGAAAGAGACAAAAAATGCTTAATGCTACTTTCCAGCTCCAAGTTCACCACCCGTCAAAAAAAACAAGCTTCATTAAACTTTCATCACAGAGGGAACTAAAAAAGACACGCAGTCCCCCGGTCGGAGAAACATTTGAATTGGTCTGGTGCTTCTGTTGAATGGTGAGAAAATCACTGTGGTCATCAACAAACCACAAGATTCAATTCTGCAGTGAGTGTGGCCGGTGATGTGAGAATATGAACGTGTGCTGGAATAAGCGCATAAGAGTGTGTGTGTGTGTGTCCTGACCTTCTGGGCCTCTGTTCCTGTCACAGCAACAATGCGGCGGATGCCCTTAGCGATGGCCTCCTCTGAGACGATGACAAACGGAGCAGCGTGACCCGAGTTCTGCAGATGGCTGCGGATAGCGGAAAGCGACGGCACATTAGCAACACCATGACACAACGGCGGGAGGCAGACGAGGAGAAAACATTACAGAACAGCAGCACGGAACGAGGACTTTTAAGAGGCTGAGGATTATGTTGCTCACTTGATCCCCAGTTGGAAACACATAACACAGTAATTAAGTGCACTTCAGAATGAATGGTGAAATGGTTTTAAATCAAATCAGCTATCTGCTATTTCTTTCCTTTGTTCAGCTCAACTTAACACAAACACAATCTGTGGAGTTTAAATAAATAAAACGTCTAGTACCTCATTTAGTAACGTGGTATAACTGAATCACTATCCAGCTAGCTTTCACTTGATATTGTTAGCTCTCTTTAACCGTCTAAATTCACTCAAGTTGAAAAATAAAAATAAAACTTAAGTTAGTCTTAACTCAAGTTTGATCAAATGTGTAGTTATTGCATTGTGTCTGCAGCAAAAAACACTAAATGATTTAATTTCCACATTTCCAATATAATATCATCCATTTCCTCTTTATCATTTTAATAGCCGCGTCTCTTGTTTACTCAGAATAAATGTCTCTTCACTTGACTGTCACATGATAAATATCACATCCTGATAGAGACATATTAATATCATTCAGTATAAAAACTGCATTTTATTTTTCTACACTAACAATGTTGTGACTACATGTGGTTTGCAGCACTTAAAGCATCATACTCACGTTCCACCACAAAACTCGATGGAGGTGAGAGAACCGGCGGCGCTGTTGGGGTCGGCCAGCAGGTCCTGAACCGGGATGCCGATGGACACGACCCGGACGGGGTCGGGGTAGGTTTCATCGAACACGGCACGCAGACCCTGAACGGCCTTGGCTTCTGCGAGGGGGGCTTCCATGGCGTACACCGGCTGGAGAGAAAGTGTTGTCAGCTGCTGCTTTATATAAAAGTTCATATTTACATTCATAAATATTTACAGAAGATGTCACCTTGGCATCTCTTATCATGGCACAAGCGATCTCCTCAGTGCGACGGACCTCCCCTGTGCTCAGGGCGCCTTTGGCAGTGAAGTCAAAGCGCAGACGGTCGGAGGCGACCAAGGAGCCCCTCTGGTCTGCTTCCCCCAGAACCCCTCGCAGGGCGAAGTTGAGGATGTGTGTGGCGGTGTGGTTGCTCATGATGGGCCTACGACGAGCCTGGTGAGAGCACGAAGAACAACAACACTCTGAATAATCAGTCCTTCCCTTCATTCCCTCCCACTGACTTTTCATAATCCTGTGTATGTTCTCACCTCATCTATATGCAAGGTGACGCGGTCGCCGACCTTCAGCGTTCCGTAGACGGTCCCCACGTGCAGAACGTACCCACCTCTCACCTGAGTATTCTTCACTGTGAACTCCATCCGCTGCAAAGAAAGGCAGAAAGACAAAGAGTGGTTAGACAGGGACAAAGGAAACAGACGAAAAACTTTCAATCCTGCAAGTTTAGTTAAGAA
The DNA here is from genome assembly GCA_036937835.1 of Pampus argenteus. Classification (NCBI taxonomy): domain Eukaryota; kingdom Metazoa; phylum Chordata; class Actinopteri; order Scombriformes; family Stromateidae; genus Pampus; species Pampus argenteus. Next base: position 21,548,117 of record CM072869.1, read on the forward strand.
GCTGGTTGGTGCTTTGTGTGTGTGTGTGTGTGTGTATTTTCTAAGAGAATAAATATAACGCATGCTTTAAAGTTTTTGTATGGATATGGAAGAGAACAAACACTTATCAAGTCAAACCCGTTTCCTTTCTGTCTATGCATCCTCAAAAAATAAAAACCACGCACATATCAAAGACAGAGTGTACTGATATTTGAATGGATCGTTTGAGACGGAGGGTCTGCAAACTGAGATATAAATATATGAGCAAAAATAATAATAAGAAAAAAAAAGAAAAGTTTATTGTTCTTCCAGTCTAGTCTGCAGTATTTAAACAAATATTAAAGAGTGATTGAGTTTAATTTTGCAATGAGGTTTTTATAAAATGCTCTAAAACTGCAAATGGAGCTCATCACAAACCACTGAGAAACATCCGCTTTCTGTTTTTCTACACAGTGTTCTCGAGTCTTGTTGCGCTCACATCATCTGCGCCGTCGTCCTCTCGAAGCATGTAGCCCTCGTCGAACGTCTGTCCTCCCTGCTCGGCGTAGAAAGACGTCTGGTCGAGCAGCACGCCGCACTCCTGACCCGTGGTCACTTCGTCGCAGAAGGCGCGGTCACGGCGCAGAGCCAACACTGTGGCTAAGGTCTGCTGAAACTCTGGACACACACACACAGGATGAGAGTCAGCACGTGGATGTCCCACTGAACTGTGTGATTATTTAGAGAGTTTGTACCGTACCGTAGCTGCCGTTTTCGTTCGAGGTGTATTTGTATTTGGGGGAGTCATCTGTGGCGGGTATGTTCTTGTTTCGCAGCTCTTCGATGGCGTAGATGTCTAACATGATGTGGTCCTCGTCTCCTGCGCCTTTACCCTGGGACTTTAACTACATACAAACACATTACGTTGTAGCACTTAATTACACCACATGATCCATTCAGAGGACTCAAACTTACCGTACAAACTTTTAAAAGCTGTATTAATAAAACATCAATTGGAAATTGTACATAATCACAGCTTTGCTCATAACTAAACAGGATTATAGTGACTAGAACAGATTTTCAGTTGCGTTTGCATCTCCGCACCTGTGCTGCCTTCTTCTCCTCTTCGAAGGCGGCCAGGTCCACCTCCATGCCTTTCTCCTCTGCGATGAGGGAGGTCAAGTCCAGAGGGAAGCCGTATGTGTCGTACAGCAGCCATGCTGTGTCACCTGGACGCACACACACAAAAAAAAAACCAAACTTGTGTGCAGGAGAAGCTTCTGTTTACAACAAGATGCTCAAGAAGATCAGAGAATTCTTCCAGTATCAGAAACCAGTTTAACTCTGGGTCAGTCACTGTGGTGAAATAACTGTTGAACCAGCCTGCTCGCTGGCAGCATTTCATCGACAAAGTGTTTCCTCCCTGCTGCAGAGCCCGAGGGCACAGGCAGACGTGATGTTGCATTTCATTGATTCAGTCGATATCGATGCTCATAAATGTGCAGACGTTATGTTGAGAGGGGAAGATTTGTCAGTCACCCAAGGACCATGGTTATTTTTATTTTTTTAGAACATCAAGTCTGTGCACATTGACAAGACAGCTGTCAGATTGTGCTGGAAGAAGGTTTACAAGCTGGATGTGCATCCATTTTCATTTCATCAGTTGTCAGGACTTTAGTTCATCTAACTGTAGTCGAGTATTTTTAAATACTGAAAGTTCTTTATCATCATGCATGATGGTCAGATAGACTGAAGCAACCGAGACAGAAGTAACGCGAGTAGTAAGACAGGAAGAGAAACTATGAAACTGGATGACTTAGAGAGAACGGACAGACTGTTGAGTAATGATTATTATGTCTCACCTGGGATGGTCTTGCTGTCTCCCAGACTCATGATCTTCCTATCAAGGATACGGCGTCCCCTGCTGAGGGTTTTGAGGAACTGCATCTCCTCCTCGTTAATAATGTCCTTCACCATTTCAGGGTCTTTCTTCAACTCCGGGAACGCATTACCCTGAAGATGTGGAGGGAGAAGATGAGATGGATGAGACAAACAGGCAGAAGAGGAAAATGTGAAGGGTAGCAAGAGTGATAGAACGCTACCATCTTTTCTGAACACTGAATTAAAGATAACAACAACAACAACAACAAGAACTACAACAACAAGGCAGGTGAAGAAAAATAAATCTCACCAGGGAATCGACCACCACATCCACCAAAGAAGCAAAAAACCCTTTCTGAGCTCCCAGCTTCTCGTGGGAATAACGTACAGCGCGGCGCAGGATCCTCCTCAGCACGTAGCTAAACAATATAGAAATGCAGCAAATTGCAATAATGCACAACAGAAACAAGAAGAGCAGCAACATCTTATTTGACGGTAGTGAAACACAGTGTGATGCATAAATAGGATTCCGGGGTGCCGTTTGTGTTCCTGATACATGCTCAGTTTGGCAGAAATAATTTCTCACCCTCTTCCCGTGTTGTCAGGCCGTCCACCGTCTGATAGAGCGATGGTGATGGTGCGGGCGTGGTCAGCCAGCACACGGTAGGCCATGTCAATACCGTCAGCGTCCTCAGAACCTACTTTACCGGTGTAAGCTCGAGCACCGGTACCCTGAAATAAATCAAAATTATCACTGTTTAAAAAAATTAATAGGGAATCAGCTGCTGCGTGGCTTTGATGAAGTATATAGGTGTGTATAACCTTGTGGGCCTTTCTGTACCTTCTGAATGGCTTCAAAGTATGGGATGAAGAGGTCGGTGTCATAGTTGGACATCTTGTTCTGCAGTACAGACACCAGGCGCTCCAGACCCATGCCTGTGTCGATGCTCTTCTTAGGCAGCGGCTTCAGCTCCGTCTCTGACTCTCTTAAGTAGGTAGGAAAAGGAAACAACAGTTTATACCATCATTTTGCAAACACAGATTTTACCGTTGTGGTGCGTTTGAGCCTGTTACCTGTTGAACTGGATGAACACCAGGTTCCAGATCTCCAGGACGTTGGGGTCGTCCATGTTCACCAGGTGAGAGGCATCTCTGCCTCCGATGCGGTCATAGTGGATCTCGCTGCAGGGACCGCAGGGCCCGGTGTCTCCCATCTCCCAGAAGTTATCCTTCATGCTGCCTGGCAGGATGCGAGCCTCCTCCACCCTGAGAGAAAGAAAGAAAGCGAGCAGCGAGAGATGATTTAATCTAATTTATTCTTCAATTAACAGATATGAAATCACCCACTGACATTTCATCACTGTCATACAAGTGTCTCATTATTAAAATGAAATCAAGACATTTGTTAGACTATGAAGTACAGTCTGAGAGCCAATATCCATATATCAAAGTGACAGGAAGGGGAAAAAAAGCAGCCGCGTGAAGGACTTGCAGCAAAACATGTTTGCATGATGTTTTGACTTTAGTGTTCGTTGTTGGAGCAGCTTTAGCAGCATCACTGATGTAAGCCAAGACAGCACAAACGTGAAATAAGCTTACTTTATATCTGACTGAATCAGATTCAGAAAACTGAATCAGGATGAAGTTTACAAAAAGAATAAGAGAGAGGGAAGGGGAAAGTTAGAAAACGGCAACTGAAAGCTTTGACAATCAAATGAGAGGCGAAATGGATAGAAGGAATCTTCTAGACTGTTGTTGTAGGCATTGTTGTGGCTCAGTGGGACTGGGGGTGAGAAGAAAAGCAATTCCCATGAGGAATAAATCACACAACGTTATGCAATTACTTTAAAAAACAAGGACAGTTAGTCATTAGGACAACGCTTTCCGTTCTTCCGCAAGGTACCGATGCAGGCAGGTAAATTGCCTGAAGGCAACACAAACAAACAAACATGGAGCAGAGTGTGAACGCGGCACAGAACGGGGGAAGGACTCCAACCAGCCAAGACAAAACTTGAGCCTAAAAGAGGAGCTATTTCTGTCTACTTTCTGTCTGCATGGACCTGGTTTGGCTATGAAAAATCTGACATGGACAAAGAAGGGGAGGGGGAAAAAAACCATGCGAAACAGCAGTACAGTATATGTTTAATTGAAAATTTGCACCAAGGTACCTTATTTAAAAAAAAATAAATACATAAATAAATCTGATTCGAGTAAGTACCTTTTATTTGTTGAGTGTGTAATTCATAATGTAATAAGACATGGACCTGTCCATGTGGTCATTTGATATATATTATTCAGTCATTGAATTTACAGAAAATGTTTTCTATTCTTTTCGATCTGGATATGAAGTGACCAACATATAACACCCTATAATATAGTGATATGAGATTATGGTCATGTCGCACAGCGCTAGCAGTTATTCAAGGATTAAGGATTCAAGGAGTTTTTATTGTCATTACAACACATGTAAACATGGAATGCAACGAAATTGGTTTCCCCTGGTCCTGGAGCAGCCCAATTATCCAAGTATAAAATAAAATTTAAAAATAAAATAAGATAAAATAAAATAAAATATATATATACATATGTATATATAGAACATAAAATATAAAGGTAAGGCACAAAAGTATATACAATAAATAGAAAAACAACAACAGTAACGATGTAACACCATGGTGATGTGCGTGCAATTAAGTTATAATTAAAAGATACACAAAGATGCCCGAAAGCAGCTGCCTTCATCTGACATGTCATTCATAAGCCAGACTCACCCTAAATCCATCCAGATTTGTTTGCATTCCAGGTCGGGCTCCAGGCCTGCGTCAGCATTACCTCCGAAGTAGGTGACGTACAGGCGCTCGATGGAAATGCCAAACTCCTGGGTCAGCAGTTCCAAGGCCATCTTACAGGCCAGGTGCTGCAGAATGAGCAGATGGAAGAGTGAGACGAGACAAAGAGGACAACGAGACATAAGTGTAGACGCTGGGACAAACACACACAGCACAACACTGATCCAAGCAGCTAGCTAAGTGTGTGAACCCAGTGTATGGCCCACTGCTCATTGTTGAGAATTATTGTGACCCCAGAAATCACATTTGAATTCCCCATCACTGTCAACTGTCTGCATCAGGTTGGCAGAAAGAAACTCCTATTTTTTGGGTCACAATCCTTAAAATAAAGACCAAACAGATCTGTTGGATTATAGTTATAAAAAAGGTGCCACATCTGAAAAGGATGACAACGCAATACCTTAAAGTAGTCCCCGAACGACCAGGACCCCAGCATCTCAAAGAAGGTGTGGTGGTAGACGTCTTTACCCACGTCGTCCAGGTCGTTGTGTTTACCTCCTGCACGGATACATTTCTGCGTGTTGGCAGCACGCCGCAGCCTGGCCATGGGGTGGGACGGATCGATGGTGTTGAGGAAGATGGGCTTGAACTAAGAGGGAGGGGCACAAAAAGAACATTTGTGTACTGAGAGTTTGCAACAAGAGCGAGCCTGAAGGAGACAGACACACAGATAGCTGGAAGACACGTGGAGAAAACACGGATAGCTACCTGGTTCATGCCAGCATTGGCGAATAGCAGCGTGGGGTCATCCAGGGGGATGGTGGATGATGAGTGGACGTACTGGTGCTCATAGCGACGGAAGAAGTCAATGAACTTCTCGCGGATTTGAGCTGCACTCAAAGAGGAGTCCATTCCGATTCAGCTCTCTGAACAAAAAACACAAAGAGGAAGTACTGTAAGCAACAAGCATTTTTAAAGAAGACGACAACTTTTTCTTAATTATTTTTTTATTTAACAACTATCCAATTAAGTTGTTGTCTGCGCCTGCTCAATTAAAAAGAGGAAAACAAGAGCAGTCATATAAAAGGGCAGACTCTCACTGCATGTCATCCTGAATTTGGGTCTGATACCAACATCCAGATTGGACTGAGCCAGTGCCGACTCAGCAGTTGGGGCGTGTCTGCAGAGAAGGGACTAGAGACGTTAAACACTTGGTTGTCTTGTCTAACTGGTCACGTGTTTTCTCATACTGTATGTAGACAAACCTGGTTGAACAACTCCAGTGTGACAGTTCAGGATGCACATTTAACTATGGCTCTGGATTTTAATACGGTGCAAAGTACTGGCATGTGGTGGATAGTTGAGGAAGAAAGGCCTGTTTTAATGCACCGTTACTGACTGTTTATGGCCATTTGATGAACTGTGCATAAAATGTTTGTCGGACTCTATGATCAATGCTTTGACAGGTGTGCGGAGTCTATGTTCATGATCTTGTGTGACTGATCAATCATAGATCAGACATCACTGGATCCAGTATTGACATGCTTTCTTTACAACACATTATAAAATAGTGAAACACACCAACTGCATGTCTTGGCAGAGATCTTCTAATGTTGTATCTCCCTCCAACAAATTGGCCTTTGGCTCTTCTCATACAGCTACAGCAGCTCAGGAATCCTGTGAGGCAGGCGAGGCTTCTCATGCTGCTATTAAACTGACAACGCATATATTTATTTTAATTATTCCAAAATGCATCTGAACAGCTTTAAGGCTTGAATGGATTCGGGGCACCCAGCCCTGCAACAGAGGATTAGGTTTGCTCAAGTGAAGCGCCAACACTGACTAACACTTACAGCTGCCATAAAGCACCTGCAATTCAGGGGTCTAGTCAATGTACAGAAATTTTATCATCACCTTCAGGACAATTTCAATGCACCTGTTTAATATTTGATATTTCAGACACCCTCTAATTAATTCAAGTAATTAAAAAGATGACAGAGATGTAGAGAGAGTTAGGGGCAGTCCTAATCATTAATCAGAACAAATCAAACGCAAAAAAAAGACATACGACCAACGGCCTCGTCTCTGGTTTTATCCATTATCCTTCTTTGTCTGCTCAGATGAGGAACTGATGTTGGATTATTTAAACCTGATTTAATGAAAATTCAAGTTCATGTTAAACTCTCAGCTAGTTTCAAGTTTAAGATGGAGACAAGTAAACAACAACAAGACTGCTGTAACTCCAATTACCCATAAGTATAAAAATTTAATCCAAATTATGCTGGAATAGTAGTGAAATCAGAAACTTCTATAAACAAAATAAAAATCTTACCCTTGAAGGCCTTGAATTCAATTAATTCAAATGAAAATATTTTTGCCTTACAACAAAGCACCGTAACTACAGTATCACAGAGACCAGTGTGTGGTCTATAATTAAAAGGCAGCAGAGTTTGAATTCCCATCAGAGGAATCATTGGCAAACTAGCTGACAAAGGAAACCACACAGCCGGTTCCTTGAGCTCTCTAGGGCCAGCAAGCGGACAGTAAACAGCCACCGTCCCCATCCTGACTACCAAACCCAGCTGGCAACCATAGAAAAGTAGAAACAGTGGGTGATGGGATGGAAAGTTATGTCTCTGGGAATAACAGGCTGTTTGAATTATGTAGAGTGCTGTAGGAAAAATAGTACATAGCTGGATTTTGGTGCATTTGTGGGTCCTATTTATAATCTCTACACTGATAAGACAGCTCAGGTGGATGGTGAATCACAGGCAGGTAGTCAGTGGAGCTGTTTGCTTCCAACATATCAAAACTTAGCTTTTAGCTTTCATATCAAAACTTTACCTCTGCTGGAAACAACAGAAACTAATACCATAAAACACTGTCAGCCATGTCAAACAAGAAACCCCCTCTCCTCTCAAACTGGTTGTACTGCATTATGAGGTCGTGTAAACGGCTAACTTAACGTTGGGTTGAGGCACTAGCTTGACAAGCTAAATGTTAGCCTGACAGGCTTATCCCAATATGTTCAGCGCGAGAGTAGAAGACATTACGGCACATAACTCTAACTTTGCTGAATGATATTTCATTTCAAAGTCCGCTGAGAAAATGCTAATACTTACAGAAGTCGCTATTCTCACAGGAGGAATGAGTTACCGCTCCCAAACACACCGCTTCAAGTCCACGCTGCTGCTCAGCCAGAAAGAAAGTGCAGTGTCAGTGGCACGCCCACATCATCCTAACATTGGTCCAGACCTACCGGTACGTCGGGACATCTCAAATTCTATTGGACAACGTTACAATCAATCTTACCCGAACCCGCCACATCAGTACTACAGGTTCCCGTGGCTCGGCTGATGCAATGAGAAAGACACTTTTGTCATATACAGGCTGTTCTGCAGTTAAAAATCCTACATAACATATACATAACATATAATATATGAACTGAATGCACTGAAGTTTATATGTTTCACGTTTTGCTGGTGTAAATGTTAACCGAACCGAACGAATCTTTCTCAATTATACCTTTATAGGTACAAAGAAAAAATAATAATAAGCCAACAACAACAATATGTTCCTTTATGATTTCACATATTTATATATATATTTGAACAAAAAGTGTATATGTACAGTGAATTAGTAAATGCTAATTATATTTTAGGAAACATATTGAATTGCCTTATTTTATTTGAATGTATTCATAATAGTCTTTCTGTTTTGTATTTAATTTCAATTCACAATGTACTCTGTGACTTTTGCACTGTGATAAAATGGTTTGTGTTGTGATAAATCGATAACAGATAAAAAACATAAAGCTCCGCTTATGAAAAGGTGCTTGTGCAGATATGCGTTATATTCAAACTATTAAAATGTTTTGTCGATAATAATAGGCGGTGTTATTGTTATTTGTTTCTTGTGTTTAGGTTCTACTCATCATCATCCGTTTTGCAATCATATTGTGATGGAAATATGACTGCAGCTGAGGTTTCTCCTATATTTTCCTGCTGCGGAACCATTTATCTGTCTGCTGTGTGTTTCCCGGGGGAGCGGATTTCATGCTGGACTGATTCACACGCTGTTTTCTTCTGCTCAGTCAGTCCATTTCATTTGTTTTCATCATGCCGACTGATACTAAACGAGTACGCGGCCCAGAGGTGTCCCAAAGCCCGCTGCTGTTTTTGCGCCAGGCGGCGGCCGTCCTCCCGTCGCACGGCCCCAGAGCGGACGGTCGGCTGCGGGATCAGGTGGACTCTCGGCCGGTGTTCGTTCGCTGCGGGCTGGTGAGCCAGGCCAAAGGCTCCGCGTACATGGAGGCTGGAAACACCAAGCTGATGTGCTGCGTTTACGGCCCCAGAGAAACAGAGCGGAAAGACGAGACCAATATGAAATGTGGAAGGTACCCCTGCCTGCTGATTGATTGATTTACATATATATTATATTCATTGATCTAATATTGACTTGAATACTTGAAGCACTACAAACGCAGCCTCGTCGTTTTGAATGGCCGGTAGCTAACAGAAACAAGTGGAAGTTACATGTGTTTCCAATGCTGAGGTTAAAAGACAGACTGAAACATACTTTCAAACTAAACATTAGGCTAGTTTAGACCAAAATGACATCAGGGCAAACTTTTTCTTAAATAAGTCCTTAGCGGGCATATTGCATTAATATGCTGTGAGCGGCATCATGGAGTGCTGTTACTGAATGAAACATCTATGTGATCATTACTTGTAACTATTTTTCTATGTTATTTAATATTTTGAATCGTGTAAGTTTAAAGCTAATCTTTACTGGGTTGGCCCTGAAGCATCCATGTTTGTCATGAGTTCATATACTGTGTCTGTGATAGAAGTCTGTGTTTCTCTGTGTATCCAGGTTGACTACTGATATGCGCTTCGCTCCGTTCTCCTGCCCAGAGAGGGGCTCCTGGATCCAGGGCAGTCAAGACAAGGACCTCTCCCTGATGCTGCATGAGAGTCTGCAGCCGGCTGTGTGCCTCCACAAATACCCCCGCTCTCAGATCGAGGTCAACGTGATGGTTCTTGAAAACAGCGGTTCGGTTCTGGCCCACGCAGTCACATGCGCCTCTCTCGCTCTGGCAGATGCTGGGATTGAAATGTACGATCTGGTGCTCGGTTGTGCCATTCGTCAGGACGCCGCTTCTTATGTGGTCGACCCTACTTATGCAGAAGAAAACAGCTGCGGCTCAGTTAGCGGTGAGAACCAAGGCGGTCTGACGGTTGCGTTCCTGCCCAGCCTGAACCAGATTTCTGGGCTGCAGTCAGATGGAGAAATGACTGAAGAGACTCTTACGGCTGGGGTTCGGACCTGCATTGAGGGATGCTATAAAATATACCCGGTGGTCCAACAAGCCCTGGTCAAGGCTGTACGCAGGGCTGCTCCCCCTCCATCAGAGAGCTGAGAGACTCATTCAATAACTGCCAAGTTCATAATTCTTCTAGTTTCCAGTCCTTACTTTAACAAAACATCATCTATTTTTCTATGTATGCTATTATGATCTTGAAAGTAAGACTTATTTAACTGTTTACTGTGTTTAGTAATGTGCATACATGCTATAGCCTGCATATAGTTTGACTGACATTAAAAAGACAATCGATTTGAATGCAGCTATTCCAGCAGCACTGGCCACTCAAATGCATGCAAGTGCACATTTTACTGGAACGGTGCATTAAATGAAACAAATAAACTTGGTGTTTTTCCTACTATCATGTACACCATCTAGAAATGAGTCAGATGGGAGGTTTCCTGAAGGTGTTGTTATGATGCAGCTTACTAACTGTGTTTAAAAAAATAAATAAGTATGACATATAAATATCCCGGATGGATTTGGAACTAAAGATCAGTGGAGCTGTTGCTCAGTCATTAACTTTGCTAGAGGTTATTGTTGTCTGGAGCAAAATGACAGGACCTCTGAGACTGCTGCTGGGTCGTTGATGTTGATCAGTCCCAACAAAGCTCTGGAGCATGATTTTATCACAATTTATTTGTATATTATGTTTTAGTTGTTTTACCTTTTTTTTTGTTGCTTTATTTAAATTGAGTTTGACAGCATTTTTCCTTTTCCTAGTTGTTTGTTTAGTTGAATTATTTTCTTGTTTAGCATATTTAGCTTTCGCATAACTGGTATTTACTTTGTTTTTGTTTATCTTATAATTTAGTTAACACTGCGGACACCTGAGGTTATATAGGTAGGAAGGAAAGCATAGGACCAGCATGCACCTGGCCTAAGAGAAGCATGCAGGAAACGGGATTTCTTTGTTCTTTGTTTGCTTGCTTGTCTTTGACAAATAGAAATGCAGAAACTTGGTTTCTCATGCCTCGGTGTAATGACCTTGATACATGGTTCCCTCAGTGACTTCCAGCAAAGTTTCACATGATGGTACATCTGACGGCACAAACTATAAGAGTTTTATTTGCCCCTGATGGTCCTTATAACCTCCAACCAAGTTTCACATCGTGGCTTATTAACTGATCATTTGAACCAGCAGCAGCAGATGGAGCGTTAGCTGTCGCCTCTGTAGCTTCCGGTTCAGATAAGATCAACTATGACCCAGCGTCTACTACTCTGAGTACTCCTCATACACTCCAGACACAAAACGGTTTGATGATCAATTATAACTTCATCTGAATCAGTTGGAATTAAGCCATTTGAACACAAAGGAAATTATTTTGTAGCCACCTGCCATAAAGACTGTTTTAGTCTTAGCTTAGTAATATGTGTTTAGTTTGTAAATTACATATGAATGACAAGTTTCACCTGTGCCCAATCAGCTGATAGGTGTCATGACCTTAAGGCCAATAACATCTAATCCTCACTTCCGTAAATATGCTTCGGATATAAAAAAAACCCCGAAACACTCCGCTATTCAACATGTGACACATAGTTTTGAATATTGTACAAACATATTTGTGTCATTTGTAGGTATCAGACGAAATACGTGAGTTACGTTTCATTCAAACAATTAAAGTTCACTGTGAAATCAGGTTATTATTCAAATGGGATTATGCTCTATAATAGAAGAATTAGCTGAGGCAGTACTATGCTGATATTTAGACCTACGCAAAGAGACGAGTCATGTCTGTGTGAGGTCTTTGCATATATCCAACATGCGTGTATGCATGTTTAGATAGAAGCAAGTTCATTCCAGAAATTGTGACTTTCACGGTCAGCGTCGGGTCTGTTATGTCATCGCCAGTTTTCCAACTTGCAAGTACTGTTCAAATCAACATCTAAGTAGTAATTATGATTGGAAAACTGAAAGCTCCAATATATCTCGCGTATTGGTACATGCATATATGTGTATATGTATTATATTATTTTGTGTTTACAATTTATTGTCACATAAACTCATCATTTATCACCACACAGGTGATTAATGATGCTTAATTTGAATTTTTAAAAAAAATCAGCATCTAGACATCTGACTTTCCAGTTAAACAACGAATCTCCTTTCAGACCAAATCAATAAAATCTTTATTGAAAGCATACTGTATATGTATCATATATTTCACATCTGTTTGACACTCATAAACATTATACAAATGCATGAATATTATGATAAAGTGACGCGTGTTTCAATCACATATTCATTCAAGAGAGACTGGAGACAAAATACATACAAAAACACATTTGGTGCGATAAGAACAATGTACACATAACAAAGCACATGACTTTTCATGACTAAGAGTCCCGATGGTTATCATTCTAGTCATTTAATAATCATCAAATAATTATTTGGCAATTCAGTTGAATAATAAATGCAAGAAATGAAAGATAACTGAGGAGGAAAGTGAACAAAAAGCACTAAATCAAGACTGTGTCCAATATGTCATCCTAGAAGCCTCCACTATCATTTATATAAACCCATCTGCATATACCTATTATTACTAATATTATATTACTTGTCTGCTGCTTTTGTTTTGCCAGTTTTCTTTTACATTCATGCAAGGAAAGTCTCACATCCAGGAAATGTCACATTATCTCACAGTAAAAGTTTCAGTCAACTCAATTCAGTAATATTGGGAAATATCTCTTGCGGACAATCACAGTGGTGGCTCCCTTCACGTCTCTCAGCCTGTCAGAGTCAAAGTGCACCACGAGCTTCCTCACTCCGGTCCGCATGGGTGAGAAGGAGAGCTTGACAGACACATTCTGCCCTGGACCAATATTACCACTGAAAGAGAAAATACATACATATATATATATATATATATATATATATATATTTAGACAGTAGAGGTGATTAGGAGGAAGGTCAAACTATGTAGAGAGTCTCTGAAGGAGAAGGAAAACATGAACGATGAATGCCTGATCAAGTGGAAGTCTCATCTTCTGGTGACCATGAATGACTAATTTACATAGCGATCAATCCATCAAGGTGTTACACCACAAGACCAACTGATTAACTAGTTGCCTACACTGTTAGCTTTTGAATTGAAAATTGCCCATTGTGTGTTGTGTGTCTATTATAGGTGGTATCTGTTTGATGGTATCAGTACTCACTTAACGTGGATCTTAGTGGCAGACAACAGGCCGGCCCCCTCCACAGTGAACACGCCACCCTTCAGTGGGACCGGTAGTGGGTTGGTGAAGGAGATTTTGGCTGTCGCTTGTTCCCTTACAACGAGCTTCTCAGTCACCTGGAGAAAGACAGCAAATATTCTCTATTCTACTGGGAGTATATAAAGTTACAAATCAATTTCTGATTAAAAAACAGCCTGATGTGGTTATGAAGGAACAATTTTATGGCACATTTACTTTTTTTTTTTGAGAAAATCTGTTAAAACTATCTCACAAGATTACCTGCAAGAGGTTCATACTTCCCTTCTAACCAGTCCTCTGTCTTTCTTTAGGACACCCACCTGGATGAGGAGTTCAGGCGTGCTCAGTGGGATGGTGGCCACAGTCATGATGGGTTCGTCCTCCCCTGGAGCCTGTAAGAGCGCTTTCACCCTTACCAGATGGTGCTCAGAGACACACCTGGCGTAGTCGTCATAGCGCAGACGCAGCACCTCCCTGTGGACTGAACGCACATGCACACACACACACACACATTAAAGAGGATCATCGAACACTTGAGCTTCTGTGAAAGAACAGGACAGGTTGTTTTAAAGAGAGCACCGGAGGCGTGTGGGGTTGATTTGAGCTACAAACCTTTGTGAGCTGACACAGTAACACTGTTTGCTTGCCTCTGGCACTCCCCTTGGTGGAGTGAATTGTAAGTTACAGCGATGGCCAGAATGGTCAACTGAGCATGGGCATCGTTGTCTCCGTCGTTTTTCACCTGCAGACAGAGTCGAATCAGGACTGGATGGACGGATATGAACCAAAGACGCAACCCCAAATTCATCACTTTTATCATTGTCATCCAGTCATTCGGCTACAGTCACTCTGTACCTCAACAATCACATCAAAGTCTGTCCCAAATACAGGCTTAGCATGCTTGATGGTCAGCTGCAGTCTTGATTTCTCAATCTCATTGGTCGGCTCGGTGGCTTTCCGTCCCGCCTTCTCGTACACTTCTCTCTCCTGCTTGGAGCCTGTGGAAAAGACGTTGGTCCATGACAACTAATCCTAACCATGAGTCCAAACAGAGGGCTATGGGGTCAGGTGTTTTAATGTTAAAATACTATATGCTGAACTATATATGATTATTTGAATATGATTATATTCAATAAGACTTTATCAGGGTTTATACCCAAATCTGTCTACCCCTCTGACTTCTAGTTTCCGGCTAACCTTCAGGATATTTGTAGTTTAGAGTAACATCTTCTCTGTCATCGCCGTAAACACTCTTGGTGCTGATGTTCATCCCCACACTACTCTGGTCCACTCTGATCTGTAACAATAATGATAATCAGCATAAAATTTCCAGACTCATTTTCACTTGAACAAATACGAAAGTCAGTCAAAAAGATAAAGCGATCACCTTCCGCTTTTGGCCGTCTTTCTGGACCATCCAGTAGATGATGTCAGCGTTCACCTCAGCGAATACAAACGGAGCGTCGTACTTTACTTTCAGATTTCCCTCCTTGATGGCCGTCACTGGACACGGACCGCAGCGGTACTCACCTGAGGAGAGCGTTAGGGGATTTTCTATGGTTTAATAGATAGATAGATAGATAGATAGATAGATAGATAGATAGATAGATGGATAGATAGATAGATAGATAGATAGATAGATAGATAGATAGATGGATAGATAGATAGATAGATAGATAGATAGATAGATAGATAGATAGATAGATAGATAGATAGATAGATAGATGGATAGATAGATAGATAGATAGATAGATAGATAGATAGATAGATAGATAGATAGATAGATAGATGGATAGATAGATAGATGGATAGATAGATAGATAGATAGATAGATAGATAGATAGATAGATAGATAGATAGATAGATAGATAGATAGATAGATAGATAGATAGATAGATAGATAGATAGATAGACAGATAGACAGATAGATAGATAGATAGATAGATAGATAGATAGATAGATAGATAGATAGATAGATAGATAGATAGATAGATAGATAGATAGATAATATACCATGACTCTGCTCTTGAGGGGTGGGGTCCAAAACCTGCCAGCCATCATTTCCTTTAGGGAGATCATCTCTCCCCATCCAGGACTCCACCCAACAGTGGAAATTCCTAAAACCACAAAGTTGTGTCATCTGTGAAATTGTCTTATTTAAAATATGTGTGTGTGTGTGTGTGTGTGTGTGTGTGTGTGTGTGTGTGTGTGTGTGTTGTCCTACCAGCTGCTGTCCTTTCTGTTTAAGTTATCTAGTCTTTCATCCAGCAGGATGTCAAGAGAGAGGTTTCCATCGACATCATGGGCAGAATTGAAGTTGGTGATGACGCGCGTTGGGATTCCCAGACAGCGAAGCACTGTGAAGATAACACACATCAGACGGCAACAGTGCCTTCCTTAGTTCCTTTTATTAAAAATGTTTGATGAGTTTTTTGCCAAGAATAAACTAATGAGTGGAAGTCTCACCTGTGCAGGCGACGGCAGCAAACACCCAGCACTGGCCATATTTGACAGCCCTGGCCCCGGATTTGCTCCACTGTCGGAGGATCGGCACGCTGCCAGTCCATTGATAAGGAGCAACTCCATCAGAGTACGGCTCCACCCAGCGACCAGTCAACACACCCCTGTCATCTATGGAGTTCACCTGGACAGGTGGAGACAACAGCTGTGAATCCCTGCATGAAGTTAAGTTTAAATATGTGAACTTTTCATGAATATCTGTAACAATAGATCAAGTTTCCTGTTTTATGGGGATTACTTGACAGTAAAACAGTCAGGTGAGCACTGTGATAGGTCCGTTGCCTCATTGTTTATGGATTTGTTTTGTGGATTCTGATGTTGTCAAGATGTCAGTATTGTTTTCAGCAGTGTGTAGAAGAGATCGTCACCATCGCTGAGATTATCCGGCTGACGTAGATGGGGTCAGATCTGTGCCTGATGTCCATCTCTGAGTTTTTCAGGGCATCATTGGAGTTGTCCAGGACTTCAAAACAGATGTCCATCACGTAGTCCTCAAACTGATAGACGGAGTAACAAGGAGATCAAGAGAAAACATGAGAACAGATTTCAAGCTACATTTGTTTCCCGTTGGTCAGTCTGTGTGTATGTGTGTATGTTTGTTTGTCTGTATGGCACACACTGCGTGACTGTTTGTCTTCCTCTCTGTCCTCCCAGCAGGCTGTGAAGTGACAAGCCCATGTTTGTGTGGTTTAGTTACATTCTGACACCTCCTATCCACAAGTTTTCTCTATCCAGCAAACAGATTTCCAGATCCAGCTGAAGCCCCTGAGTGTCCGCTGCCACACTGCTGTGACAATTCACACAGGTCATAAACTGGCCTGACACACACACACACACACACGCGCGCACACACACACACACACGCACACACACAGTGACATATGTCACTTACCTGCCCATAATTCCAGGGAATGCTTTTGATGTAATCCCAGGACCCCATGTAAATCAATCCATCTTCATTCATAACATACTCCTGGAGCTGACTTTCATTTGGAAGGTACACCTCATCATCTACATACACAAGCACACACACACACACACACACACAGATATTAAGCACAGATCAAAATGAATGCAGACATTTTGTGTCCCACATATTATCCTTATTATTGAAGCTACAGATCAGCTGTTACATTTACAGGAAACAGAAGTTGCAGTATGTGAATGCAGTTCATCTGACCACTTAAAGAAAGCAAATAGCAGCAGAGTGCATGCGCTGCCTTTACCTCTGCACCATGGGTTAAAGAGCAGGTGGAACCTAATTTTGTCGTGCTTCTCCAAAATGCGTCCGTCAGGTGACATGATCAACACAGACAGTCGGTACTGGCCAATGATAGCATCCGCTGGACTGTGCAGAGTCAGCAGCATTTCATCCTGTGCTCCCTGCTGGTTAAACCACCACTTGTCTCCGGTTCCGCGCTCCTTCTGAACCTTGATCGCAACCTCATCTCGCTCACCTGAAGGAAACGGGAGATGAGAATAGATTTAGAAAATCACCAGTGCAAGCAGGAACTCAATGAATACTCCTAATGCCTCTGAATCAACTAGTTTCACGGTGGAACACAGAGGGTTTTGAAGGCTGGTGATACAATATACTTCTTATTGTCTAAAAAAGCATAAACCAACCCTAATAACATAGTGCCAACATGGCCAAAACCTGCTGTAACTTATTCCTCAGGGCCGGACAACTATTAATAAACTGGTTGACATGTTCCTATAGCCTGCAGTAAGCTTCCAGGTTTGTCTGTACTCACCAAGGTGCAGGGTCAGTTGCAGGTCGTGTTTGGGGGACACAAAGTCAGAACACTGCAGAGTTATGGAGAAGGGTTGACCCCTACGGACAATCAAGCGCTCCCAATCGATCTCCCTGGTGCGGTGAGCCAAGTTGTTTTCACGACTTCTCAGATCGGCAGCAATAATCAAACCTAAAGGGACCAACAGAGACTGAGGTTCAGCAATCAGTCTGCAGTAAAGTCTGTCTGTGTTCTGCAGCCACTCGCACGCTAGTTTATAGATATAGCTGGTTTTCAAGTTCATTACGCGTGTTCTTTCATTACTTACTTTCTCGTAAGGGTTAGATAAGAAGATGACTACCGCTCTGTGTGATAAATAGATAAATGCTACAGCCAGGAGATGGTTAGCCTAGCTTAGCATAGAGTCAGGAACTGCTTCATATCATTTAATCTGTACAAAAAGTGATTTTTTATTTTTTTTCCTGGGGGTTATCTGAATTTATCTTTTATGGCAGTTTGCTGTGAGCTGTAGAGGTAAGCACAGGTTTTCTTCCTGTTAAAGGGAAGTGTTGCCGTGTCCTTGCTCATGGGGGTCTCTAATTAAAGAGAACAATCTAGACCTGCTCCATAAGTGCCCTGATTTGGCGCTATATAAATCACATCAACTGGACTTTATGCTAAAATAAGCTAAGCTAAGCTAAGCTAAGCTAAGCATCTTCATTTACTGCACAAACCTGAGAGTGGTGTCTAAGTATATTTCCCACATTTTTGAACTATTCCTTACTACGTAATAATTGTAACTAATGTGCTACATTTGTAAAAACTAAATGTAGCTCACTCACTGCGGGCTACTGTAGCGTAACTGTATCCAGGTTTAAACTCAGGTTTTAATATGTACCCACGTTTGGTCAACTTGGTCCCTCAAACTTCTCGGAGAGGAATTAGGCTGTCATATCTCACCCCGGTGTCCAATCATACATCAGCACATTTTTCACACACACTGTAATATCCCAACAAGTATTTACGATAGATAGATAGATAGATAGATAGATAGATAGATAGAGAACATCACTTACTATTGCGGTTGGCCATCGCAGATCTTTTTCTTTGTCTAATAAAATGTTGCTCCGACTGTCCTCAAGTGCCTTCACACTCTTCTTTTCACGCTCAGTGTCCATCACAGTCTTGTATTTATACAGCTCAAGACTGACCCTCCCACCTCTCTGGAACACACTGACCGCAAATCACTCACTTACTCACCTCAGCTCCCTTCAGTGACCTCTGACATCACTTACCGAAAAACCTACAGTCCTCTGTGGGTGTATGCATGCCGCTGTGTTTGCAGTGTGTGAGTGACACGTTTCAAAGTGTCTTTCTCGTCATCTCCGAGACACTGGGGTCTTTGTTGCTGTATATGTTGAGTTGGTGGGTGATGCTGGCGTTCGTCCATGTATACGTCTGTTTACATGCATACGTGTATGTTGTCTACGTTTGCACATTGACAGATGTTCCAGTCAGAAGTCACACCTAGTCACTTACTAAAGAAATTACACAACAGTACGCTGCAGTCATCGTAACAGAGAGGTTTTAGCAACTAGCAAATGTCATGGAACATGTATTTTCTTGCGAAACTCGCGAATCTCATATCATAGGTTACACTTCCACAGAATTCTGGTCTTTATCTTATCTAACAACCAAAATCTTTTGGAGGTGGAGGTGCTGATTCATATCCAACAGAACCACATCGTCAGCAAAAAGCAGAGAAGCAATCCTGTCTCCCCAAACTGGGCTCGCTCCTCCCCCCAGCTGTGCCTTGCTATCCTGTCCCAGGAGGCTCCTCGGCAGGCTGAGCAGTAGAATCCCCCCGATAATTGGAGGGGACCAGTTGCTGTGAATATATCTGGTCCAAGCTCCCAAAAAATTGAATGGATTCCTTATAGCGTGTATACAATATAAGCCACGATGAGACTACATCTGCTTTCATTTAGCATTGTTGTCTGTGTTTGGTTTGTAATGCTGATCCTCTATGTAAAGGTGGGTGGTGTATGAATGCAGAGAAACGGAATCTGTTGGCGTGACTCCAGAGCTTACTGCATCGTGTTACATATCTCAGTGCCTGCAGATAGCCGGTGATGGCAGCTGTATTGTCTGGCTCAGAGCAGAACACAGCAAGATTATGAGGTTTGTGACAGGTCCGATGGACCCGAGAGCAAACACAATGAAATGAACACAATACAATAAATAAGCACAAGCACCAAGTCCACAAATAACCAGACATTTAAGAGCCTGGAGGATTGTCACTACTGTGCTATAATGATGACGTACACTGAGACATTAAGTGATTCATTGTAGGCCAAACACACACTTTAGAAATATACGTACATAATGTTGTCTTTTTGTACTCCCTATGTGAGTGAGAATCGCTTTACATCCCATAAAGCAACTCCCTAGTGTTCCTCCCTGTGTGATAAATTCCCACATCTTTCAAAATCCATGAACTCAGTGAACTGCTTTGTGTGTGTGTGTGTGTGAGTGTTTGTGTGTGTGTGTGTGTGTGTGTGTGCCAGCCCTCTTTTATGTATTTGTGCTCACAGTGCCAGTAGAAACTGCGTGTGCACATGTGTTTTGTGTTTCTCTTAAGTCGAGATATCCATGACTGGTTGGACTTAAGCAGAGGAGCAAACATTTTGCAGAGTAAATATGTGCATGAGGCTTACTGGGAAATAACATGTGTATCAGTGTGATGTTGAGCTTTGGAATGCTGGGATGGTCATGTTTCAGGAAAATGAGGGCTTTGACTGAATTCAGCCTTCCGATCACACCAAAGTGTCAACAGAGTGACTAAAAGTGACTAAAAGTTTTCACCATCTTTCTTCACACACACACACACAAACAGAAATGTCAACCATACGACACAACAGAAAGTGCCCCTATGTTTCGAACTTACATTTTTTGTTGCAGAGGCCTGTTTAAGATCAGTTTCTACAATGGTTCCCAGACTCACAGTGTTGCAAGATATTACATGTATGTTATTTATTACAGAATACACATACAGAATGCAAAGTACGCACAGACGTCCAGATTCAAATTTAGACAAAAACAGGGTGAATCAGCCAGTGGTGGAAGTACTGACATACTGACACATGTTAGCAGCTTTTCAATGTTGGGAAGGTAGAGCTCATTTCAACACATTATACTGTATGTTTCTGATTAGTCAGTCTGTACTGTTTTGTTTTTCTAGTCTTTTCTTCGAGTCATTCTTTATTATGTGTGCATATTTCCACGAGTATTGGACGTTACTTCAATCAATAATCGATAACCAATTTCATCAAGTAAACTGTAACGTGACCTGAAGTTAAAGTTATACAAATGTACTCCAGCAGAGGGAGCCAGACAGCTTTAACAGAGTAACCAGCAGAACAGGCTGTGGTTGTATTAAAAACGTAATAACACAAAAAAAAATGTTATTATAATAAATAACCACATAGTCTGCAAGAATAAACTTGATTCTAATTATATAATAATGTATATTCACTTTTTAATTTCTCTTTTTCTGCATGTGTCAGGATGGCCGAGCGGTCTAAGGCGCTGCGTTCAGGTCGCAGTCTCCCCTGGAGGCGTGGGTTCGAATCCCACTTCTGACAGAAAGCTTTTGAAGTGATATAGTGATAACATGGTGATCTTCAACAGTTATGCACCCCTTCACTACTGGTTAATAAAAACGCAATCAGTACACTACATGCAGTCTACTATATGTCAAATCCTACAAACAATTAACCCCAAAGCACCATAAAAATAACATTGGCTTTACACACAGGAAGCTAATTCGTTCTCCAGCTCAACACTGATAGCTGTTGTAAAAACTTTAAGGTGGAAATAAATCTAACTGTAGGCTGTTATTAGGCTGTTGTTGCAGCCTGTAAACACATGAACTCAGCTGGTAGAGCGCTCTCTGGGCAACTTAGAAAGCTTTGATAAGTCAGGATGGCCGAGCGGTCTAAGGCGCTGCGTTCAGGTCGCAGTCTCCCCTGGAGGCGTGGGTTCGAATCCCACTTCTGACAGAAAGATTTTGAAGTATTTACAATTACTAGTGAACAGGTTGTTCTTCAACAGTAATGAACCTCTAGCACTACTGTTAAAAACATTAGACTAACTAGCTTTACACAAAGGAAGCTCCGTTCTCCAACTCAACACTAATAGCTGTTGTAAAAACTTTAAGTTGCAGCTTTATTTTGGTACTAACAGCCTGTAAACACATATAGTCAGTTTGCAGAGAGATCTCTGGGCCACTTGAAAAGGTTGAACAAGTCAGGATGGCCGAGCGGTCTAAGGCGCTGCGTTCAGGTCGCAGTCTCCCCTGGAGGCGTGGGTTCGAATCCCACTTCTGACAGAAAGATTTTGGACTGTCACTGAGCGAAAACGATGCCAGTCTCTGGTCTTAATGCGACCACATGTATATGGAAGTCGGGTGTTATACACAGTGTACAGTAGTGTGATTGGTGGTTTAGTGTCACTCTCATACACTTAAAGTCATCCTCCGCTCACGTTCATCTACAGAAGGAAGAAAGTTACATTACATTAAATCTCAGGAGTACATGTCGCATGTCATTTTAAGATTTATTTACTAGGTTTTCGGTGGAAAAAAAAGAATCAGACACAAATTAATATTGTAATCACTTTTAGAAACCCAACTAAAGAAAGGCCTCAAAGTGATAATTATGGAAATCCTATTTCAAATTATTGTGTAAAGAAAGGAAAATCCATTTGCACATTTGGTAATTAATGTGCACTGAAGGTGTTCAGTACAGGGGAAATAAGAGATTCATTCATTGGCATTTTAAAAAGGTGTAAAAATCATTGTAAAAGTGCATAAAATAGATAAAAGGTAGCAAGGTTTATGTTATGTTTAATGTTAAAATTTACACATTGGATTTTGTTGTATTTTGTATGATTAAAAATATATAGTTTCTGGATGGTTAGAAAACAGTCTATGATTCCCTGAACCAACAGGCACCATAAAGTTAAAAGAAAATACATAATTATATTATATTTTTGTATTTATGTATATGTTGTCAGTGAAGGGGACGATTATCACTTTGCCCAGTCATGAAGTTTGTCTTTTAAAAGGCACAGAAAAGAACATGCCACACACAGCTGAAACATATTCACAGACAATTTAATTTTGAAATTATTTCACATCATAGTTGTTATTTTTCCTGTTGAAGATCTTTTGTATTTTTATTACAACAGCCACAGAGCAGCAGCAGCAGCAATAATAATAATCATTACCCAGCAGGAGAAGCAGATCAATGCAGAGAAAGACTGAAAAAGAGAGAGAAACATGATGGGCACCTTTTTTCCAGCTGCCAAAAAAGATTTTTTTTTACAAAGGAATCATGGGAAATTGAGTTGTTGTTGTTGTTGGGGTTTTTTTTTTCTTTCAGTCTGTCAGACTTCCATAACAACTGTTAAGACCCGAGCACAGCTGTACACAACTTGGATATGGTAGAAACTCTTTACAGTTTGTGAGAAGTAAAAAACATCTGAGAGATAACAGACAAGAGGGAGGAATAAGGATAGGAACCGAAAGCAAAGCACAGTGAGCTCCACAGGATACGGAGACATGACAGAACAGAAGAGGCGTTTCTATTCAACCATTACATGTTCTACAGTAATACAAAAAAAACCCTTCCATTATCATCTAACACGCTGGCCCCGTGGCTCACAATTATGGCCAAAAACTGTGGGATGAGTTTGGTGACATGATTTCCCCAAGACTGCCCTTTTTTTATTTTAAAGGAATAGTTTTTGGGAAATGTGCTTATTTGGTTTCTAGCCAAGAAGACGAGAAGATTGATACCATACTCGCTGACCGTTAAATATGAAGCTAGAGCGGCCGGGTAGCTTAGCTTAGCATAAAGACTAGAGGACGAAGTAAACAGCTAGTTGGGCTCTGTAACAAAATCGTATCCTATCGTAACCTATCAGCATCTCTAAAGCTCACTAATGAACATGTGATACCTTGATTGTTTAAAAACGGGTGTAAGAACGACACACTGCAGTTTTATAAAGGGTTATGTACCGGATATTTCTTAGCTAGGTGCTTTGACTTCCCAGAGTCTCATCATCACCGGGAAGTTACCAGTGAGACATTTTACGCTTATTCTTTGTATGTGTTAAACAAATGATATATGACATGTTAATTAGTGAGCTTTTGCTTCGGATAGAGCTAAGCTAGCAGTCTTGCTAAGTTAAGCTAACAAATTGCTAGCTGTAGCCTTATATTTAGCGTACAGACGCGAGAGTGGTATCAATCTTCATATGTAACTTTTGGCAGGAAAGCAAAAAAGACAAAATATCAAACTATCAACGATCAGACTTTTGAAAATCCATCGTGGCTCAAACAAAACTATACTAAGTTTAAACTGATGTGTGGAACCAACACCTTTTTCAAAATGGTAATGGTCAGTCAGTGTGGTCCACCTCTGATATGTTCATGGGACAGGATTACAATACAGTTCTTGGGATAACAAGAATTATTTTTCTATTTTGATATGAAAGTGGTCAAACTTGGATTATAAAATCTCAGCCAGAGGCAGCTTCAGTCTAAAAGTAACAGTATTGGCTTTTTAGAAAATCAATAATATCAATCTAACCCCGATTGCCTCGACCAACAGGATCTGTCGGGGCTCATGGGTAGATGCTGGCAACAACCAATCAGAAGATAGTTACGACTGGATTTCTCCATTTCAGTCCTTAACCTCATTGAGATAGTGATCAGACCCTTTATCATATTTCAAACCTTTTATAAAACAAACTTACAAAATAAAAATATCAGATGATGTAGCGACATGTACATGCAAAAAACCAAAACAAAAAAAAACAACTAAACAAGAACACAGGAAACAAATGTTTGATTAAAGTCATCACATCAATACACTTGGAAACTTAAAAGATATTACTCATTGAAAACATAATTTTTTTTTTAGATTACAGTGCACTTTGTGTGAAAAACCAAACAAAGAACCACACATACATCGTTAAAATGAAGGCAACACCATGGAGGAAGGCAGAGAGAAATGCAGAAAAAGGGATGAAGAAGAAGAAAAAGGTTGAAAAAATGCTTCAAAGAGAGGAGGGGAGGAGACGACTATATACACTTGTATATACATCATACAGGATATGAAAGAGAGCACAGGGTCTTAAAGCCAGACCCAAAGATGGCCGTCTACAGGCCGTGTCATGGCACCCAATAAATAGGAAACTAAGCATCTGGGAGCGGACGGCATCCTGTCATCCGGAGCATTCTGGAGGTGGACACATATAAATAAAAATGGATGGATGCAGTCATAGCGAGGATGACCGGAAAAAGGGTGGAAATCTGACTTGTGTGTGTGTGTGTGTGGACAAGACAAGGCAGAGAGGGAAACTGACAGACTTGCAGTGTGTCAGGGCAGTTACCACATCATATGAAATGTTGCCACAATAAACAGGCAACACTTTGAGGGAATGTAGATGGGCAAATACGGCTGAAAAGGTGCCTTTTTCCAAACTTTTGTCCCTTATAGCCCATTGTGATAGAATATGTACAGTAATTTTGTCCCATCCCAGGATGAGAATTAGCCTGAAAATGCCACCCATGTATTATGGCGTAATATAAATACAGCAGAACAGTTGAAAACAGGTGGTTTAACAGGTAGAAAGATAACAAGAGGCAAGTCATCCACAGCTCCACTAGAGGCGCTGCGACCCTCCACTCTGACCCCGACGTGAGGCCCAAAACAGTGTCAGTGTCTCTCTCCACAGGCGGGTTGCCCATAACTTCTACTTCATCAGCTTTGATTAGAAACCGTGTCGGCCTGATGAAGCAAGTGCACAAAACAAAAACTACTATTTGAAGATGTTTGGCAAGTGTCTTTTCTTCTTTTCAAACCGTCTCCAACAGAATCAAGAAAAACAAAACAAAACAAAAACAAAAAAAGCATAGGATATGAAAATATACAAACTCTCAAGCTGGTGATGGGTCTGGTTTACGGGTCCATTTAAGAATGAGTGGTGGTGCAGAGATCCGTGTGTGAGCGGCCTCTTGGTTGGCTTGTTTAAGGGGTCGCAAAAGAGAGAGAAAAATATATATAGACAGGGCCATATAGACAGGGCCTGTGTACTTCATTACTGTCAGGACAAAATCCAGGAGAGACAGAGAAAAGGAGGCTTTAGAGACAACTTATAAATATGAGGCGGTCCCAGACCACCCAGCTACTGCTACACAACTGTCCTACTAAACAGTAATAGTAGATCATCAGTATGTACACTGAAAACAAATGAAAAAGAAACAAATGTTGCCATCGCCCGTTAACTTTCCTGCAGAGCTCCCGAAATGTTTCTGAAATGTCATCACTGGTGGGGGGCGTGGGGTAAGGGGGGGGGGGGGGGGGGGGTCACCTTCATATATGTTTTATATAGAAACACACACAATATATGAAAGAACAGATGTCTGGAAAAATATGTTCATTCAAGTTGATAAAAACTGTTTTTTTTCTTTTCCTTTTCCTGTGTGAACGTGTCGTATATGAGGAATAGGCACAGTCTTGCAACTCTTCTTCTCTCACGGAGGTAGCGCCTCGTTTTATTTTTAATTTTTCCCCCCCAATGAAAGACTGGAAAATGAGGAATCAGAAACCGGAAAACTGAAGCCAAAGAGCGTGAGGGGGTGAGGACTGAAGCGAGGAACAGTTGAACGCAGCTACATCATGGATCCGATGGGAGAAGAGCTGGAATGTGAGCTGCTGTATCCAGCCCTCACCACACGAGGGCATAAGAGAGATGGGGGGGGTTGATGCAGGGTTTCCTCATGACACACACACACAGCTGCAACTGCTGGCTGTATATGACTATATATGAAAACTGAAAAACCATATATGAAAGACATGGCAAAGGATAAAGACAGAGAGAGAAAGGGGTCCCTTTTGTCACAACATGGCGGATCCTTGCATGTCCTCCGATGATCGTCGGTAAAAATAAGGTCCGTCTCCAAGTAAGGGGAGCGACAAGGTCCATAAAGATTTCTCATCTAGAAAAAAATAAAATAAATGATGACATGTGAAGCTGATGAAGGCTCCTCCTTTAACCGTGTTCTGGTTCCGCGAGGTGATCCTCGTGCTGCGATGATGTCAGAGTTTCCGGGTCTAATGATGGCGGCGATGGAGATGACATCGGCGCACAATTTTCGTGTATGTATCTGAGCCTGTGTGCAGTGTGTGCATATGTTTGTACGTGTGTGTGTGTGTGTATGTATGTGTGTGTGGTTATGTATAAGGGGTGTAAATGAACGTGGTCGATCACCAGGCCTCTGTGTACCGGACATCGACGTCTTTCAGGTTGGGCAGTTTGGCCTGCAGAGAGACACACACACACACAAACTGCATCAAAACCTTAAAACAGCTTCTAGGCTGCCTCACACTTATTCATATGCTGTATCTTGTGAGCCACCAAGCTACCGTAGTCGCCTATACATTGAAGAGGCATCTGGCTTTTGTTCATAGAAGTTTTTGATATATTGATAACTTGCATAACTTCTGAATAATTTCCTAATAATTACCATCAAGTTTCTAAGAAAGAGAATCTCCATTTAAAGCAACCCTAATTGGTTTTAGCACCTCATAAAAGTCGATATGGTGAACAGTTCTGCAGACATGGAACAACATTAGTATTGATTTGGAGTCGATCAGCTGTCCGATCAGTTAAGAATTCCACGTGTGCTACGTATTAGCTTTCAGTAGGCAGCGGGTGAGTTGCCTTGAAGTTTTACCTTGAGGTCCTCATATGTGTCAGCTGTAAGCTTGGTGCTGTTCATGTTCAGACTGCACAGACTCTTCATAGCTGGAAGAGGCAGACAGTCACAGTTAGCTACAATATACATTAACAAACAACATCCTCAACATGTTAACTGTGAGCTTTGTCCTCATTTTTCTGGCTTTTCCTTGATACTACAGCATATTAAGCTATTGTGAAATGTGTGTGTATTTTCTTACAGCTGAGAGCCAGCAGACCAGCATCAGTGACGGGAGTCTCGCACAGGTTCAACACCTGAAGACAGGCCAGATGCTCGGATAACAACCTCAACCCTGCATCCCCGAACTGAAGAACAGAAGACGAGGACATACGTTAGAGACGTTAGAGATTATAGTACACATCTACTGGATCATTATGCAGTAGATGTGTGTGTTTCTGCTATGTCCCTGTGTGTGTGTGTGTGTGTACCTGTGTGGACCAGAGGTTGAGCTGTTTGAGTGAAGGCAGCTTGATGAGCTGCTCTGCACAGGCACTGGTGACGTTGGTGAAGGCCAAGCTCAGGTTCTCCAAGTTCCCAAAAGAGCCTGAACTCAACAGGCGAGCCAGATCCGCATCCTAAAACATGCCAAAGGGAACATGTAGTTGTTTTATAATAGATGTTGATGACACAAACTCTTAAAACTCTTTACATGTACATGTAATCTCACCGTGGACTTGGAGGGGAGAGTCAGACGGGTGGGGCCTCCTTTCCTTTGCTGAAGAGAAGACAGACAGAAAAAAAAAAAGATGGCGTCTGAGTTCAAGGTATTGCAGAAATATTTTCAGACAGTAGATGGCGTGTGTGAGCAGCTGGGTGCATGCTGCATTCATGTCACAATGAGGAAATCGGAAAACTCTAATTTTTTTAAAAAGACAAAAAACTTTGTGTTTGACTTCATGGACATTTCCAAATGGTTTCATGTTAAACTGTTTTATTTTCTTACATGACATTAATGATGTAGCTGTGTATGCCAGAGGATATTTGAACTGCACACGCATGAATACATCATTTATTTAAGCACTCGTTAAAGAAGTGAGGTCATAAATTATCATTTCTAAGACAGATTTATTACTGCAATTAATGTTATTACTGTAACTGCTTAAAAATACATCCAATAATATGATTACTACCACATTTAGTTTCAGATGGACCAAAAAAAAAAAGAAAAGAAAAATGATTTGTGTAACAGCACCTACGAATGTCTCACAAATACCTAAATATCCTCCCAGATGAATTGTTGGCTACTATTAAGTCACATGGTACAATACATACAATAAATCCTGTACATATTTACTGTATGCACACAGCTGGTGAACATGTATTTGTCTTTACGTGTAGGATTCGTCCTTGTTTATGTGCGACTGTGCACGGACTATACGTGGTCGCTTCCTTCTACATATAAATGAGCAGCTCACTGCTGCAGACAGAGTTAAGTGACTCTGAGTCAGTGTGTGAAGCATGCAGACTGAGCTGAGAGCAACAGTTACAGTCACGAGGCTGATCCTCGCTGTTCCACCATTTCACAAGCAGACGAGCTCCCGGAATTTTCATACTGTGGCGATGGGAGCAATTGTGTAACTTAGAAAAATGACCCAGACAGCGGTGACTCTTCTGGATGTGGAATATCTTAAGTGTGCCAGTAAGGCTTTAACAGTAATGTGACAGACATTTATAGAATCAGACGGACTAAAGCAGCACATGAAATCAAGGTGGGCTAAGGTAAGGGATCAGCAAGAATGCAAACAGAGAGAAAAAAACATCCTTATGTTGACCTTGTACGATGACAACTGTGCTTTCTGTTTGCGTTTTCTTGCTGTTTCAACAATCTGCCTCAATAACTGTTCACACATTCTCCCAAATGAACCTCGTGTCACTGTCAGCAGTGTGTTGCTGATTGACAACTTGGTACACAAGAATTGTCCATAATGAGAAACTTGCCTGAACCTGACATTTTGGACCGAGGTGGGACACGATGTTTTCAGCTGCATGTTGCCAAAGAGTTCAGCACCGTGTTAACTTCAGGCCTCAGTGTACTTTATAAATTACTGTGTGTGCGTGTGTGTGTGCGTGTGAGCAGTAACTCACCAGTTCTTTCAGCTCTCTCTGTCGGTCACAGAGCTGTTCGTACATGCGAAGGCCCACCTGGGTGCTCTCCAGGGTGGAGATGATCTGTAGCTGGGTGTCCTTGTTGTCGATGATGTTGTACTCCAGCATCAGACACAGGATCTGGACAGAAACAGACAGACACACACACACACACAAACACACATATTTGTAAAGTTCATTTTACTCGTCACAAGGAGTTCTGCACAGCCTGTAAAAACAGCTGTATAATATCTTTTGCAGCTCCGAGGGAAGTTTGTCAAGCCTGAGACAAGGCAGGCAGACAGGCATGGTCCAATGAAAGAAGCTACTGGTTGCATTATGGGAAATTTTTTTGGAGCTTGACGCATACATGTGACTTAAAGCCAGGATACTGTAGCCTCAATTTTGCCCATTACTTTTTTAATCTGTCTCATGAGGGTTCCCCAACTTAATTAAAGTGCAAGTGACCCTTTCATTTTGTCAATTTAAGCTTTAATTTAATTTCAGGTAAAGTCCGCCTCCACTCAGAGTTTATTGTTCCTTCAGTTGGATATTGGAGCTTCGCTGTGCAGAATGATGTATACGCAGACACTAGAAGCACACTCATCTGATGAAGGGAGAACGTTTTCCAATTGTAGCTGGAAATATGAGCATAATTTGTAACATCACATACAATTTGGAGGCTAATCGTAAGAGAATGGAGAACGTGGACATACCTCTACCATGGTCTGGTTTCCACGGAGGGCCAGCAGCATGCAGGGACCCAGCTTGTTTTCAGCCAGAGAGAGGAGGAACTTCTTGGTCTTATAGCAGGAACCCATCAAGATATGGACCTGGAGGAAAAGAAGAGGGGGGGAGGGGTCAGTTGAAAACACTGCTATATGCAGTATAAAGCCAGTATAGTGTGCATTTGTGTCCATAAACTCACCATACTGGCAAACAGCTCTCCATCGTCATCGCAGGCCACTCCTCCTGGACTGTAGAGCTGGAACCAGCCGTCTTTACCTGAACGCACGCTGAGTAAGCAGGAATGGACCTGGAAAACACACACACACGGAGGATTTTTCTGTCAGTCGATCTCAAGAAGAAAAAAAAAAAATCTCACAGAAACGTTTAATGTATTTCTTTACAGTGGTAAACATGCACACACACGCTCACCTCCTGCCTGGGGTCCTCCGCAAACCTCTGAATAACATATTTCAGTTCCCTATTTAGATTAGAGTAACATAGAGACACAAATGTCAGGTTGTTTTCAACCTGGAATGTAAAGTCAACATGTGAAGAACAGTTCATGATGTCTGAGATTACTTACTTTGTGAATTTGGCATGTGCAAGGGCCCTGGAGAGAGAGAGAGAGACAAAGAGACATGTGATATATTACAGCCTAAAACATGATAAAACCCAACATGTTTCTCAGGAAATGCTGATTTAATGCAGATTGTTTTTCTGTAGTAGCTTAGAATAGATGTTGAAAGCATATTTAAAGGTGTCCAGAGATCACTTCTTCACACCTCTTACAGGGAAAAGCTGATGAAACAGTAGCGCGGTGTTGCTTTAGCTCAATGGATACACTCAACACACGCAGGTAAGTTTCAGAGGGAGTGCAGAGCTTATTATGACATATTCTGCATGTTTACACAAGACATAAGCATATGAACTTCTAGGAATTGTTTGTTATGTTAGATGATATTTTAATGATCCCTGCGGGGAATCATTACAATGATATTTTAGCAGCAGTAGTTACATTCTGTACAGATAAAAAAAAATTAATTAATTAATTAAGTTTTTTTCCTTCAAGTTCAATGTATGCGGTTTCAAAGTGATGATAACATCACGTATAGAACTTCATCCATCTAATGATGATGATGAAGTTAAATAAGTAGTTTGACAGTTTGGGAAAAACACACTTTCTTGTTCAGAGTTTGATGAGAATTTCCATACCGACCCCTCTCATACTGGCTTGGCTAGCTTAGCTTAGCTTAGCTTAGCTTAATGAGTGGAAACAGGGGGATACAGCTCGCCTGGCTATGTCCAAAAGTAATACAATCTGTTTACCAGTGCCTCCTCACAAGTTACTAATTAACGCGTTGAATCTTGTATATATCTGTACAAAAACTTGAATGTAAGAAGTGTACAGGAAATCATGTCTGGGCGCGGCAACTTCCTGGAGTCTCGTCAGTACCGTGAGGTTGCCAGGAGACCTTTTTATACTTTGGCTTTTGTATGGATTAAACAAACAAGATATGATGGGTTAATTAGTGAGCTTTAGAGGTAGTGGCAGGCAGATTTATTTTATATTCAGATAACACCAGGCTAGCCGTTTCCTTGTTTCCAGTCTTTGTGCTAAGCTAAGCTACCAGTGTCCGGGCAGTGGCTTTATATTGAAAGGATAGATGAGAGGGTGCTACCCATCTTCTTTTCAAGTCCGAAGGCTGAGTAATTTAAATTATATATGTTGTTTGTTTAATCTGTACAAAAAAAAAGAAAGTGTAAAAAACAACAACACCTTTTCGACCTTTTACAAAGCTTATAAGAACCAATAACATTCTGGATTCCATTCAAGACACACTGCAGTTTTTGTGCGAATGTTTCCGGCCTTATGCTAAGCTAAGCTAGCTGGCTTCTGGTTCCAGCGCCGTGTCAATCTATTCATAAAACTTATGAATTTGTAACAACAATAGTACTGTTGCAAGGCGCGAGCTGTTTACCTTCCTGTTGCATTCGTGTGTGTGTGTGTAATATATGAGACATTTGTTTTCTGTATGTGTGTGCAAGTAGCACAGCTGTGCCCGTCGTATTTGTATGAGCATCCATGTGACTCATTAATTCCACAGCTACAGTGTGCTGGGGAGTATTGTTGCCTTTCCTAATGACGCCTGAAGCCATCGACAAGGCAACAGTGGCGCAGGTGAGCAACAGGTGAGTCCCAGCGTTGAAGAAACAACAAGTCGCTCACCAGTCACTGCTAATGAAGCCCTGGGTCAGCCGGGCCGATTACAAATATGGCTTAGGGCTGCTTACAGCCAATTACAGCGGACTCTCTGGGGAGAGAAGAGCTACCCCTCCAGTTCGTGACCCCCCCCCCCAGGAGGCGTGGTGAGGTACTTCACCCACGTCAGCAGCCGGGCCCCAGCAGGTTCCTGCTAAAAACATGTCTGCGTCCCCAGAGACAGGGAGACTGAAAGAAAAGGAGGAAGGAATGGAGTTGCGAAGGGCGGCGGGCAGAACTGGGCAGATACTGATGGTTACAGTATATCATTATGGTTATGGCTGTACTGGTGTTTTTGGACTGCAACCAAAAGTGCTGTATTCAGCATTTCTCTCTAGATTTTTTGTCCTGGAAAAGCCTCTGAAACGACATGAAGACTGTTATGAGACACTAAAACAGCCCCCCTACTAAAACTACTAGCACTGCGTCTATAGCGTCAACTACTATTATCACAACTTCTGCTGAGAGCAGAGTCAGAGAGACACTGCGCATTCCCCCTACCAAACGAAGCAAATCCTCAGATTCTCTCTCTTTTTTTCGTGCGTCTGAACTTTACATTCATTTCATTTATGAGACTATTGCATGTTCAAAGGGCTATTTCCTGACCAAAGGTGCAGGTTTGGCTTCAGATGTGAGGGAGGAAAGCACAATGAAGTCAGAGGCTCTTTAACCAAGAAAGACAAACAGAGCGCGCTATTTGTTTTAAAAGTAACTAAGTATATTTACTGTACTGTAGTGCTGAAGGGTTTTGAGCTACTTTAAATATTGGGAGATATTGTACTTCTTGCTCTACTACATTTATCTGACAGCTGTACTTACTAGACATTCTGCAGACTAGGATTTTACAACAACAACAAAAAAAAACAACACATGATGACCTTACAAAATATGATTAATACTCGTTTCGGACTTCTTTCATTCACCTATAAAGGTGAGATGTGTATGTGTGAATACTCACTCTTTAGGGAAAGGGATGGGCTGCAGGAGGCTGGCCAGAGCAGGTCTCCAGTCATCGTAGTCCGACCTGACAGACACAGATAGTCATTAGAAGAAAAGGTAAAGAAAAACAGCTAAAAAAGAGTCATTGTGACGATGTAAAGAGCAGGGTGTAACCTGTAAGAAGTGAGGCTGCAGAACAAAAAGACAAGGGGAGTAGTTGAAACATGAGCTGCGCTGAGATGACGCAGATCTACAGCGCCGATTTAACGAGAGCTTAAGAGGAGCATCGCGTTACTCTGAGTTAAGTAACGCCGGCTTTGTCACAAACGCTACAAACGCACACTATCGCTTTTTAGGCCACAGTGTTTGGTTACTGCACCTACACCCCCGACAGAACGACGCGCACACGTGACGTGCTGCTCCACTTTCACACTGTGTAATCAGCGCCAGGGCTCATACATTCATTCAGGGCTGTTTAACCCATTTACACACACACACACGCGCGCACACACACACACACATAATGTCACCTTCACAAACTAGGACACTTCCTGGGTTGTTGACATATCATTTCTTTAATGTGACATTGGCTTGGAGTCTCTGTAAGTATAAAGCAGCCTTATCAAGACACAGATGTGTGGTAAAAGTTTGTTTATCATGCAAAGTACTAGACTTGACTACATGTGGGTTAAGGATGTGGGACTACAGTATATATTATGTTCATGTTAATACAGAGGGCTGGCACTTAGGTTAGGTCTGCTTCCTGTATCACATGATGTACCGCCATCGACTGTGTGGACGGTTGTAATCAGAAGAAGGAAGTAGATTTGAAGTTAAAGTTAATATACACAGCGACTTCTCTTCAGCTATACAGGACATAGTGTAAAGTTAAGAATGTCCTAGTATGTCATGTCTATAATTATAAAAACCTTCCTTTCTATAGTGTGTAATCGCATCATTATACACATGAACCACTCCAGTAAAGATCAATAGAACTTTAGATGTTGTTAAAGGCTAATATTTGACGTAAGATTTGAGGTATCAATATCAATTTTAATGCCTTGTCTGTGCAGTACAGATCTAGGTCCGGGATGTGTTTTTACCCTAGCTTAGCATAAAGACTGGAAGCAGTAGGAAAGCGCTAGCCATGAAAAGATGAAAATGATCTTGTTATCTGACTCAGGGAAAACAAGTGGGCCTAAGATGTTGGGAGTGAACTTACAGCATCTTGAGGATGAGAGCGAAGCAGCCCAGCACACGGTCGGCCTGCGCCGGCAGCTGGATGGACAGAGTGTTGACGGCCGGGCTGACCAGCAGACAGTCGATGAGGTTGGGTTCACTGTCGCCCCCAGCTGGCCCGGCCTTCCGCTTGGCGTTGGCTGAGTTGTTGTTGCGCTCCAGCTCTACCAGGATCTCGCTGGAGTTGACGACAGAGGGAGGAGGAGAGAGGGGCAGGGAGGGCGTCGGTGAGGAGATGGGGATGGATGGGGCAGGGTTTGATGGGGCGGGGGGAGGCATCTGAGGAGGACTAGGGTTGACGGTGAGGGGGACGAGGGTGGTGGGAGGCGGCGTAGGAGGCTCGGGACGCAGCAGGCGGAGCGGCATCGGGGGTTTGCGGTCGTTCTGCTGCTGGCAGCCGTTTCTGATTTCCTTCAGGCTGGGTGAGTTGTCCCGACTGGAGGCAAAAAAAAAGGAAAGATGATTAAGAGACATTACATGGTAACAGTCAATAAAGCACACCTGTAGGTAACAATGTTCAATGAGAGAAGGTAAATAAGAGGAATGATGTAGTCAGAGCCAGGAGAGATGGTTCCCACAGCGATGGTTCCTCAGTGTGGCCTGGAGTTCTGGAAAAAATTAGCCTGTGTTCCTCTCTGGGGTGACGGAGATGACGCTAATGAGTTAAGATAGCATATGCCATGCATCTCCAGTCAACATGAAGCCACTGTGGACCTCACTAGAAAGACACTTCAGAGACACAAGTCACAGGAATGAAGTGAATTAGAAAGCACACATGCTGTGATTCGGTTTGTCTCTCAGAAAGGTACCAGAATTCTAATAAAAGAAAAGATTATATTTGTCAAAATTTGGAAATAGGATACCGTCTGTACCCTACGGTGTGTTTAGTCACCAGTAATGCTGCATATCGTCCCGGATAAACACACGCGAGCTCCGTCTTTGAAAAAGAATAATGAGGAATGCGACATCAGGCCTCAACTTCAGAGCTTCCTTCTTAATAAACATAATCGTGTTTCGTATTTAATGAATTTTACATGGGCGAGGCATAATTGCTCATATATTTTTTTATTGCATTGTAGAGGTATTGTTTTTTTTTTTAATAAAAGCACGTGTTGATACATTGCAAATTAGTTTATGCTATAAATAGCCTAATGTGGTCTGACGACAGTACAGTGTGTCATCTGCTTGCCGGTAACGTCTGCAAATTACTGTTTGAACTGTTTCCTTCATATTAGCCTCCAAGATGTGGGAAATCACCATTGGTGTGTTTGTCTAATCAATGCAACATGGACAAGCAGTAAACATGAGAACGACGGCTGCTGCGGCAAATCCCAGCAAATCACATACCCTTTAAATGTTTGTTCTGGTATACCAGAAGACACAGTTAAAGGTGTTCATTAAGCTATTTAGACAGTCAGCTGCCAGTTCATCATTATTATTATGCACATCAAGTAAGAAATGGAATGCAGCCTAATACAGCAGCCCTTTATGAACACTTCAAGGACGGGTTCATCATTTTACATGTCAGTCTTAAGTCAACAGTAAGTCGCCTAAATGAACATCAACGTGGATTTTTCTTGCTGGAATCATTCCTTCCTGTTCAAACTTGCCATTACAAGAACTCATCATTATGCACTTGTAGGTGTAGGCACTTACTCCTCCACTCCTGAAGCTAATATGAAGCTTCATATGTGTCCAAAAGAGTCAAATCTAGTAGATATCTATCAACGTTACTGTCTTTTTAGTGGCAAAGTTCCTCTTTTTGTTACTATATTTCCACCACAGCTCAACAGGGAAACACAACAGAGGGAATTTACTAAAAAGACTGTATAATGGTACAGATTAGGGGATTATGGCTCAAAGTTGTCACAGGATGTGCTGATTTTATTATAAAGAAATTGTCCACACCCTGATATTTTACAATCAAACTGATATAACACAACAATTTAACTTCCCAGATATGTTTATGCCTAGATTATAAATATCGCACGAGTCAATAACTGGAAGTACATTACAATTCACCTCTCAAGAAGGAGCGAGGTGTTCGGTGAGCATTTCAATACGGGCATCAAAGTAAAGTAAAAACGGAGCTTTTTACTCGTGTTTCATCGAGTATTTTGTCGGTTAATGTGAATACAGCGTCATGAAGTGCTGGAGGGTTGCAGTCAGGTAGTCATTTTGTACACAAGCAGTATGGCCGTATAAAGCCCCAGGAGAGCTGTAGCTTGTCTAGCTTTGACCTTCAAGGCTCGACAGATCTGAGCTGCTCAAACTGCAGCGGTCAGGTAAACGAGATGTCCGGACATGGGCGGAAAGGTAAGCGGATAAAGCTGTGGCAGAGGCAAAACACTGACAAGATCAGATGTGATGGTGGTGAAGGCAAGCCAAGAGTTTTACAAACTCTACCGACGGGGAAAGAGATGACACGTGTGTGTGTGTGTGTGTGACTGACCTGTTGATGAACTCTTCATAACAGGAGTAAATGGCAGCGAGACACACTGCCACCAGGTTTGGCAGGACACGTGGGTGAGGACACTGCCCCGTTGGCCCGTGCATGCTGCAACACAAACATGGTTGATGCTTGATTACATACGAGTACTAATTCTAACCAAACAGGGCTTTAACTACTTCATTAGGCCCGCTGACACGTGCTGCTGTCCATCACAGTGTCTCACCTGTGGACGAACTTCTTGACGACTTCCATCCCGGCGTTCAGCTCGTTGAGAGCCAGGATGTACTCCTGAGTGAAGAGACGCAGTCGAGGGCACTTCCCGAAATCCTGCAGGGCGCGAGCACAGAGTTTAAAAAAACAAAAAACAAAGAGCAACAGAGTCGAGATTTTCTGAGGTTTACTTAGTCTGCTTATGTCTCTTTATTAAATGTTTCACATTAATGCAGCACTGAAAACATGTTGAGTTCTTTTATATTCTTTTGTAATGACCAGACAGTGCTAAACTGGGATTTCATCTTTGTCTATTTTTGACATAATTTGTGGGGACATTTTATGTTTTTATCATATAGTTTAAGAGAGATTAGATATTTCCAGCATATGGACACTGGGGTTGTTGCAAACCAACCTCGACCACCAGGGAGCCAGGAGAAAGGAAACTTCTGATTTTATTATTGATTTTGCTTATTGATCAATTCTCTTATCAAATCAACACAGAAGTATGGGTATGCAGTGCTAAAAGCACCATATTTGATTTGATTAAATGTTTTTATTGAAACGCCAATAAAAACAATAACGTATGAGGACAACTGGATAAA
The DNA here is from genome assembly GCA_036937835.1 of Pampus argenteus. Taxonomy (NCBI): domain Eukaryota; kingdom Metazoa; phylum Chordata; class Actinopteri; order Scombriformes; family Stromateidae; genus Pampus; species Pampus argenteus. Next base: position 21,585,912 of record CM072869.1, read on the forward strand.
GCACAATATTAACGGAAAGAATTCTGAGGCCGTGTCGTCTATCCTGACATTATGCTGAGACAGTTAACTAAATATAAATAAAGGAAGGAAGGAAGGAAGGAAGGAAGGAAGGAAGGAAGGAAGGAAGGAAGGTTCACATCTGCCCAGCATTCACTTTTTATTTACTACTACTAGTAGACTGGATGCATTTCTTCTTCTACTAGATTGAGGAAGCAGTTCTAAACAGAAATCTGACTCCTCAGTCTCATCCCTGGAGCCGACGGTTGCTCCTAAACAGATCCTTTCTCACCATGTTATGTTTGAGGATTCTCTGGACCACAGGGGTGAACACTTCAATCACGACCATGGACCGCGGCCGCTCCCGACAGTGCTGCGACACACAGGAATGACCATCAACTACTCGTCTTTACTGCAGAAACAATAAGTTCAGTGTTGTTCCGTTCTGAAACGGTTCCAAGTGCAGCACATGATCTCACCTTACAGAAGAACTCGCACAGGTCAGGTGGTGGGTGGTTGTTTTCCAGAAGAGGAGCAATGGCCTGAACAAGCGCACACACACACACAGACAGATAAATAACTATTTTCCACATCCTATCTCTTATTTACCCTGGCTCAGAGCCAGCAGTATAGATCTGAGCTGTCAAGATGCAGGAGCCTCGTAAAAACAGTTCACGGGTGAGCTACACAAACATCACAAGCTTCCTCTGCATGGAGCTCTTCTGTTCATGTCCAGATACAACCAACGCGGCATCGTTAGCGACGGCGATGAAAACAGGCAGAAATACACACGCTCAACGTGAACTAATGCATGGAGAGAAGCTACGTTTTCCTTTAGCAGAATGACTCACTCCTGGTTGTTACTCATTAACTTGACATCAAAATATCACTTTATGGTGACAGTGAACTTCATACTCACCACAATGATGTTCTCATGATCCTGAGTGCTGAGGTTAGAGTTCTGCGCAAAGAAAGAAGAAAAACAGACCGTATTCATCATCCTCACAAAAACAGACCCAAAAAAAATAAATAAAAAGGATTATTCTGAAGTTCATATTTGGGTTTAGAGCGATCAGGTGCGGCGGGAGGGAGGTTCCTTGTTTCATAGTACGTCAATGCTATGCCAAGAGTATCCAAAGCCTCCACGGATGACTCTCTCTGCCCCCGAGGTAATGACACAAGCGTCAGAGCAAACACGAGGACAAATCCCAACATGACAATGAGAGTCTGAAAGATTAGTCAGAGATGCTGTGCACTTACATGAAAGCACATGTGGTTTTAAACTACAACATAGTGCGGCGTGCCTCACTATATCTTGGCTGGGTACAGCTACTCCTCTGTTCATTGTCAGCGGCACACATTTTTTACTTTGTACGGATTGAACAAATGAGATGACTTAATTAAACAACTGTGATTACTCACAAATACCGCCGCATTACAAACTTTACATTTCCAGCCTGACTACGGCTGCTGTGAAACAATAACAGAGCGTGGTTGCTCCATTCAAACTTTATGTGTTATGGGATGTAATAAACCTTGCAGCCTTTAGGGTCTTTTTGCTTCTTAAGAATATGTTAAAGTTGCATGTGGAAGATAGCAAAAAATAGCAAAACCACACTGAAAAAAAAAAAATAAATTGTTTGTTGGTAACTATTTCCAGTGGCGGATTAATACATATTTGGCCTTTTATAGCGTGGAGGAACACATCACCCCGTGCAACAGTGTGACTCATTGATGTGTTTTGGAAAACAAGGGAGGTTGTTGGTTTTTGGTCTTTTTATGGGATTTGTTGACTTTGCACCACCGTGTGTGTGTGTGTGTGTGTGTGTGTGTGTGTGTGTGTGTTACCTCAGCCAGTAGGGTGGAGATGATGTGCAGCGGAGCCTGGTGGATGGACTCGTCCTGCAGCGGTGAGGTCAGAGCCATGTCCACCAGCGCTCTGATCTCCTTCAGCACCACGTCCCAGCGGCTCGGGTTGTTCAGGACCTTACGGTACTTGTAGATCTTTTTCTAGAGGAAAAACAGTACATGATGAAAATGTACCATGGTGCATTGAAAGCTCACACACACACACACACACACACACATACACACACACAGGAAAATGTATGAAAAGCCCTGGAAAGTCCATCTACCATGACACCTTCATTTATACAGTATGGGCAGTGTTTTCAGCATGACAGCCGTTGATTACTGCTGGAACAGTGTTGAGCGTGGACTCCCACACAAAGATAATAAGGAAGAAACCATAGGACATGACTGTGAGCTGTAGCTCTCTGAATTACTCCAGTCATACTTCCTTGTATAGCTTTATTTAGCTCGCTGATCGCAGCACAGCTTTGGTTACTGACAGGTTTAGAGGTCTGATACTCATAAGACTGAGAGAAGATTTGCAACAAAACAACAGCAAAAAAATAAAGAAAATTTGCTTTTTAACGTGATCATCCTGCAATAAACATCAATGTGTGTGTTTATCTCTATAAAGTCTAAAAGATAAGTGAACAATAATACAGTACAAAAAACAAGAGGGGGAGGGGTGCGGGAGGGGAGTAAGGGGTTAAAGGCCTCGGCAGCATGACGCTTTAACTGAGCTGATCAAAGAAATCAATTAATAGATAGAGACAAACAGAAACCTTACCTTCCACTGCAGGGAGTGAAACCACTGGTCCCTTAAGTAGCTGTTTGCAGCCTGCAGCGAAACCCAACACACACGCACACACACACACACACGCACGCAGAGACACACAAACAATTTGTTAAATGTGAGGTAACTGAAATCAAAGCAACAAAGAAGGCTTTCATGACGTAACATGATTTGCTTGTGGTCTCTCAGCTACATGAAAGAGACAAAAAAGATTGTTGTGTATAAAAGGATAAACTCTGATTAAATGACTAAGATTGTTGAACAGTCATTTTCTACCAATCTCAGGCCTAAAGATGGTTTATTTTTTTTCCTGAGCTTTGACATTAACGGTGGCGGACAATGCGGCCGTCTGTCTCTAATGGTTATTCACAAACACACAGCGGTAATTTTCACTCTTCAAACATCCCCATCAGAGTGTCAGCTTTGAAGTGTTCGGCGTGAGTCAGAAGTTAAAAGGAAACGCTACCAGATGAGAAGCACAAAAAACGTGTTGGACGAAATTCTACACATTAAAGCTGCACTATGGAATATTTAATAATGAGTCATTTGACTGCGCGTAATGTGGATGTTGGTCCCCAAGTTGCCCCCCCCCAAAAAAAAAAAAAAAAAATCTATTAAAGCAGCAAGAAAGTACTAAAGGTTACTCTGAGCTGCCTCTTGTAGCGTTGTAATTATCTTAGAAAATTAGAGTAAGATCCTTTCCCAGCCACGCCTGACATGTCTATATTAGTTGGTTCTGAACACACGCACCTTGTATTGGCCATTTAATTGGCATATAAAGCCATTAGCGGTACAGAGCAATCAGCAGTAAGTGCACATCTGACAGTAACTGTTCTCTTACTCTGTAACCGCAGCAACCAAACTTATAAATTCATACATATATATATATATATATATATACACATATATACATTGTACATTGTAAGTTGGCGAAAGCAAAGCCGATCATTATCATTGAGCCAATCAGGTATCCAATTATTGATATTAATATAATATTTTGAACTTGTGACACATAGGGAGGGATTTACACAGGGGGAGTAGAGGTAGAAATATGAATTAACGTCTGACAAAATTCACGTAGAGAATACTTTGACAGCGCCAGTTGTTGTGCATTGTAAAATTAAATGACAACAACTGCAGAGGTACAGAAATAATGCTGCCGCCATTCTCTCCCTTCTGCTGCTTCACGTGTGTTTGCACTTTTTACTACCTTCTCCCAATGTTTGTGAACAGTAAACGAATTGATCGCCAGCAAAACAAAGTGGAATGACTTTAAGGTCAGACCAGTTTAGGAGCCGTGTGTATTTAGAGGAAGAAACGGAGCATGTTATAGACGTGGGTTAGGAGGAACAGTGCGTTCAGAACAGTATGTACTGTTCTCAATGAGATAGCAGATATGAGATGCATTTCTATGTGCTACTCCGAAGGAATAAAAAAAAAAAAAATGTTTTGGGATAAATTTCTTAAAAATAGTCTTCGCATTCTAGAGAAGGGCCCGTATTTATTAGTAATTAACAGAAAATCCATGCAGTCATAAATAGCGGATGCTACAGCTGACTCTGGAGATGATTCATAAACCACTATGATGTAAAGAAAAGAAAAAAAATTGCATTTGTTATTGCTTCCTTAATCGCAAAAATCTAATGAGTTTCACAGGATATTGGGAAATCCACATAATGGCAAGATGTTTTTGAATCGTTATAAGTGATGCAGCAACTCAGATGGGTGTTCATGATGATGATGACCATCAGTGATTTAATCAGATTTTTTTATTTGTTTTATTGCCACCCCCTCACACACCATTGCAATATCACTACAGTATATTTACAGTCTCTACGTTTTTGTGTTGACCCGCTACCTTGATCTCAAAGTCTCAACTGTCCTCAGTTCTTCCATGACATTCAAATCATTTTCTAATTGTCCGTGTGCTTTCTGTAGATGTAAAACTCCCACCGGGTTTTCCAGGTTTCCACGACTACTGCGGGGAACCTTGACTGATCTTTGCTTGTGGACAGGAACCAGTGGAGCATTTCCCTCAAAGCACAAACTGAATCTGTCTGGCAGTGGTCCGAACAGCTGGCAGCAGGCATAAGAAAACACAACTGAGAGAAGGTTGGTATACACTGTTGACCCCCAACACCCGTAATGGCTTGAACTGTATATCAGATGTAATTGGGCTAATGGCTAACAGTACCAAATGTGCTGGCTGAATAGGCTCTGCTTAATGTGGAGAGTTCAGAGCGGCCTCTCAAGAGTTCAGCAAGTACACGGTGGAAGGTAACCGTTCTCAGTTTCAAAACGTTACAGTCACCAAACGACACGGACTAATCGTGTAATATTATCGCGGAAGATGAATATCTAACAAATTCACCAGGAATCTACTTGTGGATAAATATATCCCAGCAGGGAGCAGCCGGGAACCAAAGTTTCCACAAGAGAGATACATTTAAAATCTCAATCTAATCATGTATCGCAGGCTATTGACCAAATAGTTATCTGGTCAGTTATCAGACAGTGCTCCACTGTGTCCCCAGACATTTAATCTGTTTATACAAGTGGGTTTAGAAGTTTTCTTGGTACATGATACGACGACTTGCCAAAGCTTAGTGAAATGATGCCAGATTACACTGGCTGATTCAGGCACGGATCATGTGTTTATGTCCTTTGTCCTCCTGCTGCTGCTGCCGGTGCACCGCTGATCCACCAAACAGTACGATGGAAAACATACGCCATCAAAAAAAAACTTAACTTCAAACATTCATGAAGTGACGTTTTTTTGTCACCGACTCGAGAGCGCTCGTAGTGCCAGAGAATTAACACCCGACTCATGTAGCATATAGCCGCAGCTAAAAGCTAATAAAGGAAAAAAAAAAACAACCTCAAACTAAATTAAGCCACTGTTAGCTTAATATTTTGGTTTCAAATTAATGTTTGTGTCTAATAACTCTCACTTCCTCCCACATACAACCAGACTTTTGATCAAATAAGCTAAATGCTAAGCGCTAATGTTACCTGCCCAACATCTAGCTAGTAAAAAAGGTCGAGCGTGTAACTTAGCAACTATTTTGGAGAAGCTGGTGGAGACCAAAGCAGAGCTAAAAGTAGCTTGAATATTGTATGTTGCTGGTTATATGGTAAACCTTCTTTATTTTAACATAATGATACAGAATAGTTTGGGATTAAAAACAGGAAACATATCCGATTCAAGCAATACCAATAATAGTTTTCCATGCACGGCGCAAAAAAAACATAATATGTTACCAACCCCTCTTATAATAAATCAAACTGCGTTACATTTATCCCATTAATATTTTTAAAAATCTTGCCTGCAGCCATTACCTGTAGAAGCATCATCGTCATAGCTACCGAGCTAAATTACAAAAACACTAAAAGGTGAGCGCGCTATTCCAACCTGTATGAACAGCTGCATAGAATATTTATTAAAATGAACAGTAAAATGATGTGATTATTAGTCCTAGTTATGTTTAATGTGCAGACATTACCTGCAGCAGGACGGTGCCACCAGGGAAGCTGAGCTGGACACAGTACTTTGGAGCATTGTCCCATGAAAGGAGCTGCAGGTCCTCTATGGAGCTGTAGGACAGTGACGTCTCCATGTAACCGGTGGGCTGGAGAGACGAGAGAAAGCAAGAGGATATTAGCCTATCACTGTCATAACATTTATAGCACATACTGTATATTTGAATAGAGCCAGAAGAGAAAAGTGCATTTATTTTTACTGGCAGTGTGCTGGAAAGACAAAAAGAAACATATCCTGAGCTAACCTGCCGTGGGTAAACACACGGTCAAACAAAACCTTCCGAACACAGCAGAATGGCAAAAGCCTGTGATGCAGTAAACACGGTTGTCTTTATCAGATGTAGTGACATTAGATGGAGCGAAAAGTGAACACACTCATTGAATACTGACACAAAGTGGAAAATCAATTTAGCAAAAGCCATTAATCACACGAATACACAAACATCACCTAGACAGACATTGTTCATATAGCTACGATGAGCAAACACACACACACACACACGTACACACAGAGAAACCTCAGTTTGGTTTGATGGCAGTGTTCAGATCCCAGTTTCACCATTGTGAGAGCTGGAAGCAGATGCAACTGAGTAACAGGCCACAACCTGTTTGCTAGTCTCAAAATGATTACAGAAAGGCTGACAAATTACCACAAGTTTCCGGACTCAGGAACAGAAGAGTCTTTAGAGAGAAAGGAGGTTGTGTGTGTGTGTGTGTGTGTGTGTGTGTGTGTGTGTAGGGGGGGGGTGGGGGGGATAAAGAATCTAAACAGATAAAAATAACGAGGCCGAGTGAAAGCCACAAGCAAACCGAGCTTGTATTCCTTCTAACCCCGGGGAGAAGTTTTAAGAGAAATGAGTCTATAATAAGATGTGTCCATCAGAAATGTAGAAACTGCAGTAAATGAATCACCGGTTGATTTCCCAGACATTAGCGTCACTGCATGACTTAGTACCAATTACTGCTGATGGGAGACTAACTGTATATCCACACAAATAGGCCCCGCAGACGTCATCTGGAGTGGCTTTAGCTGCACGCTAATGAGGCCCGCACTGTTTTCTGGCATTAATCAGCATTTTATTTTCATTTTCCATTTAGAAAACTTGAGATGGCCCCGAGGAGCAGGTTGAGGTGAATGTTTTCTCTCTGTCTGACTTCGTTACAGAAAAGAAAGGAACTTTTCTCAGCAGCCGAGCGGACGTTTCAGCTGGACGTGGCCATCAAGCGCTGACAGGCCGCAGTGATAAGAGTTGAGCTCTTTGAATCCGTCATTCATTCCTGCGTTCAGCAAGCGGATAAATACACATTTTCCAGTGTGAGTCACAATCCTCAGTTTAGTCAATGTATCTATTGGTAAATCTCCGAGACAGCTCATTTAACGATATTAAAGAGAAAAAATATATATTTCAAATGTTGTGTTATGATATGAAGAGAGAAGCGAATAAAGTGTCATTGCTGACTGAAACTGAGAAAGACTACATCTATATCATGTCTGATTTCACTTTTTGATTGTCACAGGTTTTAAATGTTAGGAAATGTTTGTTTGCTTGTTTGTTTTCTTGCTGGGGGGGGGGGTTAAAAGGGGAAGGCCATTGGTTCAGACAATTAGCTTAGCTTAGCATAAACACTGGCAGCAGGGGGGAACAGCTAGCCTGGCTCCATGCAAAGAAACAGATAGAAGAAACTATTTATTTTTTTGGTAACAAGCAGCCAGGCGAGGTTTTTTCGATATATGTGACGACAAATTATACGCTGACGAGGCTCTGATGAGAGTAAAGGTTTAGAGTGTATGTATGTATTTAATTGAGGTGTTGTTTTTAATCAGAGAACTATTGATTTTGCAGTGGACTTTGTAACTAAAGGCCTCAGTATGCTTTAGATGAAGTGCTTGAACCCTTTTTTCAGAGGGGCTGAAAATGTTGAAAATGTTTTGCAACTTTCCGAAACAGACAATCCAACAATCTAACTACCTCTATCACTTTCTTAATGCGAACAACTTGGTCTAACACTATTAATACCTTCAAGGAAAGCTTGTCTAAAAGTAGTTTAAGTATAGAAACAAAAACAAAACAAAAAAACACTCTCTTGGTGAGAGACCTGGGAGGTAGTGTGATATAGCCTGGGGGAGGAGGTTATGATGGGAGACTTGTTGCAGCGCTTTCAAGTGTGGTCATTCACAACAAGTTGGATGACACATCATATCTGTCACTGTTTATTTCACCAAAACATCTGTATCTGAAATGGGCGGAAATCCAGATAAAAATATAAAAAAAATGGTTTAAAGTGTCTATGACAAAATATATGAAAGATATTAGGGGGGAAAAAAAGAATATTATAAAAAAAGTATTGGATCATGAGGTAAAAATAAAAACACCAGTCAAGCGATACAGTTTAGTAAATATGAATAAGTCTTTATATATATATATATATGTATATATATATATATGACGCAAATGTAAATCTATAATTTCCATCACATTAAAATGTAGACATCTAAACAATGTCTTTCATTGTAATGTGACTGGACTGAGGCCGTGGAGCTGTAGTCAGTGTCAGAGAAACAGGCGTCTACAGGCTGCTCTGGTATCACTCCACTGCCTCCCTGCTTCTGCTGCTGCTGCTGCTGCTGCTTTCAGACAGATAAACAGCCTGTCTCTGGCCTCCTCCAGCACACACACACACACACACACCCCGGCTCCAATCAACACAAACACATCTCAGTAGTTACATGGAAGCAACAGTGAATGCGCGCTTTCGCCCCGGCGTCCATCTGCGGCGGAGTCGAGCAGACAGGTGGTTCTTTTTATTTGCATCCATCTTGCTCTCTATAGAGCAAACAGGCAGCTCTCCTCCCGCCCTGCTGGAGAACAAACATGCTATTCCTTTATTTACACCTCCCTCTTCAGCTGATAGAGTGAGCTGGCTCTTCTGTCTCACCCCCTACACACACACACACACACACACACACACACAAATAATCCCTGTTGTGAAACTCCATGCATACAGGATTTTCATTACCGACAACGTCTATGGCAAATATTGGTTTTGGGCGAGATGTCTCATTTCCTTGGAAGAGTAAACGTCAGCCCCTGTCTCTGTCTGACAAATAAATGTTTTTGATCGAACAGGATGCACCACACACACACACACACGCATGCACACACGCGCACACACACACACCACGCATCCACACAAATAAGACGAAATGCAGAAATAACGAGCGGAATATGAAATTGTGTGGTGAAGGAGGAGATAAACGGCGTTGCGTTTTTCAATAGACAGAGCCAGAGCAGAATGGAGACAAACAGAAGGGGCTTCAATTTTCTGATAACCAACTGAGGTTACCATAGATACTCCATCCTGCACAAGAGCATACAGTGATTGCCTGCCTCCCTCTACCTCTCTCTCTCTCTCTCTCTCTCACACTCTGTTCTTCCTTCCTTCCTTCTTTCTTTCTTCTCGACTCTGTTTTCCTGCTCCCAGTCCTCCCCCCCCCCCCATTCTGTCTCTTTCTGTTCTGCTTTTCATAGTGGAGGAGGGTTTGAGGAGGCTACAGTGCCTCTTGCCTCCTCTCCTCACTGCTGTGTTGCCATAGAAACAAGGGGATGGAGATGTATGTTATGTTTTTTGTTGTTGTTGTTGTTGTTTTGTTTCCGGAGAGAAGCAGATAGGGAGCAGATGATGTAAAGAAAGAAGAGAACAAAACAAAGAAAGAAAAAGGATAAAGTAGGAATGCATGAATAATTATGTTGTACACATTAATATATAATAACACATATAATCTGAGGTGGAAATCTGGTCACCTGCAATGTTTTAGAGTATTCTAATTAATTTAATACAATAGTCCCCTGTTTAGCATTTATAAGCAATATATAACTTTAACGGCTTATAATGCGGTTATAAAAAGCTATAATTAATATTATTAATGTCCACTATTTGTCAACAATAGTTACTTTTATATTATTACAACTGTAATAGTTGTAATTACTATATTGCCATTCAGTGTCTGTTTATACAGTAGCCTCCACTTCCAGGACGAGTTATCCTTAGGACATTAATAAACATGTATATCTGCTAATAACTACAATTATTATGCGTTATACACCATTATTAACTGGTTATGTACTCCTTATGAATGCTAAATATTCAAGTGTTACCATTGCGGTAACTATACTGTCACTACAGCCATCGTTTTCATTCTACTGCAGTATGAACATTTATTTTCACATCTCGCCCACTTTATCATTGTCAGACTTATCATTATTATTATTATTATTATTATTATTATTATGATATTATTACATAGTACGGTATATAATGCTATAGTGCTGGCTGAAGCAATTATTTAATTGTTTGTCATTTATCAAGGGGGAAAAACACACACACACACGCACACACACACACAGACACGCTGGTTTCAGCTGAATATTATGTAATTATGTAATGAAGACGACGATAAACTAATCAGCCATGTCCAAATGTTATAAATATTTTGTTTTAATCATGAATTACTGGTTTATATGCCTCCCAATGACCGGCCACAGTTACACACTTCCTATTAATATTTTATGACTGCTGGTTATTATCACTTTGTCGGACAAAGGTCGTGCTGCTTTATTTCAACACTCCATTTTAGAGACAGCTTTTTATACATTATTTTTACATTTACCTAGGTATATTTTACATGTAATAACACGGTGAGATTATGATTTTCAGATGAAGATCGAAGTGGTTTGTAGCCCTTCTTTTGTCTCGTGTATAAAATCATTGTCTAGTTGTTTAGGCTCATTGTCACATTGAGTTGTTCACCGAGTTGTTCGCAGTTCTACAAAAAAAAAAAAAATCTCACATGGTTTTCATTTCAATAACTGGGTGATACGCATAAATCTGAAATTAAAAAAACAAAAACAAACTGAAAGCAGATTTGTGTAGCGGAACTTTTTTTTTGTTTATTTTCTTTCTCCCATAAATCATCTTGTGACCTCTCGGTTGGGAACCACTAGACTAAACTGCCTAACTGTTTAATTTGACTCCTTCTTTAAATGAAACTATATTTGCTTTTTAAACATTTACCTATTGAGTCAGAACCAGGCACCTGGAATTGAAAAAGAAAGTCGGACGCACCAACACATTGCTGCTTTGAGTTTTTCCTTGGGATTTGTTAACAATAAGAACAACACAAGTCTTTTTTTTTCTTTTTTTTTCTTCCTCCCTTTCTTTTATCTCGAGGAGTGGCGTGACATTGGAAAACCGCACGTGTGAACGCTGAGTCAGCGATCAACAACCCTATCAGCCCTCTGATATGCAGTGTTCGCCCGGGCCATGCGATGCGAGGCAGGAAGAACGGAACGTTTTAATGGCAGCCTTTGATGATGACTCGGAGCAGGAAACGCGTCGACGGACGGGGAGTGCAGAAAGAAAGACAAAGAGACAGAAAGTGAAGCAAGAAGTGACAAAGGACGGAAACAGCTGACTGAGTCAGCGTCTGTGACGTTTCGCTCCCGCTGCCGTGTCACAGCTCGCTAACCCTAACCCGCTGCAGACACACCCGGACCAACAGGCAATACACAAACATTTGACATGAATGACACCCTACAGCCCCACATGTAAATAACTTTCCTTCCTCCTGTTCTCTTCTGTTCCTCCTCTACTTCCTCTTTCCTTGTCCTTTGCTCTTTTCTTCCTCCTGTCTTCTTTTTTTACTCCTACACTATGCGTTTTCTCCTCCTTTCTTTCACCTTTACTGCTCGTCACTATTCTTGCCTCTCCATTTTCTTCTCCCCCATGTTCTCTCTTTTCCATCCCTCTCTCCCCGCCTCCCTTCACGCCGTACTTCAAGGCCTTCTTTACTTCCTTCATCTTTCTCTCTGCTGTCCCTTCTTCACCTTCTCCCTTCCTTCTGTCCCGTGCCTTTACTCGTCTCATACGCCACTTCTCCTTCTTTCCTTCATCCTCCGCCCTTCTTAACTGAATCCTTCAATCACTTCCTTGTTTCCAGCTTCTTTTTTATCCTCTTTTCCATTTTTTTCATTCCATCTCACCTTTCATGTCTTATCTTTTTTTTAAATCTCATCCCTCCCTCTTTTCATTATCCTTTCCTTCCTTTAATGATCTCATTTTTCTCCACCTCTTCTACATTCCTCTCACCTTCTCTCTCTCCTTTTCCTTCCTTGTACCCTTCGTCCTTTTTTTTTAACTTTTATTCTCTTTTTCTTCCCTTCATTCCCCAAATCCTTTCTTATAGACACACGTTAGTCCATCTTTTATTACAATAATACAAATGGCTGTGACGTAGCAGCAGGGTCACAAAACACAACACATGAGCAACGACCTGTGCAGCAAACAGTGTGTACGTTTTCATTATATTTGTACCATCTACCGACACAGAGGCACCGTGGACACTTAAATGAAACCTTGTTCACATGAAACCTCTGCAGCCACAGCGTTTGCTTGCATCACACAGAAAACCGCAACGCTCCTGTCGAAGGCAGACAGTGAGTGGATACGAGGGCATTTGAGTGCACATTTCTTCCTGTTCCTGTCATCAAGCAAACATTATCATTTCACATCCTGTGTCCCCCCCCCCCCCCCCCCCCCCCACCGGTTTCATATTTACCAATAATCACATTCAGTGGCTCCAAAACAAAAAGGTTCATTGATCGGCCAGCTCAAGATTTGAAGGGTGACCAAGGTGATATGATAGATCCGCTTGTTAAAAGGACCCGAGTGACCAAGACATTGATCACACTTGATCACAAACGCGTCATGTGCTCAGTTTGAGGACCTGATCGCACCGCGGAACTCGTGCAAAGCTGCTGCATTAAGAGTCACTTCCCTGAATGATAAGCTGCTCCACTTCTGCTATTGCAAAAAACTAACCGGCCGGCTGCTCATGAACCCGAGAGGAACGAAAACACACCGCTGACCTACAGAACGGCGTCGGCAGGGGAAGATAGAGAGCACTTCTGCCCGCGTAGCTGTTCACTGATGTTACTCTGTGGTTCAACAATGTTGCTTTCTGCGGAAACAGACAAATTTATGTTAGTTTTAATCAACACTGCATGACTGCTGGGGCAACAAGACGGTGGAAATGAGAAAGTCATTACCGACACCTGACCATGGCGAAAGAAGCAATGTAGCAAAACAGAAGAATGAGAAACTAGTTCCGTAGTTGGTTCGAATGTGGGGATTTACTTCTTACCTCCGTGGCCAGATGCTAAATGGCAAAACTCCAACCGGATTGGTTTTGATTAAGTACAATGTCTTTGGCAAAATACACCGTGTATTTTTTGACATAAGAGTTCTCTACAAGACGGATAAAAAACACTGGGGAGTTTTAGACCACTAGAGGCGCTATGGAGCGTGCCAAGAATGTAGCGACGCGCTAACAAAGGCAGCGAAGAAGAAGACTGTTAACTAGCTGACAATGAAGGTTTTCTAGTTCTTCCAAAGCTTGGCTCAACAAATGTTTTTATGAGGAAACAAATGAATTGAGGGGATCTTTAAAAAGTTGACATTAATAACCACACACCATATCAATCATTAATATGGAGCTCTAGCCGCCGGTCATTGCTAGGTTGCTAATCCAGCCTTGCTCATAGATGCACTGAATACATTGACGGGTATTTGTCATATTTATTTCATTGATGCAAATCCATTGTTAATTAATGAAAAAAAAAGTTAGATTCCTTGATTTAAAAAAAGAGATTATTGCAAAATTATATAGTGCAATACAAAAAAAAAAAAAAAAAGACTGATGGAATAAAGAAAAATATATCTTCCTAAAATCCCAGAAAGCCGGTTTGCTTATGAAATCATTTTCTCACCGCGTTGGAATGTTATCAATAACATTGGTCAGTAAAGTCTTACAGGCTTTGATTAAAAGCCAGAATGTGGACATATGAGTCAATATAGCAACTATGCAGAATGACATCAGCACGTACTAAAGATACGACTACCGCGACAACTCACCCCCAACAACAAAACAGTAACAACAACAACTGCAATAAAAAAACAAAAAAAAAAACATGGCAACGGTAAAAAAAAACCCAGAAACAACTAAAACAGCAGCAACAATGCAGGGACCGCCTACGACAAACAAATCGCACAAATCGCAAAAAAATAAAACAGAATAAAGGAATACAGGTCCAGCGACAACAAAACCACCGTTACAATAATACCGGGTGCAGCTCGGTGCACCACTTAGACAGTGAAGGTTAGTGTAACAGCTGGGAAACTAAATGTCGCTCCAAATATAACTTCAACCCAAACAAAATTATAAATCAGTTCGCGCGTGTTGATCTGAAAGGTTACAGTGGATATAAATTATATAGTAGCTGCTCCACATTCAGTATTATGACACACAGACACATGAGGAAGTGAATCAGTGGGGTGGACACACCTATATATCGTTCTATTATTAATATTATTATTATTTCATATTAATGTTTCACTCCTAGGAGGTAGAGAAAGTATATACAGCCAATGAGAGCTCACACTAAAACCCCCTCCCAGATGTTAAAGCGCTGAGATACCGAGGACGACCTCGGAGACCGCTTGCACGCGACGGGTCATTTCGTGCGGCCTGATAACGGTGGTTTTGCATTTTAACAGTTGGTTGTTCATGGATTTTTTTCACATTTGCATTTCAGTCTCTACACAGGAGAAAAAGATGAGCGCAAACTAACGTCATCTTAGCATGAAAAGCATGACTTGAGATGCGTCTTTGAAGTATTAGTTTTAAGGTCTGACTCGGCCACGGTGACATTTAGAAGTTACCCCCGCGTTTTCATTTCTCTTTCATTCGTGGTCTGGCAAAAAGTAAACGGATGAATGAGCCGGAGACGTCATTTCGAGTAGGCTGGACGAAATATTATTGAGTGTACTCTTTTTACAACACCGATGCCTGACTGATCGACACTTCCTTTATTTCTTGATCTGCTCCTATTCTAATTTGCTTTGTTTGTTTGTTTGTTTGTTGACTTTAAAGAAATAAGGTGTCACAGCTCTCTGATTGGCCCAGCACATCGAGCTGAAGCTTCATGGTCATGACTACCTTAAACAGAAATCCCATGTTGACATAATGCTGTAAGTTCACATATGATGAACCTTTAGTTCCCACATGACACCAAAGACGTCACTCAACCTCTTCCTGACCGTCTTTCATGAAGTCACCTTCTCATTACTCACTCGTCTCTTCCTCTAACCTGCTCTTTTTCTTCTGCATTTTTTTTCTAGTTTCTTTATCCACGGCTATCGCATATCTTTTTTTTTTTTTGACAACAGCTTGTTAATCATGTAATCTATATTGAAATTAATAGGCTACGACTTCTGGCATTCCACGTTATCTGATGTTGGCTCTTAAGATAAATGGAAAAACTCAACTTCATTCAAATACATTTGCAATGTTTTTTTTTGGTTTTTTTTACTTTTGTAAGCTCGTTCCGTGGTTTATTTTGCTCCCATTCGGATTGCATTTCCTTTTCTAACTTTCATCTTCTGTCTTTAATCTGAAGCCTGTGATGTGCGTACGTTATTACATGAGCGACGACTAATAAATCTATAGATTCAGCTCCATGGCAGAGCCGTTTCATAATAGTTTCTAAATACAAATCCAATTCCGTTTATTAATTACAGATACAAATCAACATTTATATGACGGTTAGCTTTGCTCTGTCTGTCCAAAAGGTAACAAATCTTGCTACCAGCACCTCTAAAGCTCTCCAAATGATCGATTATATATCGTCTGTTCAAAAACCACATTCTTCCAGCCGAGCAATAACTAAGTTAACTCCCCGTGAATCTAAATATACGTATGTCGATGTAACTAATTAGTCATCTTTGGAGGTGATGGTGATATAACTGCACATAAATCACTAAATCATGCAAACCAGCAGACACGGCGTGACCTCAGGGAAACTTTAAAATGCAAAGAAGATGATAGTACAACCAAAGTTAAAGTTTCCACACATAAAAGATAACGTTTCATAGCTCGCAGATCTAAATAAAGAGCTGCCCTGGCTGAACATGGTTTGGTTTTGTTTTTTTCTCTCCCCAGTGTGGTTAAAAAACAACAACACCCAGTTTCTCTGAAAGACATGACTAAAAACAGTCACAAATAGAGTCGAAGTGCTGCGGGGCTGCAGTTCCCTGTCCAGAGTGTGCTCCTCGCGGGACTCTCTCGTTCGGTTTCTCTGTTTTCTTTCACGTTATCCATCACTCGCGGACGCGCATAACAAGGCAGAATGAAGGGGAACAAGTCCCAATTCCAATCTATTCTAAATATCATAAATCAATATGGCAGGGGGGCGTTATCGTTCCTGACTACGAGTCAAATCTTTGCCTAATGGCTGCATTGTTCAAACTGAACTGGGAGGATCCAGTATTTGAATTTGAACATGTACTGCAGCCTGTCCTGGAGTCCTGCCCAGAGCCTTTCAGAGCCATGTGTGTGTGTTTACGTATGTGCGTACGAGCGCGCGTGTGTGTGGCCACTGCCTGTCGTTTCCCTTCCCTTATTTTTTTATTTTTTATTTTTTTGCATTAAAACAATACAACCAAAAACATCTGTCTGCATCATCTCGTCCTGCTTCTGCTTTAAGGAGCGGTGTGATCAGCTGATCTGGATGTATACTTTATTCACAACTTCCTTTTGGTTCATGCTTCAGGAAAGACACACACACACACACACACACACAGACACACACACACACACACACACACACACACACACACACACACACACACACGCTCCTCATTGTTCTGGAGGAGATTTCTCCTATAAAATGTCCCGTTCCACCGTCTTCATCCACACACATGCACATTCCCGGGAATAAACCATTTCTAAAAACCTACGTTTTAAGATTTAGTCCTGCAATAAAAGGAGCGCAGAATGTGTGCAGATAATGTTTTCAGTTAGCGTCTGAGCATGAAAATGTTTTTTTTTCTCTGATTTGTACAGAGGTTTTTTTATTTTTTGCCTTGAGAAGAGTTTCCTCTTTGTACAGCCTGTAACCAATCAAATGGTTTCGTTCAGGCCTAGTTTAGAGATGGTTCAGATTAGGATTAGGGCCAAGTTTGGGGTTGAGGCTTACTTAAAGAGAACAAGGTTGCATGACGCATTATCCAACCGCACCAAGAAGCCACGTTGTATATGCTTTATATACACTTCTTTCAAATAGAAGTGGGCTGTAAGGCCACGCACACAGATTGAAAAGTGGCAGGCTTAAAGTGAGGCTATGTAACTTTTGACTCAAAAAAACCCAACACATTCATAATTAATCAAACGCACCCTTGCTCGATACAATCCACTCAGAGGTTTTGCAGTCTTTAGCCAGACGTGCTGCGGTACGACCAGCAGCTAATGCTAGCAAACGCCACACTTATAGGACACTGTTAAGCAAAGTCTCACTGTGATAAGCAGGTCTGATGTTGTCACTGTATTAGCACATGACAAACAAGTGTTCAATCTACATACAGAGCGCGTGTGTTGATGCACACTTTAACAATGACAGTCTGTATGTGTGAACAAGGTATAATAGTTACAGTTAACTGTAACAATTGGGGGAAACAAAAAGTGGATTTCTTTTATTTGTAAAAATCCTTTCACCCGGTCAAGAGATTGACATCAACATGGTCCGTGTATGTTTTCAGTAGTTTATTATGCAAGATTATTTGTGTTTGAGAGATACTAGAATTGTACGTAATGATGTGTGGGGTGAAACAGCTGAATTCTGTCAGTCGTTGGATACTTTATGTCAGTGCTAAACTGGTGAAAAATGCATTGTTGTTCGTAATCTTATTTTCACTTCTTATTTTCCCAAAACCTCCGCCAAATTCACACGATTTCAAGTAAAATGAAACTGATGCGTCTGCGTTTATCATTTTTACCAAATATGGATCACTCCTCCAAAAAAAAAAAAAAAAAAAAGTCGGCATGGGAAAAGTCAATCTTTTTAAAAAAAAAAACACACACATCAACATCTGATTTTAATATGATCCATTCTTGAGAATCTTGACTTGGCACTGTTGTCTGTTAATGACGCACTGGGCTTCGAATGCAGCAGTAATAAAAAAAAAAAAAACCCACTCTGTGTTATCAGTGTGAAGATGTTAAATACAGATCTTAAATATTCTGCATCTGCATCATGTCTAATAAAAGAAACGCAAGTGCACATTGTGCAGAGAAAATAACTCAAAGCTGCTAGCGTGAATGGATGTCTGCAAACACTGGAGACCGGAAAGACAGGAAAGGAGATGTCAGCTCATCCTTATCGCCCACAGGGAGCTCAAACACATGTTCATGACTTCTGGAGCCAAAACTAAGAACTTACTTAAAGTAGCAGACCTGTATAATTCAACACCAACACCCTGAGGAGAAGAAAATTGAAACAGATTGATGATGTGGTTAAGACACATGCTCCTTACATTATCATTAGACTCCATACATGACCTTAAGGCACTCACGCCTCCCTGATTGATTTCTAAAAAGCTTCCCGTCTCTCGCCCTGCTGCCTATATTGACCCCCTTCGCGTCCGCAGCACCACCCGATTCCTTTCATCTCGGGCCTTTTTGTGAGCGGGTTGCAACACAGGAAGTTTGCTTGCACTAGCGCCCTTCTTACGCAAATGTGATGTAGGTTAGGTTTCTGACTACAGTCATGGCAGCCAGGTCAGTCAAAGGAAAGAAAAGTGAGTCACTTTCAACTCCCTCCTGTTACCCATTGAGCTCTCGCTCTCTCTCTCTCACACACACACACACACCCCTTATGTGTGTGTATATATAGAAAAACACATAGGTGAATGAAGCAGTGTCCATTCATATGTTAAAATGACGTTGAAAGAAAGAAAGACAATTAAGTTCAATATAGACACAAAATCATTTTTTTCCCCCATCAAATTTTTCAAAATAAAAGACAAAATCTGCAGGAAAACGTTTTTCTCGCTGCTTTAAACTAAACACGGGATTCATGTGATTTCTGTTACTGAGACTAATGAAACCCTCTTGGCAGCCACACTCAAGTTTCACAAAGCTCCATTCTCACAATCATCTCAATTATTCGCTGTGCGTGGGGATGTTGTTGGAGACGCAGAGTCAACGCTCTTTGCCTCTTCATTGGAAGGAGCCTCTCTGTAAAGAGAGGAGAGCAAATGGGTCAGCATTGTTCTGCTGCCCACATAACCGCGCCGTTCAACACCGAGCACAACAACTCCACTCAGGAAATGCACATTCATGCTTCACCCTGAATTTAAAAAAAAAAAAAAAAAAACCCTCTTCCTCATATTTCAGCCTTTACAGAGCGGAGAATATGCGACGTCGCTGCTGACACATGATCGCTGCATACAGCAGGGTGTCACCTCACGCACAGACGCACACATGAGGCCACATGATTCGATTCAAAACAGCGAGCATTAGCGTCGATGGTGCATAAAAAGGTGCATAAGTTGCCTTACAGATCAGCAACACTTCCATTAGCCACGGGGGTTTCACAGAATTATTTATGAGATGTCAGCCAGACACTGTTAGCTTTAAAAACGAGAAACAATAAAGCAGCTACTATTTATTATTTATTTCCAATGAACCTTAACGCTAAATTCTCATATATAGGAAACTTTATCGCCAGGCAAGAATGCAGATTATGGGACGATCCTGAAAAATTATAAGTGATGTTAAATTATTTTTTTTCCTCTTATATCCAGTGTCAATTTTTTTTTTTTTTAATTCTAGCTCTCTACAATGTCTGTGAATGGCAATTACCAAATTGTGGTTATGGCAAATAAAATCTGATTACAGCGTGCTTGAGGTTAGGCAACTACAACACACTGCAGGTCTGTAACAGGACACGATCTCCGGAGGAGAGTCAAACATGCTAGAAAACTGGATTTCTACAACCGGAATTTCTGCCCGTTAAGGCCACGATACTGCCTGCGTTGGCGCTAAAACGTTGGCAAGAGATTTGATGCCAATCCTAAAGGAAAATCAAGTGACGCATTGAACGTGGCGCATGTTTTAACTGCATCATTTTCATATAAATAAATGTTCATTTCTACCATTTCCGGGGGGGTTTATTTGAAGTAAATAGACGAGGTAGTTAGCATAAATCCTGGCTTTAGATATGCTTTGACTAATTCCTGCTTTCATAGAGACGGTTCCTGGCTGACGCCGAGGGCTGATGTTGACTGGCCAAAGTTCGAAGGATCTGCTCCCGTTGCCCACTGCAGCCACAATCAATATAGGTTCTACCACAATATAGGTTCTACCACAATATAGGTTCTACCACAATATAGGTTCTACCACAATATAGGTTCTACCACAAATGTAGGAAACGTCTGTGGTAGAACAGCCTTGTCAATCTGTTATGATGTTTTTCAGGTTCAGGACTTTAAATAGAAAGCGGCCCCTAAAATGGGACCCAGAAAGCTAAATGTTAACACTATTATATAGCCACGACCGTTGCTAGCATCTCACAAACAAGAAAGCACATAACAACGTCTCGTTAAGCTAGTTACTATCAGCTAGCAAGCAATGTTACACCTGAGAGAAAATCTGCAAGTGACAAATGCTATTGCTAACGTAACTGACAACCAAACGACATAAATAAATAGAACCTCTGTGTAAATATAAGCTAGGCTACTTATTTGTTCTGACTTTCGACAGTATATATCAGGACAATTTGTTGTAGCCTTTTGCTTTTCAACCAGGCCTTCGTATCGGATGTTTAGAGGAGGTGCTAAAACGTTAGCATACTTTATTAGCTTAAAACAGCCATCCGTCGGCCATATAAAGCTAATAAGCAGGTTGTTCTTGTGTTGCAATGAGATTTAATGTACCGGTCATATGACAAACAATTAATCAGAAAGGGATAGTGTTGACAAAAAGGTGAAGCAATAAAACAAAGCGTGTAATGCGTGTTAGCAAACAGGACCTACAGGCCCAGAATCAGCCAGCAGGCAGTTTATGATACGCCAGTGTATGCTAACGAGCTAATGTGGAGCTGTGTCTATGAACTACTGAGGATGAACGTATGAATTAGAAAGCAAAAATATCCACCAAAAAAACGAGTTTATGTTCCTTTTTAAGAACACACAGTGGATTCATGAAGTGTTATTTGGTTGCCAGAAGAAAGCTGACATAATGCTCCATAACCAGCCGCTATCAACCCGAGCATATTTCATGGATTCATTCATTCATGATAAATCTCTTTTCAGTGCGTCATTGACTTGTATTATCGAGTTACACCCACAACAGGCTAATGTATACAGTCAATCAACAGTACATGTAACCAGTGTTATGATCACACTAATCAGTGATAGAGGTGACCAATAGAAACACAGCTATTATATCACAACAGGCCGCTGTACACATCCTGTTTCAACACACAGAGTTTAATGTTGACCCCCATAAAGCAGCAGGTAAACTGAGCTGTGGTGGGTTCACGGGGGGTGGGGGTGGGGGGTTACATCCATACGGCTGGTCTGAAATCATAACAGTCTCTGAGACGTCCAAAAAGCCTCTGCTGATAAAACAATGGACAATAAAAAAAGGGCAAATAAAGGCTTTTATTATTTCAGCATTTTTCTGTTGAATTACAAACTATTACAACTGATTACCACAGGCATGACTCCAATTGTTACAAGGCGTCTAGGATTTCTCCAGACTGGAGATCCTCATAAATATGAGGATCCTTGAAATAAAGAAGTTCCTTCCCTTTTTATTTTTATTTTTTAAATTTATCTGATTTTTCTCTTTATATCACTCCACCGCTGGTTAAAGTATCCATGCACAGTGATATTTATGATGACAGCTAGGCCTGATCAACAGGACCTATAGGCCACATCAACAACAGAAGGAAATCTCCATCAATGCTACACTGACCTGTAAGATACATACTGTCTCCACCCTTTTGACAGGTATGAAGCAGCACATAAACACCAGTTTGTTATGGGGGTGCAGGCTTCGGGGGGCCCTTGTGTTGTGTCCCCTCACCTTATTGTGAGAACCAGGAGGCCGTGGGTTCACAGGTAGAGTGAAATGTGTAACACAGGGGAAGTGATGGAGGGTGCGTGGGTGTGTGTGTGTGGGTGGATGGGAGCTGGCCACAGCAGCAACTATGTCTATATTATCAGCAAAAGTACGAAGAAAAACAGTGACACGCTGCTTTCTTGTAAACTGCGTCAACAACAGACTGCTGTGCGTAATCTCGGTGCGCGTTTGCTGCGTCCAGACAAGAAAAGACAAACACCAAAGCTGCCTGTGGAATGTGAAAACGCAGCATATTACACACACACACACACACACACACACACAGAAGGCGAGAAAGCTACTCACGGTGGCCGAGGTCAGGCTGCTGTCTGTGAGCGTTAGGTGGTGCGGTTCCCATCTCCGCAGGAACTTGGAGGTGAGGATCTTGCTGAGGAAGGTGCGGGGGTGTTTGACCACGCACACCTGGATGTCCCCCTCGTGGAGGAGCTTGTAGCGCATCCCGCTGCTGCTGCAGTGGAGCAGGGATCTCTTGCACGGCCCTGCGGCCAGCTTGGTGTTATTATTCCCCTCCGACATCTCCCCCAGCAGAGGCTTGTTCTCCTCGCACTGATAGAACTGGTTGTTGTGCAGCTCGCCGCCGCCTCCGCCGCCGCCGCCGCTACCGCCGTTGAAATCCATAGTTCAGTAATCCAACAGTTTATCGTTTCCAAATGTTGCTCTCGACGAGGGGAGGGTGGCTCCTACATATATAGAAATATATATATTTTAAAAATGGAAATGTCTAAGGTCGCTGTGATCGAGCAGGAGCGGGGGTACCTACCTATCTACAGCTATATCACGACCTGAATGACTGTAACACGGCCAAGACAGCCACCAGACAGCGTCCTATGTCACGATATCCAGACAGCGGAAGGTTTTTATCATACAGTGAAAATAATCCACCATTTTCCTTTCCGCACAATGCCCCATGAATTGTCTCCACGGTGCGCGTCTCGTCTCGCCTCCCCACCACCACCACCACCACCAACGAGCTATTCAATATGTTAGGGCCATGGCCTTATCCACTCCGTCCGCCCCGGGGCCAAACACAATAATCCACAGCGAGGAACGCATGAGAAGGAAGAGGAAAGGCTGAAATATCCAATGGCGGCGGCTCTAGGCTCCTCTGTGGGGTTTTGTGGTCATTACAGGCTCACTGGCACGGTTTCCTTTTATTCAGTCTTTTCTCCCTATCTTGGTGTAAAGGAGCCAGCACTCTCCGGCAGAGCCGTGCCGATTGGTCCCCGCTCGTTCATGTGATACCGGACTGACGTCAATGGGGAGGCGAGCGGATGAGCTGTGTGTCTTTTGCCTTGACTGTCTGTCGAGGGCGCACGCTCAGCCAACCCTCCCCCCTCCCCCTCCCCCTCCCTCTGCTCCTCACCCCTCCACCTCACCTCCTCCCCCATGCGAGCAGAAAAAATGGAGGAGGGCGATTTCAGGCGAATCCCTCGTTTACTGGAGATGATGCAGTTTGTCAGCATCATTTTCAGTGAATGACATTTCAAGGAAGATAACTGACCTATGATGTTTAAAAATAGTGCATTTATTGGATAAAATATTGACTGATATTTTTATTTATTTATTTGTTTATTTATTTATTTATGTATTTATTAATTTATTTTAAACATTTAACATATAGATACATGCGTATACATTAAGAGTCCTGATTTGTGATTTTGCCCTTGGTTCCAGCAACTACTGGACAGACTTCCATGAAATTCATTGTGGATAATCATGATCCCCAGAGCACGACTCTTGACTCTTTGGAATTTTTACTTGTTATTTAACAAAATTGAACTGACAGATTGCCGTCAGCGCCACCATCAGGCCAGAATTTTATTTGTACACAGAATTGATTAGAAAGATTGTCATTCTATAATCTATTCATGGTCCCCAGAAGATGAATCTTTTCCTATTCGGTCCTATCCATGAATGTACCACAATGAGTCAATGTCAACTCAACTAGTTATACATGATACATATACAGAGAATACATTTTCAATTGTATACCCATATCATATATTGGCTATTGCCATGACTTCTGTTGAACACATTCATTCTCACCAGAGGAAGAACACTACTGAACTAGGTGATGTTCTGTAACTATGCATCTTTCAGCGGCATCAATACGTTATGCCGTTTGCTTTGTCACTACATTCCTATTGTAGTATGTAATGAATGTTACAGCCTCGAGGGACCATTAGCTGACAAATTCCACCAAATCAAGTTTGGACTCAGGTAGGATGGGTTCCTGTAAGGGAAATAGAACACCTTGCCACACCCTGGCAGAGATGCATTGTCATTGTCATATATACTTCAGCAGGGCGGATGATTAACAATACAAGGCAGCTTATGACGTCTTAATAAAACATATTTCCTCTGCTGCCCAATTTCAACTGAAACGTACCCACTTATGAATAAGCCATCATACTTCCACCTACTCTCATCTATTGGCTGGACTGCAGGGACCAGCACTATAAACATGAATGTTTGTGAGTCACTCACTGACTGAGTGTCGAAGTCACACCATTGGTTGGCCGAAAGCTCGGGACAGCCAAATATCCCAGAATGTATATTGAGATGGTGATTTTGAGCCATGATAATATCTGTAGGACTGTTATATATGTCACTTTATTAAGTTTTAATATTTTCAGATAAGAAGGTTTATCATCTAGATTCCCAATATGTGGTCAGCGGCTCCAGGCTACATTAGAATCTCTGACCAAACTGTCAGGAGTCGGGTTGCATTGTGGGTAATGTAGGCTTTGACAAAGAAGAAGAATGCAGGAAATGAAACATAGAATATCTCATTCTCCAACGGGTTTGATCCTATTTTCTGTAAACTGTCCATCATGAGCTTGACAGTGTTACAGGATTTTATTGCTAAATCTGTAATAATTATTATTGCAATTAAAATTCATATAAATTACAAAACTGTACTCATAAGTCATTTAAAGGGTTAGTTCATCCAAACAAACAAATAAAAATGTTTTGGTTTTTATTTGTCTAGGTTGATATCTTGCCGTGAGATGTCTGCCTCCACGCTAACAACATGGGGGTGATTAAAAATATTTTATTAATAATTTGATTCATATTTTTTTTTTTTTTTTTGTTCAGTAGCAACATCTGTACTACTCTAGATAACCTACAAAACACAATGTCAGATGTTTTCCAGGGTGCTTTCTCTTTAGTTCCAATAAAATGTTTTGTTTTTGTTTTTTATATAAAAATGTATTTATTGTATTTATGTATTTATTTCAAATGACTTCATTCATCTTTATTATGTTGTGGGGAAGCAGAAATGTGGGATATACGGCTTTGCATCATTCAAATACAAACAGAAGAGTGCACTCCAGGGCAAACGTGGTGTATTTTTTCATACACATATCGAATGCAGGTGTAAAAACGCTAAATCCAAGGTGATGATGTCATTGTTTTGAAAGTCTATATGGGAAGGAGGGATGAGCCTGAGAGAGCGAGTCTATAGAAACACATGTTACTGAGTGTAACTGACACAGAACAGAGGCTTCAGCAGTTTCCCATCTCAAGGGTCCCAACTCATAACAACAACTGTTGGGTCACCGCTGAGGTTTCCACATGTTCCCAAAGGGAGGTTCTCTTTTAAAACTCTTTTTTTTTTTTTTTTTTCCGTTCCGCCCACGGTCCCCCATCAGCAGATCCTTCCTGCCAACTCTCCAGCCAGTATTGTTCTAAAGACAAGTTACAACATGCCGACCAGACTGTCTGCTGTTGTGTCAACAGTCAATGAAAGGCAAAGATGAAAGAAACAAGTGTCATACAGACAGACTGATACTGACTTGGCAATAATGGAAATAATTAACTGCGAGTCCCCTACATTGAAATGATGCTAAACATTTTAATGAGAGCCCTGAGCGGTATATCTGTTCACCAATATTAGTTTATGATGGGTATAGTGGAACAAGAACCTGCAGTAGAGAAATGCCAATAATACTGCACGTTTGACGTCACGTGTCTATTATAGTTTCTTCACTTATAAAATGTATCACTCATTATACAAATATGTATTAAGCTCAAAAGATGCTATATTCTTACTGTATTTATGTATTTTAAATTCTGTTTTGTCAGTTATCCTGTAATATTTTTAACCCTATGCGCTGAAACCAAAGATTATTTTCCCACAACTGGTCAATAAAGTTCCTAATTAACTTTAAAAAAAAAAATAATAAAATTTTTCAACTTTTCTACAACAATTCTTTTATAATAAAATTTAAATGATCCAAAAAGGATTCAAAAATGTTATATAACCAAATATGTCAATGTAATATGTTGGAAATGAATGAATACCAGCTAATATGTTATCAAATTTTGCTAATAGTTTGATATATTAATTATTATTATTATTAATTATTAGTATCATACAAAAATAGATTATCAGTCAGACTCAAATTTTAATCAGATTCCATACATCAAAAAATGAACGTATGAAACCTTTTTAGGTATTACATGAATATGATTTAACACCTTTTTATTTGAATCAGTATCTGTAAGTGCTCTACAATCCTGATTATACTCTCAAAGTAAAAAAAAAAACCCAACTGATTTCAGTAAACTATATATATATATATATATATATATATATATATATATGCAGAGAGTGGAAAACATACTTTTTCCTTGTAGTTTCCAATGAAGAAAATATAATTTGTCATTATAAGAGAAACATCTTGTTAGTTTCACTCTTAGTTAGACTACATGTTGTTCTAATACACAAGCAGTGTATTTTTGGCTTTTATTAGCCACATACAGTATCTTAGTGTAAAGCTATAGTGTAGTGTTGGCCCCCCCCCCCCTCCCCAACATGAGTCACGGGACCCCGGTTAGCTGCATTCTAGGAGTCATCACGAGAGCTGCTCACTTTAACTGAATTACCTCCATCCTGGTCATGTTAGGTAATCCTGTTCAGTTAATCCCTCGTCTAGATTTATCCTGGCCAACGCAATGCATACTGCTCATATATGTAGACAAGCCGTTTACGCTAAACATATTTTGACTATGTTCACAAAAGCCTTGTTTGTTTAATTTCTGCATATATTGAAAGTATTCACAAGCAATTTTGCACCTTACTTTGCAGTATTTTAAACTTGTACTAATGGAAAGAGCACTGTTGTTGTAGCATTTACCAAGTACATTCATGCTCCCCAGAGGATCAACCTTTTTCATTTCTTTGTACATCATTCATTACAGTAAAGGCATATATTATATTTATAGTCTATACGTGCAGCTCTCAGAATAGGTATCAGCATTTCAACTATTGGTTTGGTTGCATACAAACAAAAAGCAAAACTAAATGGGATAAGACGTATAGTTAACCAATTTGGTGCTTTAATTCCTTCGATGTAAATGAATGACACTCATGGACAACATCTTACAAAACTTCCTCATGCATCATTTACAAAAAGTACAAACTGAAACAACAGTTTCACTCCCCGTCTTTCACAATATAATTTTGGTTAAAGCTAGACTTTTCTCAGTTTGGGCTGCTATCGTTTTCCCTTTATGTTGTTTTCCAGTGTATCACAGCACAGACAGTAACAAGGTTTGAGAACAAGTGCTGTTTAGGATACAGAGCAGCTCAGAAATACTTACTGTATTTACTGTAAATGAGAAGACACTGGAATGTTAAGTGTCTATGCAGAAAAATAGGAAGCGCTACACACATGTAAAGCGGCAATATTTACAGTCAGGTCTCACCAGACTGGTCCTGCTTTCTAGTGTTGCGAGTGTGACGATAGGCTGGGGGGGGGGGGGGGGGGTAAACATCGCCATGACAACTTGTAAAAACATTGCTCCACAGTGCTAC
This sequence comes from Pampus argenteus, assembly GCA_036937835.1. Lineage (NCBI taxonomy): Eukaryota > Metazoa > Chordata > Actinopteri > Scombriformes > Stromateidae > Pampus > Pampus argenteus. The sequence goes on from CM072869.1 coordinate 21,613,959, forward strand.
TAGTCGTCAAAAAACCTTTAAAGTCACAGTTCAGCGCGTGTTTCCTGTTGATTTCAGTGCAACGGTGTTTTGATTACTTAAGTGATGGTGCAACTGAATAAAGTGTTGGGCAGTAACACGTTCATTATATAATGTGTCGCAGTACTTTTGTCAGTAAGGTGTTGTGTAAAGGATTGTATTACTTTGACAGACTGTTGGCTGAGTGTAGGGACACCTGTGGTAATACATGCGTCTTCTTAGCCTTGCTAACGTTAGCCACTGGTAGGGCTCCATTCAAGGAATAAGCCTGTTTAGTTTAGAGTTGGAGGCTGTGAAAACAAAGCAGCTTCAACACTTTTCCTACAATGTGTTAAACACAGAAGATGGAACATGGAGCTGTGGATGCTTTGGAGTTGGTGAGTAATTAGGTAACGTTATTACTTTATTAGTGTATAATTTATAATGTGTAATTCATTATATTTTTATTTACTCCTTACATGTTTATTATAGAAGTGATGTACTACTCTTGACTCCAACTAATTCTCACTGGAACACATCAATATGTATATCTTGTCTAACATAGTGGTCTTTATGCTGGCTTTTAATAAAAACGTTTTATTTTGAAACCACAGTTTTAACCCTGTATGTGTATACTGTGAGAGGCGTGTTCGTATGCAATGCCGCACGAACTCTCGCTGAGTGTGTGTCTGCTTTGTATGTGCTGCCCCTGAGCCCGAGGACAGACAGCAGCAGCTGTAACTCACACAGAACAAACGGGGTCAAGGGATGCCAAAACTGTACTGACTGGAAAGTCAGGTCAGAGGTCACGAAGGCAGCAAAACACATCGAGAGTCGCTCGCAATGATGTCTATTTCTGAACCAGCTGGTCCTCGAGACTTTAGTCAAGCATTCAAAACTGATCATCAAGTAAAGCGCTTGTGCTCCAACGTGCGTACATTCAGTTAGTGCGTTCAGTTAGACACTTAAGTGAAAATGTGGCAGTCATCTGTCCAGCACTGTTAGCAGTGAAGGAGATGCAGCAGATACTTTAATAAATAGATTTTTACTGAAGTCTGTGCAATGCATTCTGGGATTCATTTAATAAATACACTTAATCAAAAAAAAATTTTCTATGAACCCATTTTCCCTCGGCTGTATTCAACTACTACTTCATTTAGCGATATTCTACTTTTGTCGCATAGCTGCTTCTATCTTTAGACTGAAAGTAACTTTTCCAGTGACAATCAGGACAATAAAGGCCCCAGTACATTTCATTTAGTCATTTTAAGCCGTCGTAGATGAAACCTCAATGACGGAAACATAATGAAGCCTTTGGCGACCAAAGATCCTTAGCAGGTCCCCCGAATTAAACAACGAAATACGTTACGTTACATAAAAGCATTTACTGAGCTTGTCAGTGTCGGAAACCCCGTTAGAGCTCGGTTAAAGTTTTTAAAAGATCATAGTCATGGTTAAAAGAAGCGTTAAAATCTGTTGTTTTATTGACCTATCCATCCAAACTCCTTCCTATGCTGACTTTGTGGCTCTGAGTTTGTCAATTGAACAGTCTGCTTTAAAATTTTGACAGTGTTGGACATTTACAACCAACAGCTACAAACCACCCAATCTTATTAAATGACTACACTGAGTGATGCGATGTTATAGGCACCATTTCTATAAAAATAATAATCTGAAGGGTAGAGTAGTGTTACATTTCACCATGAATTCATTGCACAGACTGCAACAAAATATCTGGACAAATGATCTACGTTTGGCCAGAAAGATGAACAATACACCACCGGATAACATGATACATCCTAAAATGCAAATTGCACCTCAACAATACTTAAAAAAAAAATAAAAAATGTTTCCTCTAAAATGTGCATCGTATTTCCTCATATTATAATGCGGTCAAGTGTTGTTTAAATCCCTCACCAAGCAGCAGATCACCAGTAAACATTAAAACATTAGGAATGTTCACTGAAATAAAAAGGGAAAAAAAAATGTTTAAAAGAAAACTAGTTAATAGAAAATTTGCCATAAAAGCTATAATGTTAAAAAGTGTTTAAGATGAACTTCCTGTACTGAGTTATATAACATAGATGCCGGGGAACAATTATGAGTGTTAACCTCTAAGATATACAGTCACAATCCTCAACATCTAGCAACTACAATACTTTAGTGTTCAGAAATTCCCATATCCCAGCCTACGGTGCGTAGAAAGTACCATTGTGGAAAAGTGAAGGAGTACGGAGCCTCGACTCAGGGGAGGGTGGGGCAGCAGGTCAGACTCTGATTCGGAACATGCCCTGGCTCAGCTGAAGGCGGAAGAGTCGACAGTTGGCGATGCGCAGGGCGGCGCAGGTGGTTTTGGAGAGGTCGCTGGGTAACATGGGCTTGGTGCGATGCCACGTCCCAGTGCTGCGGCGGAACTCACGGATGTAGTCGAAGCTCGAACCTGCGCGCACAGGAAAATAAAAAATCATGAGGTGACCAGATCAGATCCCTGCGTTCTACCACCACCTTTTACTTACCTGTGTCCAGGTCTCCCACCACGTAAATGCTGGCTCCGATCGCCACGGCGCCGTAAACAAACGATGAGCTGGTCTGGATACACAAGCTCTGGTCGTCCAGGATCATCCACCTGCACCCGAAGCACAACAACGAGCTCGTTACACGAGTATCAAACAGTGAGCTGGTGCTCTATCCTGGAGGCTACTTGGGTGAAAGAATATAATGAAGTTCTTTAAAACACCGGCTCATAAGACTCCCCTAAAAGCGTTCGGGGATTTCCCCATTGAGATTATGGACATAAATATATGTTTAATGTTTCCTTAATTGAGATTACTTACAAGAAAATGAATGAAAACGGAAATTCCCACGGTTGAGGATCAGCTTAATGTGATTCATGATATTTTTGTTGTGATGGAGGTATTAGATCAGATTTAAAGTAAACCAGTAGGATTACATTTACTCTCCTTAGCTGCTCTACAGTCATGGATCCGTTTATGGGGGTTTTTTTTTCTTCCATAAGTGAAGGTAAATAGAAGCATGCCCCTGTTTAACTTAGTTTTATGTATTTTTTACATATAAGCACATATATATACACACGTGTGGATTGATGCAAGAATGTAAATGTGTGCATATATATGTGAGCATAAGTGTGAACGTATGTGTGTTTATTTTTGTTTTTTTTATTTTGTACTGAATGTTAAGAACTGGGATGTGATAGGAAATCTGCTCATGCTGTACCGCTGTATATCGTATACTTGTGCTTCTGTTCCAAATAGAAATTAAAATAGACTCCGACCACATAATTGCATAGTTTGGTTCAAGTTTGGTGGCGACTGTGTGAATTTTTTTTTTTGTTTGTCTTGAGGAGACATTCCTGCTCGTAAAAACAAGTAAAAAAAAAAAACACACTGCTGACAAAATTCCTTTGGAAGCAGCAGCGTTCCCATACAGACCTCCTCATCTCGTCATGGTAGAACTCAGACTTGCACGTCATCATGTGTCGCTGCTCTGGGTTGTCGTGCTCTTGGCTTCTCACTCCACCGAACACGTAGAGCTCCTGGCCGACGCCGCACGCCACCGAGCCGAATCTGACCGCGACAATTTTGATTCAATTTAGACAATATCAAACATCTGAAGGGACGCCGTCCACATAACATGACATTTAAAAATTAAACGATAGGTCTGACAAAGAAGGTGAGATTAAAACACTGATTAAAAAAACTGATTTGATTATGACAACAAATCTCGAAATCTCCTTCTACTCAAAAAATGTGTTTTCCTTATTATCACTTCACGGTGCAGTTTGTTCTCGATATGTCAGTGTGACTGTCTGTGGTGACAGCTGTCAATCAGACACATGTCAGTATGACTGGTATGACTGCGGTGAAATTGGTCAAACTGAAACTAAAAGTGACAACTTTAGGGAGTGTGGCAATAAATACAGCTGTGTTTCATTTCCTGTTGTGTAATGCATGAAAGTACAGTTCTATATGAAGTTAAATGTTAGTGGATAGATAGGAGATAAAAAAAAAAGGCCATTAAACAAAGAGGAAGGAAACGCATTTTAACTTAAAAGCAGCTGATCGAATCAAAGGTCTCGTTTTCTTCGGTCCTGCTCCACAACAGCTGATCAAAGGCGTTTACCTTCTCTCTTTCAGAGGACAGAGGCCCGTCCACTGCTGGGTTTTGGGGTCAAAGCATTCAACAGAGTCAAACAGCTTCCCGTAGGAGCCCCCACCCATGGCATAGATCTTCTTATTCATGGAGGCGTAGCAGCCGACCTGATGGGGGACAAAAAGATGAGTGTGCAAGTCAGCGAGCGGAGATCCGTTCACTGTGGCAAAAATGAATCATTCAAGTCAACGAACTGTCTAAGTTCAGGAGAAGTCTGGACAAGGGTCATGTTGGCCCTCTGGGCCCATTCTGCATGGTCACGTATGTCAGTTCTGTTGTAAGTGTGCGTCACACTGTCTGGAAATGTCTAATATGAGAATAGTCATTGCACGGACTAAAGGATAGACAGAATGAGTGAATATGTAGGAAGACTATGTACATTTTTATATTTGTGTTCTTCTCTTCAGCGTTTTAGGTTTGTGTTCAGTGCTGAAACATAAGGATTTGTAGTTTCCCTTAAACAAATTAACTACCTTGCGGATCATGGTCATGCTGGTTTGCAGCTTCCAGGTACTGAAGTGAGGGTCGAAAGCTTCAACGGTGATCAGCTCCGTTTCTCCGTTCTCTCCCCCGAGAACGTAGATGAGACCATCCAGCTCCACCGCGCCAAAGTTCTGACGAGCCTGCGTACATGACGTGAATATCAAACCCCTCGTGTCGCAACATCCTGTTAACCTGACTATACAAGAGTGAGTGAGAGAAAAAGAAACCCCTATTGATGTCATGTTGCAGACTAATAAAATGTATCATCCAAAATGTGGATGATAAACAAAAAGTAACCACAGCTCTGAATCATTAGACTACTCTACAGGAGGGGCTCTGGCTGTGCGATATATATATATATATATATATATGAAATCACAAAACTATCTTTTCTTGTAGTTTTTTAACATCCGATTAGCATTTTTTTGTAGTTGTTTAAATTACATTATCGTAATTATCACATTATGTGAATCAGATATTCTGGTCTATCAGTTATAATGGAAAACATTACAGCCAATATTATTTGTTATATTATATCGAGCTCCAGGTCCTTATTCTGAATTTCTATCTGAATTTGCAGAATTTGCATCAGGCTTGGTCGTTAAATCAGATAAAGTAATTATTGTAGGTGATTTTAATATTCATGTCGACAACCATAGTGATAGTCTTAGTACTGCATTTATCTCTTTGTTAGACTCAATTGGCTTCTGTCAGAGTGTAAACAAACCGACTCATTGTCTGAATCACACTCTTGACCTTATACTCTCATATGGCATTGAAATTGATCATCTAATAGTCTTTCCACATAATCCTATCCTATCTGACCATTTTCTAATAACCTTTGAGTTCATACTACTGGACTATAAGCCTTTTTTCAGAAACTCCTACAGCAGATGTTTATCTGACAGTGCTGTAGCCAAATTTAAGGAAACAATTACTATAGTATTAAATTCAATGCCATGTCTTAATGTTACAGAGGACTTAGCAGCTTCCTGTAGCCCCTCACACATAGATCAGCTCGTTAGTAATACTACAGAGTCATTACAGACAACTCTTGACTCTATTGCACCTCTGAAAAAGAAGACAATAAAACAGAGGAGGTTAGCACCATGGTATAGCCAGCACACTCACAAATTAAAGCAAGAGGCACGTAAATCTGAACGTAAATGGCGTGCCTCTAAACTGGAAGAATCTCGCCTAGCCTGGCAAGATAATCTTGCAATTTATAGGAAGGCTCTGCGTAATGCCAGAACAGCCTATTATTCCTCATTAATTGAGGAAAATAAGAACAACCCCAGGTTTCTCTTCAGCACTGTAGCCAGGCTAACAGAGAACCACAGCTCTATTGAGTCATCTATTCCTTTAAGCCTAACTAGTAATGACTTCATGAGCTTCTTTAATGATAAAATTATAAATATTAGAGACAAAATTCATCACCTTTTGCCCTCAACAGGCAGTCATCTGATTTCAGATACAGCAAGTTTGGAAATAGCTATAAAATCTGACATATATTTAGACTGCTTTTCTCCCGTCGACATTAAACAAATAACTACAATAATTACTTCATCTAAGTCGTCAACCTGTCTCTTAGACCCCATCCCAACCAGGCTGCTTAAAGATGTATTACCTTTAGTTAGCCCGTCCTTATTAAATATGATTAATCTGTCTTTATTATCAGGATATGTACCACAGTCCTTTAAAATAGCTGTGATTAAGCCTCTTCTTAAAAAACCAACTCTAGATCAAGAGGTTTTAGCCAATTACAGACCAATATCAAACCTTTCTTTCATCTCTAAGGTACTTGAGAAAGCCGTAGCCAACCAACTATGTGACTTTCTCCACACAAACAGTTTATTCGAGGAGTTTCAGTCAGGATTTAGAGTAAATCATAGCACAGAGACCGCACTAGTTAAAGTTACAAACGACCTCCTAATGGCATCAGACAAAGGACTCATCTCTGTACTTGTCCTATTAGATCTTAGTGCCGCATTTGACACCATTGACCATCAGATTCTCTTACAGAGACTGGAATACCAAATTGGCATTAAAGGAACCGCCCTAGGCTGGTTTAAGTCATATTTCCTAGACCGTTCTCAGTTTGTTCATGTTCATGATGTAGCCTCCATGCAAACCAAAGTTTCTCATGGAGTCCCACAAGGTTCTGTATTAGGGCCACTTCTTTTCAGTTTATATATGCTTCCCTTAGGGAACATTATTAGGAATCATTCAATTAACTTTCACTGTTATGCTGACGACACCCAATTATATTTATCGATCAAGCCTGATGAAACCAATCACTTGACTAGACTTCAAGCATGCATTAAGGACATAAAAAATTGGATGACCCACAATTTTCTGAAGCTAAATTCAGAAAAAACTGAAGTTCTCCTAATAGGACCCAAACACCTTAGAAACTATCATTCCAGAGATTTAGCCTTAGATGGGATCACCCTGGCCACCAGCTCCACCGTAAAAAATCTTGGCGTTGTTTTTGATCAAGACTTGTCCTTTAATAACTATATAAAACAACTTTCGAGGACTGCATTCTTCCACTTGCGTAACATTGCCAAAATCAGACACATCATTTCTCAAGTGGATGCAGAAAAACTAGTCCATGCATTTGTTACTTCTAGGCTGGACTATTGTAACTCTTTGCTATCAGGCTGCTCTAATAAGTCTCTTAAGAGTTTGCAGCTGATTCAGAACGCTGCTGCACGTGTTCTGACAGGAACCAAAATCAGAGATCACATCTCTCCCATTTTGTCTTCCTTGCACTGGCTACCTGTTAAATCTAGAATAGAATTTAAAATTCTTCTCCTAACTTACAAAGCTCTTCATGGTCAGGCACCATCATATTTAAAAGAGCTCATAGTACCTTACCACCCCACTAGAACATTGCGCTCCCAGGATGGTGGGTTCCTTGTGGTTCCTATAGTGTCTAAAAGTAGATTGGGAGCCAGAGCTTTCAGCTATCAAGCTCCTCTTCTGTGGAATAAACTACCACTCTGTGTTCGGGAGGCAGACACGATCAACACCTTTAAGAGTAGACTTAAGACTTTCCTGTTTGATAAAGCTTATAATTAGGGCTGGCTCAGGTCATCCCTTAGTTATGCTGCCATAGAACTAGACTGCTGGGGGACTCACATACTCTCTCGCTCTCTCTCATTCTCTCTCTCTCCTTATCTATCCATCTATCTAATCCATCTATCTATCATGTTACTAATTAAACTTCTTCCCCGGAGTTTCTGTGCTCTCTCGCCCAGCAGGTTCTTGTGGACTTTGTCTGCTGCTGTGGTCCTGCGTGGCGTCTACTGCATGTGTTGTCGCCGTCATCATTGTTGCCATATCCCCATTACAGTTTATAGTTGTGTAATGATTTGCTGCTACTGTAATAATTCATCATTCATTGTAACCTATTCTTATCATCAACTGTAATTCATTATTATTCATTGTACAATATGTGGAGTGTACAATATGTGTGTGTTGATTTGTTCTGTACATGTGACATCATTGCACGTCTATCCGTCCTGGGAGAGGGATCCCTCCTTTGTGGCTCTTCCTGAGGTTTCTTCCACCTTTTTTCCTGTTAAAAGGTTTTTTGGTGGGCAAGTTTTTCCTCACTCGAATCGAGGGTCTAAGGACAGAGGGTGTCACTCCCTGTACAGATTGTAAAGCCCTCTGAGACAAATGTATTTTGTGATTTTGGGCTATATAAATAAAATTTGATTTGATTTGATTTGATTTGATAATTTACGCTGAAGGCCATTATTTACAGTGGTCACTAATATATAGTCAACATATGTGAATGATGCCACTTTTCTCTATTTAAATGTGAGCAGGTGGCTGTAAGTTGTTCGTGGTTGGTGTTAAATCTGCCTGCGCTGCCAACTGGAGCTGAAACTGAATCTCTAACCGCAGCGCTGCTGACACCTAGTGGTCGTGAAGTAAAAGTGAGGAAGAGCGTACTGTAACATGGCCGCACAAAGTGCACTTTGTATGATCGACTGATAATTCAGCCATCTTAAAGATCACAAACTGCAGCAAATTCCAACAGCAAATGTTTTTTTGTTTTTTTCCCATCCCTCTACTGAGCTGCGTGGTGAAAACGAAGGAGGGAGGGTGCAATTAAACAATCTAAAGAGGTCACTATACAGTTATTTGTAATAGAAGGTTGAACTGTTTAACAGGTGTGTATACCTGTAGCAGTGGAGGTATGGGGCTCCAGCTGTTGGAGTCGGGGTCGTATTTCTCTCCGCTGTCCAGGACTGTGTTGTTTTCATCTGTTCCGCCCATGACGAACAGAAAACCCTCTAACAGACAGGAAAAACAACGTTAGAAAGTTAGAAAGCTGTTAATCCGCAGCGGCGTTGGATTTATTTTCTCTACGTCCAGCACTGACCGGCAGCGACCACCCCGTGGCCCAAGCGGGCGACGCTCATTGGCTGGAGCTCGATCCAGGACTGTCTGTTGGTGTCGTAGAGCGGACACATGCAGCGCGTCACGGTGGTCGGCTTCCTGCTTCTGTACGGGAAGAAAACCAACAGAGCAGACAGGATATGAACCTCTGGTTGTGACCATGTTGCACTTATTCACACACAAACACACACAGACACACACAAAAAAGGCCAGTGTGTGCCAAAGAAGTTCTCTAAATTTACAACCATTTGTGTGTTATTCTCCTGACTCATGAGTTATTATTATGATTATAACATAAAGGATAATAATAATAACACTGTAATGATAATTATATGGAATACAAATTAATGACGCAAATAAAGACAGCAGACAGTAACTCACTTGCGATCCTCTCCTCCAGCAATAACAATACACTCAGAGTAACCTCGAGGTTTGAACGCGGCGAGCATGGCCTCGCCCTGCAGCGGACTGTCTGCCAGCACCGGCTGACAGTGCTCCCTGATCACCTCCCTCATTAGGGGCTCCCCCATGGCCTGATGGGATACAACACACACACCACACACACACACACACAGATATAAGCTTTGTGCCACTTTACTTCATCACATGCCTTCTGTTAAAAACACTGCAGAGCGTATATATTTGTGCACCTGCTCTCTCAGGTAGCTGACGTCCAGACCCTGCAGCCACACTGCAGACATCACCTCCTTCATGTGCACCTGTGAATACACACGGAAAAGAGGCTCACGTTGAAAAGGCTTTATACAACAAAGATGAGCTCATCTGTTAAAGGGGCATTCCGTCAATATTACACACACACACACACACACGCAGCCTGGAGGAGGTTGTACAAGTCTTTAAAAAAAAACAAAAAAAACCCCCAATGTTGTGATCAGGATTATCTTTGCTTACAGTCAGATCACAAAATCTATAAACCTCTATTCATACGACGGTGATGGTAGAGGTGCAACATATGGACTGGAGGAGCCGGGAATTGAACCGCCGATCTTCTGATTAACAAAGGTCCGCGCTACCTCTGATCCACAGGCACCCCTCAGGCTAAACATCAGTATCATCTCAGCCTCTGCTGCTCCAGTTTTGTCTTTATACTACCTTCAATAATGTTGTGTATAAAAAAAAAATACATTCAAAGGATTCTGTCACAGTGAATGTCAGCTCTACATTGTAAATATTTCATCACTGTGCAGATGGATTCGAGACATTATGTAACTTTGACAATCTAGACTTGATGATTTTCATAATGCGCCAATAGAAACATGAAAAAATACATTCACATTTCTAACACACGACATTGTGTTTGTTAAATAGTAAGCTGTGACTTAAAGTGAATGTGTTATAACATGATGCTTCTTTACAACATTAGCCTGAAAAACCTGTTCGCTCCAGAGCCAATTAAAAAGGTCAAAATGTTCTCAGGCCAGTGGAAATAAAAACCATTCAAGTGTATTTAAAATACATTGAAATATAACAAAGTAGATTTCAAGTCCATTTAGATAAAAACGCACTTATTGTAAATAGATTAAATGTATAGCAATGTTATGCTATCGTAAAATACTCAATAGCATATTTTTACCACACTTAATTTAAATTGAAATATAGTGTACATGTAACAAATACAATACTGTGAAATACATATGTAGTAAAGTTTGAGTTCAATATGTGAAGATAACTGATGTAAAATACTTTTTAGTGTTTTTCAGTAAGTGTCTTAAAAAAATATTATACTATTATTAAAGCACACTTATACAATGTTTATGTTTAATATACTGGACAAATTTTATACTCAAGTATGTTACGTTTAAAAATATATTCCAGTATTTCCAAACTTCACTTAAAGACTACTGAATCAGAACATGTACAAGAATATATAAACATATGAGCAAACATAAAATAATTAATACATTTGCAGTATATTAAGTATACTTAAAGTTGTTCCATTTTGTGTATTATTAATAATTTTCATACTTGGGTGTGCTATTTTGATTGACTAATTGACTGATTAATCATTTTGAATCATTATATTAGAAAGAATACCCAAGTTCTTTTTTCTAAATTTCCCTGTGACAGCAAACTGAATATCTTTGGGTTGTGGACTATAGGTGATGACAAAACAAGATATTTTAGGAAGCATCTTAGACATTTTTCTAATTTTTTTTTACAAAACCGTGCAGAAAATTTAGAAAAAAACTCACATTTCTACAAAAACTTTATGAATTTAGTTAAGGTGAGAAAAAAACGGTCTACTCGTCTATCTTTTCCTCTCTTGTCTTAACTCCGTTACCCACCCTGCGATCCTCCGGGTCATGTGCGAACCATCGCACCACAGCCTCCAGCACGTGCTTTTCGTTGCCCACATTCAGCTTCTCCATCGCCAGCACCTCGCAGAGCCGGTCCGGAGGCATCTCCCTGAACTCCTCTGTGAGCGCCACATCGCGGAAATGTGTCTGCAGGAACTCGGTGGCAACGTAGTGGACGTGGTAAAGGCAGTAGTGCAGAGAGAAGAGCCGGATGCCGATACAGTTCTCTGCTGTGATGCAGCTTTCCAGGAACTGGCAACACAGGGACTTGAGGTCAATCATGAGGAGCAGGTCAGACGCCTGCACCATGTCCTGGATGGTCTCTTCACTCAAAGAGATCTGTGTGTTGAGGATAGACAGACACACACACACACACACATACAAATGCAGATAATGAAACAAAGAGAAGGGTGGGGCAACACAGGCCTAACGGATATCCACAACAATATGAGAGGATGAGCAGGAAACAATGACTGGTGTTTACCACATCTAAAACCTGCATGTCACACTCACTTCACCACTGAAGATGTAGTCCAGGATCTGTTTCATGATGGGCATGGAGACCCCCTGCAGCTCAATCCTATATGTTGACCCATCTTCCTTCGGGGGATTGTAGTTCAGCTTGGTCCTAACGATAAATCATCAATCACAACTGAATATGGCAGAACATGCAGTGTTTATAACCGTCTGGGTTCAAATAGCTTTGCTGTTAGCCAAAGTGGACACACCCTATTTGCTGTAAACACACCAGACAAAAATAGCACATCCATGCTAATATCTTCACTGACTCTATGCTGAAATACCAGAGCAGTAAATCACTGGTGAACGGTCTGACCTGATGTAAGGACTAGCTGCAGCCAGGATGTTTTTCTGGACAGGGAGCTCCTCTCCATCCACCACCAGCAGCGCATCATGGAAACTTTGCTCTTGCCAGAAGGTGCGAAGGACCCTGAGGAGTTTCTGTGAATGTTGGGGGTCTGAAACCTTGGAACCAGGTTCACTTGATCCAGAATCAGGCATATCTAGGCTGGTGACAGCCCGGAGACGGACCGTTCACTCCTGTTTAAAAACAGGAAACGTCAAGCACAACTTCATTCATAATATCTCCCAGTTTCATACAACACGCCACAGTTGGCAGTGATGGGCTCGTTAATAAACATACAAACGTTCAATTTTACCTGAAATTATAAGATGATAAGTGTATCCACGTATGCCGAATATTGCCGAATGATAACAGCTCGTAACACGAAGCATTCATCAATCCACAAGTATGAAAATGTACTAAGAACTAAAAGGGCCTCTTTAAACTGGCATTTTTCTATCTGAAGTTTGGCGAGGCAGCAGATGTAACAAGGCTAAGCTAGTAGCAAAACAATGTAAATGTCGTTCAACAACAGTTCCTATCGCAAACACCATATAACGTCGTCGGCGATACAATTCAGCATCGGCAGGTGTAGCTAATATTAGCCTTGTAAATGTTAACGTCTGACGAATTTAAGTGGCAAATATGAAACGCTATAAAAACATCAATGTAAGTTAAGTGTAAGCCCTGCACTGTGTGTTTACAAACCTGTCATGTCATGTTTTTCCTCTTAACAGTTCAAGTTGAATCTTTTTAAGTATCTTACCTTAAGACCAGGAAATACACCTTTCTTGTGGGTACAGACTGTGCCTCACTACATGTGGTACAGCATGAATCACTCCAGGCGAAAATGTTCCGAGTGGACGTTTAGACATGTATGCTGCTGCGTTCAATGCTGTAGGACAGACGGGAAACACAAAAGAGCGGATAATTATACCATTGTGTGGGCTACGTATCCAACACTCTCACTCTCACTCTCTCTCTCTCTCTCTCTCTCTCTCTCTCTCTCTCTATCTATATCTATATCTATATATATATATATATATTCAGGAGCCAGATTTTTAATAACATAATAATAACACACACACACACACATACATATATATATATATGTGTGTGTGTGTGTGTGTGTGTGTGTGTGTGTGTGTGTGTGTGTTATGTTATTAAAAATCTGGCTCCTGAACGCAGCGCCGGCAAGGCGGAAAAACAGCGTTCCAATACTCAACGAGCAACTTGTACGCCAGCAGTATTTTGATTAAATCACTTGTTCAACTGATATTATTAACGTTGTAGTAACGAATCTGTGTATTTTGTCCCGGAAAGTTATGATTTACAAAACAGTTCTGCGTTTATTGTCGATATTTCAAAGTGGTATTACGAAGGTTAAATTAAAAAGAAGCGGAACGAGGCCATACTGTCATGTGCTCAGAATAATGCCAAATAGTATTTCCGGTATGAGTAACTCCTTCTTGGTATGGGTGTGGTTTTTAGTCAGATAAATCACCTTCATTTAAAATGTATTTTACGAGGAATCACTAAGTATTTATCGTATCTTATGTGTTTATGGTCATATTAATATGTCCAAGCCCTCGGAACAGTTGAGCTTTTATTTTGAAGGCAAACTCTTCCTCATTCTAGCCACCGTTATAACGTAAACTTGACACAATTTCTGCCGCCATAACGTTGGATAAACGCAAACATTCATATGCTTTTCGCAGGAATATGAAAGGTAATATAAACGACTACTACTAGCGTGGCCTGAGCTAATGTTGCGCTATCTTAGCTAAGAAGGAAGTGGAACATTTGCATGAAACTGGAAACTTCCAGTAAAGTGACCAGTTTTTCATGTTTAAGAGATAATTTACAACCACATAGTCAGAATGTGTCGTGTTAAAATCAGAAATAAGAATTAGATAATGGCTTAATAGCTGATGTGTCTTTTTTCTGTCGTTTCCAGCGTGTTAATGTGACGGAGGAACCGCTGAACATTGTATATGTTTGCCTGACGGAACATTATTGGAGACACACAGTTTGAAACTACAAACATGCCTCGACCTGCTCGTAAAAGACTGTCTCCGTGGATCGAGAGCCTGATCCAAAGCTATGGCGGCGAGGAGCGCTGCAGTGGGCAGCTGAAGGCTCATGTAATCGGGGTGGGTCAGATGTCTCAGTCCCAGGCCCAGAACATTGAGGGCCCCACAGGGCTGCTCTTCCTGTCCGACGAGGTGCTCCAGATCCCCGCCGTTCTCACCGCCTCTGCCTGGGAGCATCTTCAGGAGCAGGAGGACCGAGAGTGTTACACCAGCCTGCTCAACACCACGGTCTGCATCCAAGACTACCGGCTGCAGTTTCACATGTCCCTGGAGCAAACCAAGTGCAGATTTTTCTTATCAGTTGGAGAGCTGGTTACCACTGCAGCTGGCCCGGTTAAAGAAAACACCCCTTGCTGCACCACACTGCCCTCCATCAAGCTGAAGATCTGTAAGACATGGAAGACGCTGCTGGGTCAGCAGGAGCTGGACTCCCAAAACAGCCAGGATGGGTTCGATCTGTCAGAGCTGCTGGGGGAGTGGCAGCATGACTGTCTGCAGACGGTGCTGGAGGATGTACGCGAAAGGCTGATGATGATGGCGAGGAAAAGACCCTCGAGTCCGCAGCCGTCCACCTCGACTTGCAAGCCGCCGCCGACCCTTCCAAGCGCGCACGCCACGAGCTGGGACGTGGACAGAGTCAAATATAAAGGTGTGGAATGTTTCAGCGTCCCCGTGAAGTGTCTTCTCGTCCCAGAAGAAGATAGAAGTGGGCTTCTCGCTGCCTCTGATGAGAATAACCAGCTTTCTGTTGACGATGCCGACTGGCGAATAGCCGAGCCAGCAGTTGTAGAGCGAGAACGCCGCACCGACGAGAACTTCCCTCCCCCTGAGGAGGACAGCATGCTGCATGAGGACACTATCACAAGGATGATTGGCAATGACATCAGACCTTTATCCAACCCTTGGGACATGTTTTCTCCACCCGGTGACATCTGCTCATCCTCTGATGCATCGTTGGAAACCACACCGATCCAGCCCCCGCGCAGTCCCGCCATCGCTAACTCCACGCCTGAACATCCTGTGATCCTAACCAGCACGCAACCTTCCGTCCACAGCTCGAAGGAATCCCAGCACAGCAAAAGAGAACACAGCTTCTTCCCACCATACCAGAAACAGCCACCCAACGCCACCTGCTCTTCAACCTCAGTTTCTACGGATCAGTGGAACCTGTCACCTGCTGCAAACGAACACCGCACCCACACAACACAGCCAGATATACCAACTTTGGACCAAGAAAACCAGATTTTGGACATGTATGAGGAGACTATTGAGAGAAGATATAAGAAGGCAAAGAAACGGAGAAGTGAGCCCACACCAGAAGTACTTACTATATTGAGGGAGGAAGAGGAAGTTCAGATAAGTGGGAGCCCTCCGTCGTGGCTCTTTGACACTCAGACGGACTCCCGGGTCAAAGACAGCAGCAGCAGCAGCAGCGGCAGCGGTAGCGGTAGCAGCAGCGGTAACCTGCAGGGTAAACCTGTAGGGACGTCCTCGAGAAAGACTCCCACTGCTCACAGCGATGGCAGGCCGTTTTCTTACTCTTACCAAGTGTCGGGACAGAATCTGCAGGATTTCAGCCGAGTTAAAGTTTCAGAATCGTTGCTGCACTGGGCGGTGAAGTATCTTGTCCACACAACACGCCGGTAACGGCAGAGGTCGCTTCATTTTAACTAGAAAACGCTGAAGACCGTTTCAGTTGGTTTTATTGCCATTGTTTGTTCATCAAATGAACGCCTGGCAGCCGAACATGCAGCATGGCAACAAGGCCACGTACACCCATCTGAACACTCTCTGACGCTTCCACATCAGGAGAGCTTACAGCTTTTTTAATATACATACATATATATATATAATTCAATTTTATGACTTTAAGAAATGTGCAGCATATCTCAGGTTAGCCAGTTGCCTTTCTCAACTTTAAATGCTACACAGACTATGTAAGTTATACTGCATAGTGCCGTATACAATAATGTTTGATTGAAAGGAAAGTATTGATTGAATGTTTTCAAGAGCAGCTCTGTATATTTGAATCTATTTTTGTACAGTATGTCTTAAGCAATGAATAAAAAATCTCATTTGTATGATGCATGCCTATATATATATATAAAGTGAAAAAATATACCTCTATGAAATATTTACGACTGTTCATCTTAAAAATAAATACAAATAATAAAATATTCCTTTTATTTTGAAAGAAAATCTTAACTCAAGGTCCACTTACTAGATTTTTCCCGTGCTGTCACCCACATGTCATAGTCTTCCTCAGCAGGTAGTTTGCTTAGTTGAAAACTAGAAATATTTCAGTGAACTTGAGAAAATGTGTATTATCACTGTAAAAAAAAAAAAAACACAACGCGCAAAAACACAATGTGCTTGTTTTTTTCACACTTTTTACCACATCTCATGGCCTTCTTCAGTAGATGGAGGGAGCTGCTGAGTTATGGAGATGGTTAGGTTGCATGATCTCAGTAGAAAATGAGCATCTTAAAATCATAAATTCTAGCTCCCTTCATTTAGCAACGTTAATACTGAAAACACTGTTAACCGTCAATAAATCAGTGTAGCGTGAGTTTATATTCTTGATAATGTTGAATGCTGCTTTATTATAGAGAGATATGCCGTAACAGTATTTCAGAGTAGTGGTAGTTTTCTATTTGTCCAGAAGATGTCACCAAATACCAGACATGGAAGTAGAAATGAGTTGGGTTGAGTGGATCGGTTCAGTAAATGCTGCAGCTGGTGAGGTTATACAGAGCGGCTGTTGTAAATGATGCAATATGGATCAAATCAGGATTTCTGAATCCCATAGTTACACGTTACTAACTAATGACACCGTAAGAGAATAGCAGCAGCTGGAGCCTTCGACAAGGTTTAGTGATTCTGAAAGTGTGACTTATATATATATATATATATATATATATATATATATATATATATATATATATATATATATATATATATTTATAAAACTTTTGAGAATAGAATTAACAGTCTTCCTCCGATGAATTAAAAGTTGAATTTCTGAGCAATAAAACGCACCCTGTTCATTTCAGCACACTCATTCGGATACAGACCGACGTGGTCTGGAATGACCATTAGCTTACGGTAGCTAATGTTAGCTAACCTTTTTTTTAATAATTATTATTATTATTATTGCTGTGTATCCGACATTACTGAGTTAGTTTGCTGACTTTATGACTCTTACACACAGTGACGGTGATGTACAACATAAATTCATGTACATTATCCAGAAAGGGGAAAAACAAAATGTGAATCCAACGCGTCATCATCTAAAAAACTCCTGAGTGTTCATGGCATTACGTTAGCTACGCTGTCTTCCTCCTGCCAATTAAAAAAAATTAAATTCCAAAACAATAAAAGGCTATATTTGTTAATTTCTACACGCTCAGAGGTTTTCTGCTCCAGACTCTCTTAGCTTAGTAGCTTATGGAAGCTAATGTTAGCTAAACGTATAAAGGAGTTGGTGCTGCAGCTGGATATACTTGAGAAACCAACATTGTTGGGTCAGTTCTCTGACTCTATGACTCTGCTGCCTCTACAACCTTACTCGGTCCGGCTCATTATGGTAGCTAATGTTAGCTAAACGTATAAAGGAGTTGGTGCTGCAGCTGGATATACTTGAGAAACCAACATTGTTGAGTCAGTTCTCTGACTCTATGACTCTGCTGCTGCTACAACCTTACTCGGTCCGGCTCATTATGGTAGCTAATGTTAGCAAATTGCTGTGTAACATTGGTTAACTAGTTTGGTGACTGTGGTACCGGTTTGAAACAGTTTTGTCCCCTTGTGGTGTAAATGTAAAGACGAACGTTTCACCTCTTAAATTGAACTTTTTGAATAGATTTATTGAAATGTCTGAAATATTTATGCCTACAGAGCTGTAACAGTTGGTTTTTAATACTTTAACGGGTCTAACTCATTGCATCGCTGAAGATATAATATAAGATGTACGTACGCATGTGATTCTTGTGTTTAAAGCAACAGTTTCTCTTGGCTTTGAGAAACATGATCTCATATCTATCGGAATATTGTGTCCAAAAAATGAAAAATGAACACAGGGATATTGTATAATAATGTTCTATTAGTTGTATGATGAAGGGGTGTCTCTATAGCACGGTGCATGAATTAATTCCCTATTTTCATTAACACTCCAATAAGCATTCAATAGCCCTGGATTTGGATTAAATGTCATTAATATCAATTCTAAAATCAGCACGGAGAGACAAAATTTAGATTTAGATTTAGAGACAAGTCCTTTGAAAATGTCTAATCCTGCATGTGGGCTGTGCACGTCTCCTACTTGCATGTTAGTTTAGTTTTATTTGCTAATGAATCACCGTCTGCTAAGAGAGAAACAGAGAAAAAGAGCAACTTCTGAGTTTATCCTCTGAAAGCTCCAAACCTCTAATGTAAGCAGGAGACAGCTGTGCGCACTTGTGAAGTTGTTATAATCCTCCTTTGACCTATAAACAGGAAAATACATAATATAAAGCATCATGCTCACATCTACAAATAATACACTGTCCGTGTTGTCCTTGTAAGGCAATACAGTGCTGACTCCTGCCTGCCTGGGGGGGGGGGGGGGGGTAATTAAAACGCCGCGGCTTCATTTTGTCCAGCTTTGTTGCAAGCAGAGCCATCCCATCCATCCCATCCATCCCATGCAGCAGAGCGGTCATCTAGATGGATAAGAGCTCAGTTTAGATGACCATCCAGGCCTTCCCATACCAACAACTAATAATCATGTTGTTGTTTTGTTTGTCTGTTTTTTCAATTGAAATGTTTAGTCTGTCTTCACAGTGCTTGCTTTGTCAATGATCTAATACCGGAAGATATTTAATATATAAGATTAAATTACCAAGCGAATCAAAATAAGCAACTTCCTGGTGATGGTTGGTTTCAGGGTCTCTGGGCTGATGATCTACGTAGTGTGCTGTGTGTGTGTGTGCAGGGTACATTTACATTGCACAAAGGGCAGGTGGTTGGTGTGTGTGTGTGTGAGGGAGGGCGGGGGGATCAATAAGGGGCCCCGAAAGAAGGATTTTGATGATTTACAGTGTTTGAAGATGCAGGAATGACAGCAGCAAACTGAAGTACAAGAACAGACACATTTGGGGGAAAAAAAAAATCATAAATCATAAGCACTACTGTGAGAAAGTGGGTGAGATCACACCATTTGTTACACTTTGCTGTAACATCTATATTTATACCATTGCTGTCACCTTTTCTTTGTGTCTAGCATTGTTTTGTTATATTATTACACCTGCATTTCTGGTTTCATCAAATCAAATTTTATTTATATAGCCCAAAATCACAAAATACATTCATCTCAGAGGACTTTACAATCTGTACAGGGAGTGACACCCTCTGTCCTTAGACCCTCGATTCTAGTGAGGAAAAACTTGCCCACCAAAGGAAAAACTCCATATAGGAGAATATTATAGTATTGTTTAAGTAGAGTTATTATTTATTTGGGTTATATATTAGTCATACTCACCAAGCTTCCCAGGAGATATGAGCAGGAGGCTTCTGAATCACCTTCCTTGATGACTACGCTGGCTACGATCCCTCATATCTATATACAGTATTATTACTAGTGAGACACAATAATCAAAAAATAAAATGAGCAGATAAGAATGTCTCATTGATTCTTGCATGCAGCTCATTCGTTAAGGCTCGGGGTCAAATGTGACTTAATTCATTCATTCACCAGTGGGGGGGTCAAATCAAGGGTGGTTATGGGAAATCGTGAATATAGGTTTCTTATTTTGGGGCTCTCATGCAAGAGCCACAGCAGCAACATGGCCCCTGATGTGTCTGCAGGTAACACAAGGACACAAAACAACAACATGACCACAAAACAAACACAACCTGCTGCAAGTGTGGCGGGAAAAGTGCAATGGTCACACATATATCATCATAATCATATGAATGACTGCTACAGTATTTATGAATGCAGAATAGATTGAAAAATGTGGAGTATGAACAGTGTGTAGGGGATAAATAATGAAATATAAAAGACTGCATGTAAAACGTGAAACACGGTGGAGAGTAAAGCATATTTTACTCAAATAACTAAATCATATTAAAAGTGGAGATAAAGCACGTGAGAAATATAACAGAACAATATTAAAAATAAAATTGATTGATTTGTTTGTGGCTTGTCTTAGTATGTCTTAGTATATAAATATAATAATGCTTTGCCAGTGATTAATATGTAATATAAACCAGTTGTAGTATTTATAGAAGCTGTTTTAATGATAGTAACATCTTAGTAGATAGTAAACCTGCTGTATGTTCTGTGGTGTTTACTATAGAATCAGTGTCTACACAAAAAGCGTCCGTTTCTGTTGGACTGGAGGCAACAAGAGAGTCTGACACGAGTTTAAAGGAAATTGTTTAAGTTATTTTCCCTTTTATACACTTTGTTTTCATTTGAGCGAACCCACAGCAACTCCCAGAAAGGACTCGGCTCTGTTTGCTTGTTCTCTCTGTGTGAGCAACTCTCAGCGTCAGGGGTGGACGTGATATTTCAAACAGCACATCAGTGCGTTTATGTATTGGGTGCCCGGAAATTTTTCCAAATAAACACAGCTTGATTCAACCTGGGTGGGCAGACTTATCAAGCGACTAATTCTATAAACAGATGAGGGAATAACCCGGCATCTCATTGGTTGTTGGGCAGAGTGGGGGGGGAGGACGTGAGGGAGTTCCAGCGCAATGAAATTTTAATTAATGTGGGTGGGCTGAGAACACCACCGACTGTTTATGATGGACAATTTATTTCCCAGTGCAAAGTCAACATAACACAGCAAACGTACAACAATTATTAACATTTCTTCTGGGGGCCTCATGAGGTTGGGGAGCCAGTCAGTGGAGGAGAGGAGCACCGGGAGCAGGCTCAACTTTCCCCGGGACACACTCCAGCTTCTCCGGCGTCATGACTCTCTACCACGGCCGCCTGCCTTCGTTCGGAGTGCCATCCTCGGCTCTGAGCCTCTCTGGTCCCCCGCTGATCTACTTGTACGGAGGGGACAGCGGAGGGGTTGTTCCCGCCGCCTTGAGCTTCATGCCGGCCCGCCAGGAGCCTCCGCAGAAGCCGCCGTACAGCTACATCGCACTCATCGCGATGGCCATCAAGAGCGCACCGGAGCAGCGCGCAACGCTCAGCGGCATCTACCAGTTCATCATGGACCGCTTCCCTTTCTATCACGACAACAAGCAGGGCTGGCAGAACTCTATCCGCCACAACCTCTCCCTCAACGACTGCTTCATCAAGGTGCCCAGAGAGAAGGGGCGACCCGGCAAAGGCAGCTACTGGACGCTGGACACCAAGTGCCTGGATATGTTTGAGAACGGCAACTACCGGCGGAGGAAAAGGAAGGCGAAGAGTCAGCAGGAGGCTCTGGAATCCAAAACTGCCGGACACAAGCGCACCAAGGGCCCGGGGCCATCCAGGGACCCTCAGGCATCTCTGAAACAGACAGAGGTACCAGTAAGGCAGGATGCGGAGAGGATGGAGACACAAGCAGCCTCAAAAGCTGTTCTTGTCGAATTAAATCACGCTGAACAGCAGCAAAATTCACCCACACAGAGTCATAAAGTGTCCCTGAACCAAGACGCAGCTGCGCCCGCCGAGAAGAGGCGTAACGCTCCACAGCCGGAGGATGCGCATCTCCCGGGCGCGTCGCTCCGCCGGGAGCCGGAGGAGAGAAGGTCAGCGCTCAGCGGAAGAGAGAGAGAGAGAGGTCCGCTCTGCGCCGTCCGCTGCGCTGGAAACACGAACTTGGCTGCGCTTGCGCAAGACAGACCGAAAGGAAATGTTCCGAGCAGGGATAAATCGAAATGCTTCAGCATTGAGAGCATCTTATCTAAAAGTGAAGACGAAATGCGCAGCAGCATCCTCGGCTTGGCGGCGGAGGCATGCGCAGAGCGCCAAAGTCCCGCTTTCAGTCCGTCTGTGTTCTTGGGGACTGGACAGCATCAGTTGTACCAGATGGGATTCCCCCTCTGTTCTTACCTGCCACTCACCTATCCCGACAAAGCACTGCATTTTAAATGAGTGCAAAACGTACATCAGACCTTACTGTGTTTTACGCACAGATGCGCAAACATGTAGAGTCTGTAATTAGCTTCACACGATGAGTTCCTGCGGGGCAGCTCGCTGCTCTGCTCTCTCCAGGATCTCTGTCATCTCTGTTCTATACGCAGCTACGTTCAGACAATGTCAGAGACCGCAGGAAGGCTTTAGGATCCTAATTTACGCATGCGTAATTGTCATGTTTGTGCTTATTTTTTTATTTTTTATAAAGACATTGCTCTCTACGGCTGCGCTCTTAAACCTGTGTTTTACTGCGTAGATATGTTGTTATTGTTCAGGTAAATGTTTATGGAGACCTGAGATATATTTCCTTCCAGTAAATATGTGGGCATCATGTCTTGGAACTCAATTGAAATACAGTATAAAAAAAAAAGAGAAGTTTAGTAGTCAAAATGTAATTCATATTCCGCTCTGCTCTGAATATCATGTGCAAAATAAAGTTTAGTTTGGTAATAAAGGACGTTATGGTTTATTTAAAGTTGTGAGTCAGAACCTTCTAAACCCTGAAGGTAAATGTCACCTGTGTATTCTGTTGTTGTAATCAAAAGGTTGTTTTATTAGCAAAAAGAGATATGAAACATTAAAAAAACAATAATAATTTCCAGGAGACATGCAGTCAACCAATCAGAGCGTAGATCAAATGTGCATTAATGTCCTGGACACACAGGACTGAGCGTTGTTCAGTTTTGCTGTTGGTGCGTAGATTTATACTGAGGTCAAAGGTCATCCACGATGTTGACATGAGGACACACAGACAGTATCAGCTAACTCTGGCTAAAGAGTTAGTGTGTTTTCATTCAGCTCGGCCGTGTCGACCTCTTCTGAAGAGGTCGACACACGCTTCATCCTCCAGTAATTACTTCATCTGAAAAAAGGAAAATGACCTGTTCACCTTTTTCCCCATACACACATTGAGGTCCAGTGCTGATATACAGTATATATTATTTTTATTCCTCAAGCCTTCAAAATAAATTGACGCTTCACTGTATTCAAACTCTAACTGTACTATTGCTGCTGCTAGTGGTACTCCACCCATTCACGAGCGAGTATATTCATCATCAGGTTCACCTCTAGTTTATTAGGTCCCTCGCTCTCACACAGTGAATGCAGTGAGGGACCTATTATTTAATATGAATCCGTTCACGTGCCTTCATCAGGCTGTAAACATACGTGTTAGATCAGATGTCATAGTTAGTCAGATAAATGGTAATAATCTTAACGCCAGACAATACTGGCCCCATGTAAATCCACTGGATCGCTCATGTAACATAAACCCAACAAAAAGAAAATAAATAAATAAATAAATATCTGTACTTGTTAACTCATTTTTCTGAGCAGATGCAGTACATAATATTCAGTTTGATGTTCTATTGGATTTTATTTCCTTACTGACTCCATCCGCTGACGTAGACGGAAAGACGCAGGTGAACCTCTCTGTGAAAAAGTTCATATTATTTATTTATTTATTTTATTTTTTATTTTTGTGTCAAACTTCTGCTTCCAGAGTTTAGGAATAAATGTTCACGCTCAAAGCAAAAGTTTGAAGATGCTTTCTAACCCTCTGTTTCATTAAACTGCTCCGAGCTTCTTCCCATTTAACCCCGGCGTACGTCTGCAGCTCTGATGTCCTTAATGAGCCTTTGTTAGCTGTAAAGCGCTGCAGAATGACACCTGCATGAAATCAGAGCGCTACGCTGACAGCATCATTACAAACAGAGCAGCCATGTCTAAATATAGGCCTATAGCTCTGGACACACACACACACACACACACACACACACTTGCCTGGAAGAGCTCGACTCGGCATAGCCGCCGCTGTGCAAATCAGGAATGTTTGTTGAAATAAATAAACTTCCCCACATTTGAGGAGAGGAACTCACAATCACAAGCATTTCCTGTGTATAGGATTCTTTTGGTCAGAACTGTAAATAAAACATGATGAAAACCTCTGAAGGGAAAGAGTTGGAGGAGAAGGTGAGAGAGAAGCAGGAAGAACACACAGTGAGAATTATGGGTTTTAAGTGAGGGCTTTGTGTTCTTTGGGATTTGGGTGTATTTCTAACACAACACGTGTAACCGTCTCTTCATCCTTTCAGTGATCTCTCGAGTCTTTTCCCGAAAAAGCAAAAGCTGGATTAATAAAATGTTGGTTATCTGATGGTGCGTGCGAGTGTTTGAACAGTAAGAGATCCTCATGAGAAGGCAGCTCAGACAAAAAGGGAAATCCTCTCCGTCTTGTTATCTGGAGAAACAAACCGCCGATGGGCTGCGGTTGGGCCTTTACCAGGGTGAGACACCAGCCTGCTGGATAACACACGGTCAACCCTTCCTCCTAACATGCTGGATCACGCTGCGTTCATGAATCAGAGCCACGCACAAACCGTTTTTATTTCCAAAGTCGTTTTTTTTGGTTTGTTTTAAGACTTCTTTAAATCCAAGAGACGTTTTTACATCAGCTGCTATTTGTTCTAAATGTGCTTACTTTAATTATCCTCCCTATTTAAAACAGTCTTTAGCTCTGTTTAGATCATCATACTCATGTATAAACACTTCTAAGTTCTTCTTACTAAAGATGTGCTTTTAATTAGAGTTTAGAGTTTACTTTAGACTTTAGATTTTTTTTTTTTTTTTTTGGGAAGGAGGGATGATTTTCTGATAAGACATCTACCTTGAGAGCTTTTTTTTAAATGTTGTAACTAATGACTTCATTCCTGGTTTTAACTGAATTAAGCATCATGGAGTCATTGTGAGACATAAATAAGAATACAACATTCTGGTTGTCAGGCGGTGAAAAACCTTTTTGTCTGGTGTTGATTTTATATCCGAGTCGCAGACAGTTCCAGAGAAATTCCCCTAAAAATGAGAGAATCCGTTATGTAATCTGAAGCTTAAAATTGTTTAGTAAATCATTTATAAGGGTCAATATAGATATTAGTTGCAATTTAGAATTCCTTTATAAAGTAGCGGCGATTATTATTATTATTATTATTACTGATATTTTCAATGTCAGTAATGAATTTCACAGTCGTCCTCCTCTCTGTCTGATCACTGCTCACAACAACCCAGTTCTTCTTCTGCTCTATCCAAACAAACCAGGAACCCAAAACGCATCACTTCCTGTTTGAAGGGCCGTTCCTCCCCAGGAGAAGAGCCACCAGCCACCAGACGCAGGCGTGTGTTTAGAACGTTGAATGTTGACTCTGAATCACTGTTCTGTTGTGGGAATCAGTCAGAGCAGCAGCAGAATGGATTATGTATTTATATGAAAATGCTGCGAATTATTACTTTGACCTAAAACTCAGTTTTTCAGACTGATGAAGGAGAAAGGCGACGCAGAAGGCAGAGATGTTTAGCACCTTTAAGAGCTAAAAACATGCGGTACTGTATAGTTATCACACAGCTACACTCACTATGTTGGTCAAATATATCAGTAAAAGGCTTTCATTTATTTATTTATTTTTTTAATTTTGAGTTTCTAATAGAGATTGAACTTTTATGTGCTACAGATGAAATCAGTGAAGCCAGCGAGTGAACTGATCCGTCTCCATGACAACTGCTGATGAAGACCTTGTGATAAGGTCGAACGCTATGGGATAAGCTTTCAGACACATCTCCTGAGCTGGTAGAGTGTGCTCTGTTGTCACGGAGACGCTTTCGTTTTTTTAGAGTAGAGAGTTGTTATTTTATTTGAAAGTTTGTTTGTTTGTTTGTTTTTTTTAAAAAGTGTCCATGACAACTGAACAAACTCCATCCGCTGACGAAGACTGTGTGTGTGTGTGTGTGTGTGTTGTGACTGAATGAACAGCAGGTCGACATTAGGTACCTTCAAAGGTTGTGAATGAGTTTTCTATTTGGACAAGAAAGGGGCCTCTTACTCGTCTGAAGCTTTCAGCCATAATTTATGAACTTCCTTTACAGATGGAGTGTGCTCGGTTGTCACGGTGATAGTTTCATTTTTACCACCTTTATTACTGGTTCACTTTTTTGTTTTTGTTTTTGAACTTGCATGTGACTGATCCATCTTCATCTTCACAAGCTGTGTGATATGGTTGAAAGCAGCTGAATTATTCCTATGATAATGGAATAAAAGGGATTATTATTATCAAACATCAAAATCTACATTAAGAGAGAATACTCCTGTAGTCTGAGTGTGTGTGTATGTGTTCTGGAGCATTTCGAGCTGACTTTAAATATCTTCATCATGACTCATTTTAGACAGAGCTGACAAGCCTCTATAGCGAGACAGAAGGAGAAATATAGCCGCGACCCTGCGAAGTGTCATCGCCTCCGTTTCATGTGCAATCAAGTCCCAGCTCAATCGCTAAATCACGCGGTTTAAAGCCCGCCGGTTCAAAAGGGCTCCTAATCCAAGTGTTTATTATATTTTTTCACTCTCTACATAAACTGGCTACACTTGTCCAAATACACACTCAGCACCATGATGAAGATTGATGGCCTCAGCTCAGGCCACATTAGCTGCTAATCAAGTTAGGTTTCCTGGCACAAAGCTCTATACATCATTATGTGCCTCAAATGTCCTCCAGACCTGGACTGATGCTGTTTACACCCTGGACACAAACACACACACACACACACACACACACACACACACACACACACACACACACACACACACTCACACACACACACACACACACACAAGCATCCTAAGAGCAGTTCAATCGAATGAATATACCATGAACACCTGTGTACATCCATGAGCGCAGATACAACAGGTCTACTGTAACTCTGATCTGATTTCTGATGCTGCACTTTATGGATTTCACTGCATTTGCACATATAATACATAAGACATAATATAAGTCACCTGTGTGTGTGTGTGTGTATATATACTGCAGTAAGTTTTAGTGTGTGTTCTGGTGGTAACATGAATTTCCTAAAACCTCATCTAAACCATGTTTACCCTTCAAGTTCAAACTGGCCAAACAAACTCATTAAAAGCCGTGTACACTCATAATACATAATAACATCATAACCAATACATATATACAAAGGATATTCAGTCAAGGGCACCAGCTGAGATATTGTCAGCCAATTGGAATTCAAAGTCTCCCTCCAGTCAGAAATGTGTTTTTCTTGTTTTGTTGTTGTTCTCTTCGTTGTGCAGAATGATGTATGTGCAGAGTTTGTTTTCACGTTGATCTGAGAAAGGATGAAAGTTTTAATCTGAGTTTGATACATGTATCTACCAACATGGTTTGTGACGTCACAGCTGGTTTGGAGCCAGTAGAGTCCTGCAGGGATGACGATGACTTCGCAGCATCAGCCTGGTTCTCTCCACAAAAAGCCAATGAGAATTATTCTTTGGATTCTGGATTATTGCAGAAAACAAAACTTTATGATCAGTCCATGTTTTGTTCAGCAAGAAAACCTTCACGCATAAAAAAAAGAAAAAACACTTTTGTGATTTTTGAAGCATAACTGAAATCACTGGAAGTGAAAAGTATTAATAATAGGCTATAAATGACTTTGACAGAGATATATTATTCAAAAGCAGAGTATTTTTATTCATCTTAAACATGTCTGGAGCGGATCATTAAAACAAATGAAGATTTGCTAAAAATGAATAAAATCAAATTAAATTTATTAGTAATTTAATTAAAGTCACCCACAAAAACAATTACGATTTTCAGAGCAAATAAAAAAAAACAAAAAAAACAAAAAAAAAACCAACAACTAAACAACGAAGCCCACTAAATTTCTATAAACAACTAAGTTATGTTTCATATGCATGTGTTTTCATATCAGAAAAAGAAGAAGAAGAAGAAGAAACACGACGGCTGCACAAAATTGAGTTTATTTTCTCTGATTGTTCTCCAAATTTTTGCTCATGAGGCTCGCAAAAATAAATGAAACAATCTGAGAAGAGAAAAGGAATTGTTTGGTTGAGCTGTTTACAGTCCGAAGTCATGTACAACAAAAAAGAGAAAAACATAGAAGCACCATGAATTATCAATAGAGTTTGTATTCAGGCACAATTCCTGTTTGTTCTTTGTCTTTTTTTTTATTTTTTATAAATGTTCCATTCATTAAATCACTTAAAAATGTCCAAAAGTTGCAAAAGTGATTGAATAAAATTGTAGGTTTGTGAACTGAAAGATCATTTCTGAGATGTTAAAGATAGCGAGACAGATCATAAACACCAGTGACAATGACATAAAAAAAAAAAAAATCACTGAATTTCCCATTTCCAGTATTTATATTTACGGTATGTTCATCCTTGTTTGCCATTCATATGCTGGTTAGTTTACTTGCTCTCTGAAACTGTGGTTCATCCTCCCTGAAGGATGTTGGAGGTTGAACACAAACAACGCCATTATTTCTGTGTATTTAATACACAAACACATACTAGTAGCTTAACACACAGAAACAAATATTTATTTTATGTTTCACATGACATGTGTTGCAGTTGAGGAAGGGGTTCCGTAAAATCTGAAATCCTGAAGACAAACATTTCCAATGTTGATAGCGTCATTCTCAGCTTTACTAACGAGACAGCTGGCCGGTGAAATACTGCTCTCATCTCTGCAGCTTTGCTTTCATGAACTGTAAATAAATACGCTCGGTCTCATGAGGCTTGTGTGTGTGTGTGTGTGTGTGTGTATATGAACACTGGCAGGAGGACTTGTACACAGCAGCAGGATTACCACCCCCAGACTGGGACCACCCTGACTTTAACACTTAATCCAGGAGGAAGTGGAGCTGCATCGCAGGCTCACTTAGGACCACCGCCCCCTCTGGACACACACACACACACACAGAAATACACGTGAATACACAAGAAAGATGTCTATGCTATGTAGGAATTGCATTGCAATGGAGTTAGTGTCCTCACACACACACACACACCCATACACACACTTAACTTGAGCACTTAAGCTAAAACAAACCAGTAAAGATTTATATCGCACAGCTGTCCTCGTACAAATCCAGCGTGTTATTGTCAGAGGGACAGTGAATGCATCATATTTTTGTTTGCGTGTTGTGAGAGTGTCAATGTGTGGTGTCTCGTGTAAAATACATTAGTGAACCTTAAGTGTGCTGTGTGAGCACAGGCATCACAGACTCACATTTGTGACTGATGTTGCATATTAGTGGTTATAGATCATGTTTGCATTAGAGATGATATATAATACGGTGGCATTACACTTCAGTAGTCTGTGAGGAAGTGTGATGATCACAACATGAAAGAGTCAGACAATACAACAGAAGATGCAACAAAGAAAACAGAAAGATTTATAGAAGAATAATATGAAATATAATACAGGTTATGAAACAACAAGTGTGGGCCTAAGTAGAAAAGGGGTAGGTCTAAACATTTGACCTTTAACCTAGCCAGCACCACACTGTTACTCAGCTGACTACACTGATGTCGGCTGTATCGATCACCCAGGGAAAGCTCAAAGCTACAGTAAACTGTGTTAGCTTCATTAAAGGTCTTCAGATGTGAGATGTGCTGATGAAGCTCTGATCTCAGGAACTTCTCAGGAACTCTCTTGCATTTTGACAACAGAAACTAACGTGACGTTTCTGTCAAAGGAACCTTTTTAAACACTTTTCCTGTATTTCAATCACAGAAACCTTATAAATGACTTTGGAACTTTTCCCGCACTTCCACTTTTAAGCACTTTTTTAGGAAACTCGGGTACTTTTTTGGCTGCAGGAAGATAGTTCCTGTTTTATATTGCAGTTACAAGGAGGCCCCCTGAAAAGTCCCTGCTGACCCAGGATTTATGGCAGAGAAATATGCAGCACTAAACTTTTTTTTTTTTTTTTTTACTAGCAGCATTTTCCACAACTGTTATTTTTAAAAACCTTCAGCAGCAGATCTAAGAGACCTTGGTTGATACACACACAGGTTCAAGTAAAGTTTCTCAAGTTTTGGTCCAATATAATTTTACTTCAGCTACGATGCTCATATAATGACAATGTAAACAAAAATATGGATACAAGCAGAATAAAAACAACAACTTGATCCAAATTTAATATAAAAGTAAAACTTGGACACTGTTAAAAAAAAAAAAAGGAAAATGTGCAACTTTTACATATTAAATAGAGAAGATCATACAAGTGTCTAGATATCCAAACATGCAAAATATAGAATATCACTGCACACGTTCGCAGATTTCAATATATGCATTATGATTTGTTCCCCTAATCTAAACTGAAAGTGGAGTCACACACAGTCACTAAGAAGTGACAATAAGTGTACACATGTTCCATGAGTGTGTCATGTGTGCTGAGGTCTGGTATTAATTATACAGAGGAGGGTGTTCTATGGTGTGACACTGCTGAGTGGCCTTTCACAGCTCATTACATGGTGTCCAATCAGAGCGCAGCCAGCGTGACGGCTGTTTATTTATCCACAGAGCTGGAAAACGGCAGAGTACGGGCAGCTCGGACCCAGCCTCAAACACTGCAACACTCCAGCACGATGCACAACAGGGTCCCAATCAACACCCCACTCGTACTGATGCAGACATAAACAAGTTCTCATATATACACACGCGTATACACATTTTATATTACGTTTATAGAGTTTATAGGCTTTACATCAAGACAGAAATAAAGTCATAGTAGGAAATAAAATAATGTGCGCAAATGTGCAGTGGATAAAATAAGCCAGCTTCAGCCAAAAATATTAATTACCAAATATCTACACACTTATTGTTAATGACAAACACGCAGATCCAAAAACAGTTCACAGAAAAAAATGTTTTTATTACAGTATCAGCAACTTGATTCGACATTATGACAACATATTCATGCAAATGTTAGCATAACACAATAAAACGTATTGTAAGACACGTATACAACGGATAGCACACAAGCTGTCTAGTTTCTTTGTGATGAGAATATACACACTGATGTTAACCCGGTAGAACATGGGCTACATGTTAGCTAACATTTTAGCATACAGGCTAACTTCCGTACGAGCATTTTTTTCCGAATGCATCCTAATCCTTTTCATCCGAGCTGGTCAGGCAACATTTAGCAGCGGTTTGTGGTGTCACCATTTCATCACATACTCTAAAAATGTTTAGAAATTCTAACGGGAACGTACAGTCGCGTTGGCTAAACCAGGCTAAACCAAGCTAAACCAGGCTAAACCAGGCCTATCACAGCCCAGACAGTTAGCATTAGTTAGCATGTTTTCACTGGTCATATGTTGTATTTGTGGCATTTCCATTTTTGCCATGGTGGCAGTTGGCTACCAATGATAGGATAGGAAAACATGTAATATTATACTGTTTTGTTATAAAAAATGTTATTATGCTAACCTCACTTTGAATAATGGTGGTTAGCCGCTGTCACTCAATGCCACATATGCTAAAATGTTTGCATGGAGCTCCAAAACAAAAACATACTGAGAATACACGTATACCCACAAGAATGCAATGTACGCTTTTAATGATAAATTTCATGCGATCGTTTACACAAAAGTCAACATGGTCGAAAACAGTTTTGTTATCCCTACGACAAAAGACAAATTACTGTCTACGTTTCACATCAGATATGTTTGATGTAGAGACACAGGCCATGCGGAACACATAGAAAAGGCATCATTGTAACAATAAGCAGGGAAAAGGTATGGACCCAATAATGTTGAGAATAAATGTAGTGCAAAATGGCTCATGCCGAGCTAACATGTACAGTATGTATGGAAATACTTCAACCATTAGAACAACAGTGATTTATAAGAGAACGCCAGAGGAGCATTCATGTTGCAACATGATCCAGTCAAGTTACATTTAGGAAAAAAAAAAATACAAAAAAAAAAACCCAACAAAAAACAATAAAATTGGTCAATAGCTGGAAATCAAGGGTGTTTAGCTGTTCTGCACATAACGTCAAAATATGTTTACAAGTGGACTTTGAGCACATGCAAGGGACACTTAGGAGAATTAACAGGGTCATTAAAAATGGTTTAAACTGGACAGAGGGGCTGCTGGGTATTCTATAAAATCAAGACATGTCACGCTAAAGGAACCATTTACATTCACTTATTGCACACTATATGCTAACACTTTGAATGACCACATCAATGAGGTGGGATGAATGAGGGCACTTCAGGATCATAACCATAGTTAGATATCTATATTCCTCATGGATCACAATTATTACATTTATTATTGATACATTTACACGTAAAGACCCACAAAACAGCAGCACATGATCAAGTATTATAACATATAGAGGTAAATATATATATAGTATTTACAAAATGACTTAATCGACACAACGGATTAAAAACAGATTATCAATCTGTAAATGGATTCCAGCCAGCCAGAAAGGTAAATACAGATAAGCACATTTCTTCATTTAAAAGCACACATAGATATATATTTGAAAACAGCTGAGTATGTTTTGTTTGTCAATTCTGAAGCCTCTCATTGAGAAGTGTAGCCGATGAAAAACACAATGCTACCCCACAGTGGTAGGAGACAGTAATACAGCACACAACTCCTTTTCCATTTACTTGATGTTGTTTGCACATGCTAGATGGATATACAGATAGATACACATGCAGCAGTATGGGAAAGTGTGTGTAGCTTAGCCATGCTGCTGACTCGACAGCCCAATGAAATGCAAATATACTCCTATATGAGTGTAACATACAGAGTGTCATCTGCATGTACACGTTGTTTATCCAGCAGGGAATCAGTAGGTAGTGTTTGGTAGCGGTAGAAGATAAAGACATGGAAGGCACTTTGGATGGATAGACAGTTCCTGTGGGTATAATAAAGTTTCTACTAAAAAAATAGAAAATTAATACTTCTACATTGTAAATGTGCGCCAGAATAAAAGTGGCGAATTGGGTAATGGGACAGTAAGGAAGACTTTAAGGAATAGTCGTACATTTTGGGAGGGGGAACAGCTAGCCTGCTCTATCCAAAGCTAACATGTCTCTCTATAAACACTTCTAAAGCTCACCAATTCATTATTTTGTTTCATTTATACAAAGATTTAAGTGTAAAAACAACACAAAAGTCAACTTATATCTTTTTTTTTTGCACATATTAAACAAATAAAGAGGTGTATATGGATTTTTTTTTTTTACCTTCAGACAGAGTCCGACTAGCGGTTTCCCCCTGCAAGAAAGCAAAAGAGCATATTTGCAAAAATGTCGAACTGATCCTTTGAGAGAAGGCATGGAGGGACGTTGCTTCTGCTATTTCAAATGGCAGAAGAAAAAAAGAAAGTTATTTGTTACACGCTGCCAATGCTGGATTCTTGGTTTGTATTACAGTGTTACAGAAAGCACAGGTGAGCATAACAGAGTATTCAGTGATCAACTCGACTGACTTCCTGATTAAAAACGGACCCAATGCACCTGACCAGCACATTAAAATACTAATTATTGCCATGTTTAGCATTATAACCAAGTCTGTTGTCAACAGTATGTACAGACATTTATACAAAGCCAGCGATTCAACACTAACATGTAATACATATGGTCACCAAGGAAACACTGAATAAATCACGTATGTATCCAGAGTGTCTAACACCATACTGAGGCTAGTTAGGTTTTTCACTGGATGGTTTCATTTAATGCTTCTAGTTTTTCTGTGAAGCACGGCGCAGACAGAGGTGTTGCAGGATACAGGATACGGCACAGAGGAGCACTACCAAGTTGGATGAACAGGGTTTGCTACGTCTATGGCACAGTTCACTACAGTAAGTCATGGTGTTTTTCAGCAGTGCGCCAACACAAATGCCACGACAGTCGAACACGGACCCGGTCACTGTGATGTTGAGTTGAAAAGAAACTGCTGATGCGTGGGCTGTCAGTCTGTCATGAGGAGCCTGTCGTCCTCAAACTCACTCTGTCGCCATTCTCTCTATGTGGTCACTCAGCAACTTGTACTGTTCTGTAAAGAGGTAAAACACACGAATGATGTCTTCACAGCTCTAAAGTGACAGTGTCCTGTTTATGTGATTTGAACTATGGGATAGTTAAAATGAGAATTCCCTGCAGGATCTTATAGGATTCTTGGGTATTGTAGTTAAATTTTAATATATTTATAAGTAACCTCTTCTTCTGTTTTTGGGTGTTTTAAACTGTTGAAGGAAGTCATGGCCTGCAGATGTTCATATTGCAATAGCTACCATTTACTCTGCCAACAGGAGGCGATACTGACTCGTTTACATTCATACATGCAGGTTTAATGTCTGGTCGTTGTTGCATCGTAACATGCATAAAGCTGATAATGACAGTGTGTGTTTGATTCTTTCTTTTTCCACTCTTTCGTGCTTTACCTTCATTCAGGTTCCCAATGACAGCCTGCTTCTTCAGGAAATCATTGCAGAGCTTCTTACTGAGCCCAAACGCCAGCATGTTATGAGTGAATGTCCTGAAATAAGACAAACAACTAAATTCATATTCATGTTTT
The DNA here is from genome assembly GCA_036937835.1 of Pampus argenteus. NCBI lineage: Eukaryota > Metazoa > Chordata > Actinopteri > Scombriformes > Stromateidae > Pampus > Pampus argenteus. Next base: position 21,648,836 of record CM072869.1, read on the forward strand.
ATCTTTACAAATAAAGATATAATATTTGTATTCTGCAGTCTTTAGCACACACAGACACAAACAGGTTGTAATAAATCAGTTCAAAGTGGAAGTGGATGATTTGTGGTCTGACTCAAACCTACCTTTATTTGCTCAGTATATTTTCTTTCTACAGCATAAAGTTAATGTTATGATAATATAAAATGGGAGAATACAACAACTACCATCTCTATAGAATTTGTGTTTAAAAGTGTACAGTATATTGTTTATGAAATCTTAGAAAAAACATGAATAATACACACCAAATGTATACTAAAATAAAATTGACACAAATGTATAAAACATGAATGCAGATCAATACAAATAAAAGTTGTGTTTTGCCATTTCTATGAACATTCTGACCTGAAAACATTGTCCAGATGGCGTGGAGTATATGTGCAGACGTTGATATTGTTTTCTAATAGCTTTGCACCTGTGATGTGTGTGATTATTCCACTTCAGGCAGTAACCAAAGCAGACCTGCTCTTACTGTTTTACCGCTTTAAAACCAAAGGCTTCATGCTCCTCTTCCTCTTGTTTTAGTACACAGAAAACACTCCTCACCCTAATTGGCCGAAGGCGATGTTCTCATCGATTTTGGAGCTGTCGTCCCTCTCCTCCTGGGTCATATGACACCACTTCTCCCTGCAGCACAGACACACTCAGATCAGCCTTGAATTCCAAAGTCTCCATTTGACCTTGGGCTTCTCTACAGAAACAGGCCAGGGGTGGGTGTCAAAAAATATCACCTGAAAATGTCCTGCTCAGTTTTTTGCGGTGATACCTGAGATAGACGTGATTTCACAAACTGCTACTGCTAGTTTGTTGGCTTTTTTTTTTTTTTTTTTTTTAGGTTAAAATCCAACTCTGTAGCAAAAAAAAATAAAAATCCATGACATCCATCCCTGTGACTGCTCACTTTCTGACAGGACGCACAGAGAGATTTCTTTACTACAACTTGAAACACAATGACACTATAGGCAGCAATTCAGCAAATTAACAAAAACAACACATGATTCATTCACAAAGAATCATCATTGTTAACAAGCAGATGAAAAGCATAGACTGACACTGTGTGTTACTGTGAAACAAAAACAGCCACATAAAATAACCTGGAAAAATGTCTCCATGCCCGACTTCACCAACACCACTGAAATCGTGATAAAATACAAGCTCATATTGATTTACATGAAGCTAATATTTAATGGACAAGCTGACATCCTGTATCCGTGTGCTACGACAAAATGAGAAGACAGTAAAAGCCTGTATCACTTGTTTATTTAATCTAACTGTCCCAATCAGCAGACAGAAACCCTCGCAGTCATCACTCTGTGATGAACCTTACATTACTTTTTGTTTCCTCTTTCTTTTATGCTGCTAGAGTGTTTCTCAGAATTGCCTTGTAAGTGCAAAATGTGGTCACGTAGCCTTGAGGCTTTTTTTGAAATTAAAGCTGCAGCAATGGATAACTTTATATTAACTATGGGTCAAATGGCAATGTGTAATGTGAAGAATGTTTACCCAGCTCTCGACAGAGCATTGTAGCCCTCTAATCAACCTCAACACACAGCTGTTTTTCACTAAAAATCTCTGATGAACACACTGCACACTACCTGTCCAGCACCGAACTGCAAAGTTAACAACTAGCTGGTGAACCTAGTGGAGCATTTAGCAGCTAAAGAGCCAGATATTTATTCTCAGGAGTTGATGAAGACCAAACGGCACTAAAAGGAGTGTGAATCTTTTATGCATTTAAAAACAAGCTGTGTCGACTCTATTAAAAAGGAACATAACTAATAGTTTAGTGTCTACAACATTGCTGTTGTAAATCCTCTAGAAATATCTCAACATCACATCACATGACCTGAAAAACCCTACAAAACAAGAAAGTCATGAAGACCATGTTTTAAGGTGGATTTTTCTATTTTATTGACATGTATCCCTGCAATTTGCCCACGGTAGAAACACAAAAGCGTGCAAAAGGGAGTACAAAGAGAAAACAAAGAGACCATGCAGGCAGGTGGAGGGAGAGAAAAAAAATATCACAGGCAAGAAGAATAATGGTGTGAACATGCAGCGAGCTGTGAAGAGGCAGAGAAACACTTCAGACTGCAGTGGATCTGCTTCCTCCAGATATAAATATCATCCCAGACATTATGCAAGCTCTCTCAGCACATTCAGGATATTAGCTGTGGGTGTGATGGGTGTACTCGTCGAAAAGGTGAGCACAAATATGATTTCAGCGTTCTTTGGTGAATAAGCCACAACAACATGCCGACAGCAGCCAAAGAATCGGGGAAAGTCGCACGGAAATATAATCATACAAGTATAAAACAGTCAGGAACTGGTTAAAACAAGGGACGACTATGGAAGAACAACATTATTCAAAGAAGATCCAACTGTAATAACAAGTAACACCACTTCCAATTTATAATTGCAGTGACGGGGACATTAACGCCCTGCTGTGATTAAGCAGATACAATCTTTCAATTTACACACAACACAGTCTCGCACTAGACTACAGTCAGTCAGTCTGGGGGTTTACCATTAGATGCTATCACTGTTCACTGGAGCACATCTGACATACTGCGTATAAGACCCAGGGCGACCCCCTCACCTGGAGCCTCAAGCTTTCACCACAGGGCTAAACACTGAGCTGCTCTCACTGTGAAAATCAATTAACCAATGAATACATAGATATATAATACCATTTGCTAATTAATATTTCTATTTCCTTATCTCTCTTAAAATTTTGAATGAATAATTGAATTTTAGAATGAAAAAAAACCCTGACATTTCATCTCACAATTATTTTGATTCCTGCTTTAATATTTATTTGCTTCCTTCCTTCTGGGGAAATGTCCACGTTTATATATACATATATATACACATATATATAAATATATAAATAATACATATAAATGACTTTGCTCCACAGCACTACTAGTGGTCAAAACTCCACAGGGTCACAAACCACAAAGCAGCAGCAGAAGGGTGTTTGAACTCTGTATACACTGTGTATACATTTACAATGTTTCACACACAAGAACCCAAACCATCATTGTATTGCTAGACTGGTGGCTAGTTAGCTAACCCTCAAAGTCAAAGAGTACTGAGCGTCCATGGCACCACATGTTGGTTTTATCATACAGTTACAAAGCCTCTGCCCTTCATCTACTCTCTACCTTTTCACTTAGTTAACTAGTCTTTTTTTTTTTTTTTTTCAGGGCAGCGGACAAATAGAAGAACAGACCTCTCGTCTTTCTCTTCATCCTGCGTTCCCCTGCTCGGCAGCAAGGCACAAGGAGACAAAGGGTTAAAGTCAACATGCAGAAAGAGGGAGAACAACAACAGCTTATTATGTAACAGTTAGAAAAGAGAAGAGAAGGTGTGGGGCATCAGGAAATCATCATCGGTCGTGGTTTAGGCTGAAGCATACTGAACAGCACTCGTAGACGTGTCCTTAAGAAACACTTGTTTGCTGAAGCCAGCAGTGCATCACTGCAGTATCTCCAAGTTTTATTTACACTTCATGGGATGGACAGTGACACACACGCAGATACTCCACCAATGTATTATATTATACTGCATTTCACAGTGCATACAGCAACCAATTCAATGATAATATGAAAATAAATACAGTTATCCACTAATTCATTCATCTACCTAGATTTATATTAATTCATCCATCCACCCAGACTCACCTTGTGGTCGGTGACCGTTTCTTCCTCTCACAATGGACGGCGTCAAAGAATGCGGCGTTCCAAAATCTTAGTGTATGCCTGACAGAGAGAAAAGACGATGTTAGCGGTTCACTGCCTGACCTACTTCACTACACCACAAGAGATGAGACTGCACATGATGCACAGCGGTGACAGCAAGGAGCGTAATCCTGCCATGTATATGCATTCTATGTAAAACAAATAGATGAAAGAATGAATACACAATGGGTTTGAGTGAATAGTGGATCTGTTGTGTGACCAGCAGCTTCTTCAACTCACCAGATGGGTTGTTGCTTCAGGTGGGTGTACAGATACACCTTTTCCTCTTTCTTTTCCTCTGGAGCTTCAGACACTGGTGGAGGGAATTCTATTAATTACTAACATTTCTCACATTTTATTAAAAAAAAAAAAAAACAAAACAAAACAAAACAGAGGAGCGGAGCAGGAGAAAGAAATAGCCTTTTTAAAAATACTCAATGCACTGCAATATGTGCAGCACAAGTCAGTTTTGGTGCACAATACCTGGTGATTTGGGCTTTGTCTCAACTGGGCTTTCTCCATCGCTGCAGAGGAGCATTTGGAATGAAAGGAGGAGTTAAGTATGAAACTAATGTATTTGTACGTTCATGAAAAAGACTGGAGGAAGGTGCATTTGCTCACTCTGTCTTTGTAGCCATTGAGCCCCTCAGCTTGCTCTCTAGGCCTCCAAAGAAGCCCTTGACGTCAGTCTTGGATGTGTTTTTGAGGAGGCGCTCTGCAGCGTCCTTCTTCCCAGACAGCCAGGAGTTGGCCTTGTTCAGGTATGAGTCCAGAGCAGGTGGAGGACCACCACGATCCAACAGCTCCGAGGGAGACGGCTGCGACTTTCCTGAACAGGAAGAAGAGTTCAAAATGATGGCAACACTTTGAACATTGAACATGAAGCCCTATGAGGGAAATGTTTTTAAACTAATGTCAATCAAGACATAGGGCAGCATATCACAAATATGTCTATTGAGAATTTATGATTGCAAATGTATTGCACATTGTACAGTTGTGCTCATAAGTTTAGATGCCTCCTCATTGTGCATCTTAAAAACATCGAATAATTTTCCTGGCTGTTGTTGCAGAAATATTTGTTGGTTGACCTGATCGTGGTTTTAACACTGCTGATTGGCATTCTCAGTTCCTTGGATATCTTCTATATCCCTTTCCTTATACAGTTCAATTACCTTTTGACAGTTCTTTTGCTTTCACTGTGACTCTGTATCCAGAGATATGCAAAGGTCTGTCAGGAGCCCAGAAACTCACTGAACCTTTATACACACACACACTGATTACATGACAGATCACAGGTGTGGACAGTTACCTTTAGTAGCCATTCAAACCCACTTGTGTCAACTTGTGTGCATGTTATCAGGTCAAAATCTTGTGTCATTTGTGTAGTTACTATTGTCTCTATGATTTAAAAAGGAGTAAACACAGTTGTCACCGAATCACCGTGAGTGAAAGAAAAGTTTTTGTGTTATTCATATTCTCTGATCATAAATTCCAGGCTATGTAAACTTATGAGCACAACGTGTATTGACATTTTAATGATTGTGCAAAACCATTGCAGACCTGACAGTAGATAGATGTTGATGCAATGTACTGTTTAATGGTGGTATACTAATCACTCAAAGCTTCCTGCTTGCCTAAGCACAAAAACTACTTTCATGCAACACCACAAATGTCTGCGTGAGGTATTGCTGCAAGAGAAACCACATGGACGAGCTGTGGTGTAACCTACCGCTGTATTATATTCGTTTATGTCTGTGTTTATTTCGCAAAGGCAGCAACTGTGAAACTCTGAAAAAGATGTAATTTAATGGTGACAGATTATGAAGATGTGTAGAGAGATTAAATTAGACCGTACCAGTGTAATAGTATGTGAAGCACATAGTCATGAGGTTTTTGGCTGGGCTGTAGTCATCCATCTGGTAACATCTGTAAAAGAAGCTTTAGAGATCAGCCTGGTAGAATTCATGACATACACTTCAGTCAAAGTCAGATATAGTTGGCCCATTATAATAATGGTCTCCAATGAATTCAAACAACAATACTTTTATCAAAAATGTACAGTACATAGATTGATTACTTATGCGTATGAATTGAAACTCAGCTAATATAAAACGTAATATAGACCGTATATGAAATCAAGTATGAACGTGAATAAATCAGACACGGATGGACTCACTCAAACAGCACGACTGCAAAAGACTGCACCAGTCTGTAGAAGGTAGCTTCACTCACACATTTCGAGTGGCAGCGCTGCGGACACAGAGTTAACAGTATAACAATATAGACACAAAATCACAACGTTTTACTGTTAACAAATTAACAGCTTGATATATATGAAAAATGATCTAGGAATCCACTAGAACTTCCGGTTTGATATTCTTCATTCATCTGGGTATTATTTAATCGAATGGGGGGGATCTAATTTCATGTAGTTTATTAAGAAAAGGGGATATTTAATATAAAATGATCAACTCATCACTATCAAAAGTTTGAAACTGTTTGAAGTTCTACTTCTCTCCCATTGTCAAGAAAATCCCATAACACTGGATATCTGGTAACTTTATGGGTTAGCTGGGTTAGTTACTGGAAACCCCTTCTGTTATTGTAAACTAGTCTCATTCATTTCATTCATTCATCACTTCCTCACAATCACCTGTGCGCTGACGTATTTGGCAAACCACTCCCTGCCTTTGCCATTCTCTCCACTGCACAGCTCTCCAAAACGAGCCTTCTCTTCCTGGTCAAAGTCCTCCCTTTGAAAACACAGTGCAAAAATTCATTATGGCCCTAATGTACAGATCCTGTGAAAAGACAGCCTGTTCACAGCTGGTGTTGTGTACCTGATGGTATAGCTTTCAGCATCTGACAGGAAAAAAAACAAAACAAAAAACATTTGTGAACGCTGTTACAACAGAGACCTGTTTGGTGAATTTAATGGATAGAAAAAACCCAAATTGTCAAATAAATTCTGTATTGTTAGCAGTGGTTACATTGGTAGCTCAGCTGTGTATTATTATTGGTTTAGACAGCTGAGCTAACAGCGCTAACAGGCAATCCAGAGAACCTGTAAGGACACATGTTGGATTGTTCCTCTACAGAGAGATGCATGAAGGGCAGCAGGTGCTAAAGGAGCAGATTCGTAAGCAGTTATGACATTACAGCTGAGGTCACAGTGTTAATCTGCTCTCTGTAGGCCACTGACGAAGGAGCTCAGAAGCCTACAGATAGCAGATTACTTGACAGCAATACATGAATGATAAATGTCCTTAATGTTTTGGCAAATGCAATAAAAAAGAAGGGCACTTACAATATACCCTTTTTTTTTATATTCCTTTTAGCATTTCATCCTGCTCACATTGGACCCAATGAGTCAGACTACTGTCCCCCCATGGGCCTATGCTGGTAAGTAATAGGAGACCCACATAGGGTGAATATGTCTAGCCTATTGGGGGAAGAAAATAGAGCAGTGTCAAACCGAATATGACTAAATACAGTGCCTGAAGAAGAGGAAACTGCACCATGCAGCTAAAAAAAATGCTGAGAAACACAAATCACTGTGCCAACAAAAAGCAAAACAAACAACAGAAAAACCTGGTGAAAGAGTGTGAGAGGAGAAAGTTTGTCGCCGAGTAACAGGAAAGTTCAATGTTAAAGATGTAAAACAAAACCAGTAGCACAGTTGTGTGCTAAGGACTGTCAAGGTTATTGATGCCAGAGGGTTAAACAAATAGACCGACAGTGACAGAGCTGAGTCTGGACTCCCTGCAGGGGCAGAAGGGACATCACGTCCATCTCAAACAATACTAAGCACTCTCTGTGACGAGCTGGTGCAGCAAGGGATCATATTTGGCCTCCAGATATTCTCCTGCACCCATAATGTGCGTGCGTGTCCCGCTCCAACAGCTCCAGCATCAGTCGGAGGACAGAGCTAACAGCTGTGTGACTGCAATGTCTCTATGAGCTGCTCTGTAACACCGCTGCATGTTTCAGAGCAGCTAGCTGAACTATGAATAATCATGTTGAAGTGACCATCACAGAATGAAAAAAAGCAAAACACAATGACTGATTCCTTACTTTCCATGAAACACTTTCTCCACATAAGTCTTCATGAACTGCCTCCTCTCCACCGCCTCAGCGTCGGCGTCCTCCCCACTGTGAGCGGACGAGGATGACGACCGTCTCAGCTCCCACATATGAGAGGGAGGGTCCATGTCGTTCTCACTGTCTGCCGACTCTGTAACATCACTCTCATTCTCTCCCTCGTCTTGATGGTGGTGGTGGTGGTGGTGCTGTGAGCTGGACTTGGTGGGTGCCATGGGCTCTGGCAGTAGGGGCTGCTGTTCAACTCCCACGGAGGACGGCGGATCTGAGGAGAAAATGTCTGTATGGCCCTGGTGTTGGCCTCCATCCACACTATGTGCCGTGGTGCCTGAAGGCAGATCAAAGTCTATGAGGTTGTCCACTGCTACACCCTCCATGTTGGAAATAAATCTTTAAATAAATAAATTTTTTTAGCTTTCCAACAGTGTTTTGTTTTTTTAACTATTTGGTGGTCTGCAGCAACATGAGGGTGGTCACAGAGGCGGGTGCTAGTTGTGGTTGTGGTCTTGGCTTTGAGTTATGATTTTGCAGACCCTCCCACCCTCTGAGGGTCCTGACGTCAAGTGAGCTCACAAACCCAATGCATCTGTGAACAAAGGAGAACATTTAACAGTGTTATCTTCTTTTACATTCAGTTTAAACTGTTAAGCAACACAATGGAGCCAAATGGCAGTAAGATGTAAACAAGACTAGTAGTCTATAACCACGCTAGCAACTCTGTGGACTAAATGCTGATGTCAGTAACATAGAGGACGGAGATGTTTGCCTATATACTCATACAAGTCTTTTTTCACAACAGACAGTGTTGATATGTCACTGGAGGACAACCACAGGTAACTGATAACACTGAAAAAGGCTTTGAAGAACTGGTACTTTAATGTTATTAGTTACACATGTGATTTATCTGCCCTTACAAGTTTAAAATCTATTGCTACTTCATTGTTTTTATGTTAGCTGACTTCAGTTTGGAAGGGAGCAGGTGTATTCTGTTTTGCTCATTTTGTACATAAATCATTCATCGCAGTGTTGCTTCAAACCTGTTGTTCCTTTTACTCGTATTCATGAAATCTCAAACGATGTAATGACAGCCATTCTAACTATTTCCTTTTTATTCATGACTGAGCTTTGATGATCTGCAAATAAAAGGAAGTTGAAAATCAATCAAAAGACAAATGTCAATTTCCCACAGTCATATATGTGTCTGCTGCACATCTATTGTATAACTTCAACACTGATCTGACTGGAAGTAAATGAGCCAGTCATAGCAGCGTATCATACTGCTGACTCCCTCCCACACAGGGCTTCCAGGGACTCTTCACCTCGGCCTCGCACTCTCTGAGGAAGAAAACAGCAACAGCTGCCCGTCCTTCACTCTGTCCTTCAGCTAATCTGCTTTAGCTCCTCTATCACAGGACACCGTTTGGTCTTCTAGCTGAACACACACAGTTCTAACATTGTTAGCCAAAACACACACACGCACAGGCCAAACCAGGAGCCCTTGGGCCTATATTTGGGCTGGAGCTCTGAAGATGTGCTGGTTATATAATGCAGTATTTGGTGAGTAAAACCAGGAATGACACATTCAGACGCAGACAGACACAACAGGAGGACAGAGATAAGCACAAACATGGTCACGTAGGCGCACAAACATAAAGGGGAAAAAAAGGAAGAAAAAAAAAATCACGTAAATAACTAACTGCCTTGAGCATAACCTTTCTGAACAGTATGTCGTATTGTTCACTTCGTACGGTCCCACGAGAACTATCATGATAGTCTCACAAGCTTTAGACCATCATGAGTAAGCTGAGGAGTCTGACTCTGGCTCTCTATAACTGGTCAACTCACAAACTGTGTGCCATTCAGCATGAAAATAATAGTAATATAATAGTACAATAACTGATGTTGTGGATGAAATGGTTACATTTCTTGGTTAAAAGGTGATGTGTCCAAAGCATGTCATATTACTCAACAATGTAAACAATGTTTTCTTAAATAAGCTGCTTTCTGTTAGTTTTGATGCTTACAGCTGCTTCAGATCACATATTTTTGGTAAAATTCAGACTCTTGTTGCTAATGATTTTAAATCACCCCCAGATGGTTGATAAAGGTATCCCATAATGATCATTAGCCCCCCCAATTTATTTTACAACTGACAACTACACTGATGATACCATCTTGTGTACCAACTGCTCTCCTGCAGACCAGACCTTCTCCAGGTCACAGTCTGCTCTTGACAACCTCCTGCTTCTTTGATTCATTTAAAAACGTGTTCTAACTTTGAATGAGACTAAATGTCTGCATTCCACAAGAGCACAGAGATCTAATTTTTATGTCTTGTTATGTTTATGCTATATGTAATTTGTTCTCAGGTCTCTCTTGCTTCCTGAATAAATAAATATTGTTTTTAAGAGAAAAAGTGAGATCTTGGCAGACAAACGGAGCGTATGGGACACACTTCTACAGTCTTACTGGTGATGCTGGAGATGTGACATGTCTCCTGTCACGTATTTTCCTCACAGTACTTATCTGGAGGCCTGAGCCGAGCTGCGGAGCCCTTTCAGTCAGTCCTGATTCCCTGCTGAGGATGGATGGCAGTGGTACAATCACCTGCCGGGTGACGCCATTTGGCCTGATTAATGTGTCCTGTCCTCGTGTCCTCATGTCCTGCCACCGCCACAGAGTCTCAGAACGCAAAGGCTGCAGTATTTCTGCTTCTATGAGCAAGAAGGGGAGCTCCCCATCAAACACACACACACACACACACACACTCCCCCTCATGTTAACGTGTGCACAGAGAAGCGCTTCCATCATAATGAGAAGATATTGAAAAGCATGAGTGATCTCGGCTTATTGCTATCTGCCGTCCTGCACTCTTTCCTCATCTTCAGTGTGTGCTGCACTTAACACGATGCATACAAGGAAGCCAGTACCGTTATACAACGTGCAGCCCAAACCTCTCCCAACCCCAGGAAATATTATTCAGCACACTCATCCGCAAAAACATCAGTTGAGCAAGATATGGGCGAGACACTGCTACTCCCAACGCCCGTGGTGTTGTACAATTCATCTATCTCTGTCACCCTGGCTTTATGAGCAATATGCAGCAAATGCAACGCAATAAATCAGCTTTTCTTCATGTCAAATATGCTATTATAGAATATCAATTCAGCGTGTGGGCAAGGTGCTTTCAAAGTCCCCTTCTCAGGCCACTAGACCATTACCCGAACTGCTCCCTCCAGCATTCTTGAACACAGCTCAGCCTGTTGGAGATAGGAACCGATACCCACCTTGGGAATTCCCTGACCCACAATCCTTTGGTTCCCTTGTGTAATTTGAGAGGGTTAGTTGTTCAGTATTTTTATTATTGTGTCTATGGGGGCTTCTCAGTAACCATAACAAAAACATGAGACTGCTTCCTCATTCTTCCAGGCCTCCTAAACCAGTGGAGAAAGAAGTATTCATCTATTCATAACACCATATCATATAGTTTTCACTCTTATTTCACCTTAAATAGCTTTAAGGTTGTTTAAATCATCTAAACTGTCTGACAGTATCACATATATCAGAGGGCAAGTTTGTAATGTCCACCGGTGGATTAGTGACGTACAACACATATACGTATATACAATATTACATATTGTTGATTCTTGATCAACAAAATGTATTTAGGTATCGAAATTAAATTCAGTTATTGGAGCATTTTAGTGGTGGTCATATAATCAGACAAGTGAACTACAGCTGCGATGATCAATCGATAAGTCGATTGAAAGAAAATTAATCTTCAACTATTATGAAAATCGATTCAAAGTTTAAGGTCATTTTCAAGCAAATATTTGGTGATTACAGGTTCTCAAATGGAAGAATTTGCAGCTTTTCTTGGTCTTGATAAAAACTGCATATTTTTAGGCTTTTGAAGTAGATCTTTGATGACGTCACCTTGTGCTCCAGTATGCTGCAATTGAGTCGAGAAAATGTAAATAATCGCTAGTTGCAACCGTAATATGAACCATTTCACGGCAAGAATAAAATGAAAAATGAATGCACCTATAATGTTTGGAATAATTCTCATATACTTCTGCACGAAAAAACCCTGTGTGCACAGCAACAGTAAGAACAGTAGAAGTTATTGTGCAAACAGTGATGCGTGTGAGTCTACGCAATCATTTTTACTGCCGTTTGCTCTTCTACGTACTGTATATTTGTGTATCCTGGGGGCTTTTTTCTAATCCATCAGATCATCTGTCAGCTTGTTTTTTTTTTTACCCTGCTGAACTTCTTTTGTGTTCCATGTTCTTGGTTAATAGCAGATAATAACATGTATGATTACAGACAGCTAGTAATACTTGAGTATATAATTACTTTCCATCCCTGCCCCAAACTAGGAGTGAGCCCTTTCAGTCTCCAAACTGATAATGGGTCATCACAACGATCCTCCAGCTGAGTTGGATCACACCATTACAGACAGCTGGGAGTGAGTCGAGTGTTCTCGGTGCAGGAATGTGGAGTGTTGGATGAACTTTGTTGTACCAAGTCTCCTCTAGAGGAGCTTTGGCACTATGGATACTTGGATCAACCTCTTCTCTCTACTCCTAGCACATTGACGAGTAATCACTGCTACCTAACTGTGTCATAGGGAACAACAAACATCTTCAGAACTGCACATGCAGGGTCAGTTTAGGTGCAGAGTGTCAAATCACTCAACTGCACAACCTCACATCACAGGTTACAATAGATGTGTGACGAGCACAAGTGGCTGGATGGCAGATAAGTTAGGTGTAGCTGAGGCTGGCTGGCGAAAACAGCGGCGAGGGCTGCACTTACAGATGTAATCTGTTCACCGCAGGCTACATTCCCAACAGAACAACACGAACTCTGATTTCAGAGGACAAGCTGGACTTCCAGGGAGAAAATACAGCAGCACTTTACCTCATCACCATGTAAGGAAAGGCACTTTATCCATTACATCCTTCATCAAATGATGGTTTAATTATATATATATATATAGTTTTAATATTACACAAGTAGAGTGGGAGCAGCAGGGGTCACTTCCTACTGAAGCCACTCATATTAAATAACAGCACAGAGAGGTCACAGAGAGGTTAAAGAAGACACCTGAGCGATCTGTTCAATACTGATGGCATTACCTCCTCCTCACCTCCCCGCACGTCAAATCACTTATATATATATATATAATAATATATATATATAATATATATTTATATATTCTCATGACATGACAACCTAAAGAAGTGCAGCATTGTGATATGATTTGTGATTATTAATCTAGAATTTATCATTGTAAAATACTTTAGGCTACATGTTCCTTAAGAATATATTTAATACAGACATTTGGCAGGTCTATAGTTCAGATGTACTGCATTTATCTAGGCCTATGTATTATGTACCATATGTTGGTGATGTGTTTTTCTATCAACTTCGTCACGCCAGACTCCCTTTAAAAACCCTCAAATTTAATGTTGCACTGATTTTTTTTAAAGCGTGCTCAAGATATAACACGCAACGTGATAGCTTCTTCAAAACACGGGGAGCTAGTCTCAAATACGGCATATCTATCAGCAATATTAATGTTCAACACAACCCAACAAGCTAACCTCAAACTTCAACCGACCACAGTGCGGGGGCCGAATTCGTTGAAAGAAGCGCGTTGAACTTCAATGTAAACCAATTACAAAAGTTGAAATTTCCTATAAATACAATATGCTCGGTGGGTGACACATGAGCCGAATATAAATGTGTCTCCAGACAATTAAGGAAAATCTTTTAGTACTATTATACCTCTTAAATATCCGTCATTAAACAAGATATCCTTAAATTGCCAGTTTACTGATTGAAGTTTGGTTCACGTCGCCTCCATCGACGGCTAATAAAATCTGTCGCGAATGAATTAAAACATGAAAAGTTAAGAACATATGAAAGAAGCAGCTGCTTGGATTCCTATAGTACAGAGCACAGCTTATCATTTGACACAAACGCGGAGCAATGATCTGAAGTTGCAGGACTGGGCGCACTGACAGCTCAGATAGGAAGCAGCGCTGGATAAACAGCAGAAGGCTGACGTTTCCTGATCACAACAGGACTCTGGAGCCATTTTCAGGCAAACTGGGATGCCTCACGTCAGTCAGGGGGGTTTACATGCAAAGTGAAGCCAGAAAAAACACATTTTAAACGCCTAGAATTAAGCTATTAATACTGCTTCCCGAAAGCCAAAACATTCACAAGAGGTGAGTTAACCCTCCGCTTTAAGCAATAGAGCCATTCAAACAAACAGAAGTGCCACATAAACAATGGCGCTTAAAAGCCGTACAAGAAGAAGCCTGTAAACAGATATTTAGAAAGTAACAGCTGTACGTACATGAAAGGTCCAGAGCTGCTGCTCGCCGCCGTTTCTTCGTACGTCGTAGGTTTTGCTCGACTGTAGCCCTGATGCACGCGTGCGCAGGCGCAAACAGAGGAGCGCACGATGAGGGGAGAACCCAGTGACGTCAGCAAAACGCACAGCCAATGAGCGCGGCCGAATAACGGCGGCGGCTGGGGGGATATCTGGTATAAATATTATCAGATATTTCCATCACAATAACAACAAAGAATTGAAGGAGAATTATATTATGCTTTTTATTAATGCAATGCCTCCCATCGATATTTATTATCATTTTAAAAGGCTGGAATATGATAAACCTAATGGTGATAAATTAAGATACAACAAGCCTTGTTATTATTAATATTATTATTATTATTTATTCAAACATGTTGGATGAGAGAAGGATGAACGTTTTTGTTTTGAATGTTTAGAAGCAGTCTTGTATGTCACAATTATATAACTATTCCTTGGCACGTGATGTTGTATTATCATATTTCTACATGTTGAATTTTAACAAGACAGATTGAAAATTATTTTAATTATTTACATGCTGCATGAAGTGATTCAAGGGAAATCAATCTAATTCACAGTTCTATAGTAAATATCAGTCACTCACACATCCAAATGTTTTCTGTTTCCTTTTATTACATCTATGCTACAAAATGCATGTTAACAAAAGACATTAAAATGGATTAAAATCATTTGGAAGAGAAGCCCAGTAAGTCATTTTCATTTTCAAAGTTGACAGCTGGACCTACAGTATAATGCTCAGATGGCACCTTCAAAATGACCTTCATTAAAAAAAAAAAAAGAAAAAAGAAAAAAGAGTGATCAGTTTGCTGCTAACAGTCCCAGCCTCTGAGGGAGTGTGACGGTAGCGAAATGGACTCTGTCTTCCCTCAGTTTCTGCCTCACAGTCTGCGTCAGGCCCAGCTCCATGTACTCCTGCTTCTGCCTGTCATACGGAGGCCAGCTGACCAGCCCAGGCATGCTGGGAGAACTGAGGATAAACACACACAGCAGTGACTGTCTATACATTACAAATAAAGTCATCTACATAATGTGTGTGTTATTGATGTGTTTAAGTGTTTAAAGTGAAGGTTTGAAGAATCGTTGTCTGGTCATACTATATAATACAAAACTAATTAAACCATATCTCCTTATTATCTATGTAAATATTACCTAAATATCTTCCATATTCTAGTTTAATTATATATAGCTTAATTGCTTATACACAAGTACTTGTAGCTTGTTTTTGAAAAACACTACAAAAATTAAGTCATTATTTCTTAATATATGGTTATGTTCGCATGAATATTTTTTTTTCATTTCCTAATTGTACGTGTTTTTCTGCATGTTTGCCGTTACTCTCCTTGAGTGTGACTTTAGTCTGCATCCAGTCAGACTAATTGTGCTGCAACAACCCAGAGTTGTGTACACATTCTACAAAATACTGATGTATCACAGTAAAAACCACTCGAGGGCAAGCTGAAACAAGCTGATGACATGTTAGGCTGCTTTTTTTTTTTTTTTTTTACATTAAACACAGTTATTAAATTCGTTGTTAGGGTACAAATATTGATTAGTGTTGCATTAATGATATTGTAGTCCAGTTCGTACTCACCCAGTACGGACAAAGTTGCCCCAGTATGCCATCATGGTTCTACAAAGCCTTTCATCATCCTCAGTAATGGTGCCTGAAGGTGAGACAGGAAAGGTTTCATTACAAAATGAAGCACCAATGCCCATTGTCCATGACCTCAGTGTTGCATTCTAGTCATATGGACTCCAAATTTTACATTATTATATATCATAGGTGGCATATTACACATAACCTACCCACGATTTTTATCTGTCCGTCCCAGAAACATCCACCAAACATGAAGCCGACGTCATCCGCGTGATCTGCCTTCACGAAGCTGGGTCTGGTGTGTTTGTGTATCTCAGCACGATGTACAAACTCATACATGTAGACTGGAACGCCCACATCTATACGCACATATGAGAGAAAGAAAAGTCAAGACAAGAGGTGCACACGCTGAGAGGAAGGTCAAAGGTCATAGAATTTAAGCCTGTAATCTACCGTCTTTATAGGCAAATTGCAGCAATATACAGAATGTCTTCTGACCTGAGTGGTAACCTGCCACCTTGACAACAGGCAGCGTCATCAGGATGTCTCCTATAATCTCAGTGAATCTGTCTCTGATCTCCTCTGGAGTTTTGGCATCTTTCAGGTATTCATCTACAATGAGGCTGTTGGCAAAGGAGGCCTGGAACAGGAAGCGAGGTTGGTTTGATGTAAGACAAACGGAAGGTTTAGCTGTGAGCAGTCAGTTTACTTTGTGTAGAGATTGATGGATGCGGCTTTAAATAAAATGTGTTAATAAAACAATATTAGTCAGATCCCTGTAGCATTCTTTGGAAGAATCATATCTCATCGTAATACTCCGAATCGTCTTTATCTTCTTTATCTTTATCATTCATAAATCATAGAGCTCACCCCTGTAGGATTGAACATGTTCACTACTGCCAGCACAGACTCTCTGTTCATCCCGTTCTCCCAGCCTGGGGGGGCAAAGCTCTGTGACATGACATGAGACAACACTTCAGTACAAATAAAGAACATCACCTCGACCCCTTTAAGAAAAGAGTGACGATTAGAATATAATATGGCTGAAGGAAGTGACCTGAGGCAGGATCCATCCAAACTCATGGTTGGTTATTCCCATCATCACCGGAACCTTCAACACTTCTTTCCTCTTGAGAAGGTCCTCGGCCATGTCAGACAACAACTCACCGTCCACCACGGCCCCCAGGTAAAGTTTCATCTGAACACAACGCAGAGCTTACTGCTAATCATTATTAAGCAAATCTTCTAGTCTCTATTCAGCAGCCAGGAGTGCCCACAGACTGCCATCTGGTGGCCAAAATCTGGAACTTTTATACAGTGACTAAACAACATTTCAATTACTTTTCTATTAATTTACCATCTGTGGCTGTATTATATGCATTAATAAACATCTGCACTGTAACAGATTTACTGAATTTATTGTAAAGTAGGTAAAACTAGGACATTTTCTCACTAGTTTTGGCCTCCGAGTTTAACTTGAGACAGAAGGTTCGAGGAAAAGCAAGAACGAATCTCTAATACCTGCTTTAGGTAAACTTGTGTATATCTTTACATGACCATTTACCCTTTTGGTTGTATCCACTAACTCGTCTTTACTTTTTCCTTTCATACACCGGACCAGCTCCTCTGTGGTGCTGCGGTCACATCCAGTCAGGTTGGCCACAATCTGGGTGTGAGGAGGAATACATACAAGTGAATACACCTCGAGATAATAACGGTAACATTTAACACTAAGCATATTTACTATGGTAGCGTTTCTGCTGAAATGATGCTCCGATTATGGGATGTTTTCATCATCATTCACACATACACTGTATTACCTATATGGAGACATATAGTGTTCACACATACCTCGCCTATGTGACGTAAAAACCATGATATGAATCGACGGTATCATTTCTTGTGTTTTACCCAGTGGAGGACTGACAAAAAGCATGTAGCTCCTGAGTTGGGAAATTGCCTGTTGCCACATTACACTACATACAAATAAATAAATAAATACATCTACATATGTAAAACAAGACATTTAACATTTGTTAAAATGTTCATATTAATAGTGTTTTTAGTCTTATTAGGAATTCTACTCTCACCAACCAGCTGTTTTCAGCAGACAAAGGTAGCGACTAGCTGAAGAGTCAGTGATTATTCGCAGGAGTTGGAAAAGACAGAAAGAGAAATAAAATAAACACCATAAACATAAAACGAACACCATTCCAAAGGTATTGCAGCTTTAAAGAGCCTCTCCAGACATGCTTTCAGGACACTTAAAAATAAATTGTGTCTGACATGTTTCCCAAATGATCAAAACGCCTAAAATTGGATTATCGCATTAAAAACCCAGAATCTAAGAATATGCAAATATTTTTCACTTCAAAAGTTGAACTGTTGGACAAAAGACTTCACTGTAAAGTCCATTCTCAGCGTGTGTGCTATGTTCAAGTTTCCACATCACACCTTATAAAAGGTGAATATTGGACTGAGATTGGCTCCAAACTAGTTATGATGTCACAAATCATGCTCAACGAGAAAACAGAGAATGAATGTGTGCTACATATTACCGTACCTTGGCATAAGCCAGAGGATGGCTTGTAGTGTAGGTCCCAAGTGTTGCTACTCCACTTTGAAAAATTGCCCTCTGAAACAATCCTTCGGCTTGTGGAGACAGAGTCTGTTCACCAGGGAAGATATGTAATACTTGACAAATGGATATGATACATAATAAATTCAAGATGAACTCAAACATAAATCAGTGTTATTGGCATAGAGACTCTTTCCTTCTGGGTCAATTACACATTTGTAAAAAATAAAAAAGTGTTTGTGTCATTTCATTATCAATACTAGTTGGCTTAACGTGGTGTTTTACATGTTTTTCTGCTTGCAGTGATTTGTATTCTTACCAGTATGGATGCACTGATACCTCCTGCAGATTCTCCAGCAATGGTGACAGTTTGCGGGTCTCCGCCAAAAACATCAATGTTTTGCTGCACCCATCTCAGAGCTGCCAGCTGATCCAAGAGACCCCAGTTGCCCTTAGCGTGTTCGTCTCCAGTGCTTTGGGAAAAGTCAAAACACTTGCTTTGAATTCTCGGAGAACCAAGAAAATCCTGGTGAAATGGTCACCGTGATACTTTGAATGTTTTCAGTTAATTTCTTTATTTGAAACATTTCACATAAATATGATGGGCAACACATTTTACTACCTCAGGAATCCCAGAATGCCGAGGCGATACTGAATAATAACCATCACTATGTTTTCATAAGCAGCCAATGGAGCGCCGTCATACTGAGAGGCTGCACCCACTGACAGACCTCCTCCATGGATCCACACCATCACCTGACCAACAACATAACACAAGACAACACGACGGTTCACAGCTGACTTCTCCACACAGAAAGTGCAGTACAAATTACTGGTTTTATACATTATACAGGTCCAGTATACACTGAGATGAAAATACTTCTGAAAAAAGTTCAAGTGTAATAACCTTAAGCAGTTGAAATGTAAGGCCGCTAGTATATAAATGTCCTTCATCTTAGGTGTAAAACAGTTAAAGTGTCAGGTAAAATAACGAGATTAAAGTATGTATAGTGTCAGTTAAAGAATAAGAGATTAAAGTAGTTGAAATGACAGGAAGCAAAGGGCGCACTGAAAGTTGTTGAGCGGCTGCTTGAAGTTGAAGTGTCAGTTGGTACAGTATGTAACTATTAGAAACAGTTTAGTCGGTGTAGGAGCTGAAAGCAGTTGAAGCATCAGATAAAGACAAAAGGGATGAAAATGCTTTAAATGTACAGGTGTAATGTTGAAAGCAATGGAAATGTCACTCAAATTAAAGTCAGTAGAAATGTAATCAGTGAAAGCTGTTGAGTTGTCAGATGGCATAGAAGTGCTGAAAACAGTTGAAATGTCAGCTGTAGTGCTGCTGAAAGCTGATGGTCAACTATTGATATTTTAGTTAAGGTGTAAATAATGAAAGCAGCTGAAGCGTCAGTTGATGCAAAATAGTTTTTTAGAGTCATGTGGCAGTATTAGATGTGATGTCTGCAATAATTTCTGTTATTTTTCAGATATTAAACTTATGCTTATTGGGGCCGCTAATATTCACTAAAACATGTTATATCTATATATATAGAAAGTAAATTCAATACATTTTTTAAACAGCACTGAAAATTTAAATTAAATAACATTTAGGATTTTGAATCAGCCCTACTGATTACAAACAGGCAACCAACCTAAGGACTATATAATTTTATATAGGATATATAGGATTATAAAATGTTAGAACTAGATATCCTTTGGGACTATTATAAATACTTAATCTTATAAGACTATATGATTTTTATGGAGTTAATCATATAGAAGTTGTTCATTTTTAGGATCCTTTATTATATATATTAGAATGCATTGCTACAAGCCTTTTTCCAAAATTTTGTCTGAGGGGAGGCCTACAGTCACTTTATAAAACACCTGATCTAATAAACAATATCATCTGCTAACCTGTGTTGCCATGAAGACACCTGAATGGTAAAATCAAACATGCTGAAGCTCTGTTTGAACAAGGTTAATGAGTAGCCAATATATACTACTACATACACATACTCAGCATCAGAATCATATGCTACTCCCTACCTTCACAAAGTTAGTGTTTATTGCAAGTAATGTACAAATGTAAGCTAACTATTATTTTGTCCATCCCTGTATATATATGTAAATATGTATATATTTATATATATGCTGTTTCCTTGACTCACCGGCAGCTTGTCTCCTTTTGCTGCTTCAGCTGGAGTGTATACGTTGAGATACAGACAGTCCTCTGAAATTTCTGGGGGGGTGTATTGCATTGACATGGTCCTAGAAACATTCACAACTATTTCTGGATCCTGGATACACCTGAGAGAAGAAGAAGAAGAATTGAAACTCATCCAGAGAGGCAACATTAGCCAGATGTTGTCATGTTCTGTGCTGTTATGTGATTAGGTAGTCTTACATGGGAGGCTGGTGTGTGCCGTCTCGCTCCCCCTCCCAGGACTCTGCATCCTGAGGAGCTGCCAGGCGGAGGGGTCCCACAGGGGGACGGGCAAAGGGGATTCCCAGGTATTGCTTCACCACCCTCTCTGTGCCTTTCACTGTCACATATTCTCCTCTGATTTGGCCATTTTTCAGAGAGACCACAGGGTTGGCGCGCCCTGCTGGAGATGTTGCATAATGATGTTGTTATAAGGGAAGATTAATTAGAAAAGTTGGCACTGTGTTGACATTCAACGGGCTTTAAGAGATGAAAGAAGAATGTAGATATGTTGACTTGGACTGATTGCCTAACAATCAAGTTTAAAGTCTCAGCAGGTTATCCTGTACAGTAAACACTGCTGAAATACCTGTGTGGTTCTGATGTGAGCATCATGCTGCAGATGGAGTTTATGGATTTGCAGAATTTGTGTAAAATTTAATTAATTCTCTTTTCTTTTGATATTTATCGCAGTAAGATATATTTTAGATAGAGATAGAGTCTTCCATGTATCTTGGAAACAAAGTGTGGAGCTGTGTCCAACTTCCAGACTAATAAATTAATTCTAAACAAACTGATTCTCATGAGAATGAGAAAAAATATAGAAAATGTGTAAAAACCGGATACGATGGAATGTACACAACTATGGGATATCAAATATTTGGTATAAGGCTGATGAAGTACCAAGCTTTATCATAAAATGCATAAATCTTATATAGCGCTGCCTCCTTTTCACCATATTTATTTATTTGACTCTTTCCTGCATCTCAGCATTGAAATCATTAGTGGAATGATCTTCAAAAAATGTGGAAATCACATGAGAATGATCAACAATAATATAAAGTAGGTTAGCATGTGTAAACATTTACCCAGTCATACTCCAGTAGCTTTTAATAGAATTATATAATTTTATAATATTTTCTCTATGCTCGAGTTGACTTTATAAAAGACTCTTCACGCAGTCATCGTGACGTTGGTTAATGTTAACATCGTATTACCTTCACACAGAAGACATTTTGACGTGTGGCAGTAAAAAAAAAAAAAAAAGCAAAGGTTTAAAAAAATAAAATTCAGATCTGTATATTTAGCTGTTTCAGTTTCAGGGTCCTGCTATGTTCATGACTCACTGATACACTGTTATGGCTTACTGGCACTCTTCATGTTAATAGTAATGCTTTTCCTACTATGACTAAGCCATGCATGTGGAAAAGGCCTGACACCATTCATGAAGTGTCTAACTCAATAACTTTAACCTCATTTAAGTTTAAATGATACAAATAAATAAAACAACTTTTAGTGGTTTTTTTTGTCTAAACGTAGAAGAGTATACACAAGAGTTTGAGAATGAACTAATGGGATTACTGGGCGGATTTAAAAAATTCCTTAATCCACTAATAACTATTTTATGACACAATTGAAGGTCTAGAAAAATCTAATATTCATGGTGGTGAAGTTGAAAACAAGGCTGTTGTTGTAGTTTTAGTACACTGTTTGCACACTGTTTGTTTTAGTTAAATGATAACTTTGTCTTACTTAATGTTATTATGTTAGTGTTATTGAAGGCTATGACTGGATCTACTCAGTGTTAAATCAGGCATCTTCACTATTCTCAACATGGGCTGCTATAACATTGTACAATAAATGGTGCATCAATGGCCCTTATATGAGGTAAAACAAAGTATTTTCTTACCTGGTGCTGCCTGTGCTATTGCTGTCAGCGCAGGAAGCAGATAAACAATGAACAGCGCTGTTCTCATCCTGACCAGGCACAAAGAAAAGACAGAAAAGAATTACAGCGTTCTTGCAGAGAAATAGCCCTGTGCCCCCGTCCTGAACCCCTAGTACCTCCCCTCTAACTCACACAAATACACAAACATGCACTTTAAATTGCAAAACATGTATGCACTTTCAACTTCTAACCCCCCCCCACACACACAAACATCACAGACAAGCTCATTATGTCACAGCTCAGCATAAATACTATAATCTTCATTGATTTTAACCTCCAATGCACCACAAACAGAACTCTGACCGCAAAGTCAGAATTGACAAAATTTTGCTCTTTGACCACCAAAGCTCAAAGCTACAAACCATCCTTCCTGCAATACTCTCTATGCTTTCTATGCTACACTTAACATTAATCCTTTTACTTCTGGGGAACAAGAAGTTTTTTCTAGGTGGAGACACCTAAACTAAATACTAAATAAAATTGGATTTAAGGGAACGAATAAATTTACAGTGAATTTGAAATAAACGAGGGGAAATGAACTGTGCACAGCATCCTAGTGCATTTCGATAAATTATTACATTGCATCATGTGACAAATGTATTGTATGGTTTGGTGTTTTTTCTTCTCAATGCTGACTCACTGATAATCTGAAAAGCTGGTCCAGGATATTTTGACAGCTGAGGCCTGCAGTGCACATTCACTGAGAATGAACTTTACAGTAGGTTAAGTACATTTTGTGTCCAGCAGTTATGAAATCATATACTCGTATATGTCTTTTTTTTCTGGAGAAACCACATCACAGACACAAATTATTATTCAAAGCAATTTAATATATCTGTATAGGCGAGTTTATTACAATGATTACCAATCCACTCAATACCTACCATAAGTTAACCTGAGATATTTCTGGATCAAAGTGTTGGACACTGACATTGCCATCCCTAGATCCACACCAATAGGAATAAAACCCTCTATTGAATTTAAATTGACTGATAAGTAGGTAACACATAGGATTATACTCTACAAATACACAACTATTTCTGATACACTGATGGTTAAATACCAGAGACTGAGGTTCCCGACAGACTAGAATGAAGCTAAAGCTGTTAAAGACACTTGCTGGCAATCTTTCAGGCATGTCTGGTTTGATGAGCAGATCCTACCCTGTTATATCTCCACCCCTGAGGTCAGGTTTAGCAACAGTGTTTGTGTGTTCCTATGATCAGTACAAAAAGGTGTTCCATAAGGTCAAGCAAACATGGTGAGCGGTGTGAACTTGAGCCGGGTGCAGCAGGGCTCTGCGGTGGAATCACTATGCTGCTGATAGGACAACAGTGGAAGTAGAAGGAGCTTACAAGAATATTGCACAGTAACAGGAACTATGCACAACTATTAATATTACTGGCTCTGTTTTATGAACTGACCCAGTGAGCTATTGTAGAGAACTAGCATACACGCAAAAAGTGGATGTATTTATTGTTAGTTAATGTGCTTTCTCTATGACAAGTCAGAATAGCTATAACAACATCTATTATCAGTTCTATTAACTTGGCATAATAGAACAACAGGAGTTTTGGGAAAGATTCTCATGTTCACGACTTCAGACAGCTGAAGACAGGTGTGTGATTACACAGTTTAAAACGGGGCTAAAAGTACTGTGCATTGACAACATAACACTATATCTATTAAATTAGGGTTTGGTTACTATGAATGATAGACTGGTGGGCTTTGGCTGATGGCCCCTGTCATATACTCTATATCTCCTGCCGTACTTATAACTTGGAAGCTAGTGTGTACGCTATTTACAACCCAGACTCTAATACCCTGAAGGATGATACTAATGATTCAGTTAATGCTCATTAATCTAACATGACAAAGTCATCCTAGCTGGGTGATGGGTATGCAAAAGTGATGCTATTATTTCCTGATTTTTGTATGTTTGTATATACACATATATGTATAGCCCAGGTTCTGTTCTGTTCTGTTAAGTTAAGAGTAAGGTTGGTTATTTGTATTTGCATTTCTGTTTTTCCTTCTGTTTGAGTTATAGTATGGATTACACATTTAAAGGGCTGTTAAATTCCTTTTTGTTAGTAGTTCTTGGGAGCTGGGAAAGAGGGGAGATGTTTCCATTAGGTTGGGTTATTACATACATTCATTTCCTTTTCTGTGCTTTATCAAACATGTAACTCCAGCGCTACATAATTATACCTATCATTATGAAAATGAATTTAGAAAAAACAACAAAACAAAAACAATTTTGAGTTTTAATGAGATAGAAGTGTTAAAATGTAACAATGCTTTCATAAGAGGCAATTAGGGCTCAGTGAATGTTTGAGTATGAAAATATTGTGACGCATACTGTGTGGATCTCAGCCCAGCTGAACACCTTTTGATTCTGGATCAATGCGTAAGACAGCGCTCTCCACCACAATCATCAAAACATCAAATAAGGGAAACATCTTTCAGTAGAATGCCGTTTATCCTTCCCCAGTACAGTTCAGTCCACACACTAGGGGAATGACAAGGAGCACTTGAAGTGTTGCCTCACAGCGGAACAACACTTCACTGAGACACTTTATGTTATGTTGCAAGAAATAGCCCCAGCAGGATATAGCTCCTCTAGGCCTTAAAGTCAATCGCTGAACCTGCCAGTATGACAGATCCTCACTCTGCTCAGAGCACCGAGCATGTGACGTATTTTCTTTAGCTTTCTAAAGGTTAGACACTAGATGGCACCAGTGCTTTTAGCTGCTGAGAAACCATCATTGACCCCTTTAAATGTTCAGGCTGTAGACAGTTAGTGTGGTTGGAAAAGCAAATGTGAGACCCTGAGGTTGCTGGTTCCCATCCTTTGAAAGACTGAAACGGTATGGGACTGTGGGGACACCTAACACCTAATTTCCACTTCAATTGCCATTCATACTCCAGTATTGATGTTAGTGACTAGAACCAAGTCCCAAAAAAAAAAAAAAATCCAGCTAAATATAAAACTCTGTTCATGTGTCCTTAAACTGTCAATTTACACCATAGTTTAATATCTGTCATTGTGCTTTGTAAGTGCCTTTTTAATGTAATACTTTCAATCTGAGTCATCCACGCAGGAAACTAGAGCAGCCAAAAAGGAAATTCTGGCTAATCTAATGTCTGTATCACATTTAAACATGAACCAAATACAATACAAGAACAATACAATGGAAGAACTTACTGGCACCATGTATAGTGACAGGTCTGAATAATATATGATATCATGTTAATTAGGAGGAAACAATGTTCAGGAAAATTACAAGCAAATCATTTTCAGCATTTGGAAAGAACTCAAATCCATGGAAGATGTGTGAAAGTTAGAACATATCTCATACTTATGAAAACTGGCACACTGTCATTCGTTGAGTCATGAGGACCAAGATATTTATCCGTTTCCCAACATCATGTTAATGGATCAAGTTATGCTACCTCATTTGAAGTAAAACGTGAAAATGATTGCATTAACACACAAATAAAAATTAAAAAAACAAAACAAAAAACAACATTCTGACCAAAAAACAACAGTGATATTCTTTAGATAGAGGCAATAAACAAACATACTATAGTGAATGTTTTCCTTTTTATTTATTTATATTTTTAACACAACAAAATGATAATTGATTGGATAATTACAGTATATCATAAACGTATTATTGATTTTTTTATGTACTTTTCTTTTATGTAATTATTTATACATAAAGAACAGTACATAAATGCATCATATATTTATAGAAGAAATAATAATTACATACATACTGTGGAGTACTTTCTTCATTTGTTTTTATTTATTTATTTTATCATATATTTGTACATAGGATACGTGTGGACCAATAGGAGATGAGTGCGGTGCCCTACGTCAGACGTAAGGGGCGTTCCGGAGGCGCGTCGGCTCTCCAGTAGTAAGCGAAGTTGACTGTGGCGCTCGGTCTCCACTGGAAGTAGCTCCCCGGTTCAGAGACAGTGTAGACAGACGAGGGGGCGGACCGGCGAGAGGAAACTTGACAGAAAACAATAGCAGTCAATCCCTGACACCCATATAACCGTTATTATTTACCAGCGTTCATATTTCTGAAGGCAAGTAACTGTTCTCCCTGACTGACGCGCTAGCGGTTGCGGCGGAGGCGCGCCCGGCGAAGGAATAACGTTAGCAGGAAAACGGAGAGAAAGGTGAGGTGAAGGCACGTTTGGGAAGAAGAGAAAGAGGCCAGTGAAAAGTAAACGGACTCAGCCACAGGTAGGACTCGGCCACGGGAGCCCTACGTTAGCTGTCGTGGCAGAAGATATCAAAGTGCAGGCGGGTCATGCGGATTTCTCCGGTCGCTGATCGGAGCGCCGCGTCGCAGCAGTAAAACGGAGGAGAAAGCGAGACGAAGCACAGAAGAGAAGAAGCACACCGCTCCTCCGCCGCTCCCGGTCAGAGAAAATAGCCACCATGTCCCGGAGAAAGCAGAGCAAACCCCGGCAGATAAAACGTAAGTTGTTGTTTTGTTTGTTTGTTTGTTGTTGTTGTTGTTTGGTGGCTGTAGGCAGCATGCCCGCTGTGCTTTCCTCATAAAGTTAAGTAGCGTGAAACCCAACTGTAATGCCTCGACAGTAGTTTTATGACACCGTTTTTATGGGTAAATACAAACACAACCCAGGCCCACACAGTAGACTGAGTGTGTTGTCAATTTGATAATATCAGCAAAGTAAAGTTAAACTGAGTTCAGCTACAGCACTCTCTCCCAATAACCGGCTAATGTTCGCTTTTTCAAAATTAGCATATCAACGCGCCAATTTGGCAGCCTCCCTATCAAGACTGAGATATATATATATACACACACACACATATATATGTGTAATATTTATTTATTTATTACCTTGTAAAGAATGGTGTATCCATTGGCAGCTAGAAGTGTAGCCGTGGCTTCCTGTTTAATTCTGTTGTGGAAACGTCAGTGTTCTCTGAAAAAAGCCGATGTGAACAGAGATAAGGCAGCGATCCGATGTGAGGCCAGATAAAGATTAAAATTGGATCTTTTTTTATTTGTTTTCTGTCTGAGGCAGCGCCGAGGCCGCCGTTGCATTTTCCCCCCTGGCTTTTCACTTCTCTTTTCCAGAGATGGGGCGTCAGATAAGCCGCCTGGCTGATCTCTCCTACTGATAGCTGCTTACAATTGGATCTTATTTTTTTTTTCATCTATCCTTTTAACTCAATAATGCATCTTAGGGCCGCTTGAAAGGCCTTTTTCTTGGTCTGGTGCTCGGCTGGTCTCCGTGCTTGACGAGTTCTTCCTGTTTATAAAACGTGTGAAGGTTTATCGCCGGTGACTGATGTTCAAAGTCGATAGAAAAGCATATTAATGATGTTGTGATTAACCTCTGCCTGCGCTTTGTGTGGCCTGTTGCACACTGAGCTGAGGAAGAGTCAGAATTTATTGTCATTATATCAGAGAGTTAAGATTAAGGCAAAAGTGTGTTTGGAAGCTGAAATGGAAACTGTGACATCAGCAGGCCAGTTTATTTGGTAAGTTATCACTGAGCAAATAATAATATCTTGTCATCAGTGACAGTTCGCTGTGTTCCCACAGACCTGGTGTCTGAAAGCAACATTTTGGTATCGCATTACATAAAGTATATATATATATATATTTCAGGCTATTAATTAGTCCACATTACTGACCAGACATCCTCTGGTGCTTTTAGGTGTATCTGAAGATGTTTGAGGCAAATATTTAAAATAATAAATATTTAAAGGAATAAACCAAAGATACATTATAAATGAGTTATGCTGAGCTGCGGCTCATTTTTATTTTTTTATTTTTTTACTCTAATGCAAACCTCAAGCCTTGTTTGTGTTGTGAAGAGCAAGAGGTCAAAGCTACAAGGAGGATTACATCATGTTGAAAGTTGCTCACTAGTTTCTTTGCAGCGTGGAAAACTAGGGATGAACAGTGGATCTTATTTTTTAAATGGAAAGCACCGCTTCCAAAAGAGCCATCATTTTATAAACACACGTAATTAAAAGTGTGGGAAGTTGCCAACTGTAATTAACAATTGTCATTTGGACCCGAAACTGGAGCAGCTAAGTAGAAAATGAATGGAATTTAACTTGAAAAATAGACAGTGGTCCTTGTGTTGTAACTGATCAAAAACAGCAACAGAGTGATGGCTTTTGCTCCAGATAAACTCTCTAGCTGATCCCTTTATGTCACTTTCAGACATCTTGGCAGCTGATGAGTGTAAATGACTGAGTTGTCCGAGTCTCTTTTCCAACTTTCAGGCACAACATATTGTCGTTTCAGCCTTTCACCTCAAATGCTCTGAATCAGTCTGTCCTCCCACTCAGTGAGCTAATCTTAACATTAGCCTGAGCAGCTCAAGTGCTGTGAACAGTATAATTAGCAGGATAGCAAACTTGGTCAGGAGCGAATTACATTTTTTTCATAAAACGACACATAAAAAAACCCCCTGTTTAGGTGCGAGCCATTATTACCATCACTGGCTAGCTGTTATTAGTACAAGGTCACTTTTGAATGTCATGATCAGATTTGATCATGCTACGCTAAGCATTAGCCAGCTAACCTGGACTAACATAAGGCTTTAAACTGCTCTATGCAGATGATGACGAGGTGTTTATTCTGGAGAGAAGATGTAGTGAAAGTTAAGGGAAGCTGCTCACTTGCTCCCATAGGTCACCACTCCCAGCACTAAATTCAATCTGCCACATGGCAAAGAAAGGGTCTGCTGCCACCAAGCATATCCGCTATTAAAGATTTCACTTGATGAGGCTCTCTTGTGTGCCACTGCAAGTTGTCTTTATAGTCAGTCACTTCCTGTTTTTTTCATATCTGTTTCCATAGAAAGGCCTATCAGCTGTGAACTCCCAGCTGGCATCTACAGTAAAGCCAGCAGCGAGGCCTGGAGATGTATTCCAGACCCCGGGGCTGATAAATCCAGACTAGACTTGGCATGTATTAGAGAGCGAGGGAGTGTGTGTACATGTGTGCGTCTCAGGGGTGTCATGGCCGTCTTTATCAGTGCTTCTGGTCCACCATGCTTCCCTGTGCACCAGGCCCCGGCTGCGGCCGAGGCCAACCAGACTCTCAGCCCCGTGACTCTCTTGTGATTTGGCAGACATTTTGATAGGAGAGAGTGAGGAGTGATAAGGACTTTGTTAGGCTGGTGTGTGTGTGTGTGTGTGTGTGTGTGTGTAGGGGGGTGTTGCTGGTGCTACCACTACCACTACTAGTATTACTACTGAAGCAGTGTGTCCACCATGTTGTTTTGAGCACGCCACTCGCAGTTACTGATATGATGAATTCCAGCCAGGTCATAGTGTTGTTGGGTCGACTTTCATTATCACACTAATACACCTCTAAGTTGCTCCTAAAATGATTCATACCATGCTTTGATGGAGTTTGCTAGTATAACATTATCCATTATACCAGGGGTCGGCAATTAAGTTTGGCCTCGGGCCAGATATTTTCCAAGCCATTACATGGCGGGCCACAACCAAAACAATGGCTAATATAATTAATTAATAGGGGGAGGAGGGGTGATAATGAAAATGATAGGCGATCTTGAAATGACGGAGCAGACGCACTGAGACATTCAAGCGGGCTGATGTAGGTTAAATTTGTGGACTGACCACTGGGGGCGCTATTAATTATATGCCTGTTTGTTAAAAAAAAACAAAAAAAAAAAACATTTCCACTTGTTGCTGTTAGCTGTCCGAAAAATGGCACTATCAAAAAATCTCAAGAGAAAACTTAACAGCGAGAACAGGATCTTTCATGATGAATAGACAGAAAACTATGCCTTCATCCTCCCCAGTTTTATTAATGCAAAGCCCACATGCCTGATCTGTAACGAGGGTGTCTCTGCATGCAAAGAGTACAACATTAGACGGCACCACGAAACGAAGCATGTGACAGTTTTGGAGGAACTTGATACCAACAAGTCGATGGATGATGTGATCGGGTCAGTGAAACAGATGTCGCTCTCTGCGAGGTCCGCTGCCCGCCGCATAGAAGCGCTGTCTGATGCGGTGCAGGGTGCAATTGTCGACGTGCTTATTCACTCTGTATCCAGTTAAACAAATAAGCATTTAAATTGAGGAAAATTTTCTGTTCTGGAAAATGAAGTTTCCAAGTAAAGAGCATTTTTGAGACTGGCAGTCCGATTTTTAAAAAGTATATTTTATATTTTTATTTTCTTTCTCTAGTTCAAACAATCTCACGGGCCAGATGTTTTTGCTTGCGGGCCACATCTGGCCCGCGGGCCGCCTATTGCCGACCTATGCATTATACCGTTAAAGCTGAAGCTTGATGATGGTTGTTCAGTAGTTCAGATCCACTCTGATCTATTGCATCCCTTATGGACATATCAGTAAACTAGACTGTTATAAATCTCTTCATGAATGCAAAATGCAGGTAACTAGCAAGTGGATGTTCAGATAATCAGGTCCACCAAAGCATTGTGGGTTTGAAAAATGCTGGATAAAAGTAATGCAAGTGTAATGTTACCGCTGATCCACATCAAATACATTTTCTTCATTAATGATTCCAATGAGATCCACTCATACAGATGCATACAGATTTTACATTTGGTAAAATAGAGCCCTGGTATTGTATCAGGGATCATATGAGTTATAGTATCCAAGTCCAAGAGAAAAAAAAAATTGTAAGTGGTGCGTCTGTGTTACCACGACAACACATCTGTAGTCACTTTATTAGCTTGCTACTCATTCATCAGGCAGCAGAGGAGCCGTGAATGAACCGTGAAGGTTTTTCGATTCACGCCGCTTGTTTGAATTCGCTGAAAGATTTCTCATTTGTTCCAACTTTGAATAGTAGTAAGAGCCCTATGAAGACATTATGAAAACTGTCAGGTAATGAATGTGGACATTGAAAGTGTTTTTATTATAATATTTTTCTATAATATTATCAGGTAGTTCCTGATTTTTGTCACAAAGTTCTTGTATGGCTGCATATTTATATTTTGCAAAGTAAAGCAAATTATTTATTGGTATCAAAACTCAAAAGTGATTTGTTATTTGTCGGTGTGCTAAAACCACCAGAAAAACAACAAATGACAACAACATCTATACCCGCCCCCCCCACACACACACAACAGAGCAGCACATTAAGACAACATAGCACAGATATCTTTTTCGTTTTTTTTGCCCCCAACAACAATGGATTAAGTCCATGGCTTTCTGGAGGCCCATAGTAGAGGAGAAGGTGTGTTTGTGTAGCAGATAGATATTTGTCTGTGTCTCTTTGTGCGTCATCCTCCAACGGTTGGTGATCTTTCAGCCTGATAAGGCTCCTCTCCTTGATGGAAAGATAGGAAGGAAGGCAGGCAGGCAGCTCACTGAGGCTGGATCCCTGGGCTTATATTTTGGCGGTTGAGATGGGAGACGCGATAAAACTTGGCGGCGATTGCTGCGGCTGATATTGCGAAAAATGAGAGAGAGAGAGAGAGAGAGATGGGAGGTAGGGCAGATGGAAGGAGAGATGGAGATTGGAGGGCACATTGTAATTACATCTGGCTGTTGCATGCCATTTTCCCAGCGTTGTCGCGTTGTTGTCGTTGGTTTTGTTTGCGATTGGCTGGGGGTGGATCTCCAGATAATTAAAAGAAGAGAAAAGCAGAGGGAGAGCTGGGGAAAAAGTGTGGTGATAAGAGGGAGGAAAAGAGGAGGAGTGGAGGTAGATAGTGTGTGTGGGGGGGTGCACAATACATAGCTGGTAGATGAATGTGTTGTGGTGTGTTTTTAAAGGCAACCCAGCCAGCTCTGCCGCGCCCCCACCTCTCTGTGAAAAGATGTTTGTGGCTGATATGGAGGCCTGCTGATGGTTGATAGATAACAGCCTGCAGATCCACACTGCTGATTGAGCCTCTCTCTCTCTCTGTGTGTGTGTGTGTGTGTGTGTGTGTGAGAAAAAGCTTGGTTCCTATGACATCAGTGCTAGAGCTCAGAGGTCAGCATGAATAATACGCAGCCTCCCACAGCTTAAAGCAAACCAGGACGCCTGCAGAGGCCAGACAAGGAAATCACAATGCTGACCTCCTCCTTTTCTTCTTCTTTCTCTATAACTTCTTTAAATCTTTTTAGATTTTCAAAATGACTCGATATGTTCCAGTCAGTGTTGCAGCTGTGTGAATGGAATGTGTTACTGTGTTGTTTTTGTTTTTTTTATCAGCCGTCTGACAAGGCCTGGGTCACGTGATTGTTTTATGGACGCACAATTGAGAGATTAATTCATTCTTTGTGAGCCAAAGTGAAATAAAACACAAGCGCGTCAAAATTCCAAGCGCGTACACACACACACACACACGTGCACAGAAGACTCATGCAGCGCCTTGGTGGCTTTTCCCTTGTGCTTTTTTTTTTTTTTTCTTCTTCTTTGTTCTGCTTTTAGCTTGATGTGAACTTTCGATAAGCCGCGGGGCCTGATCTCCGGTGCAGATAGAGATCGCCAAGTGTGATTAGAGTTGTTATCAGGCCAGAGCAGGCAGGAGCCGAGGCTCCGCCGCAATAACAACAGGCCCAGGCAGGAGCAGCCGGGGTCCAGACCCTGGCAATCAGTTCCAGCCCTAATGGGATTAATGTTGTTGTATAATTAGATGATAGGTGTGAATGCATTTCTTTTCTCACTCATTCAGACCAACTCTCTCCCCCCCCCTCTCCCTCCTCCCTAACAAGCATTGTCATTGATTAATTTAATTAAAATGAATACCACGTATTACTCATTCCAGATTCTGTGTAAGATAGAGCAGACATGTTGGGAAATTTTGGTTTTCGTCGATGATTATCACCAGGGTGATTTCACTTTTTAAATATTCTCTTCTGTTCAGAGAGCGTAAAAGAGCGTACAGTAAGCATGAGGGGGAAGAAGAAGGAGAAGAGAAAAGTAGCAGCATCAGCAGGATGACTCGCACTGCCTTGATTCTACTGACAGATATTACAGTAGCTAGATGGTGACTGATTGGATATCGGTTGCCAATGACTCTCATGCTCACAATCAGATAGCTCGGGCAGAGCGTCGCGGATGACGGCAGTCACTCGTATCCACATATGCACGTACATATAGTGTGAGCAGGGGAGGTGGACAATTATAGAAATGAGTAGTAAATTCTCACAGCTTCTCTGAAAGAAAGCCTCCAGTGCTTTGAAGACTGGAAAAGCTGCTAATTGATTTTCAATAATTGGTCGTCATGTGATCTAAACTTTTGTTGAACTCTCTGCTTCTCAATTCTTTGGAGTTCTTTCAAAACTTGCGCATAAAAGCAGTAATTTTCAGTCACACATTGGGTGTTTTTTTCCTGTTTGGTTCTGCTCTTTTTAAAGCTGTCTATGTATGAATGTGTATGTGTTTGCATTGTGTCTATCTGAGCAGCGCTGATGGAGTGTGTGTGTGTGTGTGTGTGTGTGTGCGTCGTCAGATACACCAAAGGGGGAAGTTGGCAGGGTTACAGAGGAAACACCGTTTTGTGCTCGGTGTGTGGATGAGTTATTACCCTTTCCTGCTATTTACCCAGGGGACGGCCTGGTGGTGAATTATGGTTCCCCAACTCAGCGCTGTTGTAAACGGTTTCACCCTTGACCTCAGCGCTGATGACTCCATATATGAGGGAGGAGAGAAAACATCGCTCCGACCAGCAGTAGCGTAATGTACGTCCAAAGTGTTTGCTCTAGCAGTAATTACCACTCTGCCAGGTCTTCCCAGGGAGCTTTGTGAGGGCTTAACTCACAGCTGACACGCTCTCTGGGAGAGACGGCAGATGTTCAACCTGAGTAACCAAAGAATCCAGGCGTTGGTCTCGAGCTGCTGTCTGATCCATGCAAGAAAACACAGGTTTTAGGGTGCATATGATGGTCCCCCCTGCAAGGTTTGAACCAACAGTCAGTTAATAAAGCACAGCTCAAGTACAATGTGAGGCAGGATAGCTGTGGGCCATCTCTCTGGCCAGAATGACTCTGGACACTCGAAGGACTGTGTGAGTGTGATTGTGAGTGTGAGTGTGTGAGAGAGAGAGAGAGAGAGAGAGAGACAGCGAGTGTTATGACAAGGCCCCCCCCAGCGGCAGTGATAAGACAGACCATTTGCTCCTACTGTGCTGAGCGCTCTGTTCCGGGGTGTTAAGGCAACCTGGGCAAACAACACTGCCTGACCTGCTTTTACAGCCACACACACACACACACACACACACACACACACACACACACACACACACACACACACACACACACACACACACACACACACACACACACACACACACACACACACACACACTGCAACTGCTCTTGTCCTGAGCACCTGACAATAAAGGCAACTGTAGCTTGAAGCTGCCAAGCTTGAATTCCCACATCACAAAAGTGAACAAAGCGTTAAGAGGTCAAATGTCAAAGGTCATAGCAGCCTGACAAGATGGAGAAATACTCTACTATCTCTAGACAGATCATGAAGTGCTTAATACACACATTCATATATACTGACCTTTGACCCTGTGTGCACCTGCTCCCAGTTCAGCCAGCAAGTGAACAAAAAACCCATCAAGATGGTTTTTGATATACTCGGCTGTGTCCCCATGTATAGATGCCTGCAGACAGGTGATATACTGTGTAACATACTGAAGATATAATAAACAAACATGCAAAACACAGTTAAATGACTGATTTAACAAATTTAATTATAAATCTATTTTACATGAATATTCAGTATTGCTATAATCTGTGCTGTAATTTGAATTTTATCCGAATATCTCTGTGATGCTGGCAAGAGGTCTTAGATATAGTGATAGAAACATCCCCAAAAGTGTTATTATTGATGGCAAATAAAAGGATTAATAAGACAGACAGAGTCCATACATTAGCAGATTGTATTTAATCACTGGTAAATTATTTTTTAAATTTGACTCCAGTTCTCAGTAGCTCTCAATATACATACAAAGTGCAGAGAAGAAACACACAGACACATGTAAATACAGTCATACAGCTAACAAAGAGAACGAGCTAAGCAAAGCAAACTTAAGCGTACAGCTATTAAAGATAAGAGCTGGACAACAAACTATATACAGGCACAGATTGGTACTTTATGTACAGGTTAAAGACAACACTAGCGCTGGAATAAATAGTTACTCTGAAATACAGAAGAGGTTTAACAAAAATGAGTATTATGTTTTGTGTTGGTTTTTTAAGACCACATAATGTAATGGGATGATGATGACACTCTGTAGGTGTTGGGGAAGTGCACGTCGCTGACCCTTACAAAGCACATTACAGTGTAAACCTACAGATACATTGTGTTTTGTGCCACTAGATTATACTATTAACATTTAAAGATGTTTTTTTTGTAAGGATAGAACAACCTTTGACGGTCGTGGCACACAAACATCCAGGCCGATAAACGTGACAGCAAAGGTGAACGTTTGCCGCTGCGCGTACAGTATTTAACGTGCTGTAACGTGAAGGTGAGGAGGAGATGAAGGGAGGCAGCGAGGGAGCGAAGCGGGAGAGGAGGGTCAGAAGGAGGAAATGGGAAGGATAGGAAGCGAGGAGGTGATAAGGACGACTCAATGTCCGAGACAATGCGAGTAGAAAGAGGAGATGCTGGAGGAGCCTCCTGGGAGCCACCTTAACAGAGGAGGTCTAGACCAGTGGCTCCTCTTGCTGTCTGTCTACACACACACACACACACACACACACACACACACACACACACAAACAATCTGCTTTCATAAAAATAGCACAGCTCCCTTAGATCAACATCTTTAGGATTCTCAGTGAGTAATTTTTTTTATGGCAGTAAAATAACCATCGTGTACTGCATCTTCTTTTAAAACACATGCTCCAGTCTGCTAATTAGCCCGCTTCCTCCTCCTGTGTTGTGAAAACGCAACAGTTTCATTATCAGTTAGAGACCACCGGAAGCTCAGCCAGTTGTTGCAGTTCCATCTGGCTGCCAACAGAGGATGATAAAAGTCATAAATAACTTGTTGTCCTTTTTTTAAAATGCAGCGTTTATGTATTTGAATACATTTAAGAATGTACGGCTGACGAAAGGTAAACAATGGGTAACATGCAACGCCACTTTTCCCTCCCTCCCTCCCTGACTGTCTGTATCTCTCTCTCACGTCTCGGTGTGTACATTATGAGTCATGTGAGCCAGTAGTGTTGCAGTGATCCGGGCCTTTGGATTGCTTTGTGCTTGTGTAAACCGTGGTGCTCTGGCTCCCTGACTGATAAGTGAGCTGCCAATCAGCCTACTGTGTGTGTGCGTGTGTGCGTGTGTGTGTGCGTGCGCGTGTGTGTGTGGCCTTACTGTATGTTCATAGACTGTACTGAATGTGCCACAGGTGGAGCGGGAGCATTATTTAAAATCCTCCAAAAGTTTCGCGAGATAAACCTGAGGGGGGTCATAAAATGATTAACACAATAGTGTTTTTATTTGTTTATTTATTATAAAATATGCTGCAGTTTTTCCTCTTGTGGCCTCTTAACCTGTTCACATGAAACAGCCCAGGAACTCCTGGGTCGAACTGCTGCTTTAAAGGGTCCCATGCAGGGCTGCACCTAACTAATAATTCCATCTTAAGCACTTAAACCTTCACTTTCTCTTAAACTGCTGCTCATTTCAATTATGTCTAATTAATCATTGACTATATAAAGCATTGTGACATATTCAGAATAAAAAAATATTGCATTTTAAAATGGTAGACAACAGAGAAAAGAAAAGGGTTATTAATTGATTATCATTTGGCTAATCTTTGCAACTCTAGTCTCTCGAGCCTCTTCCTCTGTGATGTGGACATCATACTGCAGTATTTCAGATTCTGCTATATTTTGGTTAATTTCTGATCACATTTAATCACATTATTACAAATTTACATGACATAAATCCTACATAATAAACTGGAGTGGTGGTGTACATGCGACTGTTGCATTATTGTAGTGTTCAGTGTTTTTGGTGCTTCAGCCATAATAAATCTCTGCTGCTTCAGTTTTTAAAAAGCCGTCTCTTGTGAGTCCCTGAACTTTATGAACGTGCCTTACTGCTGATGTACCCCTTTATTATATTTGATCTAATTCACATTTCATTTCAGAGGCTTGACCAACCTCACAAGATGAAATCCAGCTGGAAACACACACTTTAAGGTTTATATGTTGTGAAAAGTGACATGGTCAAATTTCAAAATAGCCGTAATTACAGTCGCTACTACTACACGAATGTTGATATCAATGAAAAGCCCCACAACAAACTCTTTTTTTTAGAAATAAATCAGCACACAACTTTATTTCCAGTCTTTGTGTGTTTTTGGTTGTTGGGGAAAAACACCATCGTGCAACATAATGACACATTGTTTCATCTTGTCTTACGATAAAAAACACAGATAAAACTTGAGTGATCTGTCCAACTAAGTTTATGCAATCTCCCAGATTAATGAAGGCCTGCTGTAACATCATTTATTATGGGCGTGTTGATCTAATATAACTTAACAGCCCGGAGGAGGCAGGAAGTCAGAGCGTAAACACTCCTCCAGCGTGCAGACGCAACAACAGGCTGGAACACAATGCCACTGTGATAATACGTTAAATAGCAAACGCTTGTCATATATTTTTAAACCTTTATTATGATTTCTGGTCCCTACAGCATCACCCTCTACCTCCACCTCCACCTTCACCTTCAACTGTTCTATCAATTCATCCTTTCTTCTTTTTTCTCTCCTTTTAAAATAATCTCCTCTCCCTTTCCTCTCAAACCTCAACCGTTTTTATTTTAAACTGCACTCCCTCTATCTCTTCCCTTCCACCTCCACTTCTCTATCACCCTTTCTTTCATTCTATCTATCCCCCCCACCCCCCCTCTCTCTGTCTCCAGCCAGACCCCTAGCCTTGGTGAACCAGGTCTTGGCGGTATGATAATGTGGAAAGTTGAACTGGCCCCATTACAGCGAGGCTGATGGTAGGGCCGATAAGGCTGTTGATAATGGGTGCAGATAGCGCTGACACAGCGGTCCAATAGCCTAGCCCTGCCCCCCTCACCCCCACCACCACCACCACCCTCCCTTACCCCCCCCCCCCCCCCCCATTATCATTCCTGCCCACCGATGGGCTCCCAGAACGCTATCTCCTCTCCATTTCCACTCCTGCGACAGATAAGAATGGAAATACTGACTTCATAGCTGACTGATTAAAGTGTCTGCCTTTCTTGATAATACACAGATAAATTATGTTTTTTTTCTTCCTCTTCTTCTTCTTCTCTCCCTCTCTCTCTCTCTGTCGAGAAAAGGGTGGGGCACAGCAGAAAGAAGAAAAACCTTCTCCTCTTTTCATTTCTCTTTTCTTTTGTGGAGTTTTTCTTTTTTTTTGGAGGAGGAAGGAGATGAAGTGTGGAGAGGGAGGCTGAGAGATTCTGTAGTGGTCGAGTATGGAGATGTATTATATGTTATGAGCAGTATGTACAGTACATGTGTGAATCCAGCGCAGCACAAAGATCATTGCAGAATGGCCATCAGTACGAGACTGACTATAAAGGAAACTTGTATTACTGGCTTTTCGAGTCATTATAAAGGCAACACGAGTGGCTGGAGGAGGAGGGGGGGTGGAGGGGGGCAGAGAGACACAGAGATGAAGAGATAGAGATAGAGACAGAGTAGGGGCAGACAGGCCTATTTGCAGCCTAGTGAACTCCCACTGCAGCTACAGCCGTTTCCAGGTTGACTTTTTATCACTGATCGCTCCAGTTTGATACCAGGAAAGATCCCTGATGGATATGCTCCCTGCATCCAAATCCTCTAACCCATTTGCTTTTTATCCCCCAACTCCCCCCCCCCCCCCCCCCCCCACACACACACACACACACACACACACTCACACACACACCACCAGCAACCTATATCTCCCTCCCCTCTCTCTCTCTTATCTTTAGCTCTCCAGCTCTCTGCCTGTCCAACTGAACTTCTGTCCTCCTTCCTTCCTTCCTTCCTTCCTCCTATCACCGCTCCCTATCTCCTTTCCACTCCTCCTTCATACATGATCCTGATGATGGTGATGACGGGGGTCCATCACTGGCTGGTTGTCCACTCATGTCATTGTATGTGAGTTTTGATGCATTGAAAGAAAACATAAATGGCAAATTAAGTTTTTTTTTGTTCATTATGTCAGTAATCTTGCTTATTACAGTAACTAACAGTAGTTGCGTATAAACCCTGACCCTGACTATCTTCTATCCCGTATGTAGGAGGTGGACCCAGGTAGTCATAGGGGCTGGGACTAATGCTGCATTCACATAGATTCAGGCAGACTGTAGACGGGAAACCGGGTAACCAGATATCAGGACAGAAGAGAACAGAATTTACAACCAGATGTTACGTAGAAACAAGAAAACCTGACATTTAGTATTTAATATTCTTACAGGTGAGACAGTAATCATTTATCAATGCGGTCAGTTTATCAAAAATAATGCCTACGGTGACCGAGGGGTTCAATAAAACAATCAATCTCATACAAGTTAACCCAATAACATTATAAGGCTAAAGTTTGACTGGCTGTTATAAGTCCTATAAAGTGTAGCAGCAGTTAAGCAGCCACAGTGACGTATGCTGCTTCTAATGCTCTGCTGAAGTGTCCATGAGCTGCTGGTGCTACATTAACATTTATTTTTAGGGCATTTTACATTTATTGTTATTGTAACAGTTCAGAACATGAGGGGACGTACACCTGTCGAAGCAGATGAACAACAGTCTGAACAATGAGATGATTTACTCACCTCATTGTTTGGGGGTTTTTTTCAGATCAATTGATCGTGACGCAGCAGCACGTACAGTTATTATCAGCGCGTTAACAGTCTGGTCAGCTTGTCAGTCAGTCATCCCTCCAGTGAGCCAGTCAGATGTTGTGTTCTCCAGCAGGGAGCAGCGGGATGGAACAACATGCTGTTTTGTCCGGGCCACACTAGCTGACCTTGATAGATTAGACCCAGAGAGGCTTTTCTGTCTGACACACAGCAATGATAAGTCTGTGTGAAATAGTTTTTTTTTTCTCTTCTCAGAAATATGGCAGCAGTATAGGCTAGGAAAAGATTGCGTGTATGTGTGTGTGTCAGTCTACCTTAACCAACCAATCTTCCTGTCTCTGTCTGCTAATAAGAAACTCGACTCTCTCCTCACTAGATCAGCTATCTAAACATATTTTATTTTCCAGTCTGTTTTGCTTATATGTGACCATCTTCTTTTTTTTTTTTTTGCACACTCCTACTGCTACAGAATGAGGATACAGAAAATCAGCATAAAGGTTAATTTAATACCAAAATCTTGACTTTACTTTTTAAGGGCAGCGCTCCTTTTTATGTCCAGCGAGTCCACAAAGAACGAGGAGTGGGAGGCTGAGAAAGAAACAAAGAAAATAGAAAAAAAAAAAGCATAACTGTGATAAAAAGCCCAGATAAGAGAATGACTGTGTTGTGTAGGAGTTGATATCAATGTTATCTATCTGTCTTTTTTCACTCTGCAAGCCCTTCTGTTGTTTTTGAGCCCTTATCTTGCAGCACCAAAATGCCAGGAACAAAAAGGGGAGAAAGAAAGAAATTACTGTGCGGATTATTCATGGGGGTTGCCTGATAAAATGTTGATGCCGAAATTAAGACTAATAGCCTACACAGAGGTTTTTTCTTTCCTTATTTTGCAAGTTTTTCATTATGATATCTATGTTTTTTCTGTAATTTGTGTGTTAAGGTTTTTGCATTGTGTGCAAGCTGTGTGTTTATAATTTCTTGCTGTTGCTTGCTATTAGCAGATTAGACCTCATTTAACTCTTTATGCCCTCCCTGACACCAATTCATTACACGCACACCCTCCCTCTCCACAAACA
This sequence comes from Pampus argenteus, assembly GCA_036937835.1. Classification (NCBI taxonomy): domain Eukaryota; kingdom Metazoa; phylum Chordata; class Actinopteri; order Scombriformes; family Stromateidae; genus Pampus; species Pampus argenteus. The sequence goes on from CM072869.1 coordinate 21,690,346, forward strand.
CACACACACACGCACACATTCTGGTGGGCTCAGATAAGCTCGGTCCTCAATCTTTCACTAATAGAGAGGCACAAACCAGCGGTGGACAGGTTTGAGTTTTCACAATAAACGGGCTGAAACGTCGCTGCCGACAACGGCGGCGGGAACGAGCCCCTGTGATTGGCTGCTTTGTGGCATTGGAACTGTCCGGTTGGCGTCCCAACAGAAGACATGAAGACAGGCAGGTCAGCAGCTTGACCCCACTTTACATCTGAATCCCTAATTGCTCCTGTGCTTAACACAATAGCTCTGAAATCCCAGCTGACTGTGTGTGTGTGTGTGTGTGTGTGTGTGTGTGTGTGTGTGTGTGTTCAGTATAATTTGGCACAGTAAATCAAAGTGTTCCATTTTATTTATTTAAGTTTTCCCAGAACAAATTATAATGTTCAATAATCCACCCAACCTAATTTGTACTAACTGACGTGCCGAGGTGTTAAAGGATTAGTTCAACATTTTGGGATATACAGTTACCTGCTTTATTTTTGAGAGTGAGATAAGAATATCAAAACCACTTGCATATCTGATCGTTAAGTATGGCGTTAGCTGGGCATAAAGACTGGAGGTGGAAGTCAGTCATGCTCTGTCCAAAGTCCTTTTTGTTTAAACTCTACGCAAACGCAAATTTTGGAATCAACAGTTTATGGTTTTAGGGGAAGTTATGTGATGAAACTATTAGTTCACGATAAGCATGGTCTGTTTCCTGAACTACTCCTTTAATTATTTATTGAATTCTGGCGTTGGGTCAATTAATTGTTTACTCCATAAAATGTCAGAAAGTAGTGAAAAATGACACACAATGAAATCACATTTTCCCACAGTGCAATGTCTAAACAAATGATGAAATATTCAGTTGAACATGATACACAATAGAGAAAATGTGGGCATTTTTCTTCATCTTCAGGAGTGACCTCATGCTGCACTACAAGTCCAAATTCGATAAAGTCACCAGACCTGTCCATTACACACTGAATTGACTACAAACATACAGTAGGTACAGTTTAGCTTAGCTTAGCACAAAGACTGGAAGCAGGAGGACACTGCTAGCCTAACTGACAAAAGAGATCAAAATACAGTTTCCAACTATTCTAAAGCCATGTTAGTCTGACGGCTCTGAACAAGTCGAGAGCAGTTAGAGAAAATGTATTTAGCCATTAACAAATCCTAAATCTAGCATGTGTGTTTTGAATTAAATACCATAAACCATGGTTACAATCATAAATCATAAATGAGTATTTTTGAGATTTTGGGTCCGATATGATCTTTCATAGATTTCCACTGGTTGTTTTTGAAATAACAGTTATGCAAAACTGCTACCACAACTATACTGTCTTGCTTTTAAAAAATCTGTCTCTTTATGTATGAAATCAAAGGAACTGTGCATATTGTGAGTTGTTGGAAGGTGTGTTGTTTTTTCACAGTTCCCCACTGCTTCCTCATCCTGGACTCATGAATTGTGAATTTTACCTCTCGCTGCCTTTTGAACCTGACAGGTGAAGCTTTACACTTTGCTCATTTGCATGAGCAGTGCTTGATTTTATAGTAATTTCATACAATAATGGCTCGCCCCCCTTTTCTTTTTTTTTTCTATCATGATGGAGTACACCTGTACAAATAGACTGGGGAAAATCCATAACTGAAATGAGAGAATACTGTAAGAAGATTAATGATATGGAATAAAGAATGATAAACCATTAATTTAATGTCTTTGGAATGATATTTTATTAGGGTATATTTCTTATTTTCTAAGGTTAGATTTTATTAGGTTATTTCCACTGAGATTAGGATCTCTTTTAGAAAGAAGGGTTTTATTAAGCGGTAAACTGTCTATCCGGGCAGAGAGCGAGCCAGTGAGACTGAAACAGACACAGAGAGAGAGAGAGAAAGTGGTCCTTGTGTTTCACACTTGACCCTGTTTTTAACCGTAGGTCACCTGGCGCGCTACCCCCCACCCCTCCCCCAACCCTCCTCACTAGCTCAGGTTACCTCTGTAAGTAACTGTGTGTGTATACCTGTGTGGCGTCTCAAATGAATAACATTTTATCCATTTAAATCAATATTAAAATAGTTATGGTGATTTGATCATTAATTAGTTTGAACTTGTGCTATACAACCAAATAATATTAACAAGATTCCAAATTTGTGAGCTCGTGTTTCCACAAACGATTGTGAAGGCAGGATAAGGACGTATCGGACATCGGCTGTAATTTCCTCCAGCTCATCGCGGTTTCCTTGCCCTTACCTCTTTGTGCCGCTTTGCCCCCGTCCCTCCACCTCCCCTTCTATCACCAGCGACTCTTCTTGTCTGTGTATTAGTATTAGCAGCAGCAGCAGCAGCAGCAGTGTCCCCTGAAGTAAAACAATCTGCTGTAATCTATCAGCATGTTATCGGCCCTATCTGAGAGCTGAGAAAGCCGGGGCCGGGGCTGTGGCGCCGCACTCCGGTGCTGATAAAGTTTCAGAGTTCAGCGATGATGAATGTTAAGAAACTACACCCTCGTTACCAACGATGTGGACTTGGCAAAGTGGAGCGATAGGGAGGGGCGTGCGGAGGTGGAAAATGGAGAAAAAGGGAAAAAGGAGGAGGGTGGCGGTGGTGATGGGGAGGGGAGACGGAGACGAAAAAGAGGTCTTCTTGGCATCAGTCATGGGTCGGGGGGTCAGGCCCTGGTGGGTGTTTCTTTTGTTTTTGTTTTTTTCAATCACACACACACCAAGTCTATTCTTCTATTAGGTTTCTCTGCTCCTGGAACAGGGCTCACTTTCCTCTTTTTACCTCCTTTATTAGACTGTGTCAGTTACAATGTATTAACCTTTTGTTTTCACTCTTTTTGAAAACAACACACACACACACACACACACACAGTATATTATGTATCTGCTACAGCTACACAGTGTTTTCATTTAGTAAAATTATCCGATGGCATGTTTTTTTATTTAAGGCTGAGCCATCCAATCAAATGAAACTATCTCCTGTGCATCATTTTCACATCGCTCCAAATGTTTTGGGTCATTTAGGGATCCCACTAGAATTTAAAACAAAGTTTGAGAATTGTACACATTTGCCATTCACCATGCACTTGTTCTATTGGAAGTTTGAGTAGGGTTAAAAATGTAAAACAAAAGCTGAATGGACCTTGTCTTTATAGTTTTTTTGCAGCAGATGTAACCGACTGATATTTTTTCCCAACATATCAGAACTTTTCCAGCAATTGAAGATGTAGTTACCTGCCTTGATTGCCCTCCTCTCTTCTCCTGAAGGGTTACCCGCGGCCCTTAACTGTGTCACGTCAGTATCAAAGTTCTTATCGGCCGCCAACTCTGCGGTCCATCTGTCCCCATGAACACATTGACAGCTTCTATCTCACAACCATCGGACCGTCAGGCCTCAAAGTCCCCCCGATTACGATGCAGGTGATAAGAGAGGCGGTTCACAAAAGCAGTGCTACAAATGACTGATAAAGCATTGGGTAGTTAGTCGATTGATGATTAGTGGGACAGATCATGTGGGCCAGATCAGAAATACTCTATTGTGAGTTATCTGAATTAGTTTGTAGAAGGTCAGAGATATAACTTCCGCTGATATTTGGCTGATTTCCTACAAACTTTTCTGCTTCTTTAAATTATTGTTGAAGACACAACGAGAGCGGTCACATAAGCCGGACCTTTCTCTAACTGGAGGGCCAAAAATTTGATCCACTACACCTGCTCACACCTGGTCAAAACAAGAGGCAGTGTCCACCATTCAGTGAACATGAATCGTGTATCCTATTAAAACGAGCGACAGGCTGCCTGCTTCTCAGCTTCCCCACCATGTTACTCCAACTAGAGGAAATAGTGCATTTGTTGGGGACTATTAATGCACATTTTGTGTTCTAGTGAAAAACAGAATTAAAGCTAACATTAGAAGAAGAGGTGATTTGCTGTGCCCTTTATCACTGACTCTGAAGCTGTTGAGAAATACATAAGCCAAGAATAGAGTTTCTGTATACATCACCGTCTCCTATATCCAATATTTGACTCTCGCACATATACACACAAAGAGAAAGTGATGCGCTTCTCACTTCTTTAAGTGCACAAAAGGCGAATAGAAATGTGCAAAAGAGAGAATGGGGGGAGCCATTGTGATTGTGACAAAGTTCATGAGCGTATAATAGCAGTTAATGCGTGGCGGGGCGCGGGCAGCTTTGTTCGCCAAAGTGCCGAGCTCTTAATAGAATCTGATAGATAGACGCCTGTCTCCTCAGGCCTGTTGGGGTGGGAGTCGGGGGGTGGCTTCCACTCATCAAGCCAATAGTGGCTCTCCCCCTCTCCCTTTCTCCTCTCCTTGTCTTACTGTCATTCTATGAAGGAATAATTTGTCAATAATTGGCCGTGTCATTCTCGTCAAGACGGTTTGATAAAGTGGCAGCTCTTCGGGGGCCGGGCCAGAAAATATCTCAAAAAATTGGAGGAAGCAGGGAAATGCGGAGCATGTGGCAGCAGATCTGAGGCAGCGATAGGGCCATTAAGCGCTTTAGAAGTATTTTAGCTGAATTCACACAAAGCAAAAATAGATAAATAAATAATGAAAGAGGAAAAAGTGGAACGTCAACTGTCAGGAAAGTGATACAGACTTTAAGAAATCATTTGGGAGGGTGAAAGATAAAAGATTATCCCTCTTTTCTGCCAACTTATTGCCTCCTCAGCCATCGCTGAGGCTAATTCGCTTACTCAAGCAATCATGCGGACATACTGTGTCCCTGTGTGTGTGTGTGTGTGTACGTGTGTACCACAGCCACATTGCCTTCAAAGTGCAGCTGGGAAGTGCTTAGTCCAGCAGCAGTATGTATAAACTTATGTGTGTGTGTGTGTTGCTTGTGTGAATCTGATCCTGCCTCCATCCACATCACTCAGCAGTGTATGGCATCCATTATCTGCTCCACTGTAAGGAGCAGGAATTTTCCAGAGATATCCCAGAATGCGTATTATCTCTAAAATATCTCTGGATGGCTGACACTCATCTGATTGGCTAAATCCGCCTCGGCAGGCACATTCCTCTGACCCCCACCCCCCGACCCCCACCCCACAATGACTGCAATGTCAGGAGACCCGTCCTTATTCTGGAGTTTAGGACCATGTGAGGAATAATATCATAATCTGGTCATCCCCAGAGAAACAATATAAAATATAAACTATACAAGAAAAAAAAAACTCTAATGATATCTGCCTATACAGATATGGTTCTACTTGTCTTGAACGTATTTTTTTGTTTTCAGTAACATTTCTTTCTGGAAATGACGTAGCTACTCTGGATAATCCATAGAACAGGTTGTAAACAGTACATATACGGACCATTTTTTTCTGTTCGCTGTGAAGTGAATTGACACAACATTATCATGCTTTATTATTTGCATTTCAAAGAAGTGAAAGGAAAAGCTCCAAAAACAGTGGCTCCTACATTACCCATAATGCAGCTCAGTAATATTTCTTAGTTACTCTCCAAATCCCATTCCTTAATATATGGTGAAGACCACGGATGCGATGTGTTCATTGTCTTCAGTACAGTGTCTTTCTAATTGTCAGCTAATGTACATGTTGTTAGGTTGCAAACTGTAAAGCATGAAAAGGCAAGTCTTGTAGCACATAGTCAGTATTCTGCAGTATGCATACATTTTGCCTGCTTCTGTATGTACAGATAACACTGGTAATGTGTATAATTAGTTTGGTGTGGACTGTACATAAGGACATCCTGTAGCGCCGGCTGTAATCCACCAGTGGGGGTAAAAGGGAGATTTCCCTTTTTAGTATAGGGAAGGAGTGCCCCCCCCCTCTACTGTTATCAGTTGAGCAATCTGACTGATAATAGTCAGTTGAGCTCTGCATTGCTTTTTGGCTGCCTGGCCTCAACAAAACCCACACTGACCTTTCAGTCAACTGGTCCCGCTTTGCATACCTACTCGCCGTTTCCCTGGCATGCAAATGGAGGGAGATACAGAGCAGGCTTCCTAGGAGTAGAGAAGGCCTCGCTCTGAGACTCACTGCACAGAAGAGGAAAGTGTAAACTGTTGGAAGAGGTGATAATTAACTTGGGTATGGGGCTTGACATTAAGGGTTGACAGATGCGGGGGTTTTTTTGCAGCCTGATACTGTCACTGAATTTATCAGCGGGAACAGACTGTATCTTCAGTTTCTCATATCCAATAAACAGGAACAATCATGTTATCACAGCAGCTAATAGTAAATCCTGTCGACAAGAATATCTGAAAATGTATTTTGACCATCATCTGCTGTTCTAATCAGGTGAGTCACCATGCTGGTTTAACAGGAGGAGGAATCACAAAGTCATAATCAAGCTTTAAAGCAGAAACACTCACTCGTGCTAACATGTTAGCACTTAACAAATTAAAATGCACTATCCACTGTCCTTCTAGTGTTGGTTTGGTCTCCACCAACTCTTACTTAGTTTGCTACCACTTAGTCTCTAACTGTGCCTGTATGCTGTTTGAAGATGGGCAGACAGTGTGTAGTAATGGTAAGTAATTGAGTGAAAGATAAGTAATCGTAACTTAAGGTTACTAGCTTACCACTTATTAGCTTTTCCAGGTCTTCTGTTGTATGTGTGTATTTTAAACTCTGGAAAAAGCAGGTAACTTGAGAGGAGATCTTCTGTCAAAATAAAAAATATTGATCAGTGAATACTTACCCTCATCCATGTACAGTAATCTACATGTCTTTATCCAGGCATATTATTATCATATTGTGTATTTTCAGAATGATTTGGGCTACTCAGAAAATATTTTTATATTACAAAATGTATATATGTAAGATTTATATATATAAATATATAAATATAAATATATATATATATATATATATATATATATATATATATATATGCATGCAGGATCAACATGATCACATGCTGTACTAACTTAGCACAAGAGAGATACATTTAATACTGTAGACCGTCATCAATTAGATCACTTTGCTGCTTTCAGTACATTGTCCATACTATATGAAATGTTATTTTGAAAGAAATGTTTCATCATATTCACACCTGAATGTATCTCGCACTATTTCCACAGTGACTGTGTGATTTTCCAGTAAGGGGAAGTTTGTTACAGGCATCCATCAAGAACAACACTTAGTTTTTCATTTCAAGTTTCTCTGATCGAGAGGTTCGTCCTCTTGCCCGCCACTCTAAAACCACAGCGCAGCTTTTAAAGTGAGGAGGAGGTAACCCTGGAATCCAGCATTTATTATTCATCGGCAGATAGCACTTCCACAGCGCAGCCCCTCAGAACGGAGGGCCACGGTGGGCAAGAGCTGAGTGGGTGTGGGCGAGGGTAACGTTAATATTCCCTTTCCCCAGAGAGCGGCTCTGAGAAAAGGGACACATCTATCGCTCTCATCCCGCTGCTTTTATTTCACTTTCAGCTCATCTTAAATTTCCATTATTCACCGCAAAAAGCCAAGCCAAGCCTTTTCACAATGACTGTTTGACACTGACGGGCTCCTCCTCCTCTGCAGAGCATGCACACACACACACACACACACACACACACACACACACACATCTCAAAGGACCATTTGGAGGACTATTATTAATCATGCTCTTATCAGCTCTTTACATCTTCGGTACTATTTGCTGTTTAATCACTAAAATGATACGAAGGAGAGGGCGGTGGTGGCGGGATGGGGGTGTAGGGTTGCTATGGTGACCAAATGGAAAAAGGTCAGGCGTGGTTTATCTTATCAGTGATAGGGAATGGTTACTAATTACAGATAGGTACTACCAGCGCTCGGTCCACCGGGCCCTGCCTTAAAACACTATCAGCAATCCACACCGGCCTGATATTAAAATTATCTTTTCAAGTCATCCACACACACACACACACACACACACACACATAAATACATGCTTCAGCTAGGCTAGGCACTACTCTAAAGCCTCAAAAGACACAAGGGCAGACAGGGCCACGCCATGATGCGATCATGGGTCAACTAATGACCAGATACTGAATCTACCACGAGTTCATCTAGTTGACAGTTGAGTCATTCTGTAACTGGATGGGATGCAGGTTCAAACCCCAAAAGACACAGATCTGACCTGACCTCTGTATGTCATTTTAAGCTGTTGTAGGCATGGGTCACTGTGGAAGCCCTCCCCGGTGGTGCATTCAAAGATGTTCGGGCATTGAGATTTCAGTCAGGTGCCTAAAAGCCTAGATAAGAACACACAGAAAACAAACAGTAAGTAAGACAGGGTGTTTATGAGGGCGATGACGTCATTTTTCTGCATGAGTAAGGCTGCTGTGCATGAGCTGCCCTTGAATGCTCCTGGAGAAAAAGGGTTTAAAAACCTGACCTGCGACTGCTTTACAACTGCAAGCGGAAATAAAGCCGTCTAAAATCCTCACGATTAGAGCTGAAACATTTGTTTTTTTAACTTTGATCTGTTGGTGGGACAAAAGCAACGATTTGGAGACGTCACATCTGGGAAACAGTTTCAGGTCTCTGCAGGTAGATTTTTTTTAAAAGCATAAATAAATGAAGAGACACTAACACTTTCCTGGAAGGTTTGTAAAAAAAGGAAACCACTGGGCTTGCATTCACTTAGACCTATTAGCGACTCCTAAATATGCCTGCTGTGAATGAACACCTGCTCTCAGTAACAAAGGAGACTGTCATCATAATTTTGGCAAATAAACCACTCCCATTAATAATTGCTCTGGTCCAAAGATTGTTGACTCGGCAGGTGGTAAAGGCTAGCAGAGGAGCACGAAGCGACCAGTTTATAAAAACAGGGACTCGATGCACGTCTGCGTACGACACAGAAACATTTTCTGCTTTTCTATCACTGTAAACCGAATATCTTCAGTCGTTGCACTTGATGCCACTTTAGGCTCTGTGAAACTGTGATGGCTATTTTATGATACAGTACTGTTAAATGATGAAAATGAACATGTAGAGAAAAAAACAAACAAGCTTGAAAACGCTTAAAATTTTAAAAGAAGCTCAAATTGTCAAGAAAGGCGTGTGTGTCCTCTTCATTACAGATTATTTGAATACTGGATGTCATCTTTGATAGATTCTTCAAACATGGAAGTGACAGTTGCAGCTCAAGTGTGTGTGTGTGTGTGTCTGTTTGCATGTGTCATTTCTGTGCGCGAGTGAGGAAGAGAGTGTTTCTCTGTGTGCCTGTGCTGTGTGTGTGTGTGTGTGTGTGTGTGTGATCTTGTCTCTGCACCCTTCCATTTATCATCTTTGACATTTGGCTGTACTCCCCCTCTATCTGAGCATCATCTGAGGAAAGCACATTTTTCCCATCAGAAATCCCGTTGTGACTTTTTGCGTTAGAGGGAGGGGGCGCGAGGGGGGTCGCTGATACTTCCTTTGGCGAGGCAGAGAGATACATAGATGTGAGCGAGCGCATCTTTTCTTGGCTCTGCTCCCTCTGCGTGTGTGTTTTCTCCTCCGTGCGTGTGTGAAAATAATTCCGAGCTGTGTGTGTGTGTGTGTTCGATCAGTAGAGTAATTATGGATTTGTCTTTTGCACAAACACACACACTCTTAACATGGATGTTATCAGGGCAGCGAGGGCTTCACTGATGCCCTGCCTCTTGAAAATACCCCCTTTCTTTGCTGCTGCCAGCCATGCAGCGGGTTATATTTAACCAGCTATCTCCTTTACATCCCCTCTCCATGCTCCACGGGGCTATCGCACCAGCACTGCTGCCACCATCTCACTTTATTTTTATTTTTATTTTAAGCCTTGTGACAGGAGGCGGAGATAACAGATGCAAAGCCAAGTTGTGAGTGGCGTCCAACCCCAACCCCACCCCCTCCACCACCACCACCACCCATCTCTCTTTCTGCTTTCTCTCTTCTTTCTCTTGTTTTTTTCTTTTGCTTTGCTTGTCTCTCTATTTATCTTTATCACTTCTCTGCCCTTTTATCCCCCTGCCCCCTCTTTTCTTTCTCTCCCTCTCTCGTGGTATTTCTCTTTACTTCTCAGAGAGTGTTTCCTGGTAGAAGCTTCTTCTTCTTGACAGCGGGAGAGGCAGATGTACAGTAGGCAGTCATAGATCACACAGATGTACACGGCAGGGATTCTATCATGTGGAACGATGGCATATTGAATTTTTTTTGTGGCTTGATCTGTATTTGTACAAGCAGCTCATGAAACACTTGAGTTGAAGTGCAATGCGAGCATTCAAACTAACCAGAAAATCCCAATGTCATCGCAATGTAATTATTGCAGCAACTCTTAAAGGACTAGTTCAACATTTTTGGATATTTGCTGAACTGCTTTGACATCTGCTATTGGGTTTTGGCTTTTATTATTTATTAAGAAAGGTCTCTTCTCTTCTGCGTGTGTGTGTGTGTGTGTGTGTCATGTTTTATGAGTAGAGCCACAATGACCAGTGCAATGAAGGAAAGTGATGAGAGACACTTGGATGCATTATCCTGGAAAGCTAAATGTCAGTAATACATTAAAAAACAACAAGTATGAGTCTGTGTTGGTACAGTACAGGCTACCATCTGTACTGAGAGCAAAACTAAAATCTATGCTTATCTGTCATATCTGGCAATCCTTGCTGGAGACACTGCACAGAAGTGTCAGATGGACACAGTTGTTAACATCAGCCTCCCATTGTTGTTTTTACTTTTTTGTTAGTGTAAACAACAGACAGTTTAGTGGATTGAACAAACAAGATACATCATATTAATGAGCCAGGCTAGCAGCGTCCCTCTGCTCCCAGTCGCGCACAGCAGTTTTTTTTTTTTCTCATGCGTTGTACATTTCCTATTATGTTTGTGTTGTTGTGAACATACTGCATACATACTGACATTAATGATGAGAGGGATTGATGATATATTTTTACTGTAACATAAATAATGGAAGAAAAAGAGTTTGTGTGCAGTTTTTTTTGTGTTTCTGGTGTCATAGAGGCTTTGAAGACACCTGCTGCAGATCAGAACCAAGGACTAGAAAATGCATGTTTTTGAATCACGAACCCAAATCACTTTTGTATCAGCTAAGAAAGCCGATAATAGTAAGTGTTACTCTAAAAACGTGTAACTTGTTGATTTTATTGATTACACCTGTGCAAGCTTAATACAGTAATTAAGATTTATCAAAAATAATTGATTCAAATTGAACTGTTTTCTACTGTATTGAACTGTAATTTAGGTCAACAATTACGCACTCTTGTAACACTTTGTGTGAAGTGACCATATAGCTCCATATAAGCTGTTAAACTCACCTGTATACGGCAGTTTTCATGGTATAAAATACTAGAAAATATCAGTTTTGCTCACACACAAAAACCACACAACACTCTAACTATAAGGATGACGTAATAGGAGGAAGGTCATGCAACTGACAGTATTAGACAGCACTCAATGGAAATGGCATCTTATCACTTTAATACTGGCTGAATAAGTGACATTAACTCCAGTTTATTTAAGTTATTTCCTGGAGACGTAACCTAACCTTAACTAACCCAAAAATTAAGGACACAGCCTTTGTTCCCAGTTGCATAAGCCCTCCTTAATAAACTAGTCTTAAGTCTAGTGTGTGTCCCTGAGAGTGACTTAAGTCACACACACACACACACGCACACGCACACACACACACCAACCATCCCCAGGGCAGTTCCTGTTGCACTCTCCATCATGTTTTTGTCTCTGTTAGCCGGAGCTGTTTTTCCTCCCTCCCTCAGAGTGTTTAGTCTCTGAGAGCAGCAGAAACATCTGTGTGTGTGCGTGTGTTTGTGTGTATGTGTGTGTGATTCCCCCGTGTAGCTTTGCAGTTGACATGAGGTTTCAGGGCTGACACTCGGATAAAGAGCAAAAGCGAAGGCCGCCATTCATGAGGAGGGCGAGGGATTGTTTAGCTAAAGAAGTGCGGAAGAAGATGAGTAACTAAAAGCAGGCAGAGGAAGAAGAAATGTAGTAAGTGAAAGTGGAGAGGAAGTGAGAGGACAGGAAGGTCAGGAGCAGAAAAGCAGCATTTCTGTGTAGAAGACAGGAGACCTGGTTCATGTCAAAGACGTGGTGTGCAGGGGTGCTCAGACAGGGAGGACCACAGAGGAGGAGTCTCTCTGCATACCATTATAATCTCATCTGCCTCCCTCCTTTATGCAAGGTTCAGATCAAGGAGTAGGGATTGCAATCAGGCTTATTTTATCATCACACACACACACACACACACACAGTGAAAAGGCAAACACTAGTCAAATACACACAAACAGATTCTCCGACATGCACATGTGAAGAAATATCTCTCATGTTGCACACATCCAGCCGTACATTAAAGTCTGTGATCTACCTTGATCTGCAGTTCTATGTGTGTTAATGTGATGCAGCATTACACACACACACACACACACACACACACACACACACACAGCTTTGTTATAAACACAGTTCAATTAGATGTGGATTGCTTGTGTGGCAAGGTATCAAGTTTTTACTGTAAAAGGCTATGTTGTGCATTTTCTCCTCACATAGCTAAGTGATGGCTATTATGTGATCGCCTAGTTGTCATTTTTCATTAGTGTGTATATATATATATATATATATTTTTTTGGCTTGGCACTATTATTGACCTTTTGTGAGTTAGTCAGAAGACTAGGAGTAGTGTGCATCCAGGGAGCAAATTTCTCAAAAGAACGTGGCACCATTTTGAAGCACAGTATCCACCTTTGTTATGCCGCATTCATACCATGTTGTTAAGATCATAATAGTGAGCAGCCGAGTCAGAAAACTGTTCATGTCAACCCTCCCCACGTTGGAGATATCAAGAGTTTCTGACAGCTATGATGTCTCCCACCTAAAACAACTACAAAGAACAGACTGCTAGCAAAACGGCTGCAAAGCCTCCATAGCTGGCAGTTAGTAGATCATACCAACCAAACTGCTGCTTCCTTCATATTAAAAGCTTTCCACAGACAAACTAACAGAAGTCATTGTGAAGAACTTTATAGGAAAAGAAACGTGTTTATCGCTGAGTTAATGGAGCTTTGTTAGCGATGCTATTCTTCAATAAAAACAAGTCAGCACAACAAGGTCTGGAAATATTCAGAGCCATTTGTTCAGCGGATCACCCTGAAATACTCCAGAGATCTTGTTGACGTAAATTTCAATGCTTGTGTCATACAGACATGGTTGTTCTATCTTTCCTCTGTCCGAAAAGCTGCCATTTTGACCAACTGACAGTTTTTAACTTGACCTTTCTGACTCCCCTGCGAGCTGATTGGCTATTGACACAGGTAATTTGCCTTACGTTCTAAAACTGCCAACTTGACGAGCCGAGTCACGAGAGCCGAGACGACGGCAGCAGCCGACTCAAGTTTACACCGCTGCAACTTTTTCCTGCAACGTTCTAAAATGGTTTCATCTTATAGTGAATCTTTAGTGTAAACTTAACAGAATCAAACAAAAGCACTTTTAACGTTTGTGGTAATTAAGCCAACCGAGATGGTTTAATAACTTGGATAAAAGAATGATAAATGATTGGGAAATGTACAGTATGAGCTCTTCTTTTTACTCTACTAAAAAGAGCTGTCGTTACTCCAGCATGTTCCTTTTTAAAGCCACTTACACAAGCAGCCTTCTTGTAGCACGATTAATCTTTCATAATTCCCTCATTTGAATATATGAAAAACCGGAGTTGTCCGTGTTTATCACGAGCTGGTTGCGTAGCGGATATGGACGAGTCCCACCCGCACTGTAGCGTAAGAATCGGCCCAGCGACAACGTGTGTCTGCAGCACAGACCTTGTGAATGAATCCCATCAATACATTTCACAGCCAAAACCATGTCGGATACCAGAATGACCTTATTTCACCAAACAGTGCGTGTTTGTCTGTGTGTAGCAGTGTGTGAAAATTCTCACCGTTTTACTCAAGGCCAAGTCTTCTATCAAGAGAGAGAGGGAGCAGCGATATGGAAAGAAACACTGTCTCTGATATGATTTGAGGATAGACTTCACATACTGTATGACCTTGTGTGTGTGTGTGTGTGTGTGTGTGTACGTCTAGAGAATCCAGTGAGTTCTTCTTGACCTTTTCTTGACCCCTTCATGAAACCTTTTTGGTTACTGTAACTTTTAAATTCTGCAATGTGTGATTACATTACGCCGATAATTAAGTGTGTGTGTGTGTGTGTGTGTGTTGGTTCCCATCAGTCATGGTATTTCTAGAGTATCCAATATCCTACGGTTTCTAGGTGAGTCGTGGAACTGTTCGGCAACCCTGTGTGTATGTGTGTATGTGTGCGTGTGTGTGTGTGTGTCCCCGCTCCACTCAGTGGCCTTGCCTGGCTGTTAGGGTTTTGGAGAGGAAAGGAGGGGTAACAGGGGGGGGGGATGGTTGTAGATATGAAGGGATTCAATAAGTAGTTGAATCAACCCCTCCTCCCTGTGTGGATCTTAGGACGGTGGGAAAGTTCAAATCTGCTGCTATTTTCTATCTTTTATCAGCCGGGCTTATCGGCTGGCTTTCTCGTCTGCATGCCTGGCTTCAATAGTCCAGGGTCTCAGCTCAGGCTGCGTGGTAACTGTTCTCTATCTCCCTCCCTTCCACCAAACTCCATCCACCCCGCTCTTTCTTTTTACATTTTTTTTTCTTAACACCACCTGTCGTTACCCCCTTTCCTCCCAATTTTATCATAACCACACATGGCAATGATAATATTTGGAGTTGGCAAGCGCATGTTTTTGAGATGGCTGGTCGTATAAGCCGTTAAAAGAAGCAGATGAAGTCTTAAATATAATACATTTAAAACAATTGATTTAAAAAATAAGTTGTTTTTGTGCTCTCTCTATTCCCTTGAAAATAAAAGACAATTTTAGACTTTACAAGACATCCGATTCTCTACATGCTGGAGGTCATGAGAAATCTGGAGCCGAAAATGTGCTGAACGGGTTTAAATAGACTTGCAGTTAAATATAGAATTTTACAGCTGAATGAGACTCGATTCATATTCCAGTTCCAAAACATTCAGTGGTAGAAAATATGGAAAACATTTGCTGAGTCAAAAAAAAAGATTATTTTTGGTGCTATTTCAAAACTGGAGAGTTTATCCTTAAATGAAGCTTGGCAGCGTTTAAATGTGGTTTCTTTTGAGAATAAGTCGTGCTTATGTTCAAAGGTTTCGGGATTGCAATTTACATTCGTTTGCTCATTTTAACACCTGTACGCAGTAATGAGGTAAGAGGGCAGGTTTTATGTAACTATTTCCAGGGACATAACGTCAACGTTGTGTTGACGTTATGTACAGTACATGACCAGTAATATTTAGCCAACAGTCAACAACTGACAATGACCCACACAATTATTGATTTCCATTCCATTAATTTGTTGATTATTTTCTCGATGACCACCTCAAATGTCTTGACTTGTCCTGACCAACAACCCACAACCCAAATATATTCACTTTACTGTACACAGAGGAAAATATTCACATTTTAGAAGCTGAAATCAGAGAATTTGGAAATTTTCTTGTTTGTGTTTTTTATGTATTTGTTTCACCAGGAACACTGAACCTAAACAGTCCACCCAGCACCTGGACAGATAATATACCTGTCAGTATAAGGCTGCGTTGTCACACACGTTCGCTTTTCATCAACTTTTCACAGACTCATTTTCGATGTATTTACACTGCAGGCGGCTGCTCCTCTGTGATGTATGTGGGAGTGAGGCGTCCTTGAGGAAAATGAAACAGTCTGTTAGGGTGAGTGCGTCTGAAGTGCTGCCAGAGAAAAAAAAACGGTTGTGAAACAGAATACCAGAAGAAAGACTTGATCCAACACATCAGCAGGTGTCTCCACACTCTCTTCAGGCTTCAGAAGAGAAAATCAAAAAAGGCAGAATACTTGGAAAGTCCATCCTAATAAAGTTATCGGTCAGATCTAACGTATTGTAATGACAAACAGTGGTGGACAGTATTTATTTAGTTGCTTCATCCACTCCAAAGTGCAGAGTGTGGAGGTGGAGAACATTCCTCCGTTACATGGCAAGTGTGCAAAGTGCAGCCGTATGAAAACAAAGATGAGAGGCAGAGCAGATGTGGTGTTCAGACATGGAGGTGACTGACTTTGTGTCAGTCGCAAGAGTCTGATAGAATCTTTCTGTCAACAGTGATGAAATCTGCTGAAATGCAGCATCTCCAAAATGATATCAGCAGCATCTCGGTAACGTGGTTTCATCAGCGTGACGTTAAAGGATCGTGTGGTGTTCTTTGATGGTGCCTTCATCATTTTCTATTCATCGGTGTGGTCTTTATTTAAGCGATTGATCAACGAATCATTGCAGCAATAATCACAAGTTACCAGAGTTCAAGGTAACATCCAAGAGTTAAAACCAACAAATATTCACATATTTATGAATAACGAACAGAAAGGTAGCAAACCTCACATTGGATCCTCAAATTCTGAGGATGTCAAAAATAATCATAATAGCACAAAATGTGTATTAATCTCCATCTTAAAATAGTAGTCCCAAACAAATGCGCTATTTCCTCCTGTTTGAGTAACGGTTGTTAAAAACTACAGAGCCCAGCTTTTCAAGGAAATTACTCAAAATGAAACTTTCAAAATAAAATGTCTTCACAAGGACTCAGTGACTGGGGCTGAGTACCACAGACAGAGAGGGGACGTCAGACGATAGGAAACATATGGCGTTATTACCTCAGTGCCCTGTGACAAAGGTGTGTGTGTGTGTGTGTGTGTTCAGTCCTCTGTATTTGTGTGTGTGTGCAGCATTGGTTGGGCTGCAGCTGTAACACAGTGGGAGCGCTATCAGGCCTGAAGCAACATGGTGTTCCAACATGGAAAGCAGCAGCAGGGAAATTTATTTCAGTGGGTCCGGGGCTGCTGAATAGTCCTCCTGAGAGGCGCCGGACTATCAGATAGGCCCGCTGTGAAGAGGCTGCTGATCCTCTCCTCCAGGGCTAGTTTTTCTCTCCGGGGGGCATGAAGGATACCCCGCCACTGGACCATCCATCACGGCCGGCGCTGATGCAAGGCACTGTGGGTACCTGAGGCAATAATCAAGAAGCAAATATCTCCTCAGAGGAGAGGGAAACTAATTGTTAGCCAGCACAGTGTCAAGTCGCTCTTTCTGTTTCGATTACAATCCCTCCATCCGCTGGCCGGCTCTATCACTTTCTATCTGTCCCTCCCTGTCTCTTGTGTCTCTCTCTCTCTCCTAAGGTTCAGCCTGTGTCCCACCCCGCCGTCTCCCCAGGACCTTTATCAGGGAGATGGCTCTGCTCATTAAGGAGTTAATTTTCTCACTGCTATCTCTGATTAGTATAGTCAACCTAAAGCACTGTGAATTCTTTAAATTTTATTCCTTGTTATCAAAAAAAAAAGGGAGAGGGAGAAAAAAAATGGGAATAAGGGGGGGATATTTAATCGTTTAAGTAGTCTTCCTGGGGAACTAGATTTCTCTCTCCCTCTTTCTTTTTTTTTCTCTTCCCAGCAATGTAAAGAAATCTCTCTGAAAGCCCAGCTCAGTAATTCAGTTTTTAAAGCATGAGGATGGAGGGAAGGAGAAGGGGGGAGGTGGTGGAGGAGTAGGGGGAGGGCAGCGGTGGCGGGAGAGGGAGGGAAGAGAGAAGGAGAGAGAGAGAGGGAAAAAAAACGACTTGATGAAATTCCGCTATCAGCTCCGAACCAATATGCAAAATATCTCGCTGGAAATCAAATAGCTATTATGTTTTCATTTCCACGTCGGCGTATTTGCTTAATGAAGAGGAGACAGATCAGACCGGCAGAGAGAGTCTGCAGGAGCCGATAACCGCCAACGGCTCCCAGCTATCCGCACAGAGTGACGCTCCCAGTCACTACGCTTTTTCACCAAAAAAAAAAAAAAAGGAGGAGGAGGAGGGGAGGGAGAGAAAAAGAGAGAGGAAGGGGAGGAAGGTGATGGAGTAAAAGGGATGGAGAGAGAGAGAGCAGGAGTGATATTGAAAGGGGACAGAGAAGAAGAAAGAGAGGTGGTGGCAGCAGTGGGGGAGGTGGTGGTAGTGGGGGTAAGAGGAGATGAGGAATGGAGAGATAATGATGGAAAGAGAGGAAAAAGCGAGAATATAAAGGAGACACAGCAGGTTGGAGAAGGAGAGAGATGAGAGGAGAGACGGAGGCTGAGAGATTTTTTTAATGTAGAGGCATACAGAGCTGAGAAAACACGGTGCTGAGAGTCCAAACATACCTCGAGTTCTCCTGAACTCCACACCTGAGAAAGTCTGACATCCAGTCAGTTTAAGAATTGAACCTTGTGAATTTCTTCTGAGATTTTAAATACGGCCCATCAATCTTTAACCTACCGTTATCATTATTCTTACACTATGAGCTTTAAAAACCGCTTTGCTTCAAATCTTCTCCTCCGCCTCTCGTTTCTGTGTATTTATTCCTCTTTTCAGTCCGGCTGTTTCTCCACACTGCCGACGGGAGCTTTTCATTTCTTTCAGGTGTGGCAGCAAACCCGCTGTGGCATGGAATAAAACCGTTTCCTCTGTGACGTGAAGAACGAGCCGCTGTTGCCGCCGTCAAATAAAAGCACTTTAACACCAAATTCAGCGCCTCCGTTATCAGCTGACAGGCCTGATGCTGCCGTACAGCCAAATTATAATGCAGCTCTAGTAATAAGAAGAGATGCTCTTACATGTGGTCCACTCCTCTACTCTCAACCGTCCCAATACAAACTAATGCTTCCTTCTGACCAACCGATCGTTTGATCATTACAACTGCAGTGATTAATAACAATAATTTTCTTATTTGTTAAGGCAAAATTGCCCAAACATTTCAGCTTCCAGCTTCTCAGATGTGAGCATTTTTTTTAAATTGAGAGAATTGTCTCTATATGTTACGGAAGCGTATTGCATTCACTTGAAATAAAAAAAAAAAACTCCTGTTTTTCTGAGTAATTTTTTTTCCTCCTGTTTTTCTGAGTAATTTTTTTTCCTCCTGTTTTTCTGAGTAATTTTTTTTCCTCCTGTTTTTCTGAGTAATTTTTTTTAACCTGTTTTTCTGAGTAATTTTTTTTAACCTGTTTTTCGAGGTAATTTGTTTTCTATTGAGATACTTAGAACGGAAGCAAACATGGCCGGCTTGTTTAGTTTAATTAGGTTTTACTTTGATTTGGGTTTAAGACACTGGGAGATAGTCCTGTCTTTAAGTCATATATGGTATTAGTTTGTCGACTTTACGCAAGCACCTGAAGACTTTGCGGTTGTTCAGAAGGAAAGCCCATTCAGATCTCATAGACATAGCAATGTTTCTCCAGGATCAGCTGGATATATATGGCATGCTCCATGGATACATCTATCCATGGGCATGTACGTGCGGGACAGGAGTCACCATGGATGGACGGGAGTCACTTGCAGGTTGGATTTTCTCGCGGGATTTAAAAAGTATCGCGATAATTTACAAAAAAAAATTGCACGAAAAACAGGGTGGAAAAAATAACTCGGAAAAACAGGGGAAAAAATTACATCGAAAAACAGGATGGTGTTCTCGCGGGATTGCGAAGTATCGCGATAATTTAGGACAAAATTTGCACGAAAAACAAGGTGGAAAAAAATAACTCGGAAAAACAGGAAAAAAATTACTCAGTAAAACAGGAGAAAAAAAATTACTCAGAAAAACAGGAGGTTTTTTTTTTTTTTTCAAGTGAATGCAATACGCTTCCGTAATATGTGGATTAATCCACAATGAAAATCATCTATATGGAATGCATCACATCTGAGGTCGACCGTTCTGACCGGATCTTATGCAATTTTTAATAAAAGGCGAACAACAAAAGTAGTTGCGTTTCTCACCAAAACTCATTATTTCCTCGTTAAACATTTTCAAAGCTTAAATCTTTGGATCCTGCGTTGTTTACTAGCACGTAGTCTTCCTCTTCCCTGGCTTTGCTGCACGTTACACCTGTCAATCACTGGATTGAAATCATTGGCTCGTCACATGGTGTGAATGTGCATCCTCATGCAGAAAACTGCTCCATAGCAACGACTTATTATAGAAAACTCTTTCAAAAGCCACGGTTTTAATGCTCAAAGCAAGTCTGACAGTAGCATTAATAATAGTAGTATTGCTATCACTGTGCTTTATAGATGCGTATTATTAATTAATTAAACAATTAGTTGATTTATTTATTTTGTGGATTGATTCTGTCAATCAATCATTAGTCAAATGGCTGCATGATTGATCTTTGGCAATTGGAAACTTTTTTTCTGACATTTATTAGATTTTAATGGAGACATTTGAGAAAAAAAACTCTGTCATATGGAAATAATAAATAGAAATCGAATCTGGTCATATAACGCTTTGTGACATACTTAATACAATGTGACAGTTGAGAACTTGCATGTCTTTTAACATTTAATCATCAGTGGAGAGTTTCATCAACCTGCAGGCCACAACAGCTAGCTATCACCTGTCTCACCCACCCCCACTGCACTCTGGGTATTTTATCATCACATTAGATGTGAAGATGCACGTGACGGTCAATAAGTCCCAGGGATTTCAGATCTGTCGAGAAAAAAAAAAATCCATTGCTTTGCTTGAGTTTGTCATCCCCTGAGTAATCAATGGGCAGTCGTTAGCAGCTCAGATCCTAAAGGCTGAGGAGAAAAAGCTGATTTTTATTGAAGCTGAATATAACGGATCGATATCGTGGGGTTTGTGGAACGGCCTCTCTTGTGCGAGGGTTGGTGGTAGAGAACGGTAGCCATGGAGATGTGATAAGAAGCCATTGCGGCGTTGAGGGAAATGTTTAAAGTGCAAAGTTGATTAAAAGTATTTCCTCAGTGGTGGGTAATTTCCCTGACTCTGATCAATAAGTGGCTCCTCTCCAGTACGTGACTCTGTGTCAGGTACCTCAGTTCCTCTCTCGAGAGCTCACACATCCTCCTCTCCTTCCTTTCTTTCTCTAAATATCCTCTTTTAATGTTTCTCTTCTCAAGTCTGTGATTTTCTGATTACCCTCCTCTCTTTGCCTGTGCTTCTCTTGCTCTCAGGTCTAATGTATTTTTTTTTTTTTGGTGTGCGGCGGGTTATTAGCGAACGAGGCTTGTGTGTGTTTAATCAGGCTTGTTGAGCATGCAGGTTTGATGTGTGTTGTCTCTGTGTTTAATCAGCGAGCTGCTCGCTGCAGGTTTGATGTGGACGGAGAGTTAATAAAGCAGTATCTTTGGTGCCTTCATCAGCTGCAGCACTTTGTTCTGCCTCTCCTCGCGCCTCCAAGACAGACAGCTGCGGTCTCTGCGCTGCAGCTCAAGTACTCCACTTCTACAACATCAGCCTTGGTCTCATCTTAGTGCCCACTGTGAAACAGACTTGTAACTTTATTTCAAGACCAGACGTCTATCATTTTGTCCTTAATTTAAAATCTGTTCACCAGAAATACCTTAATAATGGCTTCTGTGGCTGTAAAATGTTAGCAGAGGAATTGAATGTGTATTTGTGTACAGTCAGTTAAATCAGACATCATATATCCATGTCTTGAGTTATATTTTGCATAGATCTATGTATTGAATGGAATGTTATCATGAAAATGATTTAAGTAATTTATCAATCATCCAAATAGCTGTTGATTGTTCTTCTGTCATCCGACTAATCCATTATTCCGTTTCACTGCCAGTTGATTGACATGAAATCAATCAAGATGATCGAGATTTTCTTTCAGATAATATACCAAATGACAAATAAAAACAACAACAGATAGACTAATCAATGATGAAAATAGTTTTGTTTTTTGTAGGGATGCGCAATATGGATTTTTTTTTTCAGCTGATACCAATTACCTGCTTCTAATGGCCGATACTGATAAAATAATCGATCATTTCGATGTTTGGCTCTTTAGTCTCCACTGCCTGCTTCTACCCACGTCATCATGTACTTGTATACCTGATATGTAGTCAGTGAAGCTTTGTATTATTGGCTCTATCTATTTGCTATAATTTCATTATCGGTCTGATATGTATCGTGCATCCCTAGTTTTTTGGCTTGAATGAGACTTCACAAACTTCGTTCCTCAGCGTGATTTTCAGCAACTGGTTTTCAATCAGACACTCTTGAATGCAGCTCATCGGGATTGATGAGCTGTGTTCTGCATGCTCTGCGTCTCCACGTTACTCTTCAAAAATGATCAAAAACAGGAACTGGTGTGAAATATTTCTTCAACTTAAATTCTTCAACATTTCACTGAAACTTTTATCCGCCGGAGAACGTTAAGTTTTAAGTGGAAGCTTTAGGCTCTTTTTCATGAACAGTTTAGATTGTCTCTCTTCAGTTCACAACCTAGAAAGTTAAGTGGTGCTGTTGGAGAAGTCTCAACTTAATTGATGTCCCTCCTACAGAGATACACATGTGGACTATGTCTCTCTCTCTTTTTTTATATTATTATTATTTCCACATCTTCTAAATGAGCTCAGCCCAATTTTCCTGTCGGATATATCACGGCGTAACAATTAATAAGGCTTTAACTTTTAAACTGGCAAATGAAGTAGAATGTGTCGCGCTTTATCACACAGGCCCCCGCTATCCTTTCTGCCAACTATCCGAGACAGGAAGAGAACGGGAAAGAGAGAATATTTCTCCTTGGATAAAAGAGGGGAGCTGAAACTTTTTCCGTGCCATTTGATGTCTGAAAGCAGTGATGCAGCGATTGATTCATTAAACCAGAGCCATAATGAGGAAAGAAATCATAATTCAAACTTACATTTTAAACACGAAATATAATTGGAATTTTATACGGACAAGTCCCTTTGTACAATTATGATTAAAGGAAAATTAATTGTATGAAAATGTCCTCACAGATACTGAAAATTAGATCTAGCAAAGCTCGGCCGACATAGACCGAATTCTAAAAATATTGTGTACAGGATCGATCTTTTTTTCTCTTATGAAGGTCCAAATCTAGCTGTGTTAATTTTATCTGAAATTAGAGTGAACCATGCAGGCGTGGAAGTTGAAATTAGCCTAAAGATGTTTCATTTACAAAGACAGAAACACTTTGTCAGCCGGCGATTGTTTCCAAGCATTATCTCTGCCTGCTTTTAATTGCTTTGGAAGTGAAATTAACAGAATTAGAAAAATTGCCTCTCCCTTTTTCTACAAGCTTCTTTATTCACGGGTATTGTTGTGTGCTTTGTATAGATTATAGACTCCTTTGTTCCAGCATTGTAAATATATACGCCCCTAGTCACGGCTTTAGCTCCGAAACAATCTCTCTATTGGTTAGACACAACCTAATGAAAATTAATTTACAACCTGTCTGGATTTAGGGAGAAAGGCGGGCAAAAAAAAAAAAAAGAAAGAAATCAAGCTTTTCTCTCCGTATTAATTTCACTTCTTCAAAAACAATGCGCCCACCCTCCTTGACTTTCCAATACATCATCATTATGCATGTGTGTTGTTTTGTCCCTTGACAGTCTGCGCCGTATTAACCATTTCACTCCAGCGCTCCCTAATCCTCTTAAAAGCAACCGTTACCCTGAATTAATCATTCTATCATAGTATCCTCACGGGAGATGAGAGTGAAGCATGTCATCGGATGCAGATGAACGTAATAGAAAGCAAATCAGCAGGCCGAGATACACTAATAACAAAAACTCAGACAAACAAGAAATGCAATGTTCAAAGCTCCTAATGTAGCGTTCACAGCGGACTGATATGTTCATCTTATAGAGTAATATTAATGAAGCAATTTTTAAAAAAAAGTCACATTAAATCCATATTAACTGACTTTTTTTTTAAAGGATGTAATCTTCAAACGGGCTAAAATAGATCAAAAGTACTGTATAATTACTATGGTCAGCAGGGATTATGAAACTGTAATTGATACAGATCAGCCCTGCACTAATCACTCTTTTAGCTACAATTTTAGGTATACTGTAATTTGGCTTTAAGGTCCCTCTTGGCTTCTGCTATTAATCTTCTGGATTAGACCGTTCAGCGTGTCCAATTCCTGAAACTGTTTTTTGAATGAGTCCAGTTTTTATATATATATATATATATATAAAATCAGACAAGTGTGTTTAGGGTATTTTTCCTCCCTCCTACGTACAATCATAAGTAGCTTGTTTAACACTTCTTTTATTTTTCACCTCTCCTGCACCACTCTGTTTAGACCCAAGGCTCATAGAAAGCCAATTAAACTCAAATCCTTCTGCTTCTACAGACCTGCAGTAATATTACTCTCTGAATACAAAGGCAGATCGCTCGACTTTATCACAATTTTTGGAGCAGCTCTTATTATTCGCGTGCATTTCGCGTGGCAACCGCCTGATCTAATTTGAATATGGGTCGTTTTACTCAGAAGTCCTTCTGTTTAGTGTTTGTAAGCGGTATATAAACAGTAAATAAATGTTTTATATTACACAGTTTCAGTGGTTCACTGTCCTCCCTCGCCCTCCCGCAGGTTCCCTTGGGGATCTCGACGGCAACGAGGAGAACACACCGGACAACCTGAGCCTATCAGGCGAGGAGGGAGGAGCCTCGGACCCAGATGACTCAGCGGAAGGTGACAGCTCCAGCCCGCCGCCGTACACGCCGCTGTACAACGAAGGTGAGGAATCAGCTGAAAAAGAAGGAAATAAAGGAAGGAGTCAGATGTAGGCCGGATGCTTATTCCTGCCTCATAGATTCATAAATCATAAAAGATGATAGATCTATTGAAGTTAAATATTTTGTCCTGGCAATCCTCATGAAAACTGAGGTTCAGGTTTGTAAGCTTTAAAATATATATATTTACAAAATATCTACTGTTAGAAAGTGATTTCACTCAAAATCCAAGCAGATCACCTGAAAGGTTGCATGTTTGTGAACGTGGTCTTAAAAATAGGCAACATGAAGGCCCCAAATGACAAAAAACCAAGTGATATCTGACAGATGGATGCTTTTATCTGTCAATCAATTCATTTCAATGGAATCACGGCGAAGCAGATAAAGTTATACAATGTTCTACTTGGACAAACTTTGACATGTAAAGTAATCGAGCTGTTAGCCAATCACAATCCATCCTGACAGAGCTGACCTTTTTATAATGGTTGTACCATCAAATCAACAATTAGTGTTCATTACTGATTAATCTGCTGTTTGTTCTTGATTAATCGATTCATCATTTGGTCTATAAAATGACAGAAAGATGTCTTCAAATTGCTTGTTCTGTCCAACCAGTAGTCTAAAATAATATTCAGTGGAGCTGAAGACATTAATCGATCAATTAAGTCAATTAATAGACAATTAACTGGCAAGTGTTTATTAACATTTGCTTGTCCAAACAATAAATCAATTAATCAAGAAAATTAATTCATAAATAAAGTAATCGTTAGTGACATCCGTGACACATACACCACTGATCAGTTTTTTCATTTTCAACATTTTCGCTTAAAAATGACTCCTGATCAGTTATCATTCAAAAAGATTTAAATTATAATTGATAATAATTTCGTTGTACATGTGACAATGACAAATAAAGATATTCTATTCTAATAGTTTTATTTTTATTTATTTTTTATTTAGCATTAAATTTAATCAATCAATTAACTGTTTCATCTCTAAACCCTAGAGAAGATCATTCTTTGTGATTGTATTTTTATTTATTTTTTTACTACTAGAGCAAATCATCATCTTCCACATCCGACTGTAATACTAGACTGGAGATTATTCTAACATAAGCTAACATGATACTCCATCCACACACATGGCAATCAGCTGCTCCTCCACTCTTTACACTGGCCATCTTTTATAAAATGATCATCAGGAAAGCACGAGCACATTTGTGTGTTTATTGTTATCCAGTATGATAACAGTGATGCCCATGAACAGACTGTGCAGCGAGAAGCTCTTCTACTCAAATGATCCAGATGTCTAGCTTACCGGCAGTTAATTGTGGTTAAGATATATCTCCTCATCAAGACGTGAAGTAATTCTCTCGTCAACTGACGACTACCTGCTATCTATCAGCAGACAGTCAACGTTACCCAGACACACACAAAAAAAAAAAAGACTGTACAGCCATTGTGAGGTTGCAGCTTTCTACATGTACCACACTTTTATCTCTATTGTGTCTAAATGAATAAAAAATAAATAAAATTCAGTGGGTTCAATCTTGGCTCTGGTGAATCTGCCCCCTTGTGCACCTCTTATCCCGAGCCTCCCCCCTTGTACCGTGTGATAGCAGAGTTTTCAGTCATATTCTTTTGACTTATTCAAGATTTCACTTGCTGTGTTTTTCTTTTTTTTTCTTTTTTTTTTAATCTCAAAAATTCCTGCTCTTGTGAAATTTTGAGGCTGGAAGTGATAAGCGTCTGTTGGTTGGCTTGGTTTGATAAACCCATGGAAATTCTGTCAGGTGCTAATCGAGACGAGATTAGAGATTAGCTAGGTGTGTGTGTGTGTGTGTGTGTGTGTGTGTAAGGTGAGGGGTGGGTTATGTGTGTATTAGATTGTATAAGAAGAAGAAGAAGATGGTAGAGCTCAGGCAGACTGCGCATGTGAGCAACTTTGTCTGTGGTTAGCAAACTGACTTGGAGTCTTTGTTTCTTTTTGTGTGTGTGTATGTGTTTTAGCCTTAACACACACACCCCTCCCCATCACGATGTTGATTTACTCCTCTCTCTCTTCTCTGGGGTTCCTCGGTTGCCCGGTGCTGCCATTATCAGTTCTCTGTAAATCAGCCATGTTTGACGAACCTGCTCTTTCAACCTGGGATCAATACCAGGTCTTTATCTGGCCAGCGCTGGCTAATAAAGGCAAGGCCTCTTATCCACCATCTGGAAGAGAGAGAGAGAGAGAGAGAGGGAGAGAGACACACATACACGTACACACACACACACACACACACAATGGCGATAACTGCCCTTGATAACTTTAGCAAGAAAAACACATTCTACCAGTAACAGGACCAAGCACTCTGTTCTCTCTATAACACCCCCTCCTCAACCTGACAGAGAGCCAGTTTATTAATGCTGATACACACACACACACACACACACACACGCACGTACACACTGCACTTTATTGAGGAAGACTTCAGCATGTGTTCAGTACATCTGTCTCTGTTGTGGTGTTTTGGGTTTTTTGTTCTTTTTTTTTTCTTCTTCCTCTCTCTTCTCAGAATTGCTGTACTGATGCAGCGATCCGTCGAAACAAGTGAACAAGGCAATCATACTCCTACATCACAGGAAACCTGATAAAATCCACTTCTGGCCTGATTAGTCAGTATGTTACCTTGTTTTGACCTGTAATTGTATATTTTTGTTTTTCATTAGAATCTGATCAGTGACGTTGGGAAGAAAATGTGTTTGTGTGTGTGTGCGCGATGCAAAAACAGATAAATGATAGGCCTGTAATCTCTTCTGGTTTCATCTTGATAAACATTTATGAATTGTACATATGCAGCGGTTACTCATTTAATCGATTGGCCAACTGACAGAAAATTAGTCAACAACAATTTGATGATGAAGTTATTGCTTAAATGATTATCACAGGAAAAATAAATATTTGTAGATCCCTGAAAATTGAATATGTTTGTGTTTGTACTGTTGTTTGGTTAAAATAAGCAGTTTAAAGATGTCCCTCACCTTTGGCTCCTGGAAACTGTTTTTTTTTTGTTTTGTTTGTTTTTTTTGTTTTTGTTTTTTTAATGTCTGTATTACAGACATGATGACGTGGGACTCTGACCTCCAGCCTGATGGGCCTTTTTTCATAATTTTGTGACATTTTATTAATGATTAACGTTCCCCTTGAGCTTGACATATGTCTTTTTGTGCAGTAAGAACTAGTCAAGAGGAATTAGCTGCAGCTCTTGTACTCTAAAGTGAAGCTAGAAACACCCTGCCTAACACTGCGTGCCACCTCTTCCTGTTTGATTGAATTTAATTGACATTAGCAACTACTAATAAGTAAATAAAACCTGTTTACATCAGACAATCAATGAAACCTGTCATACAGGATTGTTTTCGGAGACGGACCTTCTTTTGATCCACATTTTGTGACTTTGAGAGTTTTTTATTTATTGCATAATAGATTAGATTACAGAATTTGTGGCATTTTTGAATATTACCAATAATAAATCATATCATATATCAATATTTTTCTCTATGTGACACCTGTTGCCACACCCCCTTTTTTTTTCTTACACTTTTTAACTTAGTGGCGTCATCAGCTGTGTCCCCTTAAAATTCCTCGCCACTTTTCAGCTGACTGTAATAATAAAATGTGTTTATTTACTCTATTTAATGTCGCTGTATATGCACCAGCTTTAGCCAAAAGGATATTTTTCATCTGTAGTTCCTGGACAGATAATACTTATTATTCACACAGCGATGGGAATCACATATAAAGATTACAGTAGGAAGGAATACTGGTATTAGTAAAGATAATATGAGATACTTTTGCAAATATTTCCATTATTGATATGACTTATTGGTCAGCGCTGTGGCTGAATGGGTCCAGCTGCTAACATTTCACGTTCTCTACACTGCTGGTGTAGACAGGCTGGAAGATCATCGCTGCACATATGTACAGGAAAAGATACAAAAGACAAGACGCAGAATTAAAGTCAGAAATGTATAGAGGATTGTAGAAGTTAGGAGGAGAGATTGTTGGGTGACTTTGCCCTGCAGGTGTGACAGGGGAAGTTCATCTTATCAGATTGATGGAGACCGTCTCGCTATATGAGGGGGGAGGGAAGGGAGGGGAGAGAAGGAGAGAAGCAGGAGGAGGGGGTTTGGCAGAAAAGTGTCTGTCGACTCCTCCTGATACCTGCCTCCCTGTCTGAGATGATATGGGAGATAATATTGATAATATTAAACGCAATAACTGTGTCTCCAGCTCCCCTCCCTCGCTTCAGCCCCTGCAGGATAAAATCAATGTGCCATTCAATGTGATTTATAGCTGAAAATAATGGCACTGTTTAGGCAGGGGGGAGGTGTGTGTGTGTGTGAGTTTGCTTGCTTAAATGTGTGCACAGTACGTCGCCTTGTATGAGTGTTTGTGTGTAGAGGGGGTTGAAAGGTGGACGTGACGTGAAGATGGAAGGCGTGCATACGTGTGTCTGCTTCTCCCCAAGTGTGTGTGTGTGTGTGTGTGCGTGTGTTGATTTATTTGACGATGCAGATCCAATCTCTCAACTGTTACATTAATAACAGCGGTGTGTGAGGACATCACGTGGTCACAAGGCGTTTATGGCTGGTATCGATCGGGCGTTATCGCTGTTTATCGGAGCGGGAATGCAAGGGTAAACACGGCCTTTGTGCAGACAGCTGAGGTGTTATCGGGGTAGAGGCTGAAGACGGGGTGGGATTCAGGGAAGGGGGGAGAGAGAGCGGACAAAACGAGGAAGGAGGAAAGGAAAAGGAGAGCAGAAGTTGGGCAGGAGGGGTTTGAACAGTACAGACAACATGATATACTTATAAGTTGTTTCTGTTCACATTCATCTGCTGAAGGAGGAAACTTTGTCTCTGCTCACATTAAACCTCAGTGTACCTATGAGCAGGATTTGAGCCAATCGTGGACCAGTATGCAACTTCCACAAGTCTGGTGAAAACCTGAAGCTCTGTGGTAATATAGATTCAACTCTATTTTCAAAGTATAGTGATGGTATGATGCTACAGCACCACAGTAGCTTTCTCTAAATCACACTCCTTCATCCATTCACCATTCCCTGCATAATTATGACTCAATAGCCAGTAGTACATTTAAATATCGAGACACGGATCATCCTAATTTTGCACTACAACTAACAAATTTACTCTATTACTCATTTTAACATTTATCCAAGCTCAATATATTCTTATCCTAAAACTCTCAGGCTCTGTGGTTTGCTCATACAAGAGCTCCAAGTCAGTTAAAACAAACTTATCTTGAATGAATGTCACCTGTTCACGAGGAGGTGACGTTTGGTCATTAGCATAATCTGTGCCCTAAAACATCCATATACCGCGACCTGTTCCGCTCTGTTTGTGGCAGGTTTCGTTTATGAAAAGAAGAGTGAAAAGAAGCATTTGATAACGCAGAGATTCAACTCCAGCTGTCAGAAGTCAGCAAACTGAAACATTAGTTAAAGGAGACATAAAGATATAAAGAATAAGAGTTAGATGCTGAAAATCAGATATTTTGTTCGTACTTCAGAAAATGATTCTTAAAAACCTCCCTTACATCAGTTTTGCCACATCTACAGGGAGAGTTATTACTAAGATTAACAGTGAGATGTGTGTGATCCACCCCCATGCAGTCACTTTTTAAGTCATCCTAACCTTTAGCCTGATGATGATGCAAGACTGAACAAGAAGAGAGCGATCTTCAGCTCAGATAGCCTGAGGTAATGTGATGTAACTATTAATCTAATCTAACTAATCACGAGTCTCGCTAATGGGGAAGGACAACTCGCTGTGATGAACCCGCTGATAACAACTGCAAAGGCAAAGTTCAGGGTTCACATATCATATGCATGCATGGATAAACACATCATATGCACACACACACAGTGCTGAGACACACAGGGATCTCTTTGATCAGTGAACACGAGGCTGTGTAATCAGCTTGATCAATGGCGGGGATATCAATGCTGATTAGAGGAACACAGGCAGCTTCAGTCTGTGCTGAAGGTGACAGGCTGAGGGGAGGAGGAGATGCACAGATAGAGAGATGAGACCTCCCTCCATTCAGTGGAGGGGAAGAGAGGGGAGGATGGTGGGCGTTGATGAAGAGAGAATGAGAACCGGTGGAAGACAGGTGGAGAGAATCAAAACAAAACAAAACAAAGAGCGGTGAAGGCAGAGAGATTGAAGACGTCGTCTCTGATGAGTCTTTGATTCTCCAGAGTTGCAGTGAGAATCAAAGGCTCCGTCTCAGCGTGGCGAGGTGTTGTGTTACACAGCTCGGGGAGTCATTTCCCAGCCGCCTTTGATCAACAGACAGGAACAGCCGCTGCCCAGACACAGGCACATAGATACACACACACACACACACACACACTGGGTTTTGAACGATGCAAAGGTCCAAAGGCCGATACTGAAGTTTCAGATCGAAGCTATCACGAGTCGATAGTCGCCAGACTGCAACAATTTTAAATGTGACTGTGTGTTTTTGTGTCCAGAGCCCAGCACGCAGGATTCTCGAGAAGGCCCCGATGACAAAGACGAGGACAGGGAGGAGCGAGGGCCGAGCCACAGCGGCGGGGAGGAGGAGGAGGACGGGGAGGAAGAGGAGGATGTGTTACAGTGGAGGGGTCCAGGTTAGTACGCACACAGGGGTGTCCTACAGCCAGTAAACACATCATTACTGTGCTGAGAAGGTGTTCCAGTTCACCATCACACTAATGGAAAACAAACTTTCACAATATTGGCAATATTAACATACATATTATTTACTCTGATTATTTTTGAAACTACTACACATGTTGTAGATGTAAAATGACATCAGACTTTGTTTGGGTGTACATACATATGTACATACATACGAAGATATAACACAGTAGCTACATAAGAGGGCATCTTTAGTATTTTACTTAATTTTGTTTTATATTATTTCAGATTTCATAGATTTCCTTAAATTTGCTCATTGCATCTGTGTGGGAGAAGTAATGTATTGAGAAATGGTTTAACAAATTAAAAATATAATTAACTAACTAAATAACGGGAGCATGAACAGAGATACTACATCACCTCCTATACCTCATATATACACAAAATATTCTCTACCCGGTAACTAGACCACAGCCGGTTTAAACACCAGCACTCACTCCTTCTGCACCTGTTCCCTTTCTATATGGACCGGGATCTTTAATGTGCCGTAGAAGGTTTAAAACATTAGTAGTCTGGCAAACCCCAAATTTTCTATTTTCACACTCAAAGACAACATTTAATTTGTTTTAAAATATACTAGTACATGACAGCTATGATATGGTCAAGCTCTTACTGAAACATGTATTCAAGTGGACCTGTGTGTGTGTGTGTGTGTGTGTGTGTGTGTGTGTGAGAGAGACATGTTCCACGGTGTTGTTAGCGTACATGTTGCCTCTTCCAAATGTCTCTCAGAGTCCGTGGTCTTGTCCTCCTCTGTAGGAGATGTGAATGTGACAGAGCCGGGGTAAATTTATTCAACTCGTAATAAAAAAAACACACAGACGCACGGCTAAGAGGAGATAACAAGTAAATCGCCATAATTTTATTATTTATTTCCTCTCTTATCGAGGTTTGTTTGGTTATTTATTCCTCTCTGTCTGTTGTCTTCAATGAGTTAAACAATGCAAGAAGATTACTGCACTATCTGGCATTATTTCCTTTTCAAGCTGCGCACGTTTTATGTACATCTGTGCGCGTCGGTCTACACGGTGCAGAGCGCGCGTGTGTGAGTGTTTATATGTGTGTGTGTGTGCGTGTTTTTTTTTAATTCCTCTGGTGGGGAAGAGAGGATGTGTTCATTATCGTCCTGTCCCAGCCTTGTCCCTTTAACAGTAATTGGAGCGATATTAATTGCTGCGTGGTGGCTGGTTGATGGTAGCACCATGATGCTGCACTGATAGGGTCCTTCGCCTTTTTTTTCCCCCTCTTCCTCTCCTCCTCACAAACTAACTGGCGGGTGAGCGAGGGGGAGGGGATGGAAGGAGGTGGGGGGGTGGGGGGGGGGGGGGGGGGGGGGGGGGGGTAAGGGAGAGAGATAGCCCCTCTATCAGCTCCGGAGCAGGCGCTGTCTTTATCAGGAGCACGATTGGCAAAAAGGAAACTTTGACCAGTCTGAATTTTTCTCTTATCGTCAACCCCCCCTCCCCTTCTCTCCCTCTTCCACCCCCCCCCTCCCTCCCTCCATCCATCCACCTTCTCCTCCTCTGGTCTCTCCATCACCGCTAACAACCCCACTAACAGCCCTTCTCCTCCTCTATACCCTCCACCCTCCCCTTAACAACATACATCTCCCTCTTCTCCTCCCCATCTTTTTCATTGTTTCTTCTTCTCATTTCCTCTCCGTCCTGCATGTCACAGCGGGACTGGAGTCACCAGCTAACGTGCTCTTGTTCATACAAAATGTATCCATGTATCAGACATTTCCCATAAACAGATGAGAGAGAAAGTATGGAAATAAACAGGGTTTTATCTCCTCTGGGAGTGTTTGCATTCCACTCGTTTCTCACTGTTGTTGATTTTAGACACTCGCTCCCGGGACCAGAATTTCCTCGCTTTTAATCTCATGAGGTTTTTCAGTTTGGTCGTTTGGAGGCCAATGATGCCAGTGGTCCACTACAACCTTTACATATAAACACTTTTTATATCACATGTTGTGTGTAGTTTATTTGTTTAGTGTTGTTTGCTTTTTTGTGTATTATGTGTTTATGAGGTAATTAATATCCTTACCTCACACAGAAACAAGCAAAACTTAGCCTAAAACATTAGAAGATTGTCTTAAAAAATACATCTTCACATGTAGTCTAAATCAATCTTAACAATTTAAATAATTGATTAATAGCTCATTAGCAGCTTTTCGGGTGTGTCTTTTCTCTGTTTTATATTATCACAAATCTGTTACTCGGACAAATGAGCAACTTTAAGTCACTTTGGAAATTTTACTAGAATGACCATTAAATTGACAGATTAATCAATGCTAAAAATAATCATTAAATAACAGGTTTGATTGATGATGATAGCAGGCTGTAACGAGAACAACATGTTTTCAGGCACTCTCAGGCAGATCAAGGTAAAACGGGCTATTAAGAGCTTTTATTTCTTTGAATGAAATGGTTTGAAATGTCAACGAGCGCCTGAAGATTTTATTTTATTTTTTTTTCTTTCTTGTGTGACCATTTTTTTCATCTTTAAGAGCACCTTAAAGTCAGACAGACACTGTGGATTTAGTGTGATTCAGCACTGAATGTGCTTCCTCATACTAATTTGGACTCTTGGACTTTGGTTGTTGACGATTTTCTTAGAGGGTTGGGGGGGTACAATTGGTTTTGGCATGTCAGACGTTTTTGTCAGCTGTCATGTCAGCTGTTTGAGCAGTTCCATGATCAGATTCCTCACGTGGCTACTGTGAAAAGCTCTGTTATAAACTGTAGTGAGTTTGTTTAACACTACTGGAGGCACTATTTACATGCTGTGGCTACTGTAGTCTTAACTGAAACTGAACTTGGCTGCAGAACAGACAGACTGTATAGTCTGCATCTTCCAGCCATCTGCAGCTCCATATGTATTTATTTATTTAGTTTTGCCTTTCATTAATAAGTAGAATTGCCCAGAGCAATGCTGCCTTTCTCAAATGTTTGAGCTTGTTTGAGATTGAATTAGTTTGAATAAACATATTTGGAATTTCTCTGGACAAAATCAATAAAGAGGTTCTATATTTACAGTCAGTGTGAGCGCTCACGTCATGACCGGTCAATAGTTCCATATAATGTGAGCACAGAAATCTGATGTTTTTGCTGTGCAGAAAAATTGAAATGACCACGCTGAGTTAACACAATGTATTAAAAGATTAATGTTCCACTGCATGTGAAACTAGCCGAGCATCCTTTTAGTACATGTGTAGATTTTGCCGTAGCTTTGGGTTCACTAAATTCACACACAATGCAATGCGATGATCAAATAGATGTATGATGGCTGCGTCTTTTCCTTCCTTTTACCATTTTACACAAGTTTTTGTGACAAAATCAGGTAAAGAGAGGAGCTCTGTCTTTGCGTTGTCCACATTTACAGTGTGTTCTCACCCTTTTACTTCTACACCTTGTCTCCATATGTTTCTCTATCCCGGCACGTTTTCTAGTCTTCACCTCTTTCCATCTGTCTATCTGTAACCGCTCTCCGGTTGTTTGTGCAAATATATGACTGTCTCCATCATGTCTTTTGGAGCTGAGGTCCTAAGATTGACCTGGCAGACTATATTATAAATGCATAAATGTGATTTAATTTAGTTTGAAATACAATAATTCCTAGATAGGAAAATGTCCCTTTCGGTACTAAGCTTATGATGATAATCTCTTAATTTATTCAAATAAGTCTTTGTGACAGTCATTATTACTGTTCAGACAGACTGATATTAACATACAACAGAAAAAAGAAAAAAACAACAGAACATTTTTAATTCATCCTGTCGCTCAGTGTTTTTCTTCCTGTTTAAAGATAATACAATTCATTAATGGACAACATTTTTCAATCGACATATTTGACATTGTCTCTTCGGTGTGTAATGAGTTGTTTATATGTCAATCTGAATAAATTCCTTAGTCACAGATGATAGTCAAAGCTGTCCTTTTGGTGTTTTTCTCCTGTTATTTATTTATTCATTTATTTATTTATTTATTTTTACTATTTTCTTCCAAAAGCAGCTATCAAAATGTTGGCTTTGTAGTTTCCATTGATATGAAAAAAAACATTAAAATTAAAGAGATGATAAACTTGGAATGGATTAGAAGCTACAGCAATTTTTAGTTTCTTTTCTTCGATTTGTACTTTCTTTTAAAACAATCAAGATGATGCCTCTCTCTCTCTCTCTCTCTCTCTCTCTGTCTCTCTCTCTCTGTGTGTGTGTATGTGTGTGTGTGTGTGTCCTCAGTCAGTTTGATGAGGGTGTGGTGGTGGCATGGTGTCTAGGTGAAGTCTAGGTGGGAGCTGGTCCCTATCAGGGATGGCATGATATGCTAAAGCCGCCTTTTTTAATCTACAATGTGTCCATACAGCGTGATATGCAAAATAAATTATGAAGAGAAGGAAAAAAAAAAAACTATCTTTGGAATGACCTTGCAGGCTGGAAGCTTCGATATTTTCTCCCTCACTGCTTAAAATTCTTGATATGCAAATGGGTGTCACAGTAATCCCTTGTCATTCGCTAGCCGGCTGGCTGGCGGTCCCCACACATTCTCTCCTTTGTCAGTGGCCAAAGAGACTCTGTAACTAAACAGTGAAAATGTTTTATATCCATTGCAATTCAAAAGCCATGAACAAAATAACTGCAACATCCAGCATCTCATGAATATGTATTTTATCTAATAAGATACAAGAGCCTTTAAGTCTACAGTACATCCCATCGGGTTCAGTGGGTGTTTAGAGCTGCTGATTGGGATGTTAAATGATAGAAAAGAGTGTGTGAGAGTATTATCACCTTGGCAGCATCATGACAGGACAGCACATACACCCCAGGGTGACCATGTATCGTTAAAATAAAATAAAAGAAGTTTATAAAGTCATTTTTCAATGATTTTCAACATCCAGCTTCTTTCAGGAGGATTTGATTCTGTCTTTTAACATTTATTTTTTAATTTTTTTATTATTATTTTTTGGTAAAAAAAACAAAAAACAAGCATACAAAAACAATTTCAATCAACTTGGATGTCAAGCAATTTTTCCAGATATAGATATAGATTAGCTTTAAAAATGATTCACTGTTTATCTATCAATCAGTGGATCAAAGAATTGTTTCCTCTCGACCATAACATTTGCATATTTGTAATCTTTTATCCTTTTATTAACCCTTTGAAATTGCAGTTGAAATGCTTTCTCTAAACTGTAAATGGGTAATAGTGGAGCACGTTGGTGAACTCCTTACTGGAGAATATCTTGGGTCTTTCCTCCTGCTGTGTGGTGTTTGTGTGACATGGCTGTCCAATCACAACCTCTGACAACGAGGAACCAGCCGAGCAAGGCGAGTGCTTTCCTGCTTGCCTTGCACTCCTTGCTCCTTATCCTTCCTGACAGAGTAATTTAAATTACCTCCAATAAAGCATTATAATGGCAGGCGTAATAATGGTTATTATTATTTACCAGGAACTGTGTGTGTGTGTGTGTGTGTGTGTAGTGGGTGGGTGTTGGGTTATCATACAGTAGTTAATTATAATGGAGCATGAAGGCACACTATATGCATATTATCACCACTCAGAGTCTAATTTATTTGGGGTGAGGAAAGGAAGATGTTGGCTGTGTCACATTTGCATACTGTGCCCAGCAACTTTCCCCCCCCCTTCTGAAATCACCATGCACAAGGTGCACCCTCATCACTTTGTCCACATGTGATAAGACCTTTGTTTCTCTCCATCTAGTCACGGATGGCTGAGTGCAGTGTTTGAAGGATAAGATGTTTGTGTAAAGGATTCCTTTTTTCCTCACTGCTGCTGGTTTGCTTGTGTCTTTTGTGGCGATATTCATACAAATCCAGAAACCCTTAAACAGCACAACAGCACTTCTTCTTCTCTTGTCGAACAACAACATACACTTTTAATATCATAGGTATCAGATATGTGCCTGGAATATTAGAATCTACTAACTATAGTTTGTGTTTTCCTGACGCACGTGCCTTGTTTAAGGTTAAATAACAATGTGTGTGTGTTGCGTTTTATGTGTGTTATCTGTTATCTGGTAGACCAGGAGCATAGACAGTTAACTCCCAGTGTTGAGACGAGATGTCATCTCCGGACTGGCCGAGGTTAAAGGAGGTGAACTTTGGATAGAGGGATTGAAGTGTAGTGTAGTGTAGTGAAGAGAGGCCGTAAGGAGGGGAGACGGAGGAAAGCCTGAGGGTGGAAAAGGGGAGGCAGAGAAAGCGTAAAGGGACAGGTGAGAAGAATGAAGAATATTGAGTTTGCAGTACAGAGATAACTAATGAAGGGTGAAAGAGGGGTGAAGGTGTAAGGATCAATGAGAGGGGTGAGAGATTTTAAGAGGTGCAATTCAGATAGTGAAATTAGAGGTGAGGGATGGAAAGTGGGTAAGGTTAAGAGATAGAAGGATGAAGGAGATATGAAGAAATGACAGTCAGCCCACCATGTTGGCTCTGTGGGCTAAGCTACTCAAAGCATCACACTTTTCAATGCTCAGTATAAAATAGGTTTTATTTTCAGAATTATGGCCATCATTGAAATAGGTTATAATAACATTGTACTCCCCCAAAGTAATAACTGAAATGTGGGCTTGTGGTAACACTGCTTCAATGATGTCATACGATCAGATTATTATCCTGATTATCTAAACCACATTATTTGGAGATGTCAGTAATATTACCTCATCGCACAGAAAACTGGTTTGTGCACAAAAGTATTTTAGTTTGTGGCAAATGTTGATTTTACTGTTTGCCTTTGTTTGGCAAAAAGGTTCAGTTTGCTTTAATCTTGAACTGGTTATATCTCAAATGACCACACATGAAGGTGTGGTCAAGATGCATGATGAATCATACAAAAAGACACCTACTTGCTTTGTGTAACGCAGACTGCTGAAGCATCCTCCTGACCTCTCATTGCCACATATATAATTACAACACAACATTACAGATCAACAGTGAGCTCCATTAGAGCAGAGTTGACCCACATCCGTCCATCTCTCACACATGGACATATGCCTACTGTCTCTTCTGTAACCTTCCTCCATATCTCCAGTTAGCAGATGAGGACGGTGTTCCTGCAAGCTCCCTGTCAATTCCACCCATCAATCAAAATGGTGCGGGTGATTGGAAGATGATGATTGGTTGTCATGTGTCCAGGGGTCTTGTCTTGTCAGCGAGCTTCAGACACCTTGGAGTAGTCTGCAGTTTGTAGGACTTTGTGGAGGCGTGTTTTTGTCCCAGCAACACACAGTATGGAAACAGTGTTGTATGTGGGTCATATGTTACATATGAAGCAACAGCCAGCACACCGTTAGCTCAGCTTAGCTTTTTAAAAAAGTAAAAAGTAAAACATAAAGCACTTGTTCCTTTGGGTAACCATAAGTACCATCACTGATGTGAAAGATCACATCACATCATGAGAATAATGAAGCACAAAATGCACACCACTAATTACCTTTTGTGTTGTTTATTTATTATTATGTCATATTTTAAACTTTTGTGCCTTTGGTCATTTTCTCCTTCCTGCACTGCAGCATAAAGTAGCAAATATATAATAAGTGTTATAACTTATATATTTAATAGCATTAACTCATGAGGAGCACTTGAAGCCAGCATCGCCCTCTGCCTCCATCTCCCTCTCCTGATCTACACCACATATTCTGACTGACACACACACACTCCGTCACACAACTCCTCTCTCCAGCCTGTCTGTGATATGTCACCCCCTCTCCTCCATCCCTGATGATTGATAGGCGCGAGGCTCTAATCTAAAGGGACATTTCTCCTCGCTGTCCAGCTGCTATCAGCCCAGCAGCTCACATATGTGATCCTATGGCAGGCCTGGTGCTGGCGGTGGGACAGGACACTGGCACTCTGATTACCAGCCCATCAGACTCTTGGCTTCTCCTGCAGCCACAGCACCACATCCTGTATACCTTCCTCTGACACAAAGACACACTTGTGGACATTATTGTATTTAACTTGCCAGGGTGCTCCTTTGCCTACATCCATTCCCCGACCTTTATCCTGATACGGCTGATAACGTGTGAAACATTATAAACTCCCTGTTCAGTAGTTACAACAGAAACTGTGTTACTGTACAGCCTAATATGACAGATTAAAACTGAGATAAATGTGGATAAAGTAAAGTCACAAGGTTTAAATACAGTACTGATGACTAACAAGCATCATTATTTTAATTATCCATTGATCTGTCAATTATTTTCTCGATTAATCGATTTGTTTGTCGAGTTTTAGCAATGCAACCAGCAAAACACAAGTTGTGCTTATTTTCTTTGCCTTTGATAAGATGCTTGCACCCTATGAGAACAGATGTACAGGGGGTGGGGTGGGGGAGCACTCACACGCATGTCTCCTGCTTTCTGCTCATTCCCTCATTCCCCATCCTCACAGTATCTCTCTTATCATGCCCTGTCTCTCTTTCTCTTTCTGCCCTCTACAGTATCTCTGCCTCACCAGTTTCCTTCCCTTATTAGACAAGAATCACTTGTTGGCCAAGTCTGAGGGGAGTTTGTGAGTCGAAAGCAGCAGCAGCAGCAGTAGAAAACTCAAATTATTTTGTCAAAATGTATTAATGCCCTTCTGGCTATGAGATCAACTGCTAACAGCCTGCACTGTAATGTTTCACTTGCATTTCTCCGCCACACTTCTCTTCTTAGAACTTTGAATCTAATTTAGGTTTTTCAACATGACAAACTGAAAAAAGAAACATTTGGGTTACAGCAATTTTATGAAGGAAATATTAACCATAAAGGTAAAACAGATCTTATATTTTATATGTATTGTTTAATTTAATTAGGATAAAGTGAATATTTCAGTAGGCCACGTTTTGGCTCACTTTATTGAATCCAGCAGCAGGAAATATAAACCTAGATATATGTTGGAAGTTCCTTTACCCTTCAGTGGTTACCATTAAACAGCCAGATGCTTTAGCGTAGAGTATTTGTGTGCTCTTTCTAGATATGAACACTGACTACAGAGTCAGAAAAAAAGAATCTCTGTTTTATAGTAGCTCCTCTGTTCCTTCTGTTCACTGCTGCTCTCTTCTTGGTCTTGTCTGTTTAATTGGTGAACCTCTAAATGACCCTGAGTGTGTCGAGCAAGTCTATCACTCTTTAACTTTTCCTACGTCTCTCTCCCCGGCCGGCGCTGCCGATATCGACCTGATTGAAACGTCCTTTTTTTTTCGCGGGAGCCAGAAGGAGTTGTTAAAGCAGACATGAATTAATGATTGAATTAATTATCGGAGTCACATACCGTACAATTAATTTTGTGGCTTTGCCTCAGTCTTTTTTCCTCTCCCCGTCCGTGCGTAGAGAATGTCAAGAAACATTTTCTAATTAATTTATGTGTGATTATCAGGGATAGTTTCTGGAAGGTCTCCACTTTCAATTTGTGACAGGCTACAGCAGAGGAGAGAGAGGGAAGGCTGGGAGAGATGGAGGTGGGAGCGCGAATAAGAGAGCAGCTGCGCTCGTAGTATGTGCCCTCACTCACACACACACACACACACACATGTACATTCATTGAGGTTTGCATTGACTTCTTGTTCACATTAGAATTTCACCCAAGAATAATGTAAATTTATTTAGTTCTTTGACTGTTTTCTTCTAAACATAAAGACATAAAGAGAATACAGAATATACTTTCCTGGTTGTAAGATTTGTGGAATACAAATACAGTACACACCCTGTACTGTAGCTTAATACAATACATTCATGAGTGTTATAGTTGGCTGTAGTCATTCCTTCTCTGTTTTGGCCATATATAAAAATAAAAATTACATTCTAAGTTATGCTGAAGCTAATAAGGCTTTACACTAGAAACACAATAACATATTTTTAATTTTCTACGAAAAAGACTAATGTTGGAAGATACCATCCTAATTTGCGTAATAAGACCTTAGCATGAGCACTGATCTTTTGC
The DNA here is from genome assembly GCA_036937835.1 of Pampus argenteus. Classification (NCBI taxonomy): domain Eukaryota; kingdom Metazoa; phylum Chordata; class Actinopteri; order Scombriformes; family Stromateidae; genus Pampus; species Pampus argenteus. Next base: position 21,731,639 of record CM072869.1, read on the forward strand.
AGATGGCTGAACAAACAAAGAAAATGTTGTTCTAACAGAAACTCACAAAGCTAACAGTCTGAACCCTCGCTAGCGGTTGCATTTTTCATTACACTTTATAATATGAAAGAGCTAAATGAAAGGAACAGCATAGTTATTATTTAGCTCTTTCTGAAGGTCTCAAAATGTAAAATTTGAAGGTGGGGCTACACAGAGATCATTGGATCAAGTGGGCAACATGCCTGACCCCAGACATCTGACCCACCAGCAACATTTTCTCAGCAGTTCAAATAGATCTCATTGATGATTTTACTAGTGGTTGGAGAAATAGTCAGTTTGTGTGTGGTGTTAAGAACGGTGATGTCATGTTCCTACATGCAACCACTACCGTACTTCAGCTCCGACCTAAGATTACGTTTTAAAATAAAAAGATTCACTACTACCGATTGGTCAAAAATCAGCTAACGTGATGTACACCTTGAACATAGAGTGGGACCAACGGGAATTAAGAGAAGCCATGTGCTAATTATCATCAAGTGTTAATCAGCTTGCGACCATGCTCAACAAATTTCATGACCCTTTGTATGCTGTGTTAAATCACATCTTGTGTATGAAGCTTAGGTTTTGATCTCGGGGTGACGATAGAATGAAGTTCATCAAGTGTTCTAAAATCTCAAGTGTTCATCCTCTTGGGAGTACGAATATGCTCAGCAAATGTCATGGCAATGTGCACATAGATTGTAGATTTTGATATTGAAGTTATACATAATGTAGAACTAATGCTGGTGAAATGTGAGTGTGAAAGCAGCATGTTATGGAGATATCTTTCTCTGGACAAAGGCCTTGAATGGAGCGACACTTTTATTCTTTATTCTCACAGCACCGCCCACCTTCTTTACCAAAACAGTAACAAAACAACAAAAAAAAGCACTCAAGAAGAACCAATACTAATGAAAGTGCTTTATGGTGTTATACCAGTGTGCTGGATGCTTGCTCTTCTCCTCGCATGTTGTCTTGTGACTGGTTGGGTTATGCCGGACTCTTCTTTTTCTCACACACCAGCATACAGAAGCACTTCTTTTTTTATCAGCAAGAAATATGACTGCCCAAAACCAGTCAGGTGATTGAACTCCAAAATTAAGTTTCTGCATGTGAATGTCAGTATTCTTTGCATTTGTTTGTCTTCAGTGGGGAGGAGGCGGAGGGGGAGGAGGGGGGTCTCTTCTCATCAACAGTAGCCTTGTCACTTGTTCTGTGTTCACCCCTTCATCCTCTAAACAGAAAAAAAATGCTTTTAGGTTTTTTTTCCCCTCATTTTATCTTTCTTCGCATATTTGTGAATTTGCATGTTTGCTTCTTGCTCTTTTCTGGTGGTGTATGTATTTTGTAGATAAAAGTTCAGCAGTGCAGTTAAGAGAAATTAGTTGGGTAAACAGTGGTAAATGTCAATGATAAAGTTCTGTTGAAGCTCATCTGATTAGCAGGGCTACGCAGGTGTCTTATCTTGCCTGTGCAACAGAGGGTAAAATGGAAATGATTGCGTGGTCCTGAGCAGTAGATGCCTATCCCAGAAATGTCTATCTGCTGCTGAGCCGAGCCTGCTGGACTCCAGGGACCCAGGGGTGCTGCATGAAGGATCATGGAGAGAGAGAGACAAGACAGAGAAAAGGAAACGCAATCAGGTCTCGCTTGTTGTTAGATTAAAGTCTTTTATCGGCCAACATTATAAATGAGTGAGTGGTCATTAATGTAAAAAGGGAGGTATCTGCAGAAATTCAAAATCAAAATTTTTGACTTTTCAAGAGCTTTACATGTAATAAACAGAAACAAAGGTAAATTGAGCCTTTTCTGCTTCAGCATTGGAAACCAAGATAACAAGGCACAGAATTAAATGTTTAGTGATTTGATGCTTAGTAAAGTTTCAGATGTGCAAATAGGAACCATAATTGGGATGAACTCTACTTTCTACTCTTAAATTCCTGAACTGAAGTGGCTCATTTAAGTCATTAATGACATGGCTTTTTTTTGCATTTGTGTAGCAGACAGCCAATGTTGACCAGCAAAGAGTTGCCAAGAAGAGTGACATAAAAACTGGGCCAAAAGACAAATGGAATCTCCCTGGTTACGTAATACAGTATGTCTATAGTATATAGTAGCTAATATATAGAAGCAATGCCAGTTTTGACACACTGCTGCATGTGTTTATATGTTACTTTTTTCACTTTGGTGCTACATGGACCCATATCCTCTCTGTCATTAAATACAGTGTATAGTGTGGGGATTTGTTACGTGTTGGATGTTTTTAAGGTGAAAGCTCTTGTATAATTGACAGACACAATAGTGTTTGACATCATGTAAACATACAACACAGACCCTCTTTTCTAATAATGGCAGCACTGCATTATTCGTTCTGTGTTTCCCATGAGGGAGAACAGGAGAGAGAGAGAGAGAGAGAGGCGTTGGGATTTGTCATTCAGCGGAGGTTAAACCCCACCTATTAGTGCGGGGTCGGAGTAGCACACTGATAAAGATTTCCTGTTGTACGGTGTCAAAAAATCAATAGCTCCGCTGCGATGTGCTCATTTGATATCAACAATAGTCTTTTTTTTTTTTTTTTTTTTTAATCAATTAGGCCGGATAGAGGAGACCATCAGTGTATGGTTACACCTAACTCTTTTTTTACCCCTGTCATTCCTCAGTAATATCCAATCAGACAGGCTGTTGTTGGGGGTGCTTGTTCTCATTGGATGACGACGTATGATGAGATGAAAGTTCATCCTTGGAAACCATCCTCACTAAAATAAATAAGGACTGTACTGAAAACAAACTTCTGACAGCCAATGATAAAACGCTAGAGGTTCTTAAAAGCCTTGGATGAGGGTCTAGTTTTGGATTCTTTCCAAAGTTGTGGACAGTTCCTTCTAGCATTCATTAATAATATGACATATCAGGTGAGATAACAGCCCACATGCAAGTTTAATTAATTTTCCTTGCAAGTTACTTGGACATGTATCATCTGAGAACGCAACAATTAATCTACATGATTAAGGATAGAATAACATGTTTGTCCCTTATGTTGTGTCCAATAGGGCTGCATGTTAAGTGGACATCTTCAATCATTCTTATTATTATTCTTAGCTGATAACATAAACATTTAGCAATTTTGCTTAATTATGAAAGTGAGCTTTCACTATATCTTGAACAGTTCTAACCCTGTTTCTTAACATTCTGTGGAAGCATCTTTCTGGATATCTGCTTCATTTATGTGCTACTTCTTAAGCTTTATCTCCCTCCACTAACTTTATCAAGATATCCAACAAGTTTGCAAACTTTGCAAAGGTTATGTTTTAGGGATATTTGCCCTTGAGTCAAAGCTAAACTTTCAGTGTATACCCATGAAGAAAGTATTAAAAAAAGGACAGAATAATCATTAAACTGGCATCACAAATGACACAAAGGAAAGGTGCAAATCTGAAGATCCTGTAACATCATCATCAACATTATTCTTTCCTCCTCCTCTCTCTCTCTCTGTCCTTCTCTCTCCCCCCACCCCCCACCCCCCTCCACCAACTCATCGGTTAATTGCGTAAGTCATTTCATTAATGACGGACTGATTGTTTTATTGTGTTGGCTCGTCAAAGAGGCCTGGACGCCCCAGTGGCTGCTGAAGCGTCCGTATTGATAAGGGTTTGTGTGTGTGTGTGTGTGTGTGTGTGTGTGTGTGTGTGTGTGTGTGTGTGTGTGTGTGTGTGTGTGTGTGTGTGTGTGTGTGTGTGTGTGTGTGTGTGTGTGTGTGTGTGTGTGTGTGTGTGTGTGTGTGTGTGTGTGTGTGATGGTGACGACAGGGACTGTATATTGATGTGATGCTGGGCTGGATGTGTGTGGGCACTATGTGTGTGTTTGGCTGCAGTGTGTCACCATGTCATCTTGTATGTGTGTATTTTGTGTGCTTGAGAATGTCTTTTGTGTGTGTGTGCGTGTGTGTGTGTGTCACAGCTAAATGACTAGTGTGGATACTGTGGAGCTGGTTGATATTGATAACAAGCCTATCCATCCCTGTGTTCTTTCGGAATGGGTCATCTAGCAATGACAGAAAGAATGGTGTGTGTGTGTGTGTGTGCATGCGTGCGTATGTGTGTGTGCGTGTGTGTGTGTGTGTAGTAGTATCATACAGAGCAGTGAGAGTAGCAGCAGCCAGTGCAGCCATATTGATAAGTAGCAGTGGGTTGTTCTGCAGGTCTGCGGTGGGCAGGAGGGGTAATTAACAGGGATTAGGATTGTTGGAGGCCTCATGTTACCCCAGTGAACAAAGCTAACCTGCTGGGATTAGCAAGCAGCACTCATTAGTGGAGCTGCACCGATAGCACTTTCTCACAACCATATTAGACGGTAGTGTTTTATTAAGCAGACTCCCTGACAACGACTCGATCTACAGTCACTGATGCCACCTTTAATTAACTGCTTCCACTCAGTCATTTGCATTTACATATACCGGTATGTACCTTTTCTTACATTCTTATTCTAATGAGCAAGCAATACTGATAATGAGTGTTATGAAAAAGAAAATAAATGAGATAATGTAGTAAGAACACCTTCTCATCTTTATAAGTTACTGACAGTACCTAACCCTGACCCCAGAGCAGCTTATCCTATCCATGGGGTGTGTTGTTATGGTACTGGTGTCAGTGCAGCTTTATCTGTATAATTGAAGTATTAGTAATGTAGAGCTTGACTGACACAGATCTAAATAGTCTAGAAACTATTGGTGGACCACTGCTCATATCATTATACAGTCTATGTTAGCTGGTCATATTGTTCTTCTCTTTTTTCCCATATTAGGTATGTATCCATCCATCTGTTTTTCTTTTCTCAGATTTCTTTAAAGGCTGAAAAAAAAAGAAGATAAACTACCGAAGCCTTTTACAGTCGCTAAGATGGAAAAGTTGGCAAATCAAATGAAAAAGTAGAAAAGATGAAGATATGAAAGAGAAATTTGGTATCTCCCCGGGACCCAAACCTATAAAAATACATCATGAGTTGCCATAATATCTACATTTATAAACTACAGATAAAGCCATAATTTAATATAAACCATGAATTTAAAATGTATATTCCTTTTTTCATATAAACTAACAGGCAATCAGAAAATTCATTAGCATGAGTTTCGCTGATGATTTAAGTAAGATTTTATTTTGTGTCTCAAATGAATGCCAGATTTATCAGAAGGATCGTGATTAGCAAAAGCTTCATATTATTTACTACTTGTAGATTACATGTGTAGCAACAAACATTGCTTTATTGGACAGCCAAATTTTTGAACAGGGTTCAGCGGGACATTCTGGGTGACAGCGACATTCATGTAATATAGTAAACAAGCCAGGAGATGCACATCAACGTCACATCAACAGACTGCATGGAAACTCTGTGGATACTCAGGTTGGCCTTGCCCCAACCAAAACAACTAATGACCTGTTTGATTTACCTAAAGGTATGTTGACATGAAGGGATATGGCTCCGCAGGCCATGAAAGGAGTATGATAACATGTGTCCAGTGGCCTTAATAACTGACAAAACTAATGCTTGTGTCAGGCTTGTTTATAAGTTAATATCTGTGTTGGCTCACTGAGGTTAAATCCTTGCAGTTTCACAATGAGGGTCAACGGAGCTGGTCATGCTGATAAGACTCCCATGTGGTGAGGTTCAGCCAATGGCACAGAGGCAGATTGGACATTGATGGAGTGTTGAGATAAAGAGGGTCACTGTGGCCAAACTGAGATAGGAGATAGGATACTGACTGGCCAGACACTGGACTTCAGACTCTGCAGGCAGCAGGTTAGACTGTCTGAGGAGTCATGTTTGGGTTGGCGCTTGACCTGGGACTGAAATCTGACGCTGACCCGACTTGAACATGGAACAGTTGTGTCCAAACCCCGACAAAATCCAATGGGTCTCATGTGTCAGTAGCCCAGACCCCAACTTCCTGGATATATGCTTTTTAAATTGATGTATTCTAGCAAAGAAACCCTAATACTGTAAATTCCCTTCAACAATATTTGGGAAACTGAGCTCCACCCAAAACCTGAGTCATTTAATAAAAAATTCAACCCAACCTGACCCAAGTACAACAGTTCAGGTCAGCTCCTGTTGCGTCTGGCATCAGTGTCATGCTCTCATGTGCACCGGGGCAGGAGAAGGAAAGAGTAGGGCTGGTTGCAGTGTGATATATATACCATGACCTGTTCTTGAGTGCTTAATCCGTACTGTCAGGTCACCTCTTTCCCTAAAATGTGATGATTGTCTGAATATTTGACCTGGGTGGTGCTCATTATACTGTGTGTCAGTGCAGCTTTGAGCTGTGAGTTAAGAGAAACGTTCCACTTCCTGTGTGACTTTGCTACAACAGTTCTGACAGTGAAACAATCTTTTAACCGCTTTTGTTAAAATTTACGTCTTCTCTGTGCACTTTTGTCCCTCAAACCACGCTTCTTCCTGCTCCCTCCTCCCCTCCATAACCCCAACCTACCCCCCTCCCCAACACCTCCACCACCACCCCTCCGGCTGTGGGAAAGCCATTTTATCAGCGTCTGTCCGTTGTTCTCTGGTGGGGATAGATACAGAGAAGATAGATGAGTGTTTTGACATGGAGAGTGTTAGACAAACACTCTTATCAGGCCCACCACTTTAGACCGACCCCCCGAAAACAGTCGGCTGAACCATGGACGAGATGAGGAGGGGTGAGAGGAGGGGGAGACGGTGTGAGGAGAAGAGGGGAGGCAGATTCTGTATGTGTTTTGATCAGAGAAAGGGAGGTGGACGGTCATAACGACAAAGTTTCTCCAGAAGCAGAGGCTGAGCAGTTGGCATTAATCCCATCCAGTCAGTCACTGAAGTTCCCGCTGCGACACTCATCAGTATTTCTCAAACTTGTTCATTAATCCTCAGATGTGCAGACTTCTCTAAACTACAGAACGCCTCTTCTACTGCAGCCCGAGCTGTCTAAAGTTTTTAAATAGATGGCTCAGTCCCCCATGCCTCCCGGCTATCTGGCTCTATCTGGGCTGCAGCAGGCTCAGACCACAGCCGTCACTGCCATCCTTCTACAGTTATCACTTTGTGGAAGTACACAAGAAGTTTCCCCTGTTTGAACCCGGCCAGGACAGAACGTGCTCAGCTTGTATCAAACTCCCCCTGCTGTTGAGCCTCGGCTGCTTTCTCCGAGCTGCTGCTGCTGCTGCTGCTGCTGCTGCTGCTGCTGCTGCTGAGAGGGTTCAGGTCAAGGTCAAACCACATGTAGATTTTGCCTTTTTTTTTCACATGGTCTCTGCTTCTCTGCTCATACATCTACATGAAAGTTGAACATGAAGCAAAAATGATAAAATATGGGAACTTATAATGTTTGAAATGGTTTCTTTGTCACATTTGTCATCAGTGACGCTGCCTGACTGATATCTGATATTTAATGATAAGGACCAGCGGTGCTGATATATCTAAAGCTCACTTCCTCTCTTGCCTCCACCAGATGACCTGGAGTTAAGTGAAGAAGGCAGTGACAGCAAGGTGGTGGCTCGCAGGGACCTCCACCCAGACACAACATGGGGCCCCTACCCAGGAATGCTCCAATCAGAGGACAGCGAAGATGATCAGGAGACAGAGGTGAGGGCTCTAACATGGAGGTTCTGTCACTGTTACCCAAACTTCAACCAAATGTATGTTTTTAATGCAATAAATGAGCAATTATAAAAAAAAAATACACAGTGCAAAAATAGAGGGGTTAATTCTGATGTTTGTCCAGTAGGATTAATCAAATTAAGCCACCATCTTAATTTCATAAGAATAACATTGATTAAAAAAAAGGGTCAAGAAATCATGAAAGAAAATGAAAACACTTTAAACAAGAAAAGAAATAACTTATTTTAACCAAAAGCTGGTAATAGCACTTATGCGGTTAGTTGTGGACGTGTCAGCATAACAATCTGTGACCCCACAAGAAAATTACACATCTTTTAAGTATAGTAATATATCTTATTGTCCATTATGAATCTGGTGTGTCTTTGTAGTAAGATTCCCGTTAGATACAGAGTTGTCATTAGAGGAATCCACCTTGTGAATCTGTGGATGAGCCGAGCGTTTGGTCCAGGATTATCTCCTTATTTTTATTATTATCTCAAACTCAGTGCAGCGACGGGTGAGGCAAGGAGTCACAGTCCATGTATGATGATGTTAGGACTGTAAATGCTTTCAATAATAGTCACAGGTTTACATTATCAGGTATTTTAGAACACTCGAACACTGGCAATCCTAATCGACAATGAGATAATTGATAAGATAATAATAATTCATGTTATGTCGAACAAAAAGGATTCTTCAGCTCCAGCTTCTCCACTGATTTGACGCTTTTGTTGATCAGACAAAACAAGACATTTGAAGACGTCACTGTGACCATTAATTGATTATTTGAAAAACTAGGTGACAGAGTAATTAATAATGAAAACAGTTGTATCATTTTTACCCCTATTTTGACTGTTTATATTATTATAAAATGTATACTACCTATTTGGGGGGTTAATTAGACAATTAAGGAGTCATTATTTTAAGCGGTGAACAAAAAGACATTATTATTATTATTTTTATTTTTATTTTTTTTATTATTATAAAGCCTCACACTCCAAGAAGGACCATTATAATAATAATAGTATTATTGTATTTTATTATTATACTTATAGCACACATTGTATATGCTAACAGTGAGGGGGGAGCTGCCAGCAGGCTCCAGTGAGACCTCTAACTGACTGAAGTGATTTCAATTGGAAAGGTCAAAGGTCAGAGGTCGGATAACAAAAGGAGACAATGAGTAAACACCTTATCATGTATAAGTGTGACAGCTGTTGGAAATGAAAACAGCTGTGTGTGTGTGTGTGTGTGTGTGTGTGTGTGCGTGCGTGCGTGCGCGTGTGTGTGTGTGTGTGTTCGTTCGTTCCTTGGGAACAGTGTGTGGGACCGGATGGAGCCCTATCAGAGGCTGGGTTTGTGCATCATGTGCAAGTCCATCTAATCATATGATACTGATGCTGGGAGAGGCTTCCTGGCATGGAGCACAAACTACACACACACACTCACACTCACACATACGCATTCCTCCCTAATTTCTGTAATTCTACCTTTCTATACCTGGCTTTCTTTGTCTTATCCTCAGTTATTTTTGACTCCATACACAAATGTAGCCGTAACACTTTAGTTCAACTCAGCCCAGTTTAACCAGCTCATATCTGGATCTTGACCAGTTTACATCAAGTTCACAGTCTATCAGCCTCTCCTCTCCTCTCCTCTCCTCTCCTCTCCTCTCCTCTCCTCTCCTCTCCTCTCCTCTCCTCTCCTCTCCTCTCCTCTCCTCTCCTCTCCTCTCCTCTCCTCTCCTCTCCTCTCCTCTCCTCTCCTCTCCCCCTCCCCTCTTCTTCTCCTCCTGTCCTCTCCTCCTCCCAGCCTTCCCCAGACGTCCGCCTGTCTTTTATCTCCACATGGCGCCATCCTCCTGGACAACAAACCCCAGTGATTGATTCCTGCTTGATAGGCTCTCATTTCTAAGATTTCGTTTATTATCAGTGAGGTTCTGAGTGTGCAGATAGATGTCTGTGTGTGTGTGTGCGCGCACGTGTGTGTGTCAATGCACGAGTACTCACTCACACAAAAACACACACACACACACATCACCTTTTGTTTTTGTCCATTGCCCATACCGTCTTGTTCCTCCTCTAAACTGTAAGTCTGTCTGTTCTTTTAAAGGCTTTGCATTTATATAGTGAACATCCTGTTCTCTTAATACTCATTTTCTCTCTTCTTCCTCATTTTCTCCCCCCGCCCTCCTCTTCCTCATCCTATCTGTGGACTGAAGGAGTGAGGAGACAGACCTTCAGTATCTGCTGGAGATAGTGGCTGTAATCTCACATTCCTCATGTGTTTCTCCCCGTCACTCCACATCCTCCCCCTCCTCTATCCATCCCTCCATCCCTCCCTCGTGGGTCAGCAGGGGTCAGGGCTATCCTCCTCATCTCCTGGAACTCTGCTAAAGCCAGAGCCATCAAGCTGCATCCTTCGATTGGTTATTTGAAGAGTTCCAAAAACACAGTGGATGTTGAGGATGAGCTCACTTTACTTTTTATTTGAATACAATAGTATTCACTGTTCTTTTTAAATGCACCATTTGTATGCAGTAACAAATGGCCTATTGTTTAAATACAAAATGAGGTATTTTAGCAAAGCACACATGCAGTTTCACATCAGGAGTTGGCTACCGTCATTCCCCACTGGAGCAGTAGGAGGTTAGGGTTTATCACAGAAAGATGCACACATTTTATACTAACAGGATACAAACCACTGTAAAACATTAAAGTCCCCCTCCACTCAAAAACACATGTTTTTCTTCTTGTTCCTTCAGTTGGATGTTTGAGCTTCACTGTCCTGAATGATGTATGTACAGAGTTAGTTTTCACATTCATCTGCCGAGAGGGGAAAGTTTCTCTGTTTTTCTCATTGAAAATCAGATTTACAAGCAAGAACATCACAAATCGTTTGATGCCAATTGTGACATGCCATTATAAAGATTTTATAGCTGCAATTATACTTTTTTTGTGCGTAAAAACCCTATCAGACACACATTATTGCTCCAAACAGAGCATTCTTTATGTCTTAATACTTATCTGGAGGAGATCTTAAAGTGACGGCAAAAAGTTTTTACAATTCAACATATATTTTCTGTTGTTGCATTTACATTTTTTATTATATTTTATCTGCAACATGTATTGTGTTTTAATGATCCCAGGATTTTGTGTAAATTATAAATTTCTGAGTTACAGAATAATTCTTAATTTTTATTTAAACTGTCTCTGAGGGTTCTCTAAACGTTGTCCTTTTGACTTCACATCTACTTCCTCGTGAGCTTCAGCTAGTTCAGCAAACAGTTATCTGAGCCTATCAGCCTATCGAGCACTTTCCCAATCTGCATGCTGAAGCGGTTATCGTTACTGTTGCCATATAAAGAAGTTGTTTTTTGTTTGCAAACCATACAGCCTCAAACATTATCATTGAGTTGAATCAACACATCCATGATGCTGTCTGGACAAACATTGAACATATGTACGTGTGTTAAGGTGGCTTTTCTGTCAGATAAGATAAATCTTTTAACTTGGATTTACATTCACTCTCAATTGATCACCTTCTTTCTACCTCATGTTGGAATTACTAGCTAATAATACATTTTTAATACTCTGCTCTGAACAATATTTTTCCCCTTGGTTTTCTAAATCTAAAAATCTATGAATATGCAAATATTGTTTATTTCAGAAGTTTTAACTGCAGGACAGAAGATGTCTCCGACTTCACTGTCTCAGCGTTTGTGCACTAGAGGCTTCAGGTTTCCACATCACACGTGTCTTAAGTTGTTGATTGTCTCCAAACTAGTTGTGTTGTCACAAATCCATCTCATAGTTACACATCTTTAACACAGATAGAGAAACTTTCCTCCTTCAGCAGATGAATATGAACCCAAACTCTGCACATACATCATTCTGCACAGAGAACAGAGAACAACATCCAACTGAAGGAATGAGAAAGAAAACACATATTTGTATTAAATGATCCCAACAGACATTTTTTTCATCCTTACTATAATATGTTTTTATTTCCAGGGAACTATTGTACAGAATATCTTATTGAAAGTGGAAAAAGACTGATGTAATGGCTTTAATGCATGCCTTAAGCCCATCCAAAAGTACCATTGAAAACCATTACCATAAATATCCATTTTTATCATATCCAGCTAAAGATTTTCCTTGTGGCTGAACATTGGTCATCCTTTGTCAGTTTCCTTCTATGGTCCATCTTGCTGCTTTGGACATGCTTTCACCATCCACTCACTTCAATGAGTGGACATTTCCTGTGTTTTTCTTTGCCCCCAGATCTTTCCCAGCTGTCTCTCCTTCCTCACTTCTATCTTACTCATGCCACCTGTCTTCCTCAGTCCTCAGGCTTTGTACCCCATCTCTGGGTGTGATTGGTATGGCCCACTTGGCAGTGCTGCCCATTCCAGCGTTGCCCTCTCTCTGTCTCACTTTTTCTCTCTCTCTCACTCGACAAATTTGCTTCTTATTTGGCCCGGACAGATAAGCTATCGGTTTAATATGAGGCGTACTCACCAACACAACTAGACAGAAGTATTTTGGATGTGCACGCGCACTCAAGCAACACATACACACAGAGACATATAGAGCTCAATGACTATTAATTTTCCAACTGAAATATTATACAGCTATATGTCTTTGATGTCATCGTAGCATGCATGCATGTGTGTGTTGTGGTGTGGATGGGAATGAGTTTGTCAGTTCTGAGAAATCGGGGTGGGGTGGAAAGAGAGAGAGAGAGAGAGAGGCAGATGAGATCCAGTCCTTGCTCTCCCTTCAACAGATCTCCTTCATTAGATTAGCAGCGTGTTAACTGGCCTGTGTCATATGGAAATCCTGCCATTTGCATCTCTTGAGAAAGAGGCGTAAAACCATTTATCTATTTAAATATATTCTGGCTGATATGGCTGTTGGACTTTAGAACAGGGTATAATAATGTTTACTGATCAACTGATCAGCTGGCTGCTGATTCCTCACAGTGTTTGGTTGAGTGAGCAACCAGGTCCTCCTCCCATGGCAACCCAGGAGCGAGTACACCATCGCTGCTCCTCTTGATTGGATCGCATATAACAAATCTAATATTATATCTCCTCTCCTTCTGATTGGATCCTGCTTTAATTAACTGATAGTGCGAGTGCATGCGATTGGACCGAAGTTGCAGGATTGTTGTGAAATTTCATGAGCGATGAAGTGGAGGGGAAATAGTGATGATGCTAAAAATGTTTACAGACATTGAGTTAGTTGCATCTGTTGCATCTTCCCAAAGGACAGTGAATTCGTAACACCACCACTGGAGAAAAGTCCACTTACAACATGGTCTCTATTGTTCTCCCTCCTTCACCAGCATCCAGCAGCTCACTCCACCCCAATCCTGTGTTTCGTGGAAAGGCAGCCTGGAGGCACGATCCTAGAAGGAGCAGAGTAGGGGAGTTCAAAGCGTTATCACGCGCCGAACGTCTTTTCATCATGTTTTAGAAACAAGCGTTCGCACTAATCCCCCAATAATCTCTCCAGGAGAACTGGGGCGATAAGGCGCGCCACCCACGGCTTTTCAAACACTTTTTGGGTAGTCTCTTCTCGCTCTCTATCTCTCCTCCCTTATACCTCCTCCACTCTCCTCTCCACTTCCTCGTTCCCTCACTCCCCTGGAAGGACGAGTGAAGGTGATCACCGTCTCATCCTTATTCCCTCTCGAGCTATTTTTCTTTTCTTCTTTTTTGCGTTGACTGAGCCGGTTTGTTTACATCCTGATTCTGATCTTTATATTTTATCTGGACTCATCAACAGTGTTTCTCTGCCTCTCTGTTTCTCTGTCTCCTCCGCCCATCAAATTAGAATGTTAATTAAAATGATGCTCCTTCAGAAGATGACAAATCGATGATTACGGTGAGTGTTGAGACACCTTCTGTGATGCCCCCCAGAAGAAAGCAATACATCAGTGTTCTCTAAAGAACTGAGGAACACGAACAAGAGTTTCCACTTTTAAAAGACAGTGGAATGAAACACAAATTTTTTTAAAGTTTTGTCTTCTGTACCTGCATGAATTATACTGCAATCATATCAATATTTTAAAAAGTCTTTTTGAGTAATTTTTTTTATTTCCCCACATTTGTTTACTGCTTGCGTTCTGAGGCGTATGTATGAATGTGTCCAATCAAATTAGATCTGGAGTCTCCCATCACATTAACGTGCACCTGAAGTTGTTTGATTGTGGGTTGGAGAGGCTGGCAGAGTGATATCACAGGTCTGAGGTTATCAATCAATGTCGGCTAACAAAAATTTTGTTTACAAAAGTGTGTGCTTGTAGTCTAATTCCTTAATATCTCCTTCATTCTCAGCTTTCTGATGTACTGTAACAAGTCTGATGAGGAAGTGCAGATGAGTCACGTTGTCAATGTTGGCCTTAGCCCTATTCCGTCGGCTACCCATCACAGCGAGAGAGTGAAAGGCATTTCTTCCTTCATTCCTTGACTTTGACAAGTTTAAATGGAGATACCCCCCCCCACACACACACACACACATCAGAATACAACAGGTCAGGTTCATGCCCACTTTATAATCAAATCAAATCTAGAATCAATACAGAATCGAAAACTGTTAACTGCCATTTGACTTCATAAATGGACTCAAACTGTGTTGATGGACGTATTGCCTCATAATGTTGCCCCTGTGCATCATGGCCGTAAGGAGAGCTCGCCTTTATCTGCCGTGATTGAATCTGTGCCCTCCATATAGGCTATACCTCTACCTTCACCTGTCGTATAACTTGCCCACATGATGACAGTAGCTGTCTGTCTCTCAGCCTGTCAATCTGGCCTATCGCACAGAGAGGGGTAGAGAGACAGAGAGAGAGAGAGAGAGAGGTGGAATGACTGGAAAGAGGGGAGGAAAGAACAGCCAAGAAATATAAAATACTGATAGACAGCCAGGCCAGAGAGGAAGAAGAACAAAAGAGACCCGAAGAGAAAAGAGGGAAAGGTCGACTGAAACAAAACATGAGAGACAAAAAGAAATATGAGAGAGAGAAAGAGAGCTGGAAGAGAGGTGAGACAAACGTGAAAGAGGAGGGTTAGACGGGAGAGGGGGGAGGTGTTCATCACTCAGTGGCAATGACTGGCTGGTATCTGCATCTCCCTGTCATCTGCACCGGCTTCTGCAGGGTGGAGGAGGAAGGAAAAAGGAGGAGGAGGAGGTGTAAGAGAGGAGGAGAGGAGAGGGAAAACCTCTATCCTCTGTATCTCTGAGCCTCATCTCCGGCAGTTCAGGAGCCCGCTTTCCAAGAGTGCCTCATTTTCAAATCTCTTATCTCGGCCCCCGTTTTAAGTATCGCAGTTTTATATTTTTACATGTCATTTGCATGCAGCTCATCAAACCCGGCTCCCTCTATTATTTTTTTTTCTGTTTCTGCTTATTCTTCTTCTCTGAGGTGTGTGCCGATATGTGCGGCTGTGCAGGCACACCTGCACAAGGGAATAAGCTCTCACTCCTCCATGTACTGTATTTACAATATTTGTACCTCATGAGTAACAAGTGTAAAAAAGTATCCTGTGTCTCTGTTGAATGTTAGAGAAATGAAAGAAATGTGCGTGTGTGTGTGCGTGTGCGTGTGTGTGTGTGTGTTTGTATGAGAGAGGCGGATGAGAGTAGGTTTCTGATTTTTATCTGCCTTCCTTTTCTTCTTTGTATTTTTGGAGGATTCACACAGTGACCTCTTTGTTTGGGACAGTGAGTACACCCCTCCAACCCCCTGGATGGGGAACGAAACCATTTCCTGTAGTCGAGAGGAGAGATAGAAGGAGAGACGGAGAGAGAAAAGAGAGAGAGATAGGATGGAGAAGGAGGGTGCGGGCCGACAGAAGGGTAGGAATGAGAGTTGGGGAGAGGAAGAGAATCGGAGATAAAGAAAGAAAGAAAAGGTGTATAAAAGGAAGGTGGCGGCACAGGAGAGACAGTGAAAGAGGAGAAGGGAGGAAGAGGGCGACCTGGATGATTGAATGAATGATGTTGTGAGAGGGGTGAATGAATGAACGATGGTTGAAAAGGTCAGGAGAGGAGCAGGATGTCTTATTAAATTCCCAGCTAGAGAAGCTTAATGCTGGCGAAGTTTCTTTTTCTCAGAGGAACATCTTCTGACTTTGTTTATGCTCTGCCCTTATTGTACAGATATTATTTAGAGCATCACTTGGACATTGTTGTGCTTGGCTTGACTGTAACCAGCTTTATTGGCTGCTGCTCATACTTCTGTATTGAATGACAGGTGTAGCTTTTTTCCATCAATGATTAGATTTTCAATTTGAAAATATAAAATTATAAACGCACTGACAATGATAAAACAATACAAAACATAAAACATACATAAACTCATTCACACATTCAGGAAAAAGGAATTTTTCCAAATGAATGTAATCTAAAGACTGCTGTTGGCGTAGATCAGCCAAGATGTAAAGGTGTACATTCTTTAAAAGAAAACAAAATTAAATATAGGCAAATATATATCATCATCAGTTTGTATTATCTCTCAAATGTTGATGTTGATATTGATATTAGCATTAAAAAGCAGTAGCTCTTGATTTGAGTAAAAATGTTGCCAATTTTAGTAAAATATATAGTTTGGGTATTTGTATCATAATACATTCTTGTAAATAAGCGTCTTCTTCTTCTTCTTGTAAAAAAAAAGCTTTAATAACAATCGCTACTTGTGTGGGAACTATTCATTTTCATTTTCAAAGCTTCCTGTACACAGTGCAGTCTTGTTTAACTCTTTGGAACAGTTCTGCATGTTTTACATGTAATGACTGTGGGACCGTCTAGTTCAGCGCATTACCGGCCAGTGTAAACCATATTAGACAATGTGAAACAGTATATGCCATTGAGATATAGATGTGCTAGATGTACCAGTAGTGATTTGCATATACAAACATACTTATTCCCCTGTGGTAGCAGTAAAACTGTGGCCGTTGACAGCTGTACAGAGAAATCTTAATCTAATCATCTGCAGGGTAGGGTAGTGGTGAGGTGAGGTGGGGGGAGGGGGGGGGGGGGGGGGTTCTTCTTTCCTCCCCTTCAATTGAAGTGTGTACATAGTGCAATGGTTAGATGTTTGGGTTAGTTCAGGGAAAGTTCTCTGCTGCCTGTCGCATCATCATCATCATCATCATCAGGCGGGGGTTGAGGGGGAGAGAGGAGCCATTCTGATACTGAATGAGGGAATGGAGGAAGAAAATGAAGAAATGAAATCAGCCTGGCATCATTTGCATTCAGGTTTTATCAGCATAGGAGGAGGGCGTTTTTAGGCCTGATAAGAAGAGGGCGTCGCAGGCTGTGCTGGAGGTGGAGGAGGAGGGTAGTGGAAGGAGAGGTGTGTGTGTGTGTGTGTGTGTGTGTGTGTGTGTGTGTTATATGAACTGACTTTGGCAAAAGAAGGTGGCTCTGGAGTTTGCATTGACACACACACACACGTGAATGTTAGAGCAGCTATAGCGAGGAAAGGGCGTCGGGGGGTGGGAATGGTGGGGGTGGGGAGGTGGGGAGGGGATGTGGAAGCGGGAGCGGGGGGTTAATATCAGACCAAATAATTAGATTCGCTATCGTCTCGGCGGCAGCAGTGCGGGGATCAGGCAGATTAAAGCCAGGCTCGGGGCTGGTTAATATTCATGAGGGGTCCGGGTGAGGGGCTTAGACTGCGGCTCAAAGACTCTCCTCCGGCTGATGGGGCTTAAGGCAGCACTCTCAACCAAGATGGAGCTCTGCCGGGGAGGCCTGACATCCCACTGATAGATGGAGGGCTGGGTGGATAGTTAGGGTGAATGCAGAGACAGAGAGGAAGGTGTGGCCCTGAATATACCTGCACCTGCACTTTTATTTGAAATGTAGTTTTTATAAAATGCTGGAAACTTGACAGTTCTCATATCAAATATTTCCATCATTACATCCATTTTCTTTTCTTCCCCTGCTCCTCCTTTTTTCATTCTTCCTCTCTTAACTGTCAGTGTCCACTTCATCCTGTCCTGACACTTCTTCTCCTCAGACTGTTTGCGCAGAGAAAACACACCTGATATATGAGAGGTGTGTAGTTTGTTTGATAAGTTACATACCATTCAGGATATTAAACATAAGTAAATCACATTATTAGAAGATTAGTTAAGTAGAAAACCCAAATTAGTAAGGAAATCTGCTGGATTGATTTGGGACATGACATGAAAGCAGCTTGTTTCGTTTGTCTGACTCAGAGGTCTCAAACTTTCGGCCTGTGAGACCGTTTCATTTGTCAAATCTGGCCTGTTAGTTGACATTTTTATTTTCTTCCGTCCTGATTGTCACCTCTGTCTTTTATTGCAGAGTAATCATTTCATTTTCCAGCAAGGCAATGCAATAATTTCACATTTGACAGTTAACCGTTTAATAAGAAGAACCTTCATTACTTTGCTAATGCTAAACATGTGGTTGGTTATTTAAATGTTTTAAATCCTACATTGTTTACATCTACCACACCCTACAGCCACCTGTAGATCAGTAGAATAGTGTAAAACCGTTGGCAGTGACTTGTGTCCTTGTGCACATGTGCGAGACCAACAAAACGGGTTCTTTAAAGATCCTGTTTAGACTTGGTTCAAGACATAAAAACACTTTGTGACTAATATGGATTTTCCAAATAAAAGTTTGATTGAAATTCCTTAAAATAGCATCTCCTCCTTGCCCCCCCCCCCCCCCTCTTTTTTTTATATATATATATATTTATATATCTATATTTTTTAATCTATATTCCAACAATGATCTCCTGTGACAGAAGACACTGATAAATAAACTGAAAAGTTGCCGGCCCGTTCGTGTGTCCAGACACGTGACTGCTGGCTATTTGAGTCATTGAGATGGGCATCAGACCAAGAGAAGTGAAAAGGGTTTTGATACCATCCGGTGGCCTCTCCGCTCTCCTTAACTCACCCCCAAATCTCTGGCATCTACTGTCTCTACTGGCCTGGTTAATTACACACACACAAGTGTGATCTGGCCCTTTGCCTCGCTGATTCTCATTATCTTGTTGTGAAGCGGTGTCCATGTGTGTATTTGTGACTGCGGAGCGTGTAAAGTAACATGTATACATTGACACTGTGGATGATCTGTTATTGTAAGTGGAATTAGCTCTATGACTTTTCACGCAGCTTGTAGACGTAGATGCATGTAGTGTATTTGCATGCGAGTGTAGCTGCTGCAGTGTTTCCTGAGTCCCAGCGTGTCCAGAGGTGGGCCTCTAAATAAAAACATTATCCTTCAGTCCTCGAGGCTTCCTGTCTTCTCATCTGATCCTGCGCTACTTGGCTGGAGGGTTTCTCTCTACTTAACTGTGCTTGTCTATGCCAGGGCCAATATGAGATTAGGTTAGGTGGAATAAAAAAAAATATATACATCATAAAATCTCAGTATTCATCACTTGCCCCAGAAATTAGTTGTTTTCACAACAGAAGAGTCACTAAAAAAACCTTCTGCTGACCCGTCATCATAGTAAATAATTTAACCGGTCACACATCAGATATGAAAATAAAGGGAAATTACATGTGACACTACACGACTATGGATCAATAACCTCCCAGAGATACTGTGTGTCATGTTTATTTTGTCCTAGAGGAGGGTAAATATGTGAGTTTACCGTTAATAAAAAATATGTTCACGCGGCTGTGGTCTGAGAGGAAGCTTCATCAGGGAAAAGTGGACAATATTGACTTTTAATAAAGGGGTTATTAATTCTCATATAAGAAAAGATGGGAGAGTATCACATTCAATGAGTGACAATGAGTCATACGTAATTACTTAATATTTTTGATCTTTGAAGGAACGAGTTTGTGTGAGTATGTTTCTTCACTTTCTCTTGCTTTGTATATATACGTGTGTGTGTGTGCGTGCGTGTGTGTGTGTGTGTGTGTGTGTTTTCCACTGGCGCGCTACTGAGCTCTCCCCATTGCCCTATCATGGTGAATTCCAAAGCCGTGGCCATGATGAATTAGTCTGAAACAAATTAGCAGTACTTACAGCTCAGACGGCTCCAGCATTGGGTTACAAATTAAAACAAAAGCAGCCGTATCTCCACATCAGCGCTAGTTCCCCATGAAATACAATACGCTCTGCCTCAATCTTCAACATACAACAGACTGAGAGGCTTCCTTCTCTCTTCTCACTGTCTTCCCCAGCCGTCCCACAGACACACGTCCATCTTCCTCAGGTATTTCAAGTTTTAACTCCGGCTCTGTCAGGATCTGTGTCTTATGATACCATAATGAAGGAAGGAAGACACATTTTATGAAGAGATATAACATTGATCACTACAGTATTTTTTAATGTATCTCTACCAATAATGTGGCCCCATTTGTGTCTTTCTTTATTTAGCAGAATATAAAAAGTCACAACTAATGTTTTTATTAAACTTATGCACAATTTATTTATTTATTTTTTGCTTGTGTCCCTTTATTGCCAGGAAATACCTACACATCAACAGTTTAATGATGTTCTCGTCTTTCACTTGAATTAGAGACGACCGATAAATGGACCAGGATGACATACAGTATCAGCCGATATCAGTTCATTACAAGTATCGGCGTATATGACCCGTCGATAAATGACAAGAAAAACATGTTTTGAAACAGTGTCACTATTCTATAGTTTATTAGTAGTGACCTTTATTTTTCACATGTAAAACATCCCGCACAGAACATTTCTTGGTCACAAAAACAAATTAATATGGGTAAATAGTGTATATCATTGTCAGATTTTAAAAACGTATTTATCATTTATGTCAATGTTGGACTGGGCTCCTATAATTTGAATATGTGTTTAGAGTCCAGCAGAAATAAAACTCTCCAGATCCACAGAAAATGTTTTTTTTTTTCTTTCTTGTTAATCACCTCATGAATCATCGTGTGTCTCCCTGACGGTCCCGGTGCCCACATTAAACTCCACTGTTTTATTCCAGTCACTACAAATCACATATACTGTACTTTAAAGATAAGCATTTTGCAAACCATGCTGCCTACCATTATTCCTACCATTCCAGGCAGCCATTGGCTTCCATTGGCTTTCTTTTCTATACAGTATAAAAATCAAATATCCAGTTGAAAAGTCACCACGTAGCCATAATCACATCACATGATCTAAAGAGTCGACTAATATATGTTCATAATGTACAGAAGTGAAAACCAATGGCAGCCTGGAAAGACTGATACAATAAAATACATCTAAAAATCTTAAAAACTGAACTGCTGGAACACTGGAATGAATGGAGGTCAGATACATGTGCAATGAGCATAGCAATGAATAGCGTTTTAATATTTGAAAAGAGCGTATTGTGTTAAATAACAGTTTACTGTGGAAACACACTTTATTTTTTATTTTTATTTTTTTAAATGTCTATTTCTAGTCTGGAAAAACCCTCAGAAATACTTCTGTGACACAGAAAACAAACACTTAACAAGCAGAGTATGTCAACTCTGACCCTTACTGATCATAAGTGTGTGTCAGTCTGGTGCGAGGCCTCTCCAGTCCAGCACTGAGGGACTGCTGCCTCCTAGTGGAATATTTAGCTGTACTGCACCACACATGACTGAGTTTCATAGACAAGACATGCATGTAATATTCACTATAAAAATATTGAATTAGTTATAATAATATAAGTATTTGATCTGTGAAACTGGAAGTAGCATGAACAACAATAGCTCGTCATAGCAGGCTGGCTTGCTCTCTCCTCTCGTCTCCACAGTGAATTCAGAATTAGCTGATGTGTGATCCTTTATGATGCTCCCCGATTTACCTGCAGCCTAGACACAGTTATTGTTTGTAGCGTGTTGTTGCACAGGAAGAGAGATGTCTAAAGTTGACTTTACACAGCATGTTGCAGTAAAAAAAAACAATTGACCATGAGGTGCGTGTGTGTGTGTGTGTGTGTGTGTGTGTGTGTGTGTGTGTGTGTGTGTGTGTGTGTGTGTGTGTGTGTGTGTGTGTGTGTGTGTGTGTGTGTGTGTGTGTGTGTGTGTGTGTGTGTGAGACAGAGAGAGAGAGAGAGAGTCTGTGAGTCATGGGATAAGCCTGTGTCCTGGGAGTGATTGTCAGAGGGAATGCTCCTGGTGCCTCATATGAACAAAGACAAGATTGTGCTCAGGACACACAGGTGTGTGTGTGTGTCTGTCTGTCTGTCTGTCTCTCTCTCTCTCTCTCTCTCTGTGTGTGTGTGTAATATGTGTATTCTCTCTCTCTCATACCTCCACATACAGACACAGTGGATGTTGCCTCTCCAGTCTTTGTCCAGTGTATCCACAGCAGATCTTATTATGGCGGCAGTCTGAATAGCAGCCTGTCGACCTCATCAGATCTTCTTTCTCTTCCTTTTCTTCTCTCACTCTCTCTCAGGGTCTCTCTCTCGCTTTTATTCCTCTTCTCCTCCTTTCTTCTCTCTTCTCATTTATTGTGTGCAGCTTTGTTCAGCCCATGCTCCCCTCATTTCCTCATTTCCTTCTTGGGTTGTAATCATCCTCTGCTCGCTGGCGGTCTTTTTTATAAAGCAGTTGTTTACCACTGGACAACACCTTGTAACTGCGTATTCCCAATTGACAGCAATTAATTCTTGGATTTTTGTGATTATCTCCAGGTCAACGTACTATAATGAAGCCCTGTTAAAGAAGAAAATCAACACTTAAAGTGATAATGGCACTGGTTTTAAGAGAGTCTTTCTTAGGACATAAAGGGAGGGATGAGAGAAAAGCATGAACCCACACAGTGTAGAACTTTTACATTGCTGTAACTATGAAAAGTGATGTGAACATGTGATATATGCATATCCTGTGTTTTTGATCATTGGGTTGAAAATCTATGGCCTGTTGTACAAATGATCCAGGTAAAATGCAGGTTAGCCTACGCACTGAAAAGAATTCAGCAGTGAGTGGGATGAGTCTGACTAATAAACTCTTCATGTTCATTCCTCATCTTCTACTTTCTGTGTGCAGAACTGCAGGTGGACACTGGTGTGTGAGGATCCAGATTGTTGGATTAGCCGTCTCCCTCTGACCTCCGATGGCTCTGCTGCCAATTGTACCATCTACAGCCAAGGTGAGTGTCCACATGAATATGGCTCTCTCTCTGGTGTCTGATATATTCTGGCGGACCAATCATACTGTATGCAGGCTGCCTTGCATATTTTAAAGGTCAGGTTCACCATTTTTCAAGTTAGTCTTAAAACAACAGTCAGGTGTCCATATGAACAGTAACTGTAATCATACTTCCTGTTCATACTGGCTGTTAAAAGATCTGCTTCAAATGTGCTTTCAATGTAAGTGATGTCCAAAATCTGCAGTGTGTCCACACAGTCATTTAAAAGTAGGCTTCATCAGTGTGAGTTAGTCATATCAAGTGGATATTCCCTCTTTGTGTGTACCTGTTGAGCTGTGGTGGAAGTATAGCAACACAAACAGGAACTTTGACTCTAAAAAGATGTTAAAACAAATCTACTGGATTTAATTCATTTGGACGGCTGAAGATTGGTTCTTAAACTTAAAGGTACATTTTTGCACAGAAGCAAGAAAAATCTATTTCAAAGTTTATTTGGGAACCTAACTGTAGTTTTACTTTTTCGCAGAATTGAAAAATGGTGAACCTGTCCTTTAAGTCAACTATAGACATTTTCCACAGCACTGTCATAAAATGAACAGCCCAGTTCCTTAATGAATTAACATTAATCATGGCAGCATTACAGTCAGGTGTGTCAGTGGCAGGGCTGCTGCTTTTTCACTGGTATACCTTACTGGAACAGAGCCATCATTAATGCTATTAGTTCCACCTGTGCTAGACCTGCTATGACGAGCCAGTTACAGTTGTGACCTGAGCCTGTGTGTTTTCAGGCGAGGAGCTGTTCTGTAAGGTGACCAGAGAGCTTGTGGCTGGTGAAAGGCTGCTGGCCTCCTTGTCTCCTCCTCCCACCGGCTCCTCCTCCCCTCTAGTCCAGCTCTCCCCTCCGCTCAGCCTCGTCACCCAGAAACAACCTGCGGTGAAGGAGGAGCCGCTGTACCCGGCGGCGCTGCGCTCAGAAATCCAGCTCCTCCCACAGCAGGCAGGCATGGCCGCCATCTTGGCTACTGCCGTTGTGAACAGTGAGTGTTGTTTTTGTTTATAGAGTCTATATAAGTAGGTTATAATTTGTCTGACTAAATTATTGATTAGAATTGGATGGAATGTCAAATAATAATAGTAAAAAGTAGTATCAAAGATACTATAAATTACACTAACAGTCATTCACATGGTACTACTGCAAGAATTTAATGTACACAAATATGAGCTATATGGTCTATAAAGTATTACATGCAAAAAATACCCTTCTAATCTGTGATTCTTTAAATTACTTGTCTCGTCAGCCTGTACAGCTTGTCTTATCTTTGTTATTCTGGTTGCTATATAAACTTGTTCCATGTACATCATTATGATATACTGGAATTCCCCAGTTGTCTTAAAGTTGTAACATTCTCTTTGCCCACAAGATGGCATTGCAGGTCTTTAACAGCAGTATCACTGCTCCGCTGCCCCTGCTACCTCTTAAAGTTTCCTAAAGGCCTTATGCTGTGCTGACGTGTGCAGGGGATGCTGAACACACACACACACACACACACACACACACAAATACACACATATATTGTGTTGAGACTGTTGGTAATCAGCCGAGATGATTACTCATAGACATGTGATAAGGATGACTTGACTTCTCGTTCTCATAACCTTTGTGTTTTGTTGCCTTGGATACTCATAGCAGTGGTGTGTGTGTGTGTGAGCAGTGCTTGCTCCATCTCTTATTATTGTAGATTGACTTCAAATGTGGTTTATACACACATTTTATTTATGCTTATATATCCTTTATTAGTTTGAAGACTTAGTTTATAATCAGACCCAAATGTAACGCCCTATTTAGTACTTGAACTCCATACCTTGGCAAACTAGTCTCTTATTGATCAGTTGTTTAGCCAATACAGATGTGGCTGTGTTTCTGTTCAGTCAACTGACTCTAAATGTGTTTATGTTTTGCTGGCTATCAGAGGACATTTTCCCATGCAAGGACTGTGGGATCTGGTACCGCAGTGAGAGAAACCTGCAGGCCCACCTCATGTACTACTGCGCCAGCCGACAGAAGCAACCAGCCGCCGCTTCTTCCCCACCACAGGACAAACCCAAGGAGTCCTACCCCAATGAACGTATCTGCCCCTTTCCACAGTGCAACAAGAGCTGCCCCAGTGCAAGCTCATTGGAAATACACATGCGCACACACAGCGGTGAGAGCAAGATTTTTGTGTAGACTAAACAGACACAGGTCAGAACATTGATTGATACATGATCAATGGGCCTTCATTGACCAGTTCATTCCATAAAAATGAGCTCACTGTTTTGTCCCTCTTGACTTATTCACCTTCTCTATCCTTCCACAGGAGAGCGTCCATTTGTCTGTCTGATCTGTATGTCAGCCTTCACCACTAAGGCAAACTGTGAGCGCCACCTTAAGGTTCACACTGACACATTGAATGGGGTGTGTCATGGCTGTGGATTCGTTTCTACCACGAGGGACATCCTCTACAGCCATCTCGTCACCAGCCACATGGTTTGCCAGCCTGGATCTCGTAGTGAGGTCTACTCCCCAGGGCCAGGCCTGCCTAAGCTGCCTCTGTCCACTGGTAAGTCACAAAATCGTCGTGACAACTGATGGTCAGCATCAGAGTGAGTTTTTATCACTTGGATGTCATTATGCAGGCTATGTTGTACATTACAACTTAAATCAGGACCAGGCACATCGCTCCAAATCTTTCAAGTCCATCTAAACGTAGGCTACTGGGATATTAATTCTGACTCTCTTCATCAGGTCTCAGTCCAGGAGATTCCGGTGTGGTGCTGAAGTGTCAAGTCTGTGGCCATAATTCTGACTCCCCTGCCCAGCTTCAGCAGCATGTACGAACCCACCTAGAGGTCAGGGTCCCAGCAGAAAGAAGCCCCACCCCTCGTCAAAGTACTCCATCATCAGTTGACCACCTCCAGCTCCAGCCGTCTCCCCCAGACAGGGAGCCCCTAGCCTGTGTACCGAAGCCGGACTCATCCAGCCCGGGTGCAAATGGCGGCTCAGCCACTCCACGAGGGTGCAGTCCTCCTGATGCCCCAACCACCAATATGAAGATCAAAGAGGAGCCTCATTCAGACTCTGAGACAGAAGACCAACAGATGGAGATTAAGGAGGACAGAGAGGAGGCGGAGGTTGATGAAGAGGAGGGGGAACAAGAGGCAAAAAGGATGACACAGGAGGAGCCAGTTACTACCTCCTCCTGCCAGACATCAAGTTCCCCCAAGAGTCCGACAGCCACAACTGTGAAGGCAGAACCAACAAGTCCTACCCCTGGTTCTAGCCCAGCTCACATAGAAGGTGCAGGGTCGGTTCTCCCAGGAGGAGCAATGTTCTTACCCCAGTACATGTTTAGCCCTGAGGCAGCCATATTGCCTCAGGCCTCAGAGATCCTGGCCAAAATGTCAGAAATGGTCCACAGCCGTCTGAAACAGGGCCAGACAGTTCCCCAGAATAACCCAGCGGCCTTCTTCCCTTCTGGACCAACAGCACCTACAGCCACAGCCACTCCGCCTCACAAAGGAGCCACCTGCTTTGAATGCGATATCACCTTCAACAACATCAACAACTTCTATGCACATAAGAGGCTGTACTGCTCCAGTAGGCACCAAGCAGATGGTACAATCTCAGCTTCAGGCCCAGGATCGACAAGAGATGCAGCCGCGGCCACTGTGCCATCCAGCGGGGCACATGGCACATCAGCATCTCCTCAGGGTGGAGCAGCAAGCAGAGCAGCCTCGGCCTCGCCTACTAACTCTGACCCTGCTGCAGGAAGTGGAACAATAGAGTCCAGGAGAGTGGCCGAAGTAAAGACAGAAACTCCTGTCGGGAGAGAGGGAATATCATCCTCTTCTGAAGGGGAAGGCGGTAGTGTGGGAGGTGGAGGTGGAGGTGGAGGAGGAAGAGCAAGTGAAGGCAGCCAGAGCCCTGCCAGTGGTTCTGCCGAAGACCTGGAAGACGATCCGAATAGAACCTTCTGCGAGGCCTGCAACATCCGCTTCAGCCGTCATGAAAACTACACTGTTCACAAACGCTTCTACTGTGCGTCACGCCATGACCCATCCAACCACCGATCTGTACACATGGCCAAGGCAACCACCACGGCGGCCTTCCTTCCGCAGCCCATCCGCACACGCAAGAGGAAGAAGATGTATGAGATTCACATGGCCAGAACTGAAGCCTTAGCTAATGCTGCTGCTGCCGCCGCTGCTGCCGCTGCCACTGCTGCTGCCTCTGCCCCATCTCCCTCAGTACTTGGCTTGGCAGTGAAGCAAGAGGTTTCGCCCAGCGGGGCAGACAGCTCCAGCCCTGAAGGAGATGGCCCGATTGACCTGAGTAAGAGGCCCCGTCTGAGAGAAGATCCACGGCACAGTAACAGCACTATTCTCCCTGCCCTGCCGCTTACTGACTACCACAAGTGCACCGCCTGCAGTATCAGCTTCAACAGCATTGAGAACTACCTGGCTCATAAAACCTACTATTGCCCTGCCACCACCCTCCAGCCCCACACCTTGGAGCAGCTGCACAGGCTCAAGAGATCAGCCTCTACCTCGCCCAAAAGCAGGTCTCAACAGGAGCGCCAGGACCTTCCGCTTCCTTTGGAGGCTAAAGCCCACCCTGCTGAGTGGGTTGCCCAGGCTCAAGGCTCATCGTCCAGTCCCTCTGCCTTACCTGCCTCTGATGCTACATCTCCTCTCCATACAACCACCACACTTGCAGCCACCCCAGGAGCTGGAGCTAAAGGTGCCGGTTCCCCTCAGATGGTCTGTCCTTATTGTCCTAACAGGCTCATCACCTGTGACCTGATGGAGCACTTCAGGACCACCCACGGCCTGGTTGTAACCATTCAGCCACCCCAGGAGGCCCTACCCCAGCCAGGCAGCATGGTCAGCCGCAGTCCCAGCCTAAGCCCCAGAGATGGAGCGGCAGCAACCACCTCCACCACCTCAACTGGCCAGCCCAAACTGATATCTCGAGTTCACCGAGACAGCATAAATGGGCAGACAAGAAGTGGTACAACCTCTCCCTCGTCCCCGGTGGTAAACGGCAGCCCTTCAGGTGGGGATGGATCACCTTTGGCCAGCTCGCCTCTGCCTGTGTCCCCCTCAAGGGCTCCCTCTCTGACTTTGTCACCTGTGCCTGAGGCCCTGAGGGAGACGGTGGGTCCATCCCTCCTTCCAGACAAAGCCACACCGGACGTGGCCTCCCATCCCATCCCCGTGCCCCAGCCTGCCCCTATCCCTGGTGCTAAAACCCCAGTGATCTCCCCTGTCCAGAATGGTAACTCCCGCTACTGTCGGCTGTGCAACATCAAGTTCAGCAGCCTCTCCACGTTCATAGCTCATAAGAAATACTACTGCTCTTCCCACAGTGCTGAACATGTCAAGTGAGCTGAGTAATTATCTTCTTCCTCTTCCTCTTTCCCTTCCCCTCTATTCTTGAGTGGAGGCTTTTTTTCACTCAGTTCCAAGTTCTCCTCTTCTGCCAGTCCTCCTGCATGGGTGCCAAAGTGGCACTCAGCTGGCATGATCATGAATGACAATGAAAGACTGTTACTCACCTGGCCGGGCCTGACACCCAACTGCTCCAGAACAGAATTTGCAGGTGTTACTAACATACAGTAACTGATATTCCTCCACCTATGGGTCAAAGTTTGTAGTACACTAAGAGCTGAGACGGATGCTATCCGGCTGTCTGCCTGTCTACCTGCACACACTGGTGTGCCCTCGTCCCCTGGATCACTCTCTGTCTTCATACCCCTGCCCCATATTTAACATCTACCACTCCCACACTTCACCTGTTGCATTATGGGACGTTAAAAAGATCTATGTCAACAAACTCTTTTCTGTCTCTCTGTTGAACTGAGTTGTTTATAATGGCAGTAATTAGATTCTGACTGTTGGAGGCATCTTTGACTGATGATGATACAGTAAAGATGATGCTGATTATGATGAATCTCCAGTCTTTTCCTGAGCTATTGATGTTCCAGACCGAAATGGAAGAATAATTTCTCTTGTGTGGAAAAGACTTGATCATTGTTAATGTTTTTATTATCTGTGCATAGTGTA
Source organism: Pampus argenteus (assembly GCA_036937835.1). Taxonomy (NCBI): domain Eukaryota; kingdom Metazoa; phylum Chordata; class Actinopteri; order Scombriformes; family Stromateidae; genus Pampus; species Pampus argenteus. The sequence continues at coordinate 21,760,483 of CM072869.1, forward strand.
TGATGTCTAAAAAAAGAATTCTATATGCTTTTGGTTTCAACACTGGCTCTTTTTTGCTTACTAGAGAAGCTAAAGCGTTTTTAGCTGACAAACAAATATGTGGCATCACAATGTTACTAATTACTGAAGGATAATATTTCAAAATGGACCGGTTTTGTTTTGTTTGTTTTTTTGTTTTGTTTTTTGTTTTGTTTTTTCTTCATACTCACAAATTTTTATTTTCTCTTTAAAATGCAAGGGAGAAAGAAATGTGAAATATTTATCTTTAAGTCCTCACTGATTTCATGTCAACAGAAAACTACCTACCTAGTGTCTGAGAGTATTTGTATTTTTTATTTGTATATTTTTCATACTGTTGGAAGGAACTGTTTGGATCTGGGTATGTTGAAGCGTATTTTCTAAATGTAGATATGTAATATCTTCTCACAGTAATCACTGGGATCACACTGAACTTTGTTATCATGTAAGCATTTTGTGTTTATGTAGTCTTTATTTGATTGTGAGATCTGGCAACCAGCGCAGTTTTACTTTTGTCCCCTCTTGTACCTCGCAGATTAGCAACATGATTATATCAGAACAGCTTCCCCACTTACAGCTTTTCACATCAGAAAGGTGAAGAGTGCATTCTGATACTGTTGCTTTTGTACTACTAGCCTCCCAGACTTTAAGTTATACAAAATCATCTTTAGTTACCAGCTTCATGCAAAATGTGACCTTTAAGGACACACAGCTTTACATTCTTTGTTGCAAACTGTCATTTCAGATATATACTAAAGAATACACAAAACACATCAATGCTTAGGTGTTTATACACATCTTAAAAGGTGTAGTTTTTCTTTTCAATGATTGTCTTTCTGTCCGGCAATGAAGACATAACAGGGAATAGTCCCATCTTAGTATAACACCTCACACAGTAAGGTAAGCACACATGTAATAACCACTTATTGTGGCCCATGGTGTGTGTGCGCGTGTGAGAGAGAGAGAGAGTCTGTTCTCGACTTCATTCACTTTATGGCCCTTTCACTCACGCGCACGTACTCACACAGTTTACGCCACATGTTCCCATGCTGCTGTTGCAGTTGTATTACAGTGTTAGCTAGAACCCAATAATGATGTGTACTTACAAATGTAAGGCTCATCTTCACTTTTTTTTGAGGTGCAAACTTTATTGAAGATCATTGGCCAATATTTCACCTTGGTGTTGAATTCATTAATATGATATATGCCTTTACCTCCCACAAATTTGAGAAAATAAACATTTCCCTTCAGGATTTTACTCTTGTCTATGCACAAGAGCGTCTAAAACAGCATTTGGACCATTATGAGACACTAAAACTCCAGACTGCTGATATAGTATTAAGTGTCATAGCAGCTATGAAAGTTTCATTGTATGTGTTAAAGCCAGTTCTCCCATACTGAAAGATGTTTTGATAATATCAGTCCAACTGTAAACTTACCAACACAGGACAAATCTGAACCTCTGATTATCAGTAGTAGTAATTAAAGGACTCACACGTACCCCTAATGGAAGTCTAGTCGCCACAACTGGTGTCAGCAGTGATTGTGAGTTTCATGTGTTAAAGCTGCATTTTTATTTTAGGGCGGGGGCACTTGGGCCAAAACAGCAAGCTATAAACAACATTGACATAAAATCAACTTTTAAAGCAGTCAGTTATGACAAATGGGGCAAAAAAAGAAGCTTATTTGCACATTCAACAGACACATAGCTACGTTAGCATTGAGAGCATTGAGTCGTGTTTCTGCTCACCCACTGAATGCAAGTGTAATGTTTACTGTTCTATTAGCTCTGTTTTGGTCTCAACCAACTCTGGCTCTTTAGCTGCTAAAAGCTCTGCTATGTTTACCAGCTAGCTGTTTGCAGTTTGGTGCTGGGCAGGGTATGAGAACATTAAGACTGAACCACAGCAGTAAAGCTGCACACTGCAAAACCAAAATAATGAGCTGAAAGTTGCTAGAACGCACTGTAGAACTAAGGTTGTCATTCTCCGTGGGTTTGTCACTATGAGCGATATCTATCACATTACCCAGTAAATTTATCCATAGTTAACAAATAATATTGATTAATGCAGCTTTAAAGAATGCACATTTTTTTTAGCTTTTCCTTTAAAATAGTAAGTGAGGTCATGTGGTTACTTTCAGGTACATTTCTGCAACTTTGTGTTAAAAATCCTAAGATTATGCAGAGTAGCGATGGCGATGTAAAGAATCCTTTACATCGTCATCGCTATCAAGCATTTAAATATGGAAAATTATGTCAAATTTAATTTCTGTTATACAGTTATTTTCAGAAGAGCACAAATTTTCACATGTACAGTAAAAAAGGGAGATCAGAAGCAAGAGAAGGACACAGAGTCATGTCAACTAGTCACAAATTGAGAAAGTGAGTGCTGGAAAATTATCTTTTGATTGAATTTACCCATTTTTTTATTGCACTGTGTTGTATAAAATGTGCTGAATGTTTTAGTTTTAGGGACTTCTTTTTGTAATGTATTTATGTTATACAGCACTTTTCCCCGTCCAAAATGCATCATTCTCGTTCTAACATGAAGGACTTTCTAAAAAAAAATTTTGACCCTCATATATATTTTTGTTTTCTTTTAATTGTAAACATGTTTTGTTAAATGATTCCTCTGATGTCCGTAATGGAGAAAAATCACAATGAATGTCAAATAATTTTTATTTTCTTTATTTTACATTTCAATTCAGTTCCACTACACTCTTGTCCAAACTATGCATGGGAAATAAAAAAGTTCTGAGAGACACTGCTGAAGAGTTACCGTGCTTCTTTCCTGTGAACGCCTCCGTGCAGCCCTCGTCATGAATCTGAGTGGGAGTCCTTGACTTTCGAATGTGTTTGATTATGCTTATGCTTTGTCACTCACAGATCACTTCCTTTCATGAGAAAGTTTCTAGTGCACTGCTTCTGCGTCACGCCAGCTAGTAAAGAAACCAGAATGAATCATCAGCTTTCTTTTTTAAAATGTGTGTGTTTGTTAACACCCGTAAGAAGAAAAGCTGTCCACGCTCTTTCACACCTTCAAGGCTTCTCTAAGACAACAACAAAAACACCGCTCGTTAGCACACATATGATACACATTCCCATACTTCCATATTTTACTGTGCATATTTAACCCTCCAATTAAGATGTGCGAATTAACTTTTCACTTATATATATATACTTACCAGTATATGATTCAACTGTATACCTGTGTTCTGGGTCAATTAAACACTAAACACAGTCTATTAACAACATGTTAATTACCAGGAGTATAATTACCTAAACAAAGACTATTCTTAAGGAGATTAAAAGCCTCCTAATTACAGTTTTACATGAATATTTACTGGATATCTTGATATCAGCAAAAAGAGACTCAGTGGCTTAATGGACAAGACTATGGAGCTATTTAAGTTTCAAAAAACTTCTAGTAAATAACTTTTGAAAAGCAGTTTTGAAAACTAGTGTAATACATTGCTACAGTTTACTCATCAAACCCCGTAGATGATTGCTAAATATGACTGTACATAAATCAATACAAACATCAACGTAATCATGCTGGGTTTAGCTAAGCTGCTTCTTTGCATCAATAATTTGTACCACAATTAAAAAAATTAAAAACACAAATGTATCAGTGATGCGGAATGAATCTCAGTAACTGATTGGCTGGAGCGACTGTGAGGATTGTTGAAAACATTTGGCCTGAGGGTGGCGCTATAGGAAAGGCTAAGGGTTTTGAAAGCATTGCTCATCAGGGAGTGAATGTGGTCAGAACATCTCATTGAGATCTCTACTTGTAGATTTGGATATTTGATGTGTATTAGTACATTTTGGCCTGATACTGGCACTAAATGACAGTGACTTTCACACCTGACTCTACTTGTAAACGATGTCGCGTTTACCTGTTTGGATCAGGCTGGTGTTAAAAGTTGATAATTGATCAACTGGACCGAGACCATCAGAACAGGCTTCATCTCCGTTGGGTTCCAAACAGATTCCGGTGTGGCTCCTCCGTGGTGTGAAAACAAAGCAGATCAGAAGATTTTGTAATCCAATCTATTAATTACCTCTTCTTGGCACCAAGGAAAATTATAACATACTATATCAGAATATTGAGAAACATTACCACACCTTGAGTCTATTGTAAAGCAAACACTCTTTACCCAGGCTTCAGCTATGCTGCAGGGGGCACATTAAGCTGCACTGGCTTCTAGCCTCTTAGTGTTGATTTTAAAGTTCTGCTACTAATATAAAGATCTACTTTATATTGTAGATTCTCTATCATTTTACGTGTCATTGCACATACCGTATACTGTACGCATCAAACCTGTCTGTTGAATGCGTTACTTGTCAGTGTGACCTAATGAGGACTCCACCTGCTTTACTGTGCTGTACATCAGCGTGAAAACAAAGTGGATCAGAACTAAAAGGCAACAATGAATACATGTTCTCCTTGGCCTGGACACAAGGTGTGAGGTGTGAAGGAGACCTCACAGTGCTACACCGCCACTGTTAGTTACTGCTGCTACTGGGACATTAAATGCATCATGTAGGACCATGTAGCATGTGAGGTGTCAGGAAATGTAGCACAATGAATGAAGTCTGTGTTGAGAAAGATGAGATTTTGGTGAAAGGTAGTAATAATATAATCCAGTATCTAAATACCTATGTATATCTATGTATATCTATGTATATCTATGTATATATATGTATATCTATGTATATCTATGTATATCTATGTATATCTATGTATATATATGTATATCTATGTATACCTATGTATATTTATGTATATCTATGTATATCTATGTATACCTATGTATATCTATGTATATCTAGTATATTGATGCAGCACCTGAGAGAACAGATACAGACAGATTATCGGCGGTGTTCAGTCAATCTAAATGGAGACACAAGGACCAAATGCTCTTATCACCCTGATTTTTTTAATATTATCTAAATGGATATTAGTTCAGTTTGATGAACCTTAACGAGCATCACATCATCAGGCTGATGTGAGATGTCAGAGTACTTATCCTTGTCTTCAGCTGATAATTGCTTTGAATGTCGCTGACTGTCTGATTCAAGGCTGAGCTTTCAGTGTTTGGATCAAAAGCTGTTCTGGCCCTGAGGCAGTCCATAGCAAAACTGAAGAAGTCCAAAAAAACACTAATTAAAAAAAAATGTTTAAAAAAAAGAAAAAACTTTTATCTACCAGTGTTGAATTAATATTATACTTTAATAAAAGATCTGAGTACTTCTTCAACATTCTCAACTAGAGTGAGAACACATTAAATCTTCCCCTGAAGACAAACTGCTACTCGCTGCCGTCCCTGATGCATGTTGCATTTTAAAAGCGGTTGTTTGGAAATAAACGTATTCCACATCGCAGTTTCCAGGCTGTTGTTGGAGACGAGGAGCCTCCTTCAGATAAGTGGCCAATATCGGTCAAATATGCCAATCTAACCCTGGATCAAAGTGTACTTGAGGCAAACAAGATGTTTTCAGCAGCAGAGTGTGAGCAGCTGGAGTCCTGTAACAGCTCAGAGGAACTCTGAAAGCAACCACTTTTCCACCCCGAGACGAATCAAATTCTCAGAAAGAAGCACAAAACATGTCATTTTTTGGGGGGAAATTAGCCCGACTGCAAAAGTGTTTCGAGTTTAAAGATGTTGAATTCTGGCACAAAATGTGAGCAATCGACAGATTCAATTATAAAAATAACAATAGCGGCTTTGAAAAACTCCATCCCGTCAATCCATTCTTATCACGCAGTGACTTATTTTTCACGTGGCTGCTGTTCTCCAATATTAACTCAACATACTGTGTGTGTGTGTGTGTGTGTGTGTGTGTGTTTATGTGTCAGTCTTACCTACACAGGCTGGTGGTCTTTAAGGGCCTTTGCAGGATAATCATGCACACTTTGGCCTTTCCAGCCTCTATTTGATCTGGACAGGCAGTTATCTACTCTAAGTGTGTGAACACAGTGTTCTCTGCTCTAAAGTGCATCTTTTATGTGGAGGAATGAAAACAGTATTAGGAGAAGGAACATGAGGTCAGGAGATGTCCAAGTGACTTTAAAACCATAGCTATAGTCCAAAAAGAGAAAATGCTTACTCACTCTCTCTCTCTCTCGCTCACACACACACACACACACACACACACACACACACACACATACACACACACACACACACACACACACACAAACAACACTTGACAGCATGTTGTCATAGAATTTGGCCGATGACGCTTGATGACAAAAGTGGTCAAGTGTGACTGAGAGGATGAGAGCCAATACCAGCAACAAGAGCAGTGAGGTGTGACTGGCTAGTGTTGGGATCACATCTGCTAATGTGAGAGATGACAGCTGTGTGTGTGTGTGTGTGTGTATGCGCATGCGTTTGAACATTCAAATTCTGAGAAATCCCCCCCCCCAAAATAAAATAAAATAAAAATAAAAAAAGAACTTAACTGAACTGGGGAGGAACTTAATCCAGTGAGGATTTGATCTGTCAAACGGAGCTTTGTCCGAGTGCTGATTCTCTCATTGGAAGGCCGGTCTAAAGGACGTCATGTATCCCGGGGGTCCTGTTCAGGGTCAGGGTTGGTGGTCTGGACCGCTGTGGTGAAGAAGGAGCTGAGACAGAAGTGGAAGCTCTCAATTTAACAGCTGGGACTGAAAAGTGAAGCCAACACTGAAGTGCCAAAAACTGCAGTTCCGCAACCATCATGTGAACATTGCCAACTTTACAGCAGAAGTAAACATGTTTACAGCCTGATGCAAAACACGGTTTGGGTAAAGTTTTATAGAACTCATCCGTTTAAACTGTATTAAGGCTGAAAGTTCTGCATAATTAAGGCTGTGGCCTTTGCGATTGACAAAGTCGCTACCGTGCTGGTTACATATATTATATATTATTAACCCTAGATTAGATTATCACTATTTTACTGTGTTTTCAGTTCATGAATGAGATCATAAAAAGCTTGGAGTAGAATCTCTGCTTATTCACATTGAAATGAAGCAGCCGAGGAGGTTTGGACATCCGGTCTTCCTCTGGAGATGTAGCTGGTCAACTGACCCAGAACACACTGGAGGGATTACATGTCTCTTCTGGCCTGTGATACACTGGAGGACGACCACATATAAGCAGCTGTGGATGGATGGATGGATGGAATATTCATACATCAATACAGCGTATTAGAGCCACTGTGAGGGGAAACGTTGATGAATGGTTGATCTGCATCTGCAAGCAGTCTGTCAGCTTTTAACGACTGATGTTAGAAGTTGCATTTTAAATTAGCACTCTGTCATCAGAGATTGTGTGACAGATCTGTTGAAATGAAAATGAGACGTTTGGTAGCAGTAGCTGGAGTACAGCGGGGACCAGCTGAGCCCAGAGAGCAGCTTTGGCATCAGGAAGTGGTGAGTGGGCTTAATGATGTTAACATCGTATAGTCTGCTGCATTTAATGCTGTTAGTCCGCACTCTGTGTTGATGGTCGCAACCCAGTCAGACTGACACATCATGACATCTGACAAACACCCGGGCCTGTTTACGACCGTCCCCGGATGCCACGAAGAGGCGGCTGCTGTTTATCAGAGGTGGAGAAGTTAACAAGGTAGAAAACACTTCTAATAAAGACACAAATGTCACCTTACTTTCAACGGGAAGCATCCTGGACAACGACGAACTGTCCCGGCATCCATAGAAGAAGAACGTGTAGGGGGAAGTAAACTTTGTAGATCAAAATATTTTGCTTTTTTTTCCTTGAAATATTACCACATTTTATTCATAATACAGTTAATATAATTAATTCTCAAAATGCCAAAAACGCCAAAAAGATCTCCTGCATTCGTCATGTTTCGCCACTTGTTTATGCGGGTTTTTCCTTTAATTCGTCACCTGTCTGTAAGTATATCAATGACCATGAACTTGAATCATTGCCTCTCTAAAAAAATAAATAAAAACTGTTCAACATCGGTCATCAGGACCTTCATGGAGGTTTATTTCACTGCACTCAGCGGACGTAATAAACCGGCAACTTGACCATATTTATGATATGATTTAGATGCACTTCTCATCTAAAAATCTGCTTTGCTGAGGCTCGGTGCCTGAACACTTCAATTATCTTTTAATTTAAGTTTCCTTCAAGGTTTTGAGCAGCGAGACCTGTAAAACGAGAACGAAGTGGCTGGTGGTCATGGAATTATGGAGACATACAGTAATAATTCTGCTTGGTCTGAAGCTATCAGAGGTCCTGATGACTCCAAATGGAAATGACTGAATGTCTCCCCATTATTCCTCCATACAGAACTAAATGAAAAGGGGTTTTCTTTCAGGATCCATGCGGTACACTCAACAAGGCTGATTAAGGATGCAGTGTGTGGAAAGGTTTAGGATATGCCCAGCCTAATGTTCAGGAAGAAAACGGCACATGGTAGATAGTTGTCATGATTTTTGTTCCTGATTAATTTGTCTTCAGCGGAAGTGTGAAGAAAAAAAAAAAAAAAAAAAAGATGGCCTTCTATCATTGCCAGCTATGGCCTATGAGAATGAGAAATACATTTTAATAAGTCTCTATCAGACAAATGCTGTGCAGACGGAGACACTTCCATACTTGATTAGAGAGCCGGATTCACAGTTGATTCAGATTCATAAGGAAGACGTAGACGTCCTTTGCTTTAGGGCTGAGATTTAAAAAAAAGTTTTGCTTCATATGAAAGTAAATCCTGAAAATGTACAATACATCACAAACAGTATTACCTGAAGAGGTTTGTGTAAGAGGAGGAAGGTGTGTAACTGAAGGCTTGAGGGCTCTTATCAGCTGGGAAAATGTGGGTGGAAAAAAATCAAATGAGAAACACGTTTGCCCAGCAGCTGTCAACCTGTAGCTGCAGCAACAGCACACTGTCGTGCACTAATTAATGGCTTTTCTTCATGAAAACACAAATGAAAGACAACGCAAAGGAGAGCTTGCTGCTGGAAGCATTATGTAGTTGTGTGATGTTGTTGCAATATTATGAAAAGGTACGCATGTCCTTTACGTACTATAAAAACACAATCCACAATGATATTACTTCTATTTGGACCTGAGACATTGAAGTAGGCAGCGTCGGATGACAGGTGCAGATTTGGTGAGGAGTAGACTTTTCTTATCTTATGTTTGGATGAAATATATGTGTAATATCTGGGAAAAAATGCTACACAGTAAACAACACGAGCAAAAAGAAAGAGAATCTGAGCCGAGAAGGGCTGACTGATTTCAGGGGAAACGCTAGATACAGTCTGAGGAAGGAAAAGAAGCTATGATGATGATGATGGTGGTGTTCCGGTTTCACTGAAATCCTGCTCGGAGTGACCGAATAAATTTACACCGCGTACTTCATATTTGAACACTCATAAAACCTGTTCCTGAAGATGGGATGTTCTGATTAAATGATCTTACATGTCCAAAATCATTCATATTTATCATTCGGGATTCCAGCCAATAGTTGTTGAGATCGTAAGATTTAGTTCAAAAGTTCTGGAATTTCTGACCAATGAAAATCGCCCTCCTGAGGCCAAAGAAATACCCAACAAAGAAAGTGTTTTATGCTCCGGTACTGATGTAAGCTGAAAGGAGTCAAATCATTATGACCCCGCACTCTCCGGCACACGACTGCTGATGCTCAGCAGTGAAAGTGCACACCGGCACACTTTCCACAAACACTCCACTACATCAACTGAATCCACTGAGCCATTTACGACCAGGACTGGGAATAAAAAAAGGTTCAGTACAATCAAATATAATCCTAATTCATCTTCTGCTACACTGCTGTATAGTTCACATCTGCTGCCACAGCCTCCTGCAAGTGGCCCTATAAATACCTGTTATGTATTATAGTGTCGATTGGCAATGAATAATGGAGAATCTGCTTGCTCAGTATCGCTGCAACTGTATTTATTGGTAACATTTCCAATATGCAGGGACGTTGTAAATTTTGCTCTGCCTTAGTAAAGGAGGTAAATCCACACTGGAGTATTAAAAGACCAACTACTGCTGAAACATAACCTCTGCTTACTTATTATTATACTAACTTACTAGTAGTCTGTTAACCATATTAAATGAATCCGCCCACAGCTATATGGCAGGTGTTAAGATGCAGCGTCCTCTGCTGGAGTGGTCAGGCAGCGGTGATAAATCAGGTGCAGCAGTTATTTGTATTGATTTACATCCTTTCCTCTCATATTTTTGCACCTCAGGACACGAAAAATGCAGAATCGTGCAAAAGTTTTAGGCTCTAAACATAAAGTCAGGTCGCTTTCGGCAAGCAATGCCACAAGTATTTATCAATCAACCTCAAGTTCGGTGAACAGAAGAAAGGTAAAAACAAATAGCTGGTGTGAGCAGCGTTGCCTTTAAAACAGCATCAGTTCAGTTGTTCGAGCTCCTTGGCAGGTTGCTTGTTCTCGTATCTTGTTGCCACAGTTCTTGTGTGGATTCAGGCTGTCTCAGCTGCTTCTGTCTCTTCATGTAATCCAGACTGACTCCATGATGTTGAGATCAGGCTCTCTGGGGGGGCCAAACCATCTGTTACAGGACTCCTTGTTCATCTCATTGCTAAAGATAGTTCTTTATGACTATACTGGCTATATGTTTGAGGTCATTGCTGCAAGCTACAGAATACATTTGGGACAGATCAGACGCCTTTCTGATGGTATGGCATTATGGATAAACGTCTAAAGTGCCTAAAACCTTTGAACAGTACTGTATATATTGAGTGAATATAAATGTATATGAGGCTAAACCTGATGTAATATTAAAAAAACCTTCTTGCACATACATCATAGTGTGTTCGTGACATGTGCGAGTTAAAAAAAACACTCTTGAAATGCTGCCTTTAGAATATATAAAATCAACTCTCATTTAAACAAAACCGTTGCTAATGACGTTTTCTTTTAAGACCAGACTTTAAACACCACTTTATTCACTGAAGAACAAAAGTCAGCTCTGATGAAGGCTTTTTAGTTTCGCTCTGAAGACATGCTTTGACTTTTCCCATTTCCACCGGCCTTGTTTTTCTACCTAAAAACCCCTCTTTAGTGAGAGCGATTTTTGCTTACCGAACTAAACAAATGGATGTCAGTGTCCATTATGCTGGGTGAACAAAGACATGCATAAAAGTCCATGTCTCAGAGAGGAGAAAGGCTGGTATTTTCAGTGGAAATCACAGGAGGTATTGACACGCTCCCCATTGGGGAGGCACGAAGTCGTTTTGCAGCTTTGTAGTTAAAAGACTCCTGCAAACATTGTTGGGAATTTCATAATTATTTTCTCTCTACATCCAGTCTGACCACACACACACACACACACACACACACACACACACACAAAATCTAACAAAACCCCAAAGCTAGTCCACACTAACCATCTCAGAGTCTTTTTTTATTATGTCTCTCTTCATACTCAATGTCACACATCAGACACCGGAAAGTGGAAAGTGTTTCTCTTGACTTGGTGCATCTTATTTGATCGTCTAAGTACACGTTCTCATCACCATTCAACTACCTCACAGTGTTTGATCAGATCAGGGATCATAGCAACGCGGGTGCTAACTGTAAACCAGACCAAACCAGAGTCAATCAAACGGCCCTAACAACTGTTCTTCACCAACACCCACACGTTCTGTGAATTAGTCACTGCCACCCACCGCGGCTGACTAACACTGACTCCTCTCAGCTTCTCTCACCGAAGCAGCAGCTGTCACCAGAATAACATCGTACACGATGGAGTTCGTGTGTGTCAAAAATGAATTTGGAACGCTCATGTCTGTAGGGGATGACAGGAAACGATGGGACACTCGCTCCCCTGTTTCAGCTCAAAGCTGTCAATATGTCCTCGATCACTGAAAAACTAGAACCACAAAGACTAGCCTGAGTCCTCGGTAGATGACGTGTTCTCTGCTAACATGCTTCATGCTAACATTGTCGTCTACAGCGGTGTGTGTTTACATGTGTACAGTCCAGAGTCAGGGTTTGCAGCATTCTCCACGATGAATGAGCTGTTGATAAGATGAGTGGGATAATCAACGAATGTGTGTGCGTTAAACGGTTTTAAGGCACGGCGTGGAGGTGAAGAACCTTTGCGGTTTGCCTCTGCAAAGGGTTTAAAACCATTTAACGCACACTATATTTATACAGCAATGTTTTGTCGAAAGGTTATGAGGTAAGAGCTCACATGAAAATGAATAATTCTAGTCCGTTTTATAACCGGGCCGGTTAGTCACGGTATAAATTACAACGGGGTGAGATAGGCGAAGAACTCGTCACTAAATGAACCCTATGTATCAATATATACTCGTCTTCCACCCCCTGTTGGATACCTTTATCACTACAACAATACGGTTCCTGGAAAAGGTCAAAAGTATATTTGATATGATGGTTATTGCGTTCAAAAGGATGACCCCATGTTGACCCTAAGTCGCCACTGACGACATTTTAATGCGTCCAGTATTTAGTTGATTTAGTTGATTAAGCTAGCTTGATTAGGCTAAATGAGAGACATAGCAAACAGGTGCTCCTTTATTGGTTTGTTTTCAGTTTTTTATTTCAATTAAGCCTTCAATCAGCACACATTAACATGGAACTTTATTGCTTTAAATTATCATTATGAAGTAAATGTTGATTGCACAGTCAACACATGGTAATACAATAATGACATAAATCACTTTAACTATGCGATTGTGTCCGCCACCAGGTACTGTATTCAGGCTTGATTTACAGCACAAAGAACGTGTGTCAACTATTGCAAAAAATGACCCAAATTTAAAAATTTGGTTTTGTGTCCATAACACCAGATATAGCATCACGGGTTGTTTGTAGCCTTAATGTTGTTTAAGCTATCGAGTGACTTCAGTCTGTTTATAGTGAGTGTGTTGTTAGTCTAATTTAACCTGCAAAAGTTCCCGAAGGTTCGGTTAATGGCTTTTTCAACCACAGAGGAAATAAATTCATGATGAGTGAAAACAAATGCAAATTGTCTTACAATGTCTCTAACGCAGAACGGACAAAAAAAAAAACTGTCAAGACGCCAAATAACGCCGTCACAGACAATAAAAAGACAAACTTATAAATGCTAACTGCCAGAGAAAATGCATTGAGACCCTGGTAGAGGAGAGTGTGTGAGGATGTAATCAGCCAGTCCCAGTTGTTGGTAACTAACTGCTACCTAAAGCCTGAAGGTGCTTTTTCATCTTTGCCGTTACGGGGGCTGCTTATCAACAAGTGTTGTTGTTTCATTATTTGGCTCTAGCCCGCACACCCTAAAACACTGAAACATTAAAACAAGAATTTAGAGTAAACAGTAACTCTCTGAGGTCCATAGTCCTTCCAGCCATTTATTGCAATCTTGTATAAAGTTCCAACTTTAATTCTGTTGTCAGTGACAGTCATAATAATCATACTGCCAACAGATGCCTTGAAGACTAGGAAATATATATTTCAATTGATGGTAATCAAACTTTTGATTCGTTCTATTTTTTATCATCATCAGCACATAACATTATTAGTTTTTAGTTGCAGCCAAACGCAGCTTCAGCTAAACCCAAAGGTCCCGTTACCGTATATTCATATTCTGTTACTGTAACTGTGACCGTGTGACTGTGAAGTTCTGAATACAGTGAACCTTAAATTATACATTAACAACATGTGAGAAAGATTGCTTTCTGCCAGCTCATTATAGATAACATGGAAATATCTGGCACAGAATGGTCTTAATTATTTAATGATGATGGAAAACAAAACATTAAAACAAGTACAGTTATGGCCCCTACGAGCTTCCGTAGATATTACAAACAGTAATATAAAAGTATGAGTGTACGACAGCAGAATAGTGACTTTAAACATCTCTCCAGGAAAAATGACAATTTAATTTGAATGTGTTTGATTCAAATCTGTCAGTGATGATGTGAGACTCGGCGTGTAACCAGCTGTAGCTGTATTGTTAAATGAAACGCTTACAATTCACAGTCAATTATCCAACCACAGAGTTCACAATTAGCCACTGACCTTGTTTTATTCCGCACTACAAAAATAACCATCCATCACTCCCTCACCTCACCTTCATTCGGTTGCCATGGAAAACATTAACAAGTTAAAGCCATCGAGTTCCCTGCTCTGTCTTCTGATGTCGTTTTTTTTTTTTGTACTCTTTGAACTAACATCATGTATAATAAGCGGTGTCGCAGCTCACGGTCCTTAAAACCCCCCCGCGGAGGCAGAGAAACATGTTCCTTCAGTGTCAACATGGCCATGCCAGCAGAAGCTCACTGATGCCTCCAAATGTCAAACCCATCTGCACCCACACGCATGTCTCATACGTGTACAAGGTGAAGTCACGTGGCGTGTGTCCTGTACTTCAGAGACTGATATACTGTAAACGGATCAAGTATATAAGTAGTATAATAACATAACAATTACTACATTCTGAATATATATCACCAACAGTGTCATCGGTGTTGTTTATGCCATAGCGGTGATGTGGAGACACTGTCTTGCTCTTTTAAAAGGTTTATTACAAACAAAAATTATGAAGCAAAGTTCGGCGTCTTACGGGCCCTCTAGGTCTGCCTTCAGAGCTTTCTGTCAATATGAAAGCCTCCGCCACACAAAGCCTGCTTCATCTCTTATGAAGGCTGCTGCTCAGCCTTGATCCTACAGTAACTTATGGTACTGATGATAATTATTGCATGCACCAAAAAAGTAATGTAGAGGCCTCCATCAGACCTTGAACTTAAGCTTCCTTACAGAAAAAGCACATCACTCACAGACCGTCAGATACCACACCAGCCGTCCCCATGAGAGCCAGTTTCATCACAGCGTTTGATTTTTAATTTTTGCAACTTCACTTGAAGAAACTTTATATTTCTTGAAATTTTCCAAACTGACTGACTTTTCATGTCTGAAAGTAACGACGCACTGTTGTTTCTGTTTCCATAGTTACACGGTTCTTTCCACAATATTGGTAGCTACAGTACTGGAGTAGAGGTATTTGCTGTATGCTAACACTATCTTGGCTCAACTCTCAAATGCATTAAGAAGGCAATAAAGGAAAAGTCTCATCTGTTAATTGAAAAGCATCCCAGGTGTCTACATCATGAATCACATGTCGTTTCAGTTATTTGATTAGTTTGGATGTCTTCACAAAGGTCCTAAAATGTATATTATGCACTCTGGTTGAACTCTGTTGTATAATCTGTGTATTGATTGACGGGGTTTAAAAATAACTCTCTTTAAGTGCCTTTATTTCCTCCACTTTCAATTGATAAAACCTATTGAGGGATTTCCCCTGGTCAGCTTACATCTGCTCTGTGAGTCTTTACTGCTCATTAGGAGCCCAATGCACCAGCTGGGCAGAAAAAAGTAGGTCTTAACTCTCACGCCGGTCTTATCTATGTTCGCCTCACTGGCCGCGGCCGTAGCTGCGGCTGGTCTCATGATGTGCGTGTCCATTTGATTTTTTTTTTTCTTTTATATTAATACTGAAGCATGTTCGGACTAGTGGAGAGATGTGGATTTTTAGGAGAGAGCAGAAATGAGAGGGTGACACTGTAGCTTGACTTCTACTGTTAAGGCAGTTACATTTGATTTGTAATCAAATGTACTTATGTTACTTCACAGCACAGTTTCCAATAGCATATTCAGCATTGCTGACATTTGATAAACTCTTTCGTTCGTTTTAATATTTAGTATACAGCAGCTGCAATGCAGTGTTCAAACAGCCCGCAGAAAACAAAGAGACTTGCACTTGATTTTCTTCTTCTATGAAAGTTACAGGTGCTACAACTTTAAAACTGGTCTGCACACCATGACTGAAACAAACAGTAAATCACAAACCTTACTTTGATTACTTCATCCACCATCTCTGCCCCCATTCTCACCTCTGCTGATACAAGTATTGACAGTGTGTGACTGAGAAAAATGTTCTATGACATATTTTGTATATGTTTGTTGAGTGAAGTTACATCTATCTATCAATAGTGTCACAATAATGTTCCATACATCTGTCAGTCCTATTCAGTAAGACACACACACACACACACACACACACACACACAGACATATATATATATATATATATACACATATATATATATATATATATATATATATATATATATATATATATATATATATATATATATGTATATATTAGGAAAAGCTAAATCTGTGGTTGGGCAGGAACAGAACGGACTGAAGGCTGCAGCCAAGAGGAGAATGAGGAACTGTGACAAAGGAGCATCCATCTTTTATTTTGTTATGTTTATTAGTCCTTGTTTGTATCTGTTTGTACCTTGTATTCCTGCACTGGGGATCAATAAATGCCCATCTTAATAAACCAATAACTGGCTTACACAAAATCTACCAACTCTGGAGCAACATGAGCAAAGACAAAGAAGTTACTTAGCTTAAGAAGGACACTTGTGTGGAAGAATTAACCTCTGCAATAATATACTACTACTAATAATAATAATAAGTCTGGACACAAACTATTGTAGGTTGGCAGAAAGTCATTTTTACAACCACAGTAGCAGAGCACAGAGCATACACTGCAGCACATGGTTTGAATCACTGAACGCCCCATCGCTCAAGCATGAGCCAGGGTAGAATATAAATATGAAAATATGAGAATTAAACTACCGGATGTGAAATGAGCTTTAACGATGTAAGATGTGGTGAGTGTGGATTTTACCTCTCGTCCTAAGTTTAGTTTCCAAGAATTCTTAAATTGGTTGTGCAAAAAAAGGAAACTCTAACTCTAACTATGATGTTGCGTTTGGAGATGTGGCGTTAATTAATACACACTATCCCCCCCCACCCCCCCATCCCCCCCAGTGACCAGCCCCTGTGCTCAGCCATTATCTGGCTGCTCTTTACTTGTTCCAATGTCAGCTAGAAACAAGGTAAAGCCTGCGAGCTATAATGATGTCTTGGTTTAACAACGTCTGGACAAACGAGCGTACAGGCATTACTCTGTGGCTGCACACACACGCTGCCAGCTTCCCCCCGTGTGGCTGTGAGGACAATAATCACTGTCTTGGTGCTTTTTTTCCCACATGGCTTGAACAGATTCTTCTCATTAAACCTCATGAAGAGTCACTCAGTATTCTCACACACAAATACCGATATTTATTTTTGATTTTTGATTTTTTTTTAATTTACTCTCATCGAGGTGGAAATCCCTCTGAAACGTAACACAGATGTGTTTAAGAATGTAGTAACTCAGAGTTCAGACTCTTCATAGACAGAAATATGACAAACATCATAACTCTGACGTCTTTTAAAAGAGAAATGTTTGGGAACTGACACACACAAGAGTTTCAACAAATATGTGCTTGTCTGAATCACAGAATCATTGACCGCACAAGCTGCTGGTTTCCTTCACGCATGTCTCAGAAACACCCTCAGGTTTCTGTTCCTCATCACATGTATGAAGTTTCTAATCTCAACGTGACGTCTTGACAGCATCACGAGCCACAAGACGACGCTGCCAGTTGTGCTGATGTCGATATTATTATTTGTTCACTATTCAAACATTGTGGATAATCATATTTGACATATGAGTGCGATTTTTTGCAATTTAACATAACAGCAATCAACCTCGACAATATGATTCATTTGCAGCAGAATTTGCATTAAATGATTATGCAAACAATAGCTTTGCCAGTAGCTAGGTTTCCATCTAAATTTAGCAGCGACAAA
Source organism: Pampus argenteus (assembly GCA_036937835.1). Taxonomy (NCBI): domain Eukaryota; kingdom Metazoa; phylum Chordata; class Actinopteri; order Scombriformes; family Stromateidae; genus Pampus; species Pampus argenteus. The sequence continues at coordinate 21,778,242 of CM072869.1, forward strand.
GCTTTTCATAATATCAGCTAAAGATAAATATTTGGTGTTTTTTTTTTTTTTTCATTCGGAGCCATTAAACCGTTTCATTTGTGAAAAATCCTCCTCTGACCTGTCGGATCAAACACACAGTGCTGTCTTCGATATTTAGAATATCCTGATCCACTAGGTTTATACCTGCTGACTTCAGTGGATAGGTCATATGGTTGTTGACTTCAGGCCACACACACTCAATCCTGTGATTATGTAAAAAAATAAAATATAAATAAGAACTATAGAAACAAGATGTGCTTTCTGGTCCCTGGTGTCTGTTTCTCTGTGTCATACAAGGAAAAACACTTTCAATGACAAAATGGAATGAAATTTTCCTCTTTTTTTTTCCTTTTTCTTTTTCCACTATTATAAATAACTAGGGGTGTGATGAGATTTCTCGTCGGGTTGGAAATCGGTCTCGCGAGATTTGTTGTCCAACAAGCAGCCGGAAAACACATGCATAACTATTTGCGACGCCCTCGCCACTTTTAAATTGTGATCCAACAAGCAGCCGAATGACGTCGGAAAACAAAAAAACAAAGTTGAATAAAAGTCTGTTGTCCAGGCATTCATATTTGTAATTTAGTTTTCTTAAAATCTCGTCTCGATCTCGTGAACGGAGTGTCTCGTCACACCCCTATAAATAACATATAACAAGCAGAATGTAATATTTTTTTATTAGGCTAGTAATGTGATGATGTTGGTTTTTCCCATTTTCAGGTCAGGCAACATAACATTAAGTCTCATGTTTAACGTTTAACTCACTTTCAGAGTTATCTGACCAACGCAATTATTCCAGAATAACAAAATAATACCATTTGTTATTTAACTTTATTCAACACTCAGCCAACTTCATAAGAAGCCAGCTACAGCCTGATCTCAACCAAAGCCTGCATGTCGTTCTAAAGCAAGACAGCAGCGTCTCAGCCGGGAAAAGTTGAACTCCGGCTCGTCTGCAGCGGCCAAGCAGACACACACACACACACACACACAGATGAGCTGCTATCAGATATCACGATATCACCTGGGAGCACAGCCGACAGCCCAGACTTTTCCCCAGCACCCAAAGCCATTTCTCAGCCACAGTCACAGTGTGTTTATTCATGAGTGATTTTCTGTTGTTACTTTCTTAGTCTAGCTTTTATTTTATTGTTGTCGAGTATTTTATATAGTATAGTTAAATTATAGTTTCATAGCCTTTTGATTTTGATTTCAGTAGTTTTTGTATACTAGAGTAGAGTCTTGTTTTTTGTTGCATAATAAATCTGCTCACTGACACCTCAGCGCTGGAGTCCTAATTAAGTTCTGGCCTGACAGAAATTAATCCAAACAGTTAGACAGACAACATTGCTTTTAGCTTGTTTTGTACCAATTCCCTATTAGGGAATTACCTACTTCTCTAACAGTGCACTGTCATTGTGTGTGTGTGTGCGTGTGTGTGTGTGTGTGTGTGTGTGTGTTGTGCAGTAACCCTGCAGTGAAATGCACCCCTTATGGGAGTGTGAACATGTCACTCGGGTCCACGCTGTACAACATAGTGTGTGTTAACTTATGTCATAGTTAGCTGCGTTCATTAGTTGCAAACTGATGCTTTAAGTTCACTGTGTTGCACAACACCAGACCGGTCGAAACAACACAAATCTTCACAGTCATCCATAACACGGCTTTGTGTGATCAGAGTTGGTGGTGAAAGAATCAGAAATGACATCACAACTTTTTTTATAAACATTACAGCTGTTTTAACTAGTACGACTCTGGTATAGCGAGTGTGTGGTCGAGAGTGTGTGTGTGTGTGTGTGTGTGTGTGTGTGTGAGTGTGTGTGTGTGTGTGACAGTGACACTGGCAACGGTTTAGACTATTAGTCAGTGAATAAATTGTGCATTTAGAAATGTTTCTGGTGGAGCGGCATGTCCACCTGCTGAGCCCCATTAATCAGTATGAGTGATGACTTCATTTTACATTTTTATTACATATTTTTGCTTTGTATGGAGGTTACACTTGCAAAAGTGTGATGTCTTAATTGTTTCTCATGATCCTCAAGTATGGCTCAAAGCTACCTCCTCATATACAGCTATACAGTTGGACATTCAAGAGGAATAAATCAGACAAGGAGACATACTTGACATACGTGACATAAGACATAAGACATAAGACTCCCAGCTCCCCTCTGTTTTTCACCTCTTTATTGCTCCTAATGGACCTTCAGGATTTATTGTCTCTCAGGAAGACTAGTTACTTATTAGGTTACTTTTTTATTTGTATGATTTCATCTCAGGTACTGGAATTATCCATCTGCTTTATCCCTCAAAAAAAACTTCCAGACAAGAAGTACAGGTGTTGCTCTGAAGGAAAAAGATGGAATAGTCCTTTTTTTTCCATTCATGTGGTACAGCATAAACACACGACAAAATCAACTTGTCGCTTTTTAACTCTTTGGATGGATAGCTTCGTTTTCTCAGTTGGGTACACAAAACATTACTGCCATAAAGACAATATGCACATTGTCAGGGGAGATTTGGCACAGGGGTTATTATGGGATTCAATAATTCAGTGATTACTGTTGCTGCCTCGCTGTGCTTCATTAAACTGAGCTGCTACATATTTCTGCTCTTAGAAAAGGAGCCGTGAGATACCGACGCAAGCTGTCTGTCATCTCTGAAGCCCTTTCTGCTCCCTCAGACACACACACACGCACGCACACACACACACACACACACACACGGGCTCTGTGTGTCCTTATCTGCGTCACACATATGCTCACACATGTCCATCTCACTCCCCTGAGCTATTTTTGCTCTTTCTTTTGGGGGGGTTCATTAGAGTTACATGTTTGTTCAGAATTCCAGCAGCATTCTCTGACCCATTAAGTGTGAAAGGCACACTGGTCCTATGGCATGTAATCACTCATTAAGAAGACATTAAATGAGGTTATGTGTGTGTGTGTGTGTGTGTGTGTGTCTCCTCTTAGACTTAATTCACCATGTCTGAGTCCCTGTCTGTCAGGCTCATCACAATGCTAAATACTAACAAGCCCAAAATATATATTAAGCCAAAACTCCATTTTCCTGTTAACAAAATAAAAGATCTTTGGGTACCAGAAAGAGTCTTGATCTGAGAAAGTTGCACCCAGTATTAGATTAATTCCACTTTCCCAGGCAATATCTGTACAATATGCACACTGAAAGGCTCAACAGCTGCCTGTTCTGTAACAGGGAAGTCTCAGAGACGCAGCAAACATGATTCAGTAATCATTTTATAGAGAATGACAAGCCGGCTGCTCCGATCCAGTGTGTCTAATACACACGTCAGACATCATCGGGAAGGAGAAACGTGAAAAATGAAGGAGACAAAATGAGGATGTGAATAAAGATCTAAAAAGAATCACACATTTGAAGCTATTCTTCAAAGTGCAATAAAATATTGTTGCTGCATCTGAATATTTTATATTCAGATGACATGAACTGCAGTTGTACACGCTGCGCTGACATGTAAGGCATATTCGATCTGAATTTACAGTCTTTTCATAGCCGAACAAACGTTTGCATGTGTAAGATCTCAGCGGGGTTTACCGGCAGATGCACTCTTGAGTGACTGTGATCTACCAAGCTTGAAGTCATAAGATATGGATATATATACATATTAGCCTTCAGATGGCTAAAAGAGAACTATTACAACACAGATTTTATTTTCTGTAGCTCTGGCCGTCAACTATGATAAGACAGTAACTGCTGAGATCTGGGAACACAGCCACTGCTACGACAAAGTACGACAGGGCAGGAAACACGAGCAGTCAGACAGACAGCAGCCAGAGGAGTTGTAAACAGGCTAAATGATTATCCTGATTATATGAAACACTTTACTATGAAAATGTACGCCGTACATTCATGAATGAAAACAAGGATTTATACTTAAAGCCTTGGGTTGGGTTAGGAAATCTTTCACCTTCTCAGTTTGTGATCACACTGGGATCTGTAAGAACACATCTGTCCTGTCCGACAATTAAGGCACCTCGACCTGGCAGTGCCTCCTGGACCGTCCCCGGGTTTCAACAGCAAAGTCTCACACTGACGACGGCTGATTTGTGGATCGAGTTGTCAAAGTTAAGGCTGAAGGTCGAATGTTACTCTCTGCAATCAGGACTAACAAGAAGGCACACTGAGGTAGACTGCAGATATAGCATCAATCAAACACACACACGCGCACACACACACACACACACACACACACACACACACACACACACACACGTATTGTTATGGCGTTCAGTAGGTAGAACATTAGCAATGACAACATACAGTGTATCTTACTCATAGTCTATAGGCTAACCATATGGGGTTGTTGATGTCCATTATCTATGCAGGAGCCTGTGTTAAATACATCGGCATATATTTAACTTTTATGTTATAAACACAAAAACACTATGCTGATTATTATTATATATATGCTAAATATTACATTTCAAATATAAGATAGCTGTATTATGGAGTTCAATATCCTTCAGCCTAGGCCTTATTAAAATGTTTATTTCATACGTTCATAATGGTGTCGGTTGCTTGAGAACAAAAATGACACTATTCAGCTGTTGTTTCAGTTTAAATGGAGAATCATTACTGTACTGAGGACAGTGACACCAACTACACCACATTAGGTAGTGATTCTTTCACCTGCTACACTTTTCCTACACTTGCTTCATTCTGTATCTGTTGCTGCTCCGTGCCCTCGTGTTCTTCTGTCCTTTACTACGTGCTGCTGCAACAATGATAAACCAGCAGTGTTTACTGTATAGATATTTCATTTCTTGTCAGCAGTACTGACTAGTTTCCTTCTGTGAAAAAGGTGAACCACTCAGGCGTGATGTATGGAGCCATCTGCAGAAAGTTGGATTCCAGGAGTCAGAGGATCAAACTTTTAAACATGTTGCTTTTTATTAATCCTAAGTATAGTCCTGCTGTTTATCGTCTTACAATAACCATAAGTCAAAAATAAATAATAAAATGAGCGTCAGACAGTTATTTTAGAGGCTGTAGTTTGTTGTATTAGATTTTAGATTGATGTACACTAAATATTTATATAATTGTGGATTCAGCTTCGGCTAACGTACAATCACAGATGTCATTGCATGTTGCTCAGGATGAAATGATTGCCGAGTGTACAAAAAGGCTGTTCTCTGGCATCCTTCAGGCCCACTTATCCATCCAGACACCTTCATTATTTTTTATCAGTATTTTTACATATTTCTTTTCATCAATCGCAGCACTGCATCTGTTGCCTTGTGCACCGCTAACTGACCCAATGTGACACATTTTAATCAGAAAGACTTTCAGCAGAACAGAATTCTCAACAATCGTATTTACTTTGGCTTTTAAAGGGCTGAAGATAAAGCAGCGGAGTGGTTTCTCAACACAGAAGCGGCCACAGTGCTGCTGCCATGCAGAAATGAGTTCAGCGAGAGATGTCAAGGAAGCGACCATTTTTAACAAACGGTTATATTTGCTGGAAACGGCTCTGCTGCTCTTCCAGACAGCTCAGACACTCAAAACGGCAATTTCACAAGTTTTCAAGGCTGTCTTGAAACAACAGTCGTTCATTAGAAGAACCCTTTATAATGCACAATACAATGTAAGTGATGATCACAAATCCCTTTTGCTAATATGAGGCACCCATATGAGTCGAATCAAGTAGACATAATTCAACGTTACATAAAACACTGTCTACAGAAACACAAAGAGGGAATTTAATGCTAAAAAGACTAAATGTGACACCTGTTGGAAGACACAGCTGAAAACTGGCAATCATTAACACGATATTCGACATCATGGTATTAGAATGAGCATATTAGCAGAATAATAATAATAATCGGTTATAATTTAGGGGTCACTGGTCAGTATGGTGCCACACAGCTGATGAATGAGGCCGTGATTACACGCATGAATTAAACAGCTGATGCCAGCCAGCCAATTCAGCACAACCTCGGTGCCTCAATTCTTATGCTCCATTTTTTGGGGGGGGGATTGACAAAAGACTGAAAAAGCAACACTAATCCTTTAATCCTGTGAATATAAGTTTTAATTGTAGGGGACAAGAGGCTGATGTGTTAGCACAGGCAGCAAGCCCTCACGCTGTCTCTGTCATTAGAAATAACACAATGAAGCTTTGCCGAACGTATCAGACCGATCAGGATCCAAGTCCTGCCCTCCATCCCACTCCCTGCTCCCGCTCACAGGTTTGCCTCCTACATCCCCTCAGGCACTCTTAGCTTATTAAGATGCCTCAGCTGTGTCCTAAAACATATGCCTGCTAACATTATGTAAACATGCTTTTATGATTCTGCCTACATTTTGTTTTGATTTAATGCATTTAATTTCAGTCAAATCCACGTTCCTCTGAATGTTTTTTTACTCTCATCTTTTTACATAACTAATGACGATGATATACGGACATTTCTGTGCACATGAATGCGCTCGGATCAGATGATGCTTTATTTTTCCCCCTTGAACTCACATATGTTGCACAGTCAAAGGGGAAAATAAGCAGTGCTTTGTGCCATTTTGGCAAAAACTTTCTGTCTGTCTGTCTGCCTTTCAAATCATCGGGTGTGTGTGTGTGTGTGTGTGTGTGTGTGTGTGTGTGTGTGGGAGAGCAGTGTAGGCGGGGAAACATGAGAGAGGAGGATTGGGATTGAATTCCAATTGGAGTGTGCGTTGTGTTCACTCTTGTGGAATGAAGTCTGTAGAAAAGAGAACTCAGTCCAATGTCAGCTTTTGTCTATTTCTGAAGAAAAAAGAAAAAGATGTAACTGTCATTTTCTACATTTTTCCATCTGCACATTTCAAGTTTCAGTCTCTGATCAATGCACAGCCATCAGAGACGTACCCTCATATATCAATCACTGTGTCTTCTCTAGTCTTCCATCGTTTGTGCTGCAGCTACTGTCTTTACGTATGGAAAGAACTCAATATACTGTTTGTACTTAAGCACAAACTTCATCAAACGTTAAGCGACTAAAAGTCTAATAAAAGCTTAGAAAGAAATAACATTTTAAGGGTAGCCGTATCCCCCGAAGCACGGCTTGTTTTCTGAGCAAAAGCTATATGGATTGTGGTTGTGCTTATGCGCCCTTCAAAACCAGATTAAATTTATTATCGCTAAAAAAAACGAGGTCTGACAAAAGAAAGCACTAAAGCCTGCGAGATCAAAGACGGAAAAAAGGTTTCTTAATAGAAACCCTCCCTCGCTGAGTGGCACAAAGCAAATGTACAATCACAGTGAATGCTAAGCAGGTGAACCGACACAAGTGCACCGAGAACATCTAGACGCATGCGCAGTACATCATAGCAACAATGTGCAGTTTGGTTACAAATTACAGGCGACGCGCAATAGTAATAAAAAACAGCTAAATAAAAACAATAATCAAAGTGGCACTTACAATATAATGATATTAACATAACATAATTTAGCAGTAATACAAATAGAAAAGAAAAGTCATAAAAGTCAGCGAATGGACACATTGGTATCAGTTACACAGCATCTTTCTAAAGATTGATATGGATATATATATACAGTATATATTACAGATTATTAACTGCATCGTATTTCATTTACAAATCATAGAAATGTGTGTTATCTGCTTACGGTCGGTGCCGAGTGTGTTATTCTGTTTCTGTCAAGTATTTTAATCACACAGTCCTCCGTTTCACAAAACAATCAATTCATTCCAGTTGATGCTGGTCGAGGAGTTATTGACCCTCTGTAATGATAACTATATAAATGCTGAGTGCTGAAATCCAATCAGATCACAAAGTGGATAAGTAGAGTTATCCAGTACTGAATAATCACTGACTGAGATGTATTGTAGATTATTATGACTACTTTAAGGCTGACATGTTGGATGGGTGTGTTTGTTTTAAAGAGAAACACAAAGTGAACAGTGGTGGGCTTCGGCTGCACACACTCCTAAATTCATCATCTCATGTATGTGCAGCAGAGCCAAGTGCAAAAAAAGGCTGGGAGCGGAGTGGAGTATATATATATATATATATATATATATATATATATATATATATATATATATATATATATATATCCGAGAGTGTGGGGGATTAATAAATACATCTCAGCCAGTCACATTGGTTCTATAGCTCTGAAAAATGATGAAGACAAATAAAGACATGGAACTTATGTTACTGTCTGGTGCATGATGTGAACACACAGCGCCACAGATCTGTAGCCAGAAGCAGATGGTCTGGGTTTTTATTATGTTATTATTACTTTAAACAGTTAATTAGAGCAATGACAATAGAAATATAGAAATACTATATTAAATAATAGTCTGCTGAATCCTTTTACATAATTGCATTTATCCAACTCTATTTCTATCTCTAATTTTACTGCGTCTCATATCATAAATGGTCACATAATATGATACCTGCAGCATCTAATTTAATTTCATACAGTATTATTACACAGCTGTGGAACACTGATACCATAAGCCTGTATTTATTACCAGATAAACGCAAACTGATTTACCGACGTTCCTGCACACATTAAACATTCTTTTATTTTATTTTTTAATGTTTAAAAGCATCTACTGGTTGGAAAGTTTTTATTTTTATTTTATTTTATTTTTAATTTGAAAGTTGCAGAGACAGGAAAAAAAAATGGGCAGAGAGAGACATGTGTCATGCAACAAAGAGGGATATGGAACGCAGTTATGAGACCATCTGTCTTAAGACTCAGTTTCCAACAGAAACTAAGAGTCTCCAGCTATATGTTCTGTAAGGCTATAGTGGAGCACACCTGTGCTTCATAAGCTAAATGCTAATGTGAGCATGCTAATAAGATGCTCACAGTGACAATGTTGCACGCATTATGTTTATCAGATAATGTTTACCATCTTAGTTTAGACATTTTCAAATTTAGGACTAAAAACCAAAAGTACAGATATCCGATGACGGCGCTGCTGCGGCTGAAATGTCAGGCGATCTTTAAGATGCATCTTATGATTTGGTGATGAGCCATGAATCCTATGATCATGTACTGTCTACGCTGTCAAGCTTTTATCAGAGAATCATCTGACTGTCCGCTGTGATTTTTTATTTTTTATTTTTATTTTTTTGCTTTTCATCAACACACTGTGTGTTGGATTGTTCCTGGGTAACCTGGCAGCCAGATGAGTGTTGCATTGTTTAACATGCGTCTGTAAGTGGATATCCACACTAATCCTAATCAAAGTTTACTGATACAATTTAGACATGCGCTTGTTTAGTCTTTAATAATACAGCAGTCGTGATCTGATACCCAGCTGCGTACATTCATACTCCTTCCTTCACATATCCGTTAGATAACATCACCTTTGACCTTTGGAACAACAAAGCCAATGTCACTGCAGGCCATCAGGCCATCTGGCTTGTGTCTCCAGCCAGATGGCCTGATGGCCTCACACTTCCCTTGTGGAAAAAGTTTTTATGGCTAACGTGGCACGTTGAGGCTTGAACAGCTGAGACTGGCTGAGCTAAAGTTGAAGTTTTTTCAACTTCTCACAAAAATACTAGACATTTATGTGTAATGCAGAATAGTTTGTTGATCAAAAATGATATTATAGGCTAGCATTTCTACTATAATATATTTTTGTTTTGTAATTATCTTAGAAGTATATGATATTATATTATATTATATTATATTATATTATATTATATTATATTATATTATATTATATTATATTATATTATATTATATTATATTATATAGAAGTATATTCTGCTTTTGTATGGCTCGACATATGGCTACTGTGATGATATCAAAAGATGCAGCATAGAGATGTAATAACCTTTAACATGCTTCACAATTCTAACACACTCTCTACTGATGTTTCCCTCTCTATGTACATAAATATATGCATACAGGGAGTTATATCATTAATTGGTGCAACAGTTACATGTTCTGCTGGAATAGTAAAAACATTGTTGGTGACAGTAGAGTGTTATGTAATTACGACTCACCAATGTAGCACAAAAGTCTAGTTTTACCTGCTGCAAAGAGCAGCCAGAAGACCGGGCCATTCTACAAAAACATCTATTAATGCTGCTTTAACTACAGACCACAACAAAAAAAAATACGTGAACAGAGCAGCATGACGTTTGATCTTTTCAAAGCTCTCGCCTCTTTGGGGTCCTTAAGTGATTGCCGGGTTTTTAAGTTCAAATGGCCTTCAAGCACAAGGAAGATTGGGATTTAATTGGGGATTAACTCTGTGGACTTCTTCTGAGAGTTTTTTGTTTTTTAAATATTCCATCAAAATAAATTTTGATTTTGAATTCCTGACTTACAGGAATTTCTCAGAAATAAGCCAAACTCACCGTACCTGCTGCCACAGTGCGCTGCTGTCCCATCGCCACACATCTGTCTCTCTGCTGCTCACCTTAAAGAGAGAATGAACTATATATATATATATATATATATATATATATATATATTATTTCCTGTGTTTGAAAGAGGAACGACAGGCTTTCACATTGTACCCTTACAGGAATATGATTGGAAAACGTGCTGTGAAGCTCCTCGTGAGACATCGTGCATTAGTCGTGTGTGTGAGAGAGAGGTTGTTCTGACACCAGACTATTTTCTTCTCCATCTCTATCAACTCCCTCATCAGTCCTGATGGAGGATGAAGGGAACACATGTTGGAGAGGAGAAGAGGAGAATGAGGCCGATAAACTGTCATGGTGTGTGGCTGACAGACAGTCAGACGATTGTAGCAGGACGGACTCATTGGTCCTGGGCATATTTATTGGTGGCGCAGCCTCGGCCAATCACAGCGGCAGACGGCCGCATAAAGGCGGGCAGTACGCACCTGTCCCCCTCTTGCTTGGCTGATGTCCGGGTTACGTCATGTCCTGACGCCCACCACTTCCCCTTCAGTGTGGTAGGTAGGCTGTTTATCGCGGCTGTAGCTCCCTCATGTTGCCTGTCCAGTACAAATATATGTTTGTTTACTAGAGGTCCGATCGGGTGGTTTTGGCTGCACGCTGCTTGCTGCCTTGCTCGCTGCTCATCGCTGGTGCGTCACTTCCCTGCGGTGTTGTCCGGGACTGCCTGACCGGTATGTAGCGCTTCCTCAGCTTCCTCCTCCAGCCACTCGTAAGTCACTCATACTGTGTTTTTAATTGTAGGCTTGAAGACTGCCGCACAACAGCGGCGCACAGCAGCGACCCACCCACTAATCACTGCTGCTTTGCTTACCGGTGCTTTGCTGTCGGAAGATTGCTTTGCCTACCGGTGCTTTGCTTTCGGAAGATTGCTTTGCTTACCGGTGCTTTGCCTTTTGAAGATTGCTTTACCTACTGGTATTGCTCTTAGGCAGATCGTTTGCCTTTAAGATAACTGTTTTACCTCAAGATCGTGTGCCTCACGGACCGTCTTGTTGGACCATCCGGACTGAACTGTTTTACCTCCCCGGTTGTGTTGTCTCGTCTGGGACTGTGCTGTGGCGGGTAGAACCGCGGCCCAGCCACGTTTTAAGTGTGTGTGTGTGCGTGTGTATGGATGAGAAACGGGTGACATTTAATGTTGTTTAGTTGTTGTTTGTTTTGTATTATTTTGTTTGTTTCCTTTTTTTGTTTTGTGCAGCAAGTGGTGTTGCTGCCTTTGAGTATATTTGTTTATTAGTTTAGATTGTGATTTCCTCCATTTATAGATTAAAGTTAATTTGTATTTTCATTATTAAAACTTTGGTAAATTTATTGTTTTCTTTATAAGTCAATCTAATTCAGATTTTTGTTTATTTTGTGATTAAGTGCATTGTTTAGTTTTCTTTCCTTAACCTGTTGTCTCTGGTCCTCCCCCATCCAGGTGCTGAGCCCACGTAGTGGTGGTTTGGTGTCCCGGTGACGGTGCCCTTCCTTTTATATTGTGCTTGCACTTTTTGGTTTTCTTTGTTTCTTCACGTGTGGTGTCCCTGGAATCCCTGTTCTGTTGGACCCAGTCACCATAGTAGGTCTCAGCCCTGGTTGGTTTCCCTTCTTTTAAATATCCAGAGTGAAAGATTTTAAGGTTGGAGTTTTAAAAAGAAAATTAACTTGTAATAAAGATATTTGTATACCACTCCGAGCCACTGTCTTTGTCCTCCCTTGTGAAACGGACCTGAGTGCTTTTACCTGCAATTATTATAAATAAATCTCTGGGTGAAATTCCCAGGGTGGCGTTGTCGGACAAAAATTTAATTGGTTAAGGCTGTAGCCAAACCTTGTAAGCTCGTGCCGCCACAATCTGGCGTTGTCGGCAGGATTTTGCAATTGGAGAGCAGAGACGTGTGTTCGGTTTTGGGTTGTTTGTTTTCTTTTATTGTCTTAACAAAATCGTGGCTGTTATTTAAGTGTCTGTGTTTAACCTGTGTCTTTCTTTTTCTTCCTTTTGAGGCAAAGCAGCAGTTGGTTTTGTGGACCTGTGTCGAGCCCACCAACTTCCCCTGGTTTCAGCTTTACGGTAGGGATAGCAATTGTATTACAGTTAGTGATGGAGTCAGAATTACAGGAACTGAGGGATTTAGTTGCTCAGCTGAGGACAGATAATGACAGGCTGAGACAGGAACAGGTTGCAGCTGTGCCTGGCCCTAGTACTGCGCCCTCAGTTTCGCTTCCACCCACTACTTCGTCCACTGCCAGTGCTCCTTTAACGGAGAGGCTGATTTTTATGTCCAGAGACAGAAAATGTCCCACATTCAGGGGAAAGTTAGGTATAGGGTTAGCAGAGTGGCTGGAGGAGGTGCAAGCTTGTATGAGAGCACGGCATTTGTCTGCATCCGATCAGGCATTCTTTCTATTTGACCACCTGGAGGGGGAGGCGCGTGAGGAAATTAAGTATCGCCCCAGCGATGAGCGGTTAGACCCTGCTAAGATCATAGAGGTGTTGCAGGAGCTATATGGGTGTGCAGAGTCATATGTTGCTTTACAAGAGGCCTTTTTCTCCCGAAGGCAACATGAGGGAGAGACTCTACTTGAGTTCTCACTTGCTTTGATGGGCCTCATGGCGTCTGTAAAGCAGCGTGCACCCAGTGGCGTACCCAATGCAGAGGTTTTGCTGCGTGACCAGTTTGTGGAGCATGTGCTGGATGGGTCACTTCGTCGGGAGCTGAAACAGTTTGTGCGCAGGCAGCCTACCGCTACCTTGCTGGAAGTTAGGAGTGAGGCGATCAGGTGGGAACGAGAGGGTTTACCTGGAGGTTTTAGGGGTCGTAGTAATTCTGTCCCTGCTGTCTTCGGTGCTCAGTGTGTGGTCCAGGGCAGTCGTCAGTTGGGTGTTGGCCCCCCTCAAACTTCAGAGCTGCAGGAGATGAGGGAAATGCTGAAGTTGCAACAGGAGCAGTTGAACCAACTGACTCAGAGCATTTCTCGTCTACAGAGCTCTCATCAGCCTAGTCGAGCAGCTTTTCGTGGTCCCATCATTTGTAGGCGCTGTCAGCAACCAGGTCACATAGCCAGGGAGTGCGATGGGGCTCGTGTTCCTGCTCACACTCAGCCTCCCTTGCCACCCTCTCAGTCCAGTAGGCCGTTCCGCTCCACCCAGGTGCCGGAAAACTAGCACCCACCGAGCTGCAGAGCCACAGTTCGGAGGGGGCAGTTACTGGCTCGATTTCAGGTGCAGGCGACATGGAAGTGTCCAAACTCATGTCGTCTTGTCCCCATCTGGGTGTGAGCATGGGGGGAGTTGTGGCTTCTTGCCTGGTAGATACAGGGTCTATGGTGTCGACCATCACGGAGTCCTTTTTTCGCCAGCATTTTGAGCCCTGGGGCCAAGAGCAGCTTAAATCTTGTCATTGGTTACAGCTTAGAGCAGCTAATGGTTTGGCCATCCCCTATGTTGGCTACTTAGAGTTGGAGGTGGAGCTTTGTGGCAAGTTGTTGCCAGCCTGTGGAATTTTGGTGGTTAAGGACCCCCCTGGTGTATCTTCGCAGGCTCCGGGAGTTCTAGGGATGAATGTCATCCGTAGGTGCTACGGGGAACTCTTTGGGCAGTATGGCCTGGCTTTGTTCGACCTGCCAGTAGTATCAGAGGCCCCCAAGCTTGTCATGCAGGCCTTCCAGAAGTGTCATGAAGCCAGTGTTTCAGCTGATCCAGGAGTAGGTAAAGTCAGAGTACGTGGTAAAAAGGCGTGTCGTATCCCAGGGGGTACGATGAAGGTTGTCGCGGCCACATGCTCGGAGCAGTACTCTGGCACTACTGTCCTTTTTGAGTCTTTCGACTCTGGCCTGCCTGCAGGGCTGCTTGTTTCTCCTGCCTTGGTGTCTGTGGTACAGGGCACAGCCTACATTCCCATCGTGAATGTGGGGTCTTCCGATGTGTTGCTCTATCCTCGTGCGGTTGTTGGCACCTTAGAGGAGGTACGTGTGGTAAGTTTGCCTACTGGTGTCACCGAAGTACCACCTGTGGTGGCTACTGTGGCCTCTCAGTCAGTTTCTGCACCAGTACAGGATCAGGTAGCGGCCGTGGAATTGGGTCATTTGCCTGAGGGAGCACAGGATAAGGTCAGGGCTCTTCTTGGTCAGTACAGCTCCATTTTCTCAGCCCATGACGGGGACCTAGGGTGCACTGACTTGATTTCCCACGAGATCCCTCTGCTCGATGATGTCCCAGTGCGGCAACGGTATCGTCGAATTCCCCCATCCGAGTATGAGGTCGTCAAAGACCACATCAATCAGCTGCTTGGGGCCCAGGTCATTAGGGAGAGTAGCAGTCCTTATGCCTCGCCAATTGTGTTGGTCAGAAAGAAGGACGGCAGTATTCGGATGTGTGTGGACTACAGGCTCTTGAATAGTAAGACCAGAAAAGATGCCTTTCCCTTGCCCCGCATTGACGAGTCGTTAGATGCTCTGACTGGAGCTTGTTGGTTTTCCACCATGGACCTGGCCAGTGGGTACAATCAGGTCCCTGTCGCAGAGGCTGATCGTTCCAAGACGGCCTTTTGTACCCCCTTTGGACTTTTTGAGTGGAACCGCATGCCCTTTGGGCTTTGCAATGCACCCAGCACCTTCCAGCGGTTGATGCAGCGGATTTTTGGTGACCAGCAGTGCCAATCCCTGCTGCTCTACCTGGATGACATTGTGGTTTTCTCCTCCACCATTGAGCAACATCTGCAGAGGTTGGGTGTGGTGTTGGGGCGCTTGCAGCGCGAAGGGCTAAAGGTGAAACTCAGTAAGTGTGCCTTCTTTCAGCGGGAAGTGCGTTACTTGGGGCATGTCATCTCTGACCAAGGTGTCTCCACTGACCCCAGCAAGGTTGAGGCGGTTTCACGTTGGCCATCTCCTGCCACTCTGTCAGAACTGCGCTCTTTCCTTGGTTTTGCCAGCTACTACCGCCGCTTTGTGGAGGGTTTTGCAAGGCTGGCTGCGCCTCTGCACAAGCTGGTGGCAGAGCTGGCAGGTCTCAAACCCAAGCGAGTAGATCAGACAGTTTCTGGTCGTTGGACGGAAGAGTGTGGCCATAGCTTTGAGGCATTGAAAGCTCGTCTCACCTCTGCACCTGTTTTGGCATATGCCGACTTCAACCTCCCATTCATTTTGGAGGTGGATGCCAGCTATGGTGGTCTTGGAGCTGTTTTATCACAGGAACAGCATGGTAAGGTTAGGCCCATAGCCTATGCGAGCCGCGGTCTGAGGCCCACTGAACGCAATATGAGCAATTATAGCTCCATGAAGTTGGAGTTTTTGGCGCTCAAGTGGGCAATGACGGAGAAATTTAGGGAGTACCTGTTGGGCCATAAATGTGTCGTTTACACCGACAATAACCCCTTGAGTCACCTGTCATCCGCCAAGTTGGGGGCCACCGAACAGTGTTGGGCCGCCCAGCTCGCATCGTTTGACTTTGAACTCAAGTATCGTTCAGGCCGCAGCAATAAGAACGCTGATGCCCTTTCTCGTCAGAATTCCCCTAAGCCACAGGATATGCAGGCCATGATCCAGGGTACATCGCTCCCAAAGCCTTTGCAGCAGGCCCTACAAATAGATAGGGTAGATGTGACACAAGCTACTATTGCAGCCTTGCCTCATCAGCCCCCCTCTGACATTGCCACGCTCCAACATGCTGACCCAGTTATCCAGGAAGTCTTGGTTTTCTGGACACGTGGACTGCGTCCCAACAAGGAGGAGCGGAAACAGTTGTCTCAGTCAGCCTTGGTGTTGCTTAGGCAGTGGGATCGGCTGGTCGAAAGGAGTGGGGTTTTGTATCGGCAGGTTTTTCGGCCAGATGGGGGTGAGGTTGTGTGTCAGTTGTTGTTGCCTGCAGCGTTAAAAACAAATGTGTTGACTGAGGTTCACCAGGGGCATGGTCATCAGGGGGTCGAGAGGACCTTGGAGCTCCTACGCCAGCGCTGTTATTGGCCAGGTATGTCTGCTGAGGTGGCACAGTGGTGCCAGGCATGTGAAAGGTGCCAGGTTGCGAAGGTGAGTCAACCTGCCGCTCGTAGTGCTATGGGGCACCTGTTGGCCTCTCGGCCTAACGAAATCCTTGCCATTGATTTTACTCTTCTGGAGCCCAGCCATAATGGCATGGAAAACGTCCTTGTGATGACAGATGTTTTTACAAAGTACACGTGGGCTGTCCCTACCCGTGATCAGAGAGCTGCCACTGTAGCTCAGGTCCTTGTTGTCGAGTGGTTTTCAAAATTCGGTGTTCCAGCCCGGATACACTCCGACCAGGGACGTAGCTTTGAGGGTATTCTCATTCAGCAGTTGTGTGTTCTGTATGGTATAGAAAAGTCTCGCACAACGCCTTACCATCCTTCAGGGAATGGGCAGTGTGAGCGCTTCAACAGAACACTCCATGACCTGCTGCGTACATTACCTGTGTCCCGTAAGCGTGACTGGAATTTCTGTCTGCCCCAGGTCCTGTACGCCTATAACACCACCCCGCATCAGGCCACTGGTGAGTCTCCCTTTTTCTTGATGTTTGGCCAGGAGCCGAGACTCCCAGTGGATTTTCTGCTAGGGCGAGTTCAGGATCCTGTGGGCGGCTATATCCATGAGTGGGTCCAAGAGCACCAAACCCGCTTACAGATCGCTTTTGAGGGAGCTCGGGAGCGGTTGAAGGTTGCTGCAGAGCGCCGGAAGAAGAACTATGACCAACATGTGCGAGATGTTCCTCTGCAGGAGGGCCAGTTGGTATGGTTGCGAGACCTTGGTGTACGGGGCCGCCACAAGATTCAAGATCAGTGGGCTTCGGTTATGTATTGTGTCTTGAGGGCACCGAGGGAAGGGGGATCGGTCTACACAATCGCCCCTAGGGATGATCCAACTAGAGCCAGACAGGTCCATCGCTCGTTGCTAAAGGCTGTGGTAAGGGGCAATTCGCCAGGTTGTGCTGCGGTTGCTCCCCCATCTCCTCCACGGCAGTCTCAGTCAGAGGATGAGCTGTCATGTGATGGTGATTGGTTGGTTTTGAGGCCTGAGAACTCATTGCCCACTTGTATCCAGGCAGAAGCCGTCACCCAAACCACCCCTCGCCTGCAGGTTCCACTGTCTGGCTTGGCCCCCTCCGTACCATCCTCGTCTGTGGATCCTGCTCCTGTAGTGACAGGTATTTCTTCTCTCCCTCTTGCTGCAAGTGGTGCGGTGCGGCGGACAGCCAGGTCAACTGCAGGTCACCATTCCAATGTCCACCATCTCCCAAGGCCTGCAGCGGGGGCCGAACAAGGAGGGGTTAATCCTCCTGCCCCTGTGTCTAATGCAGTTGTCGCACTATTTAGGCCTTGGAGTTAAGCATTTTGTGTTTGGACTTTCCATCGTCGGGACGACGATTCAGTTGCTGGGGGTGGATTGTAGCAGGACGGACTCATTGGTCCTGGGCATATTTATTGGTGGCGCAGCCTCGGCCAATCACAGCGGCAGACGTAGGAGCTCCAAGGTCCTCTCGACCCCCTGATGACCATGCCCCTGGTGAACCTCAGTCAACACATTTGTTTTTAACGCTGCAGGCAACAACAACTGACACACAACCTCACCCCCATCTGGCCGAAAAACCTGCCGATACAAAACCCCACTCCTTTCGACCAGCCGATCCCACTGCCTAAGCAACACCAAGGCTGACTGAGACAACTGTTTCCGCTCCTCCTTGTTGGGACGCAGTCCACGTGTCCAGAAAACCAAGACTTCCTGGAATCCCTGTTCTGTTGGACCCAGTCACCATAGTAGGTCTCAGCCCTGGTTGGTTTCCCTTCTTTTAAATATCCAGAGTGAAAGATTTTAAGGTTGGAGTTTTAAAAAGAAAATTAACTTGTAATAAAGATATTTGTATACCACTCCGAGCCACTGTCTTTGTCCTCCCTTGTGAAACGGACCTGAGTGCTTTTACCTGCAATTATTATAAATAAATCTCTGGGTGAAATTCCCAGGGTGGCGTTGTCGGACAAAAATTTAATTGGTTAAGGCTGTAGCCAAACCTTGTAAGCTCGTGCCGCCACACATGGACTAACAATTACTTCCCATCAGGCCCTGGGGCTTTCCAGTTTCTTTGGCTGCAGACAAAGCTTTTTAAAGGTGTATTTCATGGACTCTCTCTCTCTCTCTCTCTCTCTGTTTCCGCCCTTTGTAGCTCAATACATGAAATCAATGATAGACTTTTGTTTTTGTTTTTGTCCACAATGTGATGCTTACCTCATGTTGTTTTCATTTCCTAAAAATCAAAGCTGATTATGGAGAAAAAAAAGGGAGGATGGAGGGAGATGAGAGGGGGAGAGGAACCTCGACTGAAGATTTTAATAAAGAGGGCCACTGATGTTTAAAGAGTTTGTAACTTCTTCAAGCACTAAATGTGTCGAGCCACAGCGATCTTCAGAGAAGAGCTTCATTGCTTCCTTGTTGGATATTACTGGAGTGCTGTGAGCTGCATAAGACAGACATTTCTGCTTTCAGAGGAAGAAAAACGAGTAATTTAATGTACCACCCGCTGCCCCTCCAAAGCAAACTGGTCAAAAAGTGTTTGTGTATTTGATGCTGAGCTGCAGACACATGAAATAAAACGAAAAATGACGTTTTTTTTTCAACCTGTGGTGTTTCTCATACATGTGGCTGACATATATTTTGCCTTTTCCCACCAGCCGTGTAAGGAAGGACAGTTTTGTTCTTTTTCTGATACAAACACCAACGTGAACCATCCTCCCTTCCTGTTCTTGCTCACACTATCATTCATCTATAACGTATCTATCTATAAGCCTGTCTGTCTTTTCCTTTCATGTTAAATCACAATGTGGTGTCTACAATAGTTCAAAGTTGTAGTTATATGTTTCTTGACTTGTCTGACAATGGTTAACTTTTGTTGCGTTTCAGAAGCATTCAGTTATTCTGACATTATGGGTAAATGTAAGCGTATGATTGTTCCTTCCTAATGCTTTAAACGGAGGGGGGCCAAGCAGCATTCTGTAGTTCAGTTGAAGCTAGTATGAGTCAATCAAATGGATAGGTTAAGTAAAGAGGAGGAGGAAAAGTCAGGATCACCGCAGTCATTACAATACATTGTATCAGTAGGAAAATAACTTGAGTGAACTGGCAGCTGACATTTTCAAAGTCTTCCCCTCGAGATCGTCCTTAATCAAAAAATTGATGTGAACAGACAATATGACGGCACAGATGAGAAACCCTGGACGACTACAGGAGTGATCAAGGGATCCGCTGCTCTAGCTTTCATATATGACGGCATACAGACTTAAATACAGACAGAGTTAAAACCTGGCAGTCCTGCAGCGTAAACACCATAAAGGTTACATATTGATTACTCTTACAACGAACAGCCGAAACAATGCGCTGAAAAATGCTAAAGCACTCATGAGCAAAACCTTTCACATTATGATCACTCATTAGCGCCCATCATTAATAGAAATATGAACTATGTATTAGTGGAGCTGTAAGTGTTTAAACAAAGAACCAATGCTTGGCATGACAGTCTTATTTCAGCATGTTATATGTTGTAAGCCTCTGAGGCACCAGGGTGCCCCTCAGTGGGTGGTCTTTTGCATCATCTGCCATCATCTGTGTTTTGTTTGAAGACCCCCCTTCGTGCTCCAGGTCAACCAGACACGAAGTGAATTAAAAAGTTCCACAGTAATGGCCCTGAGAAAGAATTGTGCAGCTAATTTGCCAAAGAGGCCTGCGATCAGAAATATTGATTATCTGAAAAAACCAGCACATACAAGAGCCAAAGCAGGTCTAAGAGCTGAGAGCAAAGGCTTCGCTCCCTCTCTCTCCCTCCATTAACAACGGACAGTTGTCTTGTCCCAACCTAATCCCTCCACTTTACACACAACCCATGTTGACATGTCTTGTATATCTGCTCTTAACTTTGCTCCTTTTTTTTTCCCTTGCTGCCCCCTACCAACTCAACTACACACACACACACACACATCAGTACCCGCCACCCTCACCTGTTCATGTGTAGAGGATAATCATTCCCTCAGATACCTGTCACCTCGCAACCTTTTATTTCCTTTTTTTTTTACACATCCTGAAAGGTGTCATTTGCCATTTGACAACCTAACAAATTACTGCCACAAGAACACACAGTTGCACACACACACACACACACATTCGGTCGACCGGTGGCATTCACTGTATCTCTTTCATGCATCGTTTTCCATGAGGATAAGCATGAGCAACCTTCATATTGTACCCTTCAGAGCTCTGAAGGCGGCGTGCCGTCAAGCTCATCCACGATTTGTCGTACGTTGGATGATTTATCATTTAATCATATGACACGAAAAGCTCAAAGGCAGAATATTATGCGCAACCCAGATAACCTTCTCCAAATGTGCGAGGGAATAAGTAATGTGATTACGAGGCAATTAGACACCAATCAGTGTGAGCTGGAGAGGCAGCCCTCGCCTAGAGTGCTAGTTAATGTGTGTGTCTCTGTGTGCGCTCCACTTGTGCGTGCCGGCTGGGTGTGTTATCTGGCCGCTGCCCACCTAGCACTCTGTGAGCTTCTTATTGGCTCTCTGAGCCTGCAGCCCTGTCACACTCAGACAGAGGAATCCTGGTCCTACTACCCTCAGAGCTAATGTGTTGAACTTCTGAACCCAGCAAGATAATATTTTTACCTCCATATAGGTAAAAAATAAGGGTGGTGTAGTTGGTTACATAATGACAACTTACTGATTGGCATTATAGGATATGATTGGCCACGGCATTATAGCCCACAAGCCAAAAAGTTCCAGATGGAGCAAGAGTATGTTAATTCTGGTTTGCAATCAGGACGCTGTAAGGAAAAGGACACGAAACTAAATAGATGCTGGTTCTTCCTCTGGGGAGCATGAATGTGCTTTAAGGTGTTACCAACCATCATATGATAATATGCAATATTTTATTTGCAAGTGGAAATTTTGATGTAAAGTGACAATAGAGTAGGCTCAGTCAAATGAATGGGGTTCATCATATATGTAATATTAAAAATGTGTGAAAAATGTAATATTAAAAAGTTTCAGACTGTAGACACTGCAGAAAAAGATGGGTTTTTTTTCATCAACAGTACTCCAACCTCCGGTGTGAAGTTATTACATTTTTGTTTTTCATTTTTTAATCTTGTTTACAAAGGGAGCAGAATAGGTAGGCTTGCATAGCGGGTATTGATTATGCTAATGATCAAATATTACAAAGGCACAGCTACTCGGGACCAGACATTCATCAAGTTATAATTTACAAGTTTGTACATCTAAAAGAGAATTTGCTGAACCTGACTTGTAACAACAAATGGAAACAAATGGGAAATAGTAAGAGAGGTTTATTATAGGAGTATGAATATGTTCTGGCATAACTTCTTATGTGGAAGTACAGATTTTTGTGTTAAAGAATAGGATGTGAGGTCACCACAGTCCTCTGGAGATCATGAATGGGCTGAGTCATGTTATTGGTAATCTGTCCATCAGATTATCGATGTGTCGCCTGTATAAGTGGACATTTAGACATTGATGGTACTAAAGGAAAGGTGAAGATGTGACAAATCATTGGATTCATTGTCCTGGGACCTTTAATATCAATATCACAAACCACAAAACAAATATACATTTATAAGTGTTCCCTTCCTGAATGGAGTCAGGGGAAAGACACAATGATGGAGAGACACACTGATTGTCTCCTCTGCTGCGCTTCGCCCCGCCTGCAGCAAACAGAGAGCAGGGGAGAGCAGAGCAACTCTGTGACTATAAATCACAGCAAAATGCAGCAGAGAGTCTCACACCGAGTTGAAATGAAACAAGTGCACATACATTAGGTAAATAATATAAATAAATGAACAAGTCCTCCAAATTAAAGGACCATTCGTAACCTGCACTCCAGAACAACTCAAAGGAGCGTAATATGCTGTCTGGTTAAGGTCTGGTTAGGTTTAGACATAAAAACCATTTGGTTGGTCTGGACAGTGCTTTCCTGCTGCTTTCTGCCATCTAACTAAACGATCTATCCATCATCCCTACCCACCTCCTCCTGATGAGGAAGTGTGAGCATTCAGTCCACTCGACAGACTGAGACAGTACACAGCAAAACCTGGCTGTTCAAAAAGATTGTTTTGTTCTTTTTCATCCATTATTACTAAAATAGGCCTGTAAGCGGGGAAACACGGTAACATGATCTACCCTTGATGTACTCCGAAAAATCATAACAATTCTATGAGCACACATTAAAAATGTGCAGTCACAGTGTCAAATCCTGTGAGTCCTGAGGAGTGAAAGCACCAGCTCCTATTCACTTTAAGGCTAGATTACCATTTAAGTCTTACACATAGGGCTCTATGAAATGTACCTCTTATCCATATGTCTATCCTTACAGTAAAGCTGTTCCTAGAACTAGTAATAGTATTCTTCTCTTTGCAACTCAACGAACTGCAATGATGCAACTCAATTTCAAAATCAGTCAGGATTTTAAAACTCTGGTACATCTGAAGCCACGTAAACGTAACGTGCAAAAGTACATATTTGTTCCATTCATTTTCTAGGCTATGTGACTGAGTTATTTTATGAAATATTGTGGCAAAGTAGGAAGGGTAAATGAGCTGCATTTATATAGAGCTTTTCTAGTCTTAAGTCATAGCGCTACAATACATGTCAACATTGGTACGCTGGATTATTCCTTTCAAACAAATCAGACAACACAAACTTTAAAATGAACCCAAACTTAAGTCGAAGGAATTAAATGTAGGAATTGTATTTTGCATTTAAGCGTACTTGCTTTTGAATCCTGACAAAGCCTCTGAATTCTGCAGCTAAGGTCGTGCTTTTATTTGCACGTTTTTATGTTGTAGCTCAGCGTGCATTCTGCCCTCCTCTCCTCCAGTTTTTCACAGCCGCCCACCTCGGGTGCCATCCATGCAGGTAGATTGATAGACAGCGTCTCCCATCCTTTGTGTTCACTCCACCTCTGCTTTCGCCTGGCAGCAGGTATCCAGCCTCAGTGGGGCGCAGGTGAGACTGCCTTTTCTGCAGATACAATGACACACATGTATAATTAATGGAGGGAGGGAGCATAGCGGTAGTTACAGCCAGTAACTGACATATTGACAGCCAGGTGTTCACTGAGAAACTCCGGTTCTTCCATGTCGTCTCTTGGAAACAGGCAGCGCGCTTGCCTTCAACATCTTTGGCGAAAGAGTTCAACGCTTGCAGATTTATATAAAGCATCTATCAGATATCGTGATTTGTTTGACAAGGTGTTTATATGGTGACAACGAAAATGAACCATGACCCCCTGTAGTTATTCATATCACTTTGTATCTTCCTCTAACACTTACAAACATTTTAGTTCAGGAGCAGGTGCTAACCTCCAGAGGCAACTGCCTGCATGATAATTAATTGTGTTTCCATGATAATCGTGGTCATAGCAGCCATATAGAGTAGCTATCATGTACATATGAGCCAACTCGAGAAAGAAATAAACCATAAACATGTCAGTCTGAACTTTTTTTAAAGAAAACAATCCTCATCTTTCTAGCTGTTGGAGCTCACAGCTGAAGCAATCTGTATGCAGTAGATGCTATATTTAGTTTTGTTTGTGGTGCTGTGCTGTAAATAATTCATGCATTATTAGAAATGCTTTAATATATTTTTTGTCTTGAAGAATGGTGGATGGGGGCAGTGGGTAATAACTTAAATGATATGTTTATATTTTCCTTGAAATTCACAGTGCACAGCATAAGTCAATATATCAGATTAGACTATGAAACCAAGTCAAAGCTACTGGAAAGGTTCCGATGTCCATTCTTACCATCTACACTGTCAACCACATAGAATTAAAATCTGTAGGATTTCCATCAAACCCAATTTATTGTAATGTAATGTATTCCATAATATATACTTCATTACATACCTCACTACATACTAGCTTGAATTGTCAGTGGCTGGATTCAAATGGCACACACCCTTGTGTATTCACAGGGAAAGATAGAGGAAGAGCTGTAGTGTCACATAATGACACAATTTATGAAGTTTATGAAGAATACATAAAGTTGTTATCATGGCTGAACAACTAAGGAAACGGTTGCTCCTGGTGACAGATGAAGGTGTAACTGTGTTTGGAATTCTGGGTTTATCTGTCTGATGATGATTTAGCTTCTGGGGTCAACAGCCAACATTTCAGGGGTTCCAGGATATACACATATCCAGATATCTGGGCCAAGACCTCCTTCCTTCTGTTTTTGGGTCACTGTTTACTGTCTGATTAGCAACTTGAGACGGTCATGACCACATTTCAGCTAATCTTTATAAACAGATATAGGCATGTGAATGCAGTTTCCAAGATTGCAGTTTGGACTACGTGTTCTGTTGTTTACCGCCAAAGCCTATTCGAGCGTGATTGGTCAGCGCTATAAACACAAACCAGATTGTATCCAGTAACAAACTCTTGTCCTGTTTCCTACAGATTGTGCATTCATATCACAGAAGCATCAAACCATCAAAGCTGTCAAAGCTGCTGTCAAAGCTGCTGCTGTTTAATTATAAGTCAGCAGAAAAAGATCATTTATGCCGTTGTGCATTTCTAAGAGAGAAAAAAAAAAAGAGTTTGAGTTGAGTTAAGGTGAGAATTTACAGCTGGTGTTGTTTCTGAGAGCAGCAATTAGACTAAAAAAGGTGGGTAGAACATATATATATATATATATATATATATATATATATATATATATATATATATATATATATGCTTATGAAAATGAAAAAGCCTTTGATTGCACAGCCACAGCCTGATGTCCATTTTGGTTTCATTTTTTTTAAAAGATTAAAAGGACACACAAAGGAGTCTACCCCTTTAATTAAATGTTCACATTGTGACATATTATCATCAGTGTCTGAATTAAACAGAAGGAGTTTTGCAAAGCGGAGTGACTCACACCAATAATTACACCACAGTCTGTGTCAGCCTGGCCACATAGTACCTCCGCGGTCAGTCGCCGTGGCGTTTATTATTAAAGATTAAAATCAGATTAAACTCAAATGGCTCCTTTTAGATGTCACAAGTCAATATCAGGATGTAGCGGCTCATTTTGAATATCTCTTTATTAAAAACATAGGCTCCTATTGTGTTTGCAAAGTGTAGATTTAGAAGTCAACATATATATATATGTGTGTGTGTGTATATATATATATATATATATATATATATTCTGTAGCTCACTATATCAGAGCTCCCCAGAGAGAACGTTTTCATTAGCGAAGCTCTGTCAGCTGGTTCTTCTTTTAATATTTTAAAATTTACTTTGGGAGATAAAGTTGTTTAATAAAATATCGTCATGTCTGGGTGACGATCATCAGCTAACTACACCTACACCTGAAATTTGTCACTTCTGTGACATTTGAAAACTATTTAAAACTATAAATACTTCAGGTTCATCACCATTCATCACTGGAAACTCTGCGTATATATTATACTGTCAACATTAAGGGGAGTTAAATCTGCACTTCTGTAAGTTCTGTAAAAAAAAAAATTTGGTAAGGATAATTAGCAGGACAATATACCGTGACACTGGTAGGAATGTGTACCGTCCACACCTACATCTGGTGTTATGTATTGTTTGTTGGATCTTGTCATTCTGGATCAGTCGAAGCTTGGACAGGTTGTACAGCCTCACATCAGTCCATCATTCAGTGTAATTATGATGTATTTTCCAAGAACCTGCCTGAGAAATAAATATGCAAAGACAAAATAATAATAATAATAATAAGATGGAAACCAAATGAATTTGTCACAACATATTGAGATGTTGGGGGTTCTTGTGTTTTATGACTTCCTGTTTTATTTTGAAATTTTACCATCCTCTCATTTCAGGTTTGTAAATGTTTGTCTTGCCTTGAAAGAGTGATTTTCTGTTGATACTTTTTTTGTTAATGCTTTTGCCTTTTGTACACTTTTGTATAATAGTATAAATATATTATTTTATAGCCTTTTGATTTCCCCTCGTTGTGAA
Source organism: Pampus argenteus (assembly GCA_036937835.1). NCBI lineage: Eukaryota > Metazoa > Chordata > Actinopteri > Scombriformes > Stromateidae > Pampus > Pampus argenteus. Next base: position 21,804,688 of record CM072869.1, read on the forward strand.
TGACTTTGAGTTCATTAGTTTTGTATATCATAGAGGGCTTTTTTTTTTGGTATATTAAATAAATCTGCTTAGTGAAACCTCTACACCTGAGTCCTGTTTGAGTCCCGGCCTGACAGAATTATAAATGACATTTACTATAAACAAAATGTTATATATAAAAACTGAGGCAGAGATGAAATAGTTTACATATCACTTCCTTTCTGGGAAACTATAGTAAGTAACATCATTTTTTTTTTCAGCATCCTATGACGTAAATGCATGTACGGTAGAACAGATCACTACTATACACTGAAGGCTTACTGTATTGTGTTTCGGGGCTTGTGGTGTAGAACTCAGCACGCGCTGCTGTTTTCTCTGATGGATGATCTGCAAACGTGCTACTCGGTAAAAGAAAGAGTTAACATCAACTGTGAAATTTATTTTGAAGAATATCTTGCAGAACAGTTTTTACTCATTCCAGTCACATCAATATTATTCGCATGTGTTAAACCAGGTTCACAAATATTGTGTGACGTTTGAGCCTAACATATGGATATATATGTCTACACATTGACACACACTACATGCTATCACGCAGAGAGTAAACCATTAAGTGATGAATAAGTCATGACAGCTCTGAGCCCCACCGAGCAGGCAGACAGCAGCTGAAGCTATGTCACGTTACAGATGGTCACATGTCAAAATGATGTCACTCCTTTAATTAACGGAGTTAAATAGATAGATAGATAGATAGATAGATAGATAGATAGATAGATAGATAGATAGATAGATAGATAGATAGATAGATAGATAGATAGATAGATAGATAGATAGATAGATAGATAGATAGATAGATAGATAGATAGATAGATAGATAGATAGATAGATGTTGTTGTTATCCTCCACCTGCTCCACCACTTCTCCTCTGATGCACTGTGAAACTGTCCCCTGGACACAAAGGGTTACTAATCAATGCAGTACTTTGGAAAAAGCTAGAAGTCAAAGTTTAAACTTTCTCCTCCTCCGTTTGTCTCATCTTCTTTTTCTCATTTTCCTCTGCCACCTCATTTGGTCTCTGTTTATCTCATTTATTCCCAACCGGCTCAGAGAAGAAGTATTTGTGACAGCAGGCTGTCCCTCTTTGGAAGACGCCTCTTGGCTGTCAACAGGATTAAGTTAGTGTGAATTATTAATGATAGAGGAGATGGAAGACAGATGTTTAATGTCCTGAGCACCTATATCTGCCTAAAGGCCGCTGCACATAAGGCCCTGTTCCTGTGACAGTATGCTTAGAATTCAAGAGGATGGAAATAACAATTAAAGAAAACACATCAACCACAAAAATATGGAAATGACAGAACAACTCAGGAATAAAGCAAAGTCATAACAGCCTGAGTAAAAGCATCAACCTTTCATTTTCTGTCACAAATTTTAGGTCTGTTGACAAGTGAGAGTCAGAGATGAAAAATCTGCCAATATATATAAAAGAAAGAGTTTGAGTGCCACATTTACCACATTACTGAGGTAAACAAACCTTTAACAGCATCAGGAAACACCAGTAACTAAGATTTATCACGAGCTGTGCCTTTAACACCCGGCTCCTGTAGTCCGTATCTAGACGAAGCCCTTTAATCCAGAGAGGTGACATTTTAAACATTAAAATTTAATCAACATGTAGTGGAAGTACAGCAGCAAAAAAAAGGAAAGAGGAAGTTTGACATTAAAAACATAAAAATCTGCTGGATCTAACTCATTTAGATTCTGAAACTTCATATTAGCTTCAGATAAACTTTTAAATCCTTTTTTTTTTTTTTTTTTTTTACACAGAATTTTTGGACCCCATCACTTATATTGTAAGTTAATTTCCTTCATGTTCATTTAGGCACATGACTGTTGTTTTAGAAACATTGTGAACTTGTCCTTTAAGGCATTCATACAGTTCCTGTCTGTTGTTACAGCTCCAGGAATTCATTCATTGGAGTGTGCTGTGCTAGTAGGGACGAGTGGAGCATGAAGCTGAGCAGGGATGAGGTGCAGGATACAGAGGTCTGGTCACTTCTTGGCTGCTGCTCACCTCCATCCAGCATCCATCTGTAGACTCTGAAGCCTCCACATTAGTTGACTGACCGTTACAGGAGTGTAATGCTAAATTGATTATTGGTTAACGTTAGGGAAGAGGCCATGGTTAAAATCATCAACCTGATCATGTAACCTGACCCAGACCTCCAGGTTAAAGTAAAGGTTATTTTTCTTTTGCTTATTGGAACATCCGTAAAGGATGAGTGAAGTTAAACAGCTCGTAAGTAGAAATCCTGCAGTGTCTCAGCTGCTTTCGCTTCATCTGAATGTTTTCTCATTCGGCTCGTTGAGTCATATTTCTGTGACATTCATTTGGAACATTATTATGATGCATCTCAAAAAAAAAACCAAAAAAAAACTGAACATGACGAAATATAAAGCCCGCTTGAAACACTGTGGGAGCACAAAATAAAAGTTTTCCTAGATGTGTGCTCATATTCTCCAGTTCTTGATCCAAACCAGAAGGTTTTATTGATTTGTGCAGAAAATAAAACACTCATGTCCCTGGCAGGAAGACTTCCCATCTCTCCTACTTACCTGTAACATGTCTAGCACGGGTGCACCCGTTTACCTTCCAAACCTATTTGCACCAGATGGAAATCCTTTTTGCTTATGGCTTCAAAGAAACATTTTACCCTGGAGAGACTTTCAAGTCTCACCAAATGTACAAAGCCAAAAGGAAGCCTTCTTTAACCCTCTTAGACAAGACAGGAAACAGGCCTTGTAGTAGACTGAAAATAATATCTAATGTTCTCAGTGATTCGTTGATTTATGAAATGATCATCAATTTATCATCTGACAGTCTGATAATAAATAATAATATCCTAAGACTCCTAAGTCACTCAAAGTACTCTCTCTCTCTCTCTCTCTCTCTCTTGAATGAATTTCAATTGATTAGACAAAAAGAGAATTTTTTTCCCACTCTGTATTATTACTGCTGTAGTTAATATATAGTTGGAGCATCTTTAAGGAACTTCAGTTTTAAGTTGTGAAAGTTGCTGCTTGATTGCAGCACATACTTTCACCTTAAATCCTACCTTGGCATGATTTCCTGATTTTCAAATAGTTGTTGGTCCCCTGTGTGTGTGTGTGTGTGTGTGTCTCATTTTCTCTCTACATGCCCACATTGTGTTAATATATTTCAGAGGTGCATTCACACAGAGTAACCATTCATGCTTGAGGGCTAAAACTAAATCACTCCTCAGCACCGGAGGACTCTACCAGACCTTTGCTGCTTTGTGCTGTGATGCTGACAATAAGCCAAGTTACGTTCTGTAACAAAGACAAAGACAATCATTGTGAAAAACATTACATTTAGCACGTGAGGGTTTTTTTTTTATATATATTCTCCATGAATCTGAAATCAAATCATTCAACATGTAGCAGCCATCTGGCTGACTATCAATGAGTTCTAGGTAGCAACAAGTACATAGCCTCATGAAACCATGATGTGCCTTTTGATACACCATTTATTCGCTATCAAATGCATGAGTCTTCTGTCTGATCAGAAATGCATTGTGTGTATGTGTGCACTGTAGTGTGTTGAGAGTCATAATCTCAGCATAAACAGATTCCACTTCAGCGTTGGACAGGAAAGAAGAGCAGACCTGGAGCATCTTTTTTGTTCCTGTGACTCACTGTTTTTTTTTTAAATTATTATTAACATGGTCATCTTTCGGCTTTATCTTTCTAAGCATGTCCTCTCCGCTGAATGCAGGGGCTGTAATTTCCATGTCAATACACAACGCTGGAGATGTCACATAAGTGTTGAGATGAGATGAAAACACGAGAGGCTCAAGTACGCCAGAGAGCTTTGGTGTGGGTGCATTGTGCTTCGACCCCCAGGCTTCACTTTGGCCGTCATCATCCTTAACAGGGTTTTTTTTTTTCATCCATATTATGAACCTTTGTCTGTACTAACTCCAGCTTACAGCAATGAAGTTGGTGCGCATCAAACGTAGACAGCTGCCATGATGATGAGCAAAGATGAATTTTCACAAAAGTGCTATGGATTTTTCTCTCCGCTTCGCGTCAGTACCGAGGGGCTGCTGTTTTAAAATTCAATTCACCTGAAGCCTGCAGAAAAATAAACAGCCTTTCATGCCTGTCAGCACCGAGGACCCCCCGAAAACATTTACAAACCCCCAACGGAGCTCATGCTGTATTCATAATGTGGATCAAATGTGGACTATTGCTCGTCCCCTGACTTTGCCTTTAAAGTTTGATTGACAAGTTCATTCACAGGCTTGTGAGACTTGAATGTCAAAGTGACAGATGTTATTGTTGAGTATTTTGTTCCACACATAGAGGAGTAGATCTCGAGTAGTCGGTGGCTTTTCTTGTGTAAAGAAAGTGTTGAGTGACAACAAAATGTTAGACTTTCATGTATTTGTTACCGTGCGTGTCTGTGAGTAGTTTAGCCAGTAACATCTAGTGCATATACTCTCTGGATTCTGTTTGATTCGTTTGATTTGTCTTCTTCTTTCTGACTTACAATATTCCCAGAAGTTAAAGGAGGTGGCAACCAGACACTTGTTTATGTTCGTTGTGGCATCACATGGGTTAAACCGAGTATGCGTAGATGACATACAGCTAAATGTTTTGTTCATAACATGTGTGATATATATATAGAATCATTCTTTGGTGTTGAATATTTAAAGACACTCCCACCTTTTAAGACACAGTGTCTTTTTTTTCCGTATTTTTAAGCAGACCTTTAGTGTTGTGTTTTTGGTCAACCCCGGTGCATTTTAACAGTAAAGGTCCCAGGTCAGTTGAAAATGACCTGCTCACTGGGGGCAGCAAACACAAACACACCATTGAGCAGCCGCTCCAGACATAGGTGTATATATGTATAGTGTATCCTTTCCCCTCATTCCTGAGCAATGACAATAAAACAAGGTATTTCCCATAATGACATGTAACAGCGCCATCTCCAGCTCTTTATCTAGAAGCTACTAAATACAGGAAATGCAACCAAACTTCATGAGCCACGAGGCTTTGTTGTAACACAAAATGTTAGAACAAAAAATGATGACTGTCTTTATTTTTCCTACTGTCCAATATCCATGCCACACTTTGGTTTTTTTTTTATGAACACGTTCAATTGAAGAGTCTCTTGAAGGCCTTGATCTTCAACTTCTTCACGTTGACACAGACGAGCTCCTCCTGCCTGTAACCGCGATTAGTCTGGAGACAGAGTGGAGTAGCTGTGTCACTTAAACCCTGTGGAGACTGTAAATGCCAAACTAAGCGTGCCATTTAGATCGCTGTCTGTTCACCGGCTCTGCGTCTAACCTGCTGCTCAGACGTTCTCACACACACACACTTTTCACCCTCACATCACTATTCTGTTTGCCTCACAATCACACACACACGCCAAGCCAATGGAGTCAACATTGTCAGGGAGGGTCAACTACCTGGTCAGTAAGCTCTGTCTCTCTCTACCCCTTGACCCTCGCTTCAATCATCAGCTGGAGGATCGATATGCTGACAACAGTAATGTTGATATGTTTATAGGCTTCTCACATCATGACGTGCTTTAATATATTGAATATGATTCAGGAATGAATGACTGACAGCGACCACTAACTCTAAAAATGTACGTATATATTTATTATAATTATTATTAAAGATTTCCCAAGACTGTGTATCTGTGTTTCCATTGCTCCCTTTTAAAGGGGCAGTTCACCCAAAGTGAAAAAAAAAAAAGTGTTGTGGAGCGGTATCTATCCATCCAGATAGTTTCGCTTAGTGTTGGTATATCTGCTGTCACTCCAATACAAACACAAAATAAATACATTTTCAGAAATCATGATAAGATAATACACACATCTTCTACCAAAGTACACCACAGTTTATTATTATATGCTATATTGCACCTATTCATTGCATTTTAAAAGGAAGGTAGCAGCAGGGTGAGGTCCAAATCAAAGTAAAGTTAGTTTAAAAAAAAACTGTGACAGATATTAACGACTGAACTCTGCAGCTGATGATGATGATTCATAAACACATTAGTGTAGTGTGATGTCTGTGTGTCAGATATTTTATCTTATCTGTTCATTATCTGTGCATATCTGAATAATGTATTCATATTAGTTTACATACATAATATTAACTGTATGATTTGCTATCCTTTACCTTGCTGTAAGAGCTGTATTGCATATGTTTACCATTTTGATGCTTTTATTATGAAAAAGCTGCAGAACATGTGCCCCGACCATCTGGATGTATATATTTATACATTCCTCTGTGATTTTTAGTTGGTAGATCACTTTTATAGATAAAATCCACATAAAGACAGTTATTTCAATTATGTGCCCCCAGTATGACTTATGTGTAGATATGGTCTTTATTTTAGATACAGTCTATATTTGATTCTGAAAAATAATTTTGATGATTTGCAAGTCCATTACTTTACCAAAAATATTGTTTTGCTCCTGTGTGATTCATATCAATAGCGAACAGAAATCAGGGACACTCCTCACCCCCTTTTTTCCCCTGCTTTACCTGCTACTGCTGCTCTCCTGATGTTAAGATCGGGCGCCTCTCATCTGCTCATCGGCTGGCTTTTTGCTTGATAATCTACAGGAGAGGATCGCAGGGTTGGCTTTGTCTGGAGATTTGTATAAGCCCAGGAAGCGAGGACCTCCGACTATCACCGCCATCACCATTTCCTGATGGGAACAGAGAAAGAGGGAGAGAGAGCAGTGATTTGTCTCTTTCTTTAGGGTTTGATCCTGGTGAAAGGGTGTTTTAAGACCAATGAAAAATGCCAATTGCTCCACCTTAATAGCACCCGACATTCACAAAGGCCTAGACCCTGCTGAGAATCCAACTATTGTGTATTTCAAAGAACTACTTCATGTGGGGAAAGTTAATGTTGGACATTGTGCCTGCCTTGTGTGACTCTGAAAATACCAAGTATCCGTCCAGAATTTTGAGTACCTGTGTACCGAGACGTTGAAAGTGCAACATGAAGTCTATTCTTCTTCCCGATGTGAGTGGAATGGTTGTGTTCATGCAGCGACAGTAGAGCAGCTTATGAAAGTGCGTCTCTTGTCCTCGCCTGCTCAGACCGTCTCTTTCAGAGCTTTCCTTTTGTGAAACAGTTTTCATCTAGATGACATTTAAATGCACATCTCAATATCCATCTCAGATATCTCCATGGGAAAATGACTTGGCTCTGTCTCCCGACTCTGAGTTGTGGATACAAATCTGTAAAAACATGTTCTCTCTGTCCACCAACACTAAAGCTATCAACAGAACCCACATCACACACGGTAAATGTTTAAAACGGGATTGGGTGACACAGACACCTGTCCACAATGCATTCTGGGTAACACGGACAATTATTTTCACACAACCTGGTCCGTCCTCCACTTCACTCTGGATAGCAGCAACTGAGGTCCTGAGCTGCAGAATCCCATGATCCCTGTTACTCTGCCTGCTGGGAGATATTCCAACTAAATACACAAACTCATTATTCATTTCTCCAACTATCGCTAAGAGAACAATCTTTCAGAACTACAACTCTAGAAGCTCTTGTCACATCACTCACTGTATCTAATCTGTACCTACTCCTACATGTCGCATCAGAAACACTAACTGTTGTACTGTCTTGTCTTAATGTCCTAATGTCTGTCTGTTTTACCAAAAGACACACGTCTTGGAACGTAGACCGACCGGTACAACACTCACATCACAGCTGATGCTGCGCCGATCCGCCTGTCAACCTCAAGCTCCGTCTTTTTCTCCCCCAACATACTTGAAACTATTTTACTTTGGGGCAGCAACAATCTCTTGTTTGTTCCTTCCAACATTGTTACAAATCACTGTTGGATAACTGGTCCTGTCATTCTTCTTAAGAGGACAGTTTGTGCCTCAGACCTGCTTCTGGCTCCATAGCAACAGATGCTCAGGGGGTACTGTAACTTAGAGCCACCGCTATTGTATTGTTACATTATTCATGCTCTACGTTGAGGATATGATTGAAATAAAAATGTGGAATTTAAAAAAGATGTTATGTTTGATAAGGTTTATTAATACACCAGTCACCAGTTTATTTCAGTGGGACTCGTTGAGAGAAAGCAGCACATCACACATACAAGCCTGCGATGGAACCGCGATGTATTTTAAATACATATACCGTATGCTTCTTTAAACCACATGCATTCTACATATAGTCTGAGGAACAGCGCTCAGTGTTTTTGTACTGTAGTTGTTCTATTCTTATACACGTGGGGGTGACTCTGTTGTTTGTTGCTGCAGCCGCCCAGTCTTCCCTGGAGGATCAACAAAGTTTCACCTAATCTTATCAAACCGAGGTCTGCAGCCATCACTGTCAATTCTCTGACAATACAGAGAAGGACACGACAGGGGATATTTCTTCTTCTACTTATTCTTTTTGTTGAGTTCACGAGGGGCTTTCAGTTCCTCGTTAGCCATTGGTAGCCTGCTCCAGCTGTTATATCAATGTCAGAAAAACAGCTCATTACCACCGTTGATGTTGTCATCTGACCTGACTGACACGCGGTTCAGGAAGGAAGCAGTGTATGGGCTCAGAAGGACAGGAAATGCATGTATCCAATCACTAATCCTAAATGAACTACACCTATATTTAAACATATACAGTATCTAATTTCAATCGTGAACTCCAAGCAAAAATGCATAATCGAAGACGTCAGTGGCTTGTTTAACCGAGGATAATTTTTTTTTTTTAAAAGCCTTTTAGAGTTGGTGAGTAGGAAGTCTGAGGCTCTTTCCTCATCTCAGGTCACGGCATCTTTCATCTCAGATTTGTGATGGCGACAAAACAGCGGAAATAGATTCAGAAAAGCGAGATGAAACCTTCCTTCCAGTCGGCTTTGACTCCCGAGACCTTCACAGTGGGGGTGAGTGATAGGTGGGTGACACAGTGAGAAATGCTCCCTGATGGAGAATACCTAATGGAACTGACACACAGTGGAGCCACGGGTTTCGTCAGGCAATTGCACAGCACAGAGAAGCCTGGCGTGCCTCCACATAGAGACAGAGCCATCAGTGCAGAGCAGAAACTGTGCCATGTGTCTCTCTCATTCCTCAATCCCTCACAGTCAGTTCTTCTCCAGATCATTTCTTCTCTTTCATTTCTTGATCTTCTTCCCTCTGTGAGTTTGTCAACCTCCATCTCTCAATCTGCTCCACTTCTTTCTGACCACACAGCATCATTTTATTTTATTTTTTTTTGTTTTTTATCAGAAAGCTGATGTGACTGCACTGACCTACAGTAGTCACGAGCATGTGGTTAATACAGTAAGCTACAAACAACTCAACAAAATCACTATAAAGTGTTCTGGCTCATGTCTTCAGGGGGGCGGTTTGTTTTCATACGCATTTTTAATACAAAGCACATTGACTTTAGCTGTAATGAAATGTGCTACAGGCCAGATTAATAAAACATTCTCAAGAAGTAACTTTGCCTCGGGCCAAACTCTCAGTCAGTTTGGATAAAGCGTTGTGGTAGCTGAACACGATGTTTACTGCATTGGCAGCTTTAGTCGTTCGTCTGCTTCTACACACGATGCGTTCAGGCACAGCAGTGAGTCACATTTACAAGTAAAATGTGAGCCGACAGTATTTACAGGAGTTCTCCTGTTTTTTACAGCTAAAGCAGTCATGTTAAAAAATAGTTTGGCCTTTAAACATGCTTCACAATTTGAGCTAGGCAAGATCGTTTTTTTTTACGTGTCATTGCATTCTGGAGTGTGTCACCTGAGACTTCTTGATGGCACAAAAGCACGAGCCGCAGTCTGAGTGTTACAGCTCGGGCAGCTATAGCATGAAACAACAAGAGAAGCCTTTTCATTGAGTTCACTACTGCTCCAAACAATCATGCTGAGCAGCTCCTCTTCATTCAGACATTACATTTCTTCCATGCACATGGCTCCACAGACAATATACTGTATGTGTTTCCTACTGTGTCATAGAAAATGCTCTGATTAGCTTTAACTAGCCTGTGTCGCCTCCTTGAGGACAGGGCATTGCTGGGGATACATGTTTAGGAGGACTGAAGGCTGCTCTGCTAAGATGCTACACTAGTAAAGTCAGTAAATCTGCTCAGAAGAGTCATAATGACAAATCAAAGTGAAAAAGTTTTTTTTTTGTTTTTTGTTTTTTGGGGGGGGGGTTCCTGTTAAATGTTAATAGCAACATGCATGCGCAGATATTGTAGGAATAATCAGTAGTCATTAAATGGACTTCAGTGTAGTTGCATACACACTGGTAGCTGTAAGACACTAATTTCATTCTCTCCTTTATCAAAACATGCTCCCGTTCCACCTTTCTGCCAAAAAGGGGAATAACATATCGTGACAATGTTCATTTTCACATGTTGTATATTTTTATTTATTTTATTTAAAAGATCAATCTTCATAAGATTCCAAACAGGTTTGACTCCAGCGACAACACTAGCTGCTCAAACAGTGAAGCTAAACCCCAATAAATGAGCAGGGATTATTAGGGATACATATACACACATATACAGTATATATATATATATAATTAAGCGTTCTAGGGGGGAAAAAGTGAAAACAATTGGACTTCCTTTATACATTTTGAGTTGGTGCAGTGTTAATGTTCTTCCAGGAGAGAGGAATCTGGATTGCCACACATATCAGCATGCAATATTCATACGCTTGTGCCATATATATTGCATATAAATTATGCATGGGTTATGTCACCACCTGTAATGTTGGAGAGCCATCTAAGAAAATACAAAGCGTTAATCATTCCTGCTCATTCCTGCATGTCTTATCTCTCTCTCTCTCTAAAGTCTCCTTGACTTTTATGTGTGTTTGTATCATCAGGGAGTGCATATCACTTACCCATGCTGATACACAAATATGAATCAACGTTATAGCTATAGTGGGGACATATGTAATAAGAATCATGTGTTGTTGCTCAGAAGATATGTGTAGCTCATTTATTATGGAACTGGATGAACGTGGAAGAGAGCAGGATGGCTAAATGGGAGCTGTGGTCCTTAAACCCAACGAGAACATGTCGATTATGAACAAATCATTATAATCTATTATTATTTTTCATAATGAAAAGCTACCCAAATTTATACAACTAAAAGAAATCAATCCAAATATTGTTTGTGGAAAACATAAGCTTCTGACTGTTTAAAAGACCAGTGGAGCCAGACCATAGTTTTAATTAAGACATCTGAAACAAAACAATAATTGTATTAAATGATTGAATTCACTTTGCTGAATATTGTTTATGTAATTAATTTTGTCACTTTAAAATCTCTTTCATGTCCAGAAAAGAGAACCTTGCCAACTATTTTAGCCTGATAACAGCATGTTAGCCTGGATCAGTCGAGCCTCATTTGAAGAACAGGGCAGTGCTATTTTACCATCCAGTATTCAAGCTCTACTATATGTTAGTTAAGCAGAAGAAAAGCGATTTTGTCCAGTGTGCTATAGTCATGCGTGAAATATGCTTCTATTGTTTTCATGTAGTCCGATTTATTTGAAGCAACAGTGACAACATGTCATTTTATTATTCTTATAAAAAGACACTGCGATTGAACATCCATCAAAGCGAAGGCAGCATAGTGGGTTCCTGAGAGGATCATTGTTCTTTTTTTTTTTTATTGTTTTTTTTTTTTATTTGTTTAATTTATTATTTGTTTGGTCTATAAAATGTCAGAAAACAGTGGAAAAATACGCATCACAACTGCTCAGAGGGTAGAGTAATGGCTTTAAAAAACAAATATATTTAGTTTAGTTTACAAATGTATGAAACAAATAAAAGCAGCAAATCCTGAAATTGGAGAAGCTGGTTGGCATTTTTGCCTGAAAAAGTATTTTTCTGCCATTAACAAATACATTCATTGTTTTTCCAAGGTCTGAAATACTAGTGTGTGCGGTTGATGACATCTCGTGAATGATACTTGTCTTTTTTTTCTTAAAATTATAATAAAGTACAGCAAATATAATGTAAAACGTACTTGGCCACAAATTTTAGATTATCACCCTATCACCTTCAATGATCAGTGGTATCATAACCTTGATCAGAAATTAAAAGTAATGTACATTTGATGTTTTGTATTTATGTGTTACAGGTAAGGTATAATAACCTTTCTCTCAGGTAACCTTGGTTTAGTTGTGTTCCTTTCTCCACCTTTTTATATTTTACATAATCCTTCTCATGTGTGTTCATTGAAATGTAACAAAGCAACCTATAGACAGTAGTTTTGCTGTTCATATTCTGTAAAGAACAGGGCTCGTCCGGGATTTGAACCCGGAGCCTCTCGCACCCAAAGCGAGAATCATACCCCTAGACCAACGAGCCAACTAGTTCTCAAAAAAATCACCTCGAGCAAGCACTTGGCGACGGGGGCGAGGAAAAACTTCCCTTTGAAGGGCAGAAACCTCGGGCAGAACCAGGCTCTTGGTGATCGGCCATCTGCCTTGGCCGCCTAACCCTATAGCCCTAACCCTATAGCCCTAACCCTAACCACTGAACCTCTGTGAGTGGGTCCCACTTATAACCTCCCGTTTGATGTCACATAGCTTTAATAAGTTAAGGAATGTGACATCATGTTCTGTATGACATTGTCGATTTTGTCCCCCGTTATGTTTTAAAAGCACAATTTGCTAAAAATGTAGTGAACAATAGCGAGCACCAAGAAATGTTAATAACAAATGAGAACGCTTTGTGTATTTGCATGATTACATACAATGCAATGTAAATATATAGAAGAAACAAAATAACCCATCCAGCCTACTGATTCTAAAATGACCCAAACATATGATCATTTTAACAATTCATGACACAGTTTTGTTTTTCTTTGGTTCTCTGTCTGTGAACATTTCAAACAGACACACTGAGTCAAGTTTGTGACATTGAAGAACGAAGCCAGGTCTTAAGACGTCTTCACTAATCTTGAAATTCATCAATGAATGTGTGTGTGTGTGTGTGTGTACATGAACAAACCAACCAACAAAGGTGAGAAACCTATAGACAGTAGTTTTGCTATTCATATTCTGTGAAAACCAGGACTTGTCAGGGATTTGAACCCAGGACCTCTCGCACCACAAGCAAGAATCGTACCCCTAGCCACATTGAAGGCTCTGTCCACCAAGAGTTGCAGATAGATAGATAGATAGATAGATAGATAGATAGATAGATAGATAGATAGATAGATAGATAGATAGATAGATAGATAGATAGATAGATAGATAGATAGATAGATAGATAGATAGATAGATAGATAGATAGATAGATAGATAGATAGATAGATAGATAGAGTATGACCGTACATATGTTACAGTATGTTACAGTATATTTAAATGTGTGTAGTATATATTAGCAACACCTCTGTCATATCTGATATCTGAGTGTCTGGCTTTACGATGTTTTCTCAGCTAATGTTGACACATGAGGAGCTGTAAAGAGTAGCAGCAGCAGCAGCAGCCAAGCGTAGATCAACATGTCCACAGTCACAGCTTCAACTAGTGGCTGCATACTGTTGGATCGCATCATTTGTGTGTGTGTGTGTTGTTTCTGGACATGGAAAAATAGAAATTAACAAACAAATAAAATTAACAAACTAAATATTATTATCATCATTAGCATAAAACCTTTAATGTTACAGCTACACACACACACACAGAGAGAGAGAGAGAGAGAGAGAGAGACATTACAACATGCAAATGCAGGAAGAAACACATAAACCTGAAGTCATTTAAATTTTCCTGGGGGTGTTTAGTCTCGCTCTCTCTGTCTGTTGTGTATGTGTGTGTGTGTGTGTGTGTGTGTGTGTGTCTCAGTCACAGTGTTGAATACAGTATGAAGGGGTTAGATTTTTGACTGCGACAAGGAGATAGGCAGATAGTGACAGATGAGTTCCTTAGAGTGGGCTCACAACCACAAACACTCACACTCACACACACTCAGCACACAAATGCAGAATTCATCTATTCCTTATCGCAATCTAGCCCGTCACCAGGCAACATTTATTTATATCTTCGTGTCTCTCGGTGATGAAATGCTGCTCTGGATGGCCTATCTCTGTCCAGGGAAGTGAAACTCCTGAGAGAAACAGCCATCACTACCAAGCCAGACAAGGTCACTGAGTGAGAGGGAGAGAGAGAGATATTTGTCAAAGAAAATGAAACCAAGAAAGCCATTTTTAACACTTCGTGGACTTGATGATGGAGCTCAACCGGGCCAAACCGGGGTCCTTTATTAAAGGCTATGATGTGATTGGAGGGTAATGTATGACCTCCATCCAGTCATCATCACGAGACCGTTTACATATCCCCAGCTAACAGTGTGGCCTCATTCCAGTCAGTCGCACTTCCAACGTTGTTCCAGAAAAAATATTCATAGTCTCCAAAGGATGAATAGATTTGTTACACCCTGATCTTTTATTTAAAGCCACCGCCAGGTTATGCTTGACTTCCACAGTGCTTAATGAAAAATAATGGTGAGCTGTTTAGAAACCTTTGTGGATATAATATTGTCATGTTTTTGGGTTGTTTTTTTAGATTCATGGTACCCAGATGATGAATCTTGATGACTTTAATGACCTGTCACGGCTTCTATCAGTTCAGTCTGAACTTGTTTGCCTGTTGGGACTGATCTCCCTGTAATAACCACTTGTTTTCCACACAGTCTGTTTTTAAAGGATGGATTCACAGTTTTTTAAATCTGTTTGAAAACAACAGTCAAGTGCTCTTGTTTTTACTGAAGATCCATTCGTAATGCACTTTTGATGGGCGCCAGTGTCCAAATGAGTCAAATCAAGCAGATATCGTTCAACGTCATGTTTCTAAGTGTTAAAGTTCCTCTTTTTCTTACTTATACTTCCACCACAGCTCAACAGGAAAACACAAACACTTGATACGAGTAACTCAGACTGATGAAGCCTCATATAAGCTTCAGATAACATAAACACACTCCATCACATTGAAAGCACATTTGAAAAGGACCTTTAAGCAGCCACTATCAACAGGAGGGATGATTACAGTGAAGAAAACCCTCTCACACTGTTCACATGGACACCTGACCGGTCACAACAACCTGACCGTTGCTAAGGGCTTGCTCAGAGAGGTCTCTGTAGAGTCTAAGGTCTAGACCTGCTCTATATGTAAAGTGTCTATATATAAATAAAATTGACCTGTCCTTTAATTTAAAGCCCCTACACACCCATAGTCCATTGTCGCCTGGTTAGACATCTTCTCAGTGACAGTCTGGGCATGTACAGACTGCACCTACTTTTTTGTTGACAACTTTCACCATTATCATAAAATAAAAATAAATTGTGTTGTGCTATTGAGTCCACTCAGCTTCTAAGCTTTTCACTCAGCACATTGATGCTCACCAGAGGATGAACCCTTTCCATACTGAGCACTCCATGAGCTTTCCTTACCTTCTTCTCACAATAAAATATGACATAATCCAGCAGACCCTATGCTGTAAACATATTCAACTCCCACATAGATAAACTGCTCCTGATTTTTAATTGAGTTAAATAACAAGAAAGGAAGACGCTCTGCAATAATTAACTGACATTTATTAATATAAGCAATAATCATGAATGACGTGAGATGTGGAAGTCAGTATGAGCGGAGTGGCTGATGGGGAAGTGGGAAACATAGAGAACAATGCAAAATGAACAAGGCTTGATGCGTGGAGGCTCACTGAAATCTGTGCAGGGGGGGGCGTAAATAGCTTTTATGTCCACTGGCCAGGTGTTCCCAGTTAGAGTGATGGCACCTCACTGCTACTCAGCCAAGCACCTGCAACTCACATAACAACACGCACACACACACAAACCAAAAGGAGCTCTGGGATTGACAGATGTGGGCACAACAAGTGAGCATATCTCCTCAGAGGACTTGCAGACTGACACTATGGGAACATTTCTTGAGACTTACACTCACTGACTCACTGTCATATCACTAATTAAAACTGCTGGCTGTCACTTATTTTGTGAATCATCCAATTTGCTTGTTCACAAGTTTCAAATCTTGCATTGTTCATATCCATGGTTACTAGCTTTCTAGTCTTAGTACAGCATGAAACCCGTCGTCAGAACTTCGTACCGCAACGCTCGCATGCATGTGCATCCTCCTGTGCATGCGTGGGACAAACGAAAAACACCAGTAGTGGTATAAAACTCCACAGGGACGATATAAAGCTCAAAGTTATGGTATAATGTGAGGTCTATGCTGTGTGATGTTTGCTCCAGGAAGGACAGCTTTCAGAAATACACTGTCCATTAATGCCCCTGACTACCGGGAGACGAGAGCGAGTGAGAGCAATGCAAGCGGAAAAAAAAGTTCTGTTATGCTACTTCATAACCCCATCTATAATGGTCATACATAGTGGCTTATGGGAATATAATCACGAATCAATTAAAAACGGGGGTACCTACTGTATGTATCTGTATCCATGGTGATGGATGTTTCTGGCTTGCAGTGGAGAGTGGCAAATATATCCTGCAGTTTAGCTGTTTATTTCTGTCTTCGCCTTTCATACGGAGTGGGCAGGGTTCAATTTGAGAAAGGACTTTAGTGTGTGACTTTACTGGTGAGTGGTGATCAAGGGAATTTTAACATCCATTTTCTGTGTTATCCCCGGTCCTCTTGACCTACAGTGGCCTGTAAATGAGATATTCAGTAAGGTTACATTTACACAAAAAAAAGAGGAATAAGCTTGGTTATTAGAGCAGAAGTGAGTTTACACTTTACTTTATTCCTAATGAGGTCAGTACTGCTCTGCCAGGCTTCTGCTGCAAACCGCTTCATCTATACATGTGAATGTCAGCACAGAAAAGTGCATCCGCCCGTCACAAGTACAGAGCGTACGCTGGAGCCACAGCACAGGCACTGGAAAGCCCTCTTCACCTGGTTATGTTTTCTTATGCTAATTTGTCCTACTTGTTGATTCAAATGGCCACATCTAAATTGTAAATTTCACAACTTCCCCTGTTAAATGTTAGACAAAGACAAAAAAAACAAAAAATTTAAAATTAAAAAAAGGTTTTCCTGGAATTTACATGAATATTTAAAACATAGTCTAATAAGCCAGTGTGGCTTTAATAATTAACATGAGGTATGATTTTATATAGATTATCAGTTTCGTTTCTTTTCTCCTCTGTGTAGAGCAGCCATTATCATCCCAGATTGGTGTCCAGAATCAATGTGAGGTATTGCACTTACAGCGGAGCAATAAGAGGAGACAGTTGTTGTTCTTAAAATAACTCATATTAAATCAATGCTGTGTGTTCAGAGACGCGTCCGAGTCATCCGCACTGAGTAATATCAGGACTGAAGTAAACCGGACGGCTACGAACATGGATCGGACAGTCCTCGTCTGGACCATTTGGTGACAAATATGTACATCATTGAGGAGAGTGGACCTATGGGGGAAGCACGTATGACGCTAAAACAAGGGGTAGGGTGCAAATTGTGGGTGCAGTAGTAAAAGTTCTGGGGGAAAATGATGACAAAGAGAGGAAATATACAAACTGCAATGACAAAGAAGGACAGCAGTCATGCAGACATGCATTATACACAGTATGTATAGGGTGATGAAAAAACAAGCACAACTGTCATGGAAACTGTAGCAACCTGTCACTCCCAGTTATTTCTCTTCTATTTTCCACTAACTGTTGTCAACATTTTATATGGTATCAAAGTAGATAATATGTGGGGTATTTTTACACTGTCCATGTCATGAGCAAACTCATTAAACTACAAACATGAAATATATAAAATCGATCTTTGCGTCATCAGTCCAGCCATAAATATGTGGATTCCGAAGCCATTGTTGTTTTTAAAGCCTTTACGTGTATCGTTTCATATGTATATTGTATTGTATGTATATATCGTATTTTGCTGCATTTGTTTCACCCTCTACATTAGAATTGTTTTAACAATAACATGTAAATTTACAGAAATCAGATGCCCGTCCAATTAGTTTTATCTGGCAACGTGTCTTACCCTCATGACCCCCCCAGGGCCTTCTGCAGAGAATGCCACCATGCTTCATGCTTGGGATGCTGTGGTTGTGGTTTCACAGAATCTTCTTCCAGCTGAAAATCCCCTACATGGCTTGTGGCAAACTGTAGCCAAGTGGTTTGTCACTCTCCCAGCTGCTGAGTTGTTGTATGGACAGTCTCACCAATTTCAGTCTCTTGCAGGATTGCTTGTTCCTTTTGTCTTCATGGTGGAGGTTTGACCATGCGACTGTCTTACCAGAACATTCATCTTACACACCTGTACTGATACTACAATCATCTGAACCCTGTGATTATTGATTGAATATATGTACAATAATAGCTCATCCCGGTTGCTTCCTTTTGTTCCATCACTCTCTGCAATATTGAAAAGTGAATCGTCTAAAAACGACGAGTGTCTTGTTTTGTAGATGTATTGCAAATGATCAGTTGCAGTCAGCGCTAACAGTAGTACACATACCTTGTGTTTCCTGTGACTGATTCACAATGAAAACAATCATGTGCTGGGCCAAACACATTTAATGTGAAACAGCTGTAGAAAATGTTGGGTAACTTAATGCACGTCTAATACGCCTGTAGGGGAGTCAGTAAACAATAAGGCTGATATTAATGTGATAGAATTACGGACATTAATGCAGGGTTACATGCTGCATGGGTTCCTGTGCATCCCTCATCCCTCATGCCATTTTAATTCTGCATTGGAATGGTGGTCTCTGCAGCTATAAGGGTAAATTACTATAGAAATGTAATGACAGATTGTAAATACATTATTTTCACTGTGAGTAAGATATGAAAAAAGTTATTAGTACCTGTAGAAGCAACAGTCTGACAGAGTCGTGACTGTGAGATGCTTTGCAAACGTTTTTTATTAACTTTTGTTAAACTACTGAAAGAAAGCCACTGTACTGAGCATGCATACCATGGAACCAGAACAATCAAACATCATGGTACAGTAATATTACAGATAAAGCCACTTTAAAAATCAATACACTTGGGAATCTGGTTACAACACATTGAATACATAGAAGAATACAACAAACCAGCAGCTTTTCAGGGCTAAATAATGACAGAAGTATACACATACACACATACTCACATACACAATATCATGTTTAAGGGAGTTCTACGATGCTACTAATAGCCAATCCACTCATTGTAATTATTCAAAAGAAAAAAACTCGTCATATGCTAGGTAAGTTGTTTCCATGTGAATTTTCAATAAGTGGATGAGTCGCTGCACTCAGTGGTAAGATTTTAGAAAGAAGGAAATGATTTAATTCCACTGTTGTACCATTGTTAGCCGGCAGGGACTTTATAAACCATTGAATTGAATTGCATTTTGTATGTATTCTCCCTTCTGATCGTCCTGCAAGCAGTGCGTGCACATGCCCATACACGCGCACACACGCACGCACATACATGCGCGCGCACACACATCAACATAGTGAAATAAGTGATTTTTAAAATGACATCAATTAAAGTGCCAGCCAATATACACATTCATCTTACAAAGGGTGTTTTTAACTTTGAACGTTATAATCATTTCATCATCAAAAATGACTTCCTCCATTATTAAAACACATATAACTGAAAAGCACATCACCAGAAAATGGAAAACTCTGATGTGATTGCTGTGTTTACAGCGGCTCCAGAATAGCCCAAAACTCATTCAGTACAGATTTAGCTTTTAATACAGCTGCAGATGTTTTAGGCAATTTTAACATCAGCACTGCAACATGCATGTACATATCTAGTTAGCGCATTTTATAAATAAAACAGGAAGAAATTATGCCTTCTATGTGGTAATGGGATCAAATATAAAAACACAGACACATTTAGTGTATTAATTATGTTAAAAGCCAACAAGATCCAGCTGGATCAGTACATGTATGCATGTATACAGAAAATCCCAGAAAAATAAAGACAATCCAATCACGGTTCACATGTCACTATATCACTATACATCATAACTTACAGTAACTACAACGAAGGATAAAGGAACAAGAACAAGACAAAGTGGGCGATATTTACACAGAGTGTGTTCTTCAAGAGTGTCATTTGAAACTTCACTTTCAGTTTAGCTTCAGCGCGCATGCTAGCTGTAATGCTGCCAAGAAATAAAATTCATTTTACACTGGCTGAGCCTCATGGGAAAAGTTATTCACAATCACATCCTCACAGTACATATAATGTCAGGAATCTAATATCACTCAACACAGTGCACGACAACCTAAAGGTTACGCGTGGATGCTAAGGCGCTAGCATGATAGAGCTAAGAATCTGCTGGGACGCACGATCATGGTGATCAAGTGTTTTCATCAATTAAAGGGTAAGCTGACTTATGGGACCAGTTGATGGTAGCAAATAATGGCCATACATATATCTGATAAGCAACTGAATACCTCACCGTGAAACGTAATCAGCTTAATTTATTAATGGGATGTCAATACCACACCACCAAAATACAACTCGACACTGCATATAAAGTTTTCTTGAAACTTCGAAGAGGAGAATTCAGACCACATGGATAAAAAGATAAATGGTTGTCAGAGTAAAATGATAGAAGGGATTCAGTTTCACAATTAGGTATTCAGTTGCTTAAAGGATTATTTTTAATGGATTATTGGCTCCCACACAAGTTGCCCAAATATACCTGGTGTATCCCCCAACAATATATATGTATATATATGTATATATAAAGAACAAGAATTTGAATGATTGAATTTTAAAGTTGTTTTCTTACAAAGGCAAAAGAGCATCTCTGTATTAAATAAGGGCATTACAACAAACAATAAATATACAGAAACACACAAAAAAACTATTCAGGAAATCATAAACATTTTGGAAAATATGCATGATAGCCATCTTACGTTGGTGGGGAGATTGACATCAATTTTATGTGTCCAGTGCATAGACGGGTCCAGGACATCATGTTTAGCCTGACTTAGCACAGGAAGAAAGGAAGCAGCTCTTACCAATTAAAAAACTGTCCATTTTGTGTGCTTTATCTTTTTTATTTAATGTGAAAAAATAAATGTAAAAAGGTATCTCAGTGTCTGTTATGACTAGCTTAGCATGAGAGGAGACCTGCTAAGACATGCTAAGCTAAGCTAAACACCAGCTGGATTTCTGTACTGGACGCATAGAGATGAAATTAATATCTCCTCTGATTCTGGGTGACACAAACATGCAACATATTCTTATTAAGGTTTGATCCCTTACGTAATAAATCACTGGTTTATACGTGTGGGATATCTCTCATACATTCTTGACTTTAGAAACCTAGCTTGGAGCCTTTCAACTCTGTGAAATTGAACTCCTACTATAGAGCTATAGATACAATATTTTTCTCGACATTTCTCGTGTTATCGTCATCGCTGAGAACGAGCGGGGTGGGTAGAGATATATGACACAAAACAACCAGACAGTTTTCTAATTGCACCTATATATGTCTTTGGTTTGTTTGTAAGCTGATGGCTCACTCATATTACCTATAGTAACATATCTGGTCAATGTTGGCCTTTGCATTAAAATGTTAAAAAAAAAAAAAAAAAAAAAAAGTACTGCAATCAAATTTATGGTCTAAAAATATTACAAATGTATCCATATAAAGGAGCAAACAATCAGCAAGACACTAATAATCAGTGTCGGCATGGTTTTCACACTCATTAAGGCTGGCTAGCTGTGTGTTAACATCAAACACCCGCTGTATGTCTCTCAGCCAGCAGGAGGCTGCCGGGTTAATGCAGCTGACAATCACTGGACTATTTATGAGACTATGTACAAAAACACAGAAGAATGTTCAGTGTGTAGTATTAAAGGATGGCTCTCATTAGTGCTGTTTTTTTTTTATTAATAATAGTAATATTAACACAGATAATGGTTATAGTGATGATAATAATCATGCTGACGATGGTGATAATCACTACTTCTGTGTTGATACTTTATACATTTGATAGATTTTTATCAACTTTTAAGTTTATTCAACTGTATATTACATTTGAATGTTCCATTTTTTGTGTTACTGTGTTATTGGCTTATTTGTTTCCACTGTCTTTAGTAAAAAAAAAACAACAACTTAGCTTTAGATTTCCCTTACTAACTCAGTAAGTAACTTGTAATAACAATATACTTGGCTCATCCAAAAAGCAAGTCATCAAGTAAGCAAGCAATCAAAAGATAATGTGCAAATTTTGACAGTTAAAACTACTGATAGAATTATAGAGATGAGCAAGAGCAAAGGTATTTCTGTCCAGTGTAGTGTCATATTTAACATATTTATCTTAAGTGCTGTGTCACCTTTATTATGACTCATTCCTTCTTTCTATTAGATCACACTATGTGTGATAAACATACTCCAAAAACAACAAAATATACAGTTCATACAGTGGCTCAATTATTTATGTCCTGTCTGATCTATAACACGGAGTCTGTGCTTTCCCTTAGTATTAGAGGAAAATAAAGCATGTATCATTTACTGTTGTTATTCTATCCTTTTCAACTAACACACCTCTGTACTGAATTGCAGGGGGACTAGAATATACATGACAGATTTAATTCAAAATTGGAAAACATCACAAAATTAGTGCTACTGTATGATAGTAAAGTTAAAAAGATCATTATTTTTATACACAAAAAAACTACATACAAGGGCGTGTCACTTTTTCTGTGCAAGTCAACGAAGGTATTAGATGGGGAAATCCGTTTTTCATCAAGAAAAGAGGGCATAATTACTTATACCTTTAATTCATAATAACAGTGATTACATCACTGGGTGAAACAAATTCTAGGAATTTCTTATGTTCTTGGTATATATTAGACTGTCATCTACCCTACAATGGGTTGGGTAAAAATGTATACAGCCTCACAATTGTAAGTAGCTAATGAGCTAATGTTTTGACAAGAACATTTGACAAGATTTTGTAGCCAAAGAAATAATGTTTCCATAGCACAGTATGACTCATGCCATTTTCTCATCATCTTCCATCTCTTTACACCTGACCTCAGTGGTCAAGGAGGAATTTGCTCTCATCAGTTTCTTGTTTCTTTCGTCATTACCTAAAGTGGTTCCTGTGCATGAGAAATCCATAGTCGTCTGTCACTGAATGGAAACAGCTAAATTGAACTGATTTGTCCCCCTTATTAGATAAAGAAGATTTTAGTGAGACAGAGTTCATAGATAACCTATGCTGTAGTAATATGGAAACATTTACATGATTTCTTGCTGATCGTTTGCTGTATGTGTGTCTGCTAAAGTAACTGTGTTTTCATTTGATGAAGGCCAATTCACCTTCCTCTCACCAGCTGGCGACGTCTCAACTGGAGCAACATCACAACTGAAAGTGGCACCCTCCCTGGTGTCAATAGGATGGTCTATTTTCTCTCCATTGACCGCTTTTGTGTCCTGATGACTGCTTCCGTTGTGCTTCGTGGTCATATCAGTGGCAGGACTCGGGATGGCTCTCCTGGCTTTTTCATTGGTTCCATTGCTATTGGCCTGGGAGGTCCGTGGGTCTCGGACAGTGCTAAAGCCGGCCTGAATCGCTGACAGTGACCTCAGATTTCCCTCTGGCCGCTGGCAACGGTACAGCCCGCGAAATGCCAAGCGGAACTTCTGAGACATAGCGTTGTATATCACAGGGTTGATAGCGCTGTTGGCATAAATGCATGTCCGACAAAACAACAGGAACCAGGAATCCAGATAGGGCGCAGACACAAAAGAGTTGATCAAAACTAAGGTCCGGTAGGGCATCCACAGCAGAGCGAAGAGGATCACTACTACAGCCAGCATCTTGGTCACCTGTAGCAAAAGAACCAGATATAGTACATAAAAAACTCCATTGAAGCTGTTATGTGTAGACATTGTAATTTACTAGAGCCACCACTGTACACAGTGAGTGTGGTTTATGCAACATTATTTAGTGAAAACAAATTTATGAGACCCTGGGGTTCTGAAATAGTTGGTAAATCACATTGCTATTCACCCACAACATTCGCACAAGCGGCTAATGTTCAGCTCTAAGGCCCAGCCAATACAGGCTGCTGTATTGCTGTAATTTCTCCGATTAGCTCTGATTGCTTCATGATTATTTAAGTCATCATCAAATACTTGATGACGCATAAACAGTTACCAAAGAGAGTGTATGTGAGTGCGTGTGTGAGAGATAGTTTGTTTATTTCTATGTGTGTACAGTAGTTTGACACCTATAATTAATGTGTTGTGCCCGTATTAAGAAGGGTTGACTGGCTAAATGAGTCATTTGAAGAGTGAAAGACAAAAGAGAGGGAAGGCCAAGCGAGGAAAGGCAAATGAAAGGAAAATTAAATCATGGATCATGGGGGAGATGATTTAAGAAGCAAATCAGAGTGCAAAACACAAGCAAAATAAAGTTATACTAAATTATAATATGAAATGGGTTGTAATTGTCTGTTTGCCAAGCCAGCCATTGTTTCTGTCGCTATGCTTGTCAAGCTTTCCGTTAACGCACATGAACATTTCTTACTGATAACTGCAGCAGATTTAACACACAAAATTATTAGTCACTTTTGAAACTCTTATGGTCCCCAGAAGATGAATCCTACTGAATTTGGTGATGCCTTGACTTTTCATCTAGCAACACCAGCAGGTCAATTAGTAAAATACTAAATAATCTACTCAATGTGTTTGAACCAAAATTTGCACAGATATCCATAGTCACCAGTTGATGAAGCCCTGTGACTTTAATAATCCCCACCAGAAGCACTGGCACCCGAATAGGGGCGAGAACAAGACTTTTGTCCTCCCACTTCAAGTGTTATGGTAATAAAGTGGTAATGTCTTGGTATCACAGTCATAGGGAGGCTCTTTAAATATGTTGGACCTTTAAACCCAATCAATGTCAATCCATTGAAGAAAATAATCTTTAACGTTGTTAAAGCAGGAAAGTCGGTAGATCAGTCTGCATTGCTCTACAAATAAATATGGGTAATTCTTATGGTATCTGCTGTCCACAGCTGCTTTATAGTCCACTGTACGAAAAGCTTCTTCAGTTCATTAAATCTCATCTGCATCTGAAGACAGCAGAAAAAATATGTTGATGAAACCGCAGCCTCTGAGTGCAGTCAAAAAAAAAAGTTGTTACCATTTTGATCCTGTGCCCTGATAAAAGGGAATGCATTTCTTATTATATTTCTGATATTTCCGAAATTGAAAGAAAGTTTATTATTTTATTTTGTCACCTGAAGTTGAATGTCCCACCACTTCACATTTCTCTTTCTCGCTCACTTTGCTTCATGACCAAATACCTAGAATTAATTGTCATTGTGAGCATGTTAGCATCACATTTAGCTCAAAGCACTGATGTGCCTAATTATAGCCTCACATTGCCGTTAGCATGGCTCTGGACCTTTAGTCGTGTTTTACCAAAACCCACAAATTAATGTAATTATTAATGATGTCCTTCTTGGCCTTGGAAGTAACGCTTGCTTACTAGTACAGGTAGCCCAACATACTAACAGGTACACCACACGCTAGAGCAGATAAGCAGCAACCAGTGAACTGGAATCCAGCTCGTGTAACGGCACCAGTCGCAGAACTAAAAGGACATCCAACTTCAAACAAAGTGCTGTCGTGTCTCAGGAGGTGTGTGTGTTTGTGTGTGTGTGTGTGTGTGTGTGTTCCTTTGTGTGTACAACATCCCTCAGCAAGCCCTGACACCCTTCCCAACCCTGTCCCACCACCAGCCGGTGACCATGGTAACGGCTCAGACATTTCTAAACCCCTGCAAGACAGAGGTGAGGAATAGGGCCAGCCAGCCTGTAAGACTAGTGATTAGTCTTATCAGTCAATAATAATGCTGCACACCTTCACCCCCCCCCTCCCCTTCTCACCCCCTCACCCCCCAGCCTCACCCCTCCATCTACGTCCATTTTAAAACCCTCATCTCCGCACTATAATAATTCTGGTGAATCGTGGCTGCATTTTGTTCAGCCGCCCATGTTTTCCAAACCACAGCAGAAAATGGAAGAAAACAAAGTGTGGCAGGATGATAGCAGGTATATCATGCACATGCCTCCTCTCAGCAAAATGCTTTTTGAGATAAGGGTCTGTGTCCATGCCTTAAGCGGTGAGCCAGTGGCAGCCACCTCAGCAGGTAGATAAAGAGCAAAAACCTCTGCGTGTTCAACTAAACGGCGCGTTTAATTGAACACGAAGGAGGCATGAAGGAGAGCTTTCTAATTATCCCTGTGCTGCGATAATGAGACAGAAAGCATTGGGTGACATTTTGAATATGCATATCATGACTGTAATTATGTGGCAGTAGGATATTTGACTCTGGCATTACTAACTTTTTTTTTTGCATCCACGCAGACTAAAATCAGTTATGGATGCACACTTCTGCTCACTAAGCCAAAAGAATTCACGTTTAGCTTCTGATGCTATCAACTCGCCCTGGGCAACAATGACCAAGCTTCCTCATCTCTCTCTCTTCCTCAACATGCATTTGAGAAGATCACAGACATGAAGAAACTCTCAGAGATTAAAACTACACAGTAATCTCACACCACACTGCATTAATCTCCAAGCATAAAAGTGCCATTCTTTGGCATACACAAGTTTATCAAACTCCTATCAGATTGAGTTGGCCTATCAAACGATGAATGAAAGAGCATGAAGTGCCTATTGAAGAAGTGAGTGGGTAAAATCATCTGCGGTATTAAGCACACTTCAGTGTAAATCCCAAATCACATTATGCAAATCTTCTGCTCTTATATGGAGCCCCTTGAACACATGAGATTAGGATCGTCTCTGGTCTCACACGAGAGTTCAGTCTCACCGAGGCCTCTGTTCACAGAGAGATACACAGTGATGGAGAATCAACCTATGATAAAGTTGGGAAGACTGCATGTAAGGTAAAGCACTAAAGACCCACGAAATTAAAGGGTTATTGAGTAATCTATGGCTTTGATCAACTTCTGATGGCAACCTCTAGAAACTGCAGAGGTCACTGAAAAGTCTGTGAGTTTGTTACGTCATCCAGTAGTCTAAGAAGTTCATTTTCAGCATAGACAATGTTAGGATACTTGCAGTTGGAGCATCTGGAAATGAAACCCTCCAGTTAATTCAGTAGTAAAGATATGAACAACTGAAATATATGTTTCTTTTAAAAAAGTAAAAGTCTAAAGCTATATTTTTTTTAATTTTTATATCAAAAATAGAAATAAGACCATGTTTCCCTCAAGTCTAAGGAGAGCTTCAGTGTGTTACCGCTCATTGTTTTCCAGCCCACATCTTTACTGTTATGGTTTCATCTCACTGTTAACATCAAATTAGCTTAGCGTGGTGAACACAACTGAACACACAATAAAACAGCTATATTTGCCCCAACATAAACCTCTTACTTGGTTCGCTTCAGAGAGCGATCAGGTGTGCTTTAGACTGTCAGTAAAGTTTTGCTTGAGTCCATCAATGTTCAGTTCTGGCGGTACCACTCCTCGTTTACTTGAGGGTTAATGCTGTGTAGTTTCTCTATTTGGCAGTTAGGATGTACCAATTGCCCATGAGTTGTATGAGGTGTTCTGAAATGCCACTGCAGGGGACTAAGGTGGTCGTTCAGATCCTATAGGAGTGTCTGAAGTAGTGAATTGTAGAAATGCCAGACTGGGAGAGTACTTGGTGGAAGTGATGGTGGAACCAGAATTGAGTTGCTACTTGTCCAAATTCAGAAATGAAAATCTGTGGATCTGGATATGTGGATGTTGTGTTCTTGTGATTTCCAGAAGGACAAGTAATGTCCAAGGGTTTTCAGCAGCAGAATGTACTTTTAAGTAAAAGACGGTTGTAGGCTACCTGGAATAGTTGGTTTTCGTTCGTTTTAAGTAGAATACCAAGGTGTTATCTGAGTGAGAAGTGAGATGAGTCCAAAATGGAAAGTAGATGGTTGAAGTGGTGAATTAAGATCATTTTAGGAGACTGGACAAAAGATTAAGCATGGTGTGGTTGCAGAGTGACGGCAAGTCAGCAGTAAGAGGAAGGCAGCAAGGACTTTTAGCTGGCTCTTGACTTAGTAGTAGTATAACTGTGATAAGCTAGCCTGAGACTCAAGAGCACAAGAGGAGGAGTTAAGGTGAGGTTGGTTTTTATGGTAATGCCGGAAGAGGCGCCGTTGAGGTGTGGTCCTGCTCCTTTAACTGGCTGGTTAAGCTTCAGTCATTATGGAGCTGAACCAGCCATTTCTAAATCAATACGCTGCCTGCTCCTCCAGTCTGTACACTTGTTAATGAAACAAATGGGGAGGACGATGTGGATTCTCACCAATTGTGGACCCTATTTTACTGTTTAAAGCGCAGGGCATGAGTGCATTTAGGGCATGTTCAAATCTACTTTTACTAGTTTAACCACAGAAAAAATGGTTAAACCCATGGTTACGAGATGCAATTAGTAACTTAATTAACCATGGGTGAGTGTCATCTCCCATTGTAGGGAAAGCCAGGTGGCAGATCATTATTAGGCAGAGTCCCCAAGTTGTAAGAAACAGATCTGTTCATGCGTGAGAGAGATGGTTTCTGGGTTTTTTAGGCTTATTAAATGCCTGCATCGATCCCCCCTGCAGCAGAAATGATAAGTGCGTCTCCCAATTAAGAGAGTGTCTGTGCACATTTACACATGAGGCACAGCAGCGTAACTTCATTGATTACAGTATTTAAATCTCCAGACACGACAGGATCTGTTAGGAACTAATGGTAATTAATGTTGTGTGTTTTTCTACACATCCTAAAGGTCAGCTGTTACACACACACACACACACACACACACACACACACACACCGTTTTGGAGTAAAGCTGCAGTCAGCAAAACTTTATTTCAGAAGCTAAATGTTTAGTTGTGTTTTCCCTGGAGAGTTTCTCGTCTATCCTATCAAGTTTTTAACTACAGTTTTTTTTTGTTTTGCTTTCGTTTTAGTTTTCGCTACTTAAATGTCCATGTCATCAAGTCATCAGATGGACTTTAAGCCGTTGTCTGATATCTCAGATGATGATTAGTTTGTGGCTCTCATAACTAAACCAAGTTTGCAAGGTGTGTTACAACTCAGGATAAAATAGAATAGAACAGGCCTATTAACAGCTAAACAAATAAAATATTGATTCTTGTGTAAATTAAAAGAATGATACGATTAACCACACTGAAGAATCAATCGATGTTATCTTTTAAAAAAAATGTGCCTTTGATATGCATTTACCAGAAATCACACAATCACTGCAGCTAGTTATCAACCTAAACAAAGGTCCGCCACCTCATTACATCACTTTCTAAATGAGTCACAGATATTTTACCTGTCTGGACGATCTATCGGGCACACAAACATGCAGAAGCTAAAAGAAAAACAGCTCTATGTGAAATATTAAGGTTTATTGACATCGACTCCATATTCTGAAATGTTTGAAATTTACTTCATGTCAATGTATTTGTGGCGTATCTGAATCTCTGAATCTTATTTTGAAGGGATACTTACCATACTTACGATAACCAGTCTCAAGTAAGAGCACTCTGAGGCCAACGACCACCCCCGCGCTTGTAAAATTGTCAAGCAGTGATAAAAAGGTTGGGGACCACTCTTATAGGACAGACTATTGTAGTTTGAAGTCAGACTGTCTACATAGCCTGCATGGTTATGTGAGTAAAACAGAAGAGACTGATGTATTGATTAAAATAGAAGCGGGGGACTGAAAAACAAGGCAAGAAACGAGAAACTTCTCCCGAAAAACAAGTTTTTTATCTGACGTATACTGAGGGAACCTCTGGGAAACCACTATGAAGGCTTAATACCTTTGGTTTTAAAAAATTAATACAGTAATCATAACCTACCTGGTCAGGGGCCAGGTATGTGTTTCTCTTCAATTATGTACATGTGAAACTCTTTTATGCACACGTTCAGAAACCTCTTGTAGAGAACAAGAACTTTGCCACGGCTTTTCAGATGCTGTACAGCTTTTGCGAGGACAAAACGTGGACACAAAACTATTACCCCTCTGGAATAAAACAGACTTTGTCACAGCCCTCCTGAGTGGCTAAAGCTTTGTGAAGGTAGAAGCTTTTAACTCCAAAAAGCCTAAGAGAATGTATTCTACATCCAATAGATCAGAGACAAAGCTGCACTGCAGAGCAATACATGCAACCTGGGGAGAGGGCTTTCTCAGTAGGAAGGCTCTTTGACTGCTCAGCCTGAGGAAAAGAAGCCATTATCGCCCCGATTGCCTTCAGGGCTTCGTAACAACCAGGACAGCGAGCAGACAAGAGTGCACTTTGCTGAGGCAATGGATAGCAGAGACATCATCACCGTGCTGTTAAGAGGGAATCATGGCCTCTATATTCCCAGCAGATAACACACACAGCCAACGACTAGACCGGGGTCAAATGTGACTAAAGCTATCGTGCAACAATTATTTGACAGATAAGACGCGATGTAACAACAAGAAAGGGGTGAACAGAAGGGGTTAATGGGGAATGAGGCACCGACCTGTTTCCTTGAGGAGAGCGCGCTCTTTGGGCGGGTCTGGCGACCCCCCTTCCCCGAATCAGAGGCTTCCCGGCAGCTTCGACGCAGCGTGGTGGCACTGGTGTCAGGATGGTTGGGCAGAGGGCTGGAAGGACACGAGCTGTATGTTAGAGGTTGTTTGAATTATTGAATTATTTGTAACAGGTGGTATGGACCCTTTACTGGTAAGACAATCCTGCAAAAAGACTCCACAGTGTTTGTATTAAAGCCACATAGATTCTTTCCTGAAATGCAGTCAGACATGATTTTTCTCCCAATTAAATTCTTACCAGGGCAGAGGCAGCATGTTTACAACCATTTCTTCTGTCAAACAGCACTTGGATTTCTGCCCATGGTCCATAAATAGAGATGTAAGCCAATCAGAAATGTGTTTCCCTGCTTTGTTTTGCTTCAAAATTGACAGTTGCGACCAATCGGCACTTTTTACATTGAAAGAAATGTCAAAATCTCTTGAATGGCCGTTTTTTCTTATATGTTTATTATATAAGATCATTCAAACTTGGTCTCCACCACCAGTTAAACAGTTTGTAAAAACCTCTAGTGCTGGTACAAGATCAACAAGAGCCTCCGCTAGAGAGAGTTACAGTGTTGTGTTGTATTTTGCTCTAACATGGATGTTCTGTCTCGTATACTATACCACTGTCAGAGAAATATGTAGTGCATTTTAAAACTGGATTGGAAAAAAATGGTTCAAGGATGTTCTCTCATTGAGGTCCATTAAAAAACATTAAAGATAGCTCATTTGAATAACTTTGGAATACTCTTTGCACAAAGCGAGGACTTGCATGGATTTTTGTCTCCCATCGCTTACATTGAAATACATTAGGATATATGGGTGCCATATGGGCACCTGACTGTTGTTTTAAGACTGTGAACCTTACATGGGGTTTTATTGTCTTAGACTTGACAGAGACATAATATGACTGTGTTTTTCATGTAAAACCCACTGGTACGGCCCTTGATTTTACCTGAGGTAGAGGATCCGTGCTATCAGCCCGTACAGCACGATGGCGAGGAGCAACGGAATGACGTAGAAAATGGCAAAGTCGATGAGGTAGATGGGCAGGTAGAGCTCCCGCTTCACCTTGTAGCCGCACTGCACATGTCCGTCCTGGCTCACCTGCATGTCACACAGTTGTCATATATGTGCTACAAGAGAACAGGGTCGCAGACTATTGCTTTATTGCTATGAAATGCATGTAATAATGTCATGAGTATAATCTTTTTTCATCTTAATAACACCGCTTTCAAAAGTAGCACAGAGCTCTTAAAAAGCTTTTCACATTTCCCTGCCGTTTGAACCGCCATTTATCGTGCAAATCACAGCAGTTTTATTTCTCTTTTCATGACTCATATACTTACTGAACCACTATGCAAAGGGCACTCTCGTCCGTATTTTCAAGTACTGCCTGCAAATGTTCTCACATATCAATTTAGCTTGTAAAATATATATATTTTTATAAAACTTTATGTAACCTTCTCATTCTGTTTGTGTGTGTTTTTCTAGTTAATCGTTGTGGCCACAGATGTTAATATCTGTCTCCTAAAAAAAACAAAAAAAAACAAAAAACTGGAAGCATTCAAAAACAATTACTCTGCTGTTGAAAGTAACAAATAAAATGCAAAATGAAATGTAAAATGTAATTTCTCTAACCTGAATGTCCACCAGGAACAACCACAGCATGCAGTAGATGCAGGTGAAGATCCAAACCCCGGCAATGATCCGCTTCGCCCGGGAAACTGTACACACCATCTGAGCCTTCATTGGATGGCAGATCGCTATGTACCTGGAGAGAAAGCACAATGTCGGGTTAATTGTGGCTGTTCTTTTTTTATTTTCGTCCCACCAATCTGTTGATAAGCGGATACCACTGAGTTTTATATGCAATGTTTTTCCTACGTAGAGCAGTGACCGTGAGTAATGGCGGCGTGAACGTGTGTATCCTTCCATCTTGAATCATAGAAGACAGAACAGAAGGGAACAAAATGCTTGGATTATGTTTTATTATTTCCATGGAGCATGGTGGGTCAGAGATTGTTGTTAATAATCGAGTACAGACGTCAGCTGCATTACCACACAACTCTGTAACTGTGACACTAACGTGGCAAAACTAATTAAAAAATATGATTGGAGGTTCTATTGATTTTCAGTGTGACTGTTTTACACAATATACTTATTATTATTTTTTTCATTCCACAATATTACAAAATTTCTAATATTACAATATACCCATTTTAATTTGGTCATACAACTTTTCACGCAGCGGTAAAAATGAAAACATCTCCCAGTTGCATCTACCAGAGTACAGTCTATTCTGAATCTCACAGATTTCTGCTTTGTCCCCGCAATAATAAAATATTTGCCTGGCTTTGCTGAGCTGTGGCCCAGTCTGTGGAAATATTGGATTTAAACTTTGTTTTTGTAGGTTTCATTTGTCGGATCACGAATATACAAACCCTGAAGTCTGGAACACTGTGAGAACCAATCACAGATTAATGTACAGAGGAGAATGTCTTTCTTCACACCTCTGCAGCACTAATTTAATAATCTGTGCATACGAATTGGGATATTTTCTAGAACTTTTTATGTAAGACTGTTGAGCAAGAATATAAGACCTGCGACATTTGCAAGACTGTCATTGTTATGTGCATTTAAAAATGCAGGTCATCTGTCAGTATGTAGACATGCAGTTTAATAATCAGCTCGGCACAGATAGAGCAGAAAGGTCCACTCACTGACTGATCCGCTGCTGCCGTTTGTTTGCGTTTCCTGACATCACCCTGATATCTGCAGACAGCTACAAGCTAACGTTGGCTACCTGACACGTGGAGACAGATTGAACAACGTGGAATCTGAATATTTTTCTTCAACTCTCTTGACAAGGTAATACTTTGTCAAATAACAACAAAAACAAAAACAAAGACTATAAGATAGCCAGAGGCAGCCTCCCAGCTGCAGTCAGATGAGCATGAAGTGTAACTAATTACTTCAGTTTACAGGAGGCTCATGACTCAAGACATCTAATCTAGTGAAATTCATCTACCTTGTTTTTTGACTACAAGTAATCTTTTTGTGCACATTGTTAATAAAGAAATTTCCACAATGTAGACAATTTCCGCATTGTACAAAAGCTAAAGTCTGAATAAATCCAATTAACACAAACAAATAAAAAACTACCAAGGCCATCACTGACTTTGTTCTACTTGGTTTCCTGGTTAACATGCAGTCCAATTACTCTCCAGTTAAAGGAGAACTCAGAACACAAGCCAGCAACAGTGAGATCAGATCAGTGGCAGTCGGTTACTTGTCCACCCTCACCTCTCCACGGTGAAGGCGGTGATGGAGCAGGACGACACGTTGATGCCCAGGTACTGCAGGTAGGTGATTCCCAGACAGCCGGCATGCCCAAACACCCAGGTGCCCGTCAGACTGTCGGAGACATTGGGCAGGCCCGCCGCCACCAGCACTGTCAGGTCAGCTATGGCCAGGCTCACCAGGTAACAGTTAGTGGGGGTCCTCATATGCCGTGTGGTGAGGACCACGAGGACCACCATGATGTTACCCACGATGCCCACGCCGCACACAAGCAGGACCAGGAACACAGACACCGTCTTGTACTCCAGAGACTCGGAGAGGGCAACGGTGGAACTCAGGGAGATGTTGGTCGGGGTGTCTATTCTGGAGCTCACGTTGTCGGTCATGTTTGCTTAACGGATGGTCTTTTTCGCTCATCAAGTGCTAGTTAATCAAAGGCTATGTTCATTTGATTGAAGCTAAGTGATGAGAGGCATGACTCAGAAATGACACTGTGGTTTTTTTTTCTTCATTTACAGCATTAACTCTCATTTACAGCCAATCAATTTAAAAAGTAGCACATTATAATGAGTGGCTATCCATTGTGTGCAGCTGGTGTGCTTGATAAAGGAAAGCTGCGTAGCTTTAACGTCACATAGGTTTGATCATGTTATTACTTAAGAGGAGGAATTGGCTGTAAATTGGATGTATGTTTTTTTTTAGAGTCTTTGAGTATTGAGAAAAGAAAAGAAACACTGTCCTTGTTTCTTGTCTTCGATATTTCCTGCTGTCCTTCACCCTCTCTCTTCAACCTCACTGTCTTCCTTCAAACTAATGCGGAGGAGATACAAAGATTATGACGAAGGTAATTCTCCCAGGACTTCCAAACGCCGCTCTGGCTCCTACTGAGTCACCTAGAAATACAAAACGAGTTCAATTAATTGGTCAAATGGGGATTTGGACTGTAATATGTCAGTGGCCACACACATTAACACACACACACACACACACACACAGAATTTCTCTGTGTGGCTCCCTCAAATAAATACTGGTTGGAAGCAAAAGTGCTCATGCAATCAGATAAAGTATGTATGGTGGTTGAAACAAAGTGGGGGAAATAAGAGAACAACGTTGATTTCAATTGGCACTTAGGTGGTGCTAAAGTGAAGCACGTGTGTCTGAATTGGAAAGGTTTCCTGCTCAATAAATTTCATGCCTATCTGACCGTCATATGTAAGTTGAGTTGGAGTTTTGGCCAGTTGGTGGCGCTAGAGAAAAGGTCAGGAGGTCACAAAAATGATCAGAATTCCTCCTCTTGAGACTTGTCATGAGACCTTGCTGTAAAAAAGTTGCTTCTCTCCCTTTTTCAAGAGTTGTGATGGTGGAGCAGATCAGAGACAGTGGCAACAGGTGAGCATCATTAGCTGCCCTAAGTAGTGAGTCACCAAGCTCCATCCAATTGAAGTATAAAGGATAAAACTGTTCTGTAGTAAATTACATTCTGTATAATCTGATACACTCATGGCCGTGTGTCTGTGTGTGTGTAACCATTGGAAATTGTCAGCAGTAGCATTCATTTTTGCCTCTGCTTCATCAATATTTTTGTTAATAAATATCACTTTTGTGCAATATTCATTTCAAGGTTTTCAGTCTTCTGGCTTTAATATGGGGTGGCAGCACTACACCAGTGTACATCTAGTATGATCATTTATTGCTCCTTGATCCAGGAGCTCAAACAGTCCGTTTCAGACGGAGGCTGAACTGAATGGCTGCATAAAGGGCCGGTATACAATAAATACGGTGTTTCTAACTGTAAATCATGCAACAATATTCCAGTAAAGCCCTGGATTAAAAATATTGATCTGGAAATGTGCAGGATATGTCCTCTTTAAGCACAGCAGTGCTGTCAAAATGACAATTGAACTATACACACAAACGCCTTTCGTAAGTATGTGTGGTTCCTCTCAAAGTATTCATTTTAAGGGACAACATGAATTATATTTCATATTCAGTTTAGTCATGTCATATCACCGTGCACCTTTGTTTTTATTCAGACAGTAAGCCATATATATGTGCAGAGCAAAAACACAGCGACGTCTAAAGCTGGGATGCAATTAATTTGCAACCATAAATATCTATAACAAAATATGATGGCAAAGCGGCCAGTAGTAAAAAAAAAATGTTATATTTAGATTTATTGGTTTGAACTGTTTAAGTGTTGGACATAAACACCATTTTTCTGGGGACCTCAAGAAGCCCACTAATGTTCCTCTGAAGGTGCCCAGACCTCAGATTGACAACCAGAGCTAAACACGTGCCCAACGGAGTTTTAATAAGACCCAATGATGATAGGCATTAATAGGCAATATTCAAATGAGCCTTTTTGGTGCTGCAGAGCATGCAGTGTAACAAATAACCCCTAATGCTGCACTCAAGGCATAAACACACTCAAGGGGTAAATTAGGTTCATTTTAATGTAATAGTCTGTAAAAGACAACAACACACAAATAAACTTCAGTTATAATGTACTTAAGAGTTTGAGGCCTCCTGGTGCACTTCTGGTAAAGTCACATTTCCCAAATTACAGAAGGATTCACGAGTCATTTTCTGGAGGTCATTAAAAGATAAGGTGCAAGCTGTTTGTTTTTTTCATTCAAAAAATAAACCCTGAGGTTTGTTTTTTGCGGTTTCACGTTGGGCTAAAAGCTAATGAAACAGTGTGCTGTGACACTGTGAAACTCTACATGGCATCTGTTGCTCTTTTACACTCTCCTCTCAGCCGGGGCATCCGCACATATTGGACCTCCCCTCCTGAGGGCTGCCTCTAATAAATTGAGGTGGACATGAAATGAAAAGTAATTTAGTTCCACCATTCTGCCGTCAACCAGACTGCATCTACTCTCCATTCCATTACACACACACACACACACACACATCCGCACGTCAGCCGAGCCGTTCTTCTCTACATTTCTGACTGTCCATCATACCAGACTGAGTGAGCAGCTTCAGTAACGCTGTTCAGTTGGAGGGCTTCGTGTTTTACATTCACAGCTGCCTTTTCAACATGAGAAACAAATAAAGCCAAACAGACAAACATATCTATGCTACAGTTCTACATTTGCGAAGATTTAGATGAGAAAATTGATTCCGCTCTCATACATATCCATTAAATATGAAACTACAGTTAAATTATCTTGGCATGACGTCAGGAAATCTATCTGTCTATCAAAAAGTGTAAAATTGCTCCTGGCTGTAGCTGCATATTTAAATGTCTCATATTATTCTCTCCTGAAAGCTAAAGTTTAGTTTTGATATGTTGCCATAACTGTGGACAGAGTTGATTCTAGTGCAACGAGGTACCTGAAAACCCTTGTGTAAGACTACACCTGGAATTGACCGAAGCTTGAACAGACATAGGCTATGTGAGTGGATTTTCAGCAGAGTATATATTTTAGAAATAAAATTGAGATTACTGATCATTGATCAATATTTCTTGGTCACCAAACAACTCAAGCATGGTGGGAACGTTTGTCAGAAGTGACCTCTCAGTACATGTTGGTAAATACTATACTTCTTAAAGGCCACGGAATTAAATCTGGGTTCATTTTGGCTGAGTGATGAACCGCTAAACCAAACTGACACCCAGTCCATGACCTTGCTCCTTTACTGTCTACATCCAAGGTCTCATTTCCTCCCTCCCCTTGCATTCATTCAATTCCCTCCTCCTTAACATTAAAAATGAGCACAACTGTCATTTAAAGGCTCCGCAATTTCCTGCCTGAGTTGAATTTAGGTCCAGTAATATCTGACATCCGATTAAACAAGTTAAAGGCAGCAGGCTTGAAGTCACCAGACAAGCAGGGAAGATGTGTGTCTGTGCATCAGTGTGACTATAAAAAATTAAAATTAAAAAAAGAATCAAAAACTGCATGGAGTAGTGGTTTCCTACTACCTATTAAAAAAAAGAAATCAATGAAATGGCAAAGATGTGTGTGTGTGAAATGAATGAAACCTTTCACACATGCACACATGGGCAGCCTACAGCCTTCCAAGTCATCTCTCTCTTTCCGTCTTTCATTCGTTCATTTTTCTTTCTTTCTTCCTGTCCTACAGAAGATTAATGCATGGCATCAGTTTGACATGGCAGAATGATGGCTGCGACAGGAAATAACTCGTTATAGACTTCTATTTGTTTTTTTTAATTAATTTACAGGAAAAGGAAATGATTTACCTGTTGTGTTTGTCCATCATCTTCCTCCAGAATCTTCTTTTTCACAAGACTGTCTCTCTCTTCACAAAGAAAAAATGCTTGATTTGTTTTCTGTGTGTGTGTCTGTGTGTGTGTGTGTGTGTGTGTGTGTGTGTGTGTGTGTGTGTGCGCGCGTGTGTCAAAGATCAGAGCCAGGTCTGCAGCATAGCCATGCTTTAACAGTTGTCTACCTACTGTACAACACAGTGCTCTGCTACTTCTCACTGAGCTCTGTCAAATTGATACAGACTTAATTTGGGAAGAAGCACTTGTGCCTTCAGAGTAAAAGCACAATACCTTCAGAACTCGAATTGTGTGGTTAAAGCCTACAGATCAAAGTGATGTGTGATAATGTTAAACCTCTGCCAAAATCATAAAATAAATGAAATAAAGGGCATTTTTAATTTGCATCATCTCCACTTAAATACATCAAGATCCCATTTGGATCTTTCTTGGTAAACAAATCAATTTGACGTGATTTTATTTTGAAACTTGGAACAGGAAATCACCAATCCTGAACACTCCAGCCTGACGATTCGTCCTTCTGGCAGTCGCAGTATTCAATGCGCTCCTGCTCCTCGCTCCTATCAGGACTCGTGTGTTCAGGAGAATTAATTCCCACTATGCAGACACACACAGAGACACACACAGAGACACACACACACACACACACTCACACACACACACATGCAGTAGTGTTTCCATCACTTCAGAGGACACTACATTGATTCACATTCATTTCCTGCAGACTTATCCCTAACATTAACCTTACCCTGAAACTACCTTAACTTTAAACCAAGTCTTCAGCCTAAAATCTACTATTTAGTTACACAAGTTGTTATGTTAATAATAGAGTACAGTCTTAACTGAAATCCTGTGCAATATAAAGCTGGATTCCAACATTATTCTTGATGCCTACCGGTATCACAGACTGACTGCAGTTAACATATTGCCCTCTGAACAACTTCAAATTCTTCAGACTTGAATGTGTGAAGATTTCACATCCTGGAAGTATTACTGATGCTCCCTCCAGGAACAGGTTTTTGGTTTTTTTTCATATGAAGGGCACTACAAAAAAAGTAGAGCAAATATCCACAAATAGGCTTATCATTTGCATAAGTACTCTCTTTTATACACGTATATCACATTCATTTCTCTATCCAGGCAGTGTGATTGATGCCTTATCACATTGTCACATCACAAAAATTATGAACACCTGCCAATCAAAATCAAAAGTGTGATTTTTATACAAATTGCAAACTGTATTAAAATACTCAGATTTCAATATGGAATGTCCATGTTTACTCACTTCCATTATAATAACGATGATAAATTATCCCCTGGTTCAAGGATTGAAAATTAAACACTGCATTTAAAATTAGTTATTTTTGTCTGGCTGTGTATATAGTGTATGTACACACACGCACGCACACACACGCACGCACACACACACACACACACACGACTTATCACAGCTTTAACAGTGAACATCATTTGGTGTATATCTGCCATCTAGTGGCTAAAATCTGATCGAAAGCGAATGAAGCAACCTTACAGTATAATATTGTTCCTTTTATGCCAAACTCATATTACGGAGTTAGTAATGCAAATTGTTACTTTTTGCTCTATATATTAATTTCTCCTTAAGATGGAAAACCTACTTTTGAAACAAATGAATGAACTGAAGAGAGAAGAGCTGGTTTAGTAAGTTTGTCTGTTCTTTTTGCCTAAATGTCTTAAACCAGAACAGACATGAAACTGGTTATCATGTACTCCTTATACTTGTAGTATAGTTTTCTAAAATAATTAGAAATACAATATTAACACCTTTACTTATAGAAACCTGAGTTATTGATACAGTATATAATGTTGTCTAAAAATGGCTCGTTCAGAATGCGAAATACCTAAGTACTGACCAAAAGTAAGTCTTTGAGAACGGGTTTCTTAAGCCAGGGGATGCATTAGAACAGGAGCCAAAATGCATCACTGACTGCTTATAGCAAAGGGATGCTTTGCGTTCAGGTGGTATTTGAGACTGAAGAACTCCTACAGTAAACCAGTCCTGCATTGCATAAGGTGAACACAACCTCAGTCTTGTTGATGCCACCATCAGGAAGCTTCTTAAAAATGATTTTTCCCTGAAGCAAGCCTTGCAGCTTCGTGGATGCATCCATGATAGACTATCGCGTTTGGTGTGGTAGTTCGGTAATTCACAGGCGCGTAGAGGTTCAAAAACTAGTTCTCGCCCCTACAGTGCAAATATGTATACATCCGCGCTTAAATATCACATTGAAAGTCATCAGTTTGCTTATTATAGGACCCAGCTCCAAACCCAATTTTGATAATAGATTAACGGCGGTATTTTTTATATCGCTCGATAAGAGTCTCACATTATCGCAGCGCGTTAATGCCGTTAACGGCCCACTACCCTTCCACTTACAGCTTAGTTATTGCTCTGGGTGCCTTATTTTATGAGTAGGCCTAAATCAAACTGAAAATTGGGAATTAAAATTTTGTCTAGTAACTAGCATTACTGCATGTGAAATGACATCCTTAAATAAATCATTCTATCTATTCTATGTCTATCGAAAATTTGGGAATTTTTACGCCTTGACTTTGGCATTTTGACAGTTGCCATCTTGTTTTTTTGGAGCCAGAAGTGACCATACCCTGCTTTATATATATATATATATATATATATATATATATATATATATATATATATATATATATGTATATAAAGATGGCCCTGAAAGATGAACTGCTAAGTGAATGTCTCAGCAGAACCCTGATGAGAGTGCAGAGGAGGAGGAACAGACATCCTGGAGGGACAAACCCCCACACGGCATGTACCACCATCAGATAGAGGAAGTGGCTGATATCAAGAAATCCTACCAGAGGCTGAATAAACTGGGACTGGCAGACAACACGGAGGCACTAATCATGGCAGCACAAGAACAGGCCATAAGCACAAGAAGAAGAAGATATACTTTATTTATCCCTCATTGGGGAAATTCTCTTATCACTCTATTTTTTCATTTTTACATGCATTTATACACACACACATGCAACGGCACAGACATGCAGTATAGGCATAGACATGCAAAGTGGAGAGAGAGATGGTGGAGTGATGGGCAGCCCGCCAAACCGGCGCCCGGTGAGCAGTTAGGGGGGGTCGGTGCCTTGCTCAAGGGCCAAGATGCTAGCTGGGTCAGCGTACATGGAGAGGCACAACCAAGAAGGAACATGAGAAACCTTAAAGAGAGAGAGAGAGAGAGAGAGAGTTGATATTCATATTCATATTTATTCACTCCTTCACGGTTGTAAGGGCCTTTAAACTGTATTTACAATATGCACAACAGAAACTGTATATCCATCAAATGTTAATAATTATTTATTATAATATTATGCAATGTAATGATAAACCTATAACAACTAAAATTCGTTTGAAGTCTACATAATTTTATTTTCTTAAAGTTCCTGAAGTGGTCCTTCGGTGAGGGTGCTTTGTTCCAGCTGGATCTGCTGTCACTGAGCACAAGTCAGATTTGACTCTTTTGACTGCATGACTTTAGTTAACAACCGGACTCACATACTGATCTCAGACCTGTTTTCATTCACTTCCACCGCGGCTTCCCCCTCCTGCCTGTCCTATGTTGATGACGTAAAGGTAATGGCCGCTATCGGTGTGCCGTGCGGGCTTTTTTTATTTTCTCCACCACAGTGGTTAATTTAAATCGTATAATATTTATTGTATACTGTAAATAACAATATCAGCGGAGGAGGACAGTTATTAACGCAGCAGTGCCGTCTTTAAAGAGCTTCGGGTCGGCAAGGTGAATTAAAACGTGTGGCTGTTAGCAGCTAGCAGAGAGTGGTAGCGCTGTTAGCTTAGCTTCAGGAGATGCTGCATTGTTAATTGAAAGACGAGTGAGAGTACCGGGGGTCCGCCCGGTGCTACAGCGGCGTTTAACCATCAAGATAACATGTTTATTAGTTCTTGTTCGTCATGGAGATGAGTTGTATGCCCGTTGATTAACCAGTTCTTCACGCTGTCAAGTTACGGCCTTGTTGCCAATTAGCATGTCCCAGCTACTAGCTGTTAGCAGCCATGTTACGCTGCAGGGGAACTATGTAGTATTTACAAACTTGGAAGTGTTGTCAAATTGTGTACACAAAGTACGTAAACCATGGGACCCTTACGAGACAGTTGAAGTATATGAAGCTATTAGACAGTAGACAGTTGTTGCCTAGCTTGTTAATGCTAAGCTTTTCTTTTGAATTATCGTCGGATCAAAGTTGTATAAAGACAGACCTGTTTATTATAATCACACTGCAGCATCAAAGTAACTATTAGTGCCATTTCATTTGATTCCTTAAGTAATTCCAGTCTTCTTCATTCAAATAGGCAGTTTACCAGCACGTTAGCCAGTTTTCTATACTCAGGCAGTCCAAATCACCCGAAAACAAACATTGAGTTTGTTGTCATTTAATGATATTTAACGTAATATATGATGTACTGTATATTATAGAGAGCCCAAATGCTATACTGCATTTGAAGTTCCAGCAATGCTTACTTGCTTGTTGGGTTAAGGCATGTATAGTAGTTTGTTACTAAGATTTGTCAGTACTTTTCCATCAAGATAACTTATAAAATAGAGTTAATTAGAATATATTTTCTTCTGTGTGCACTAGTTATGTTTATACTTTAGACAAAAGACAACTTTAATGGTTGGCTAAATGTGCAAACCTATTCTACCTGGTATGTAACCTGCCTGACATGACAGCTGTAAAGATGTTAAATTGACAAGTTTTTAAATGGATCTTGGCATGAATTGCAGGCTCTGCTGGCATATTACATGTTCGCTGTATATTGGTATACATGCTTGATAGATTATTGTTCTGTTTACTGCAGAAAAGTCTCTAATGGATACTCCTGAAAGCCCTACCCAGTCCCCTCAGTCTCCTGAGGAGGAGGAGGAAAAGGGCCTTTCTGACAGTGAGCTGCTGGATTCTGCTGATGAAGAGGAGGACAGGGCCATCTCAGACAGTGAGATATTCCATGAAGAGGAGAATGGGGCACTGGCAGATGAGTACGAAGAGGAAGAGGCGGTGGAAAGACGAGGAAGAGGTTTGGGATTAGAGGAAGAGGGGGAAGAAGAGGATGAGGTAGTCCCTGACTTTGTATCTGACCCAGAGGATGAGGAGCCTGGAGAAAGAGAAGGGATGGGACATGAGGATGAGACCATTCTGCTGATGGAGGGGGATGATGATGGTCCGCAGGGGGGTCAGTTGGATGAAGAGGAGGAGGAGGAGGAAGGAGAGGATAAAGTCATTGACACCCCACAGTCTCCAGACTCAGAGCTGGGCCAGAGCTTCATTGCTGAAGAGGAAGGAGAAGATGGAGAGGACGGTTATGGTGACTACAGAAAGGAATCCTCAGTAGAGCCTGGTGCCGTGACAGCTGAGGTGGATGATGATGAGGAGGAAGAGGAGGAGGATGAAAGGAAGAGAGCTGAGGAAAGGAGAAGAGCTGCCGCGGTGAGGGAGATGAAAGACGACTCGGCTTCTGTTTCTCGGGAGCTGGACGAGCACGAGCTGGATTATGACGAGGAGGTCCCTGAGGAGCCCAGCATTCCTACGCACGAGGAGGAGGAAGATGAGGAAGACGCAAAAGCTGAGGAAGAGGAGGAGCGTGAGGACAAGGCTAGTAAGAGGAAGGAGAAGAAACCAATCCTACCACCATCTCCCAAAGACGGTGAACCTAGGAGGACAGACGACTCTAAGGGGCCTGAGAGGGTTCGTAGAGATTCCTTCAGAGACAGGAAGAAGGAAGAAGATGATGGAGAGATTGATGAAGGAGAGATCGATGTAAGTGATCATTGTTTGGTTGGTTACATGTTAATATGTGTAAGCTTGGCTGCTTGCAGCTGAAAAGAAAAATGAAATCATCCTATTTTCATACACGACAGTATACCAGCTGTACTATAATCTTGAATATATTTTATGCATCAGCCTTTGCAAATATGTACTGAAGTTATAACTGGACAATATTTCCAAAATCATTTGATAATTATTTTGGCCAGTTGTTAGATATACAGTATATCACTGTCACGGGATGATAATCAGGCAATGATTTGATGCTTTGAGATGATATTTA
Source organism: Pampus argenteus (assembly GCA_036937835.1). Lineage (NCBI taxonomy): Eukaryota > Metazoa > Chordata > Actinopteri > Scombriformes > Stromateidae > Pampus > Pampus argenteus. The sequence goes on from CM072869.1 coordinate 21,849,008, forward strand.
CACCAAATACATTTTTAAGAAATGGACCAATCAATTTGGAGTTTGTTATCCTGCTCGCTCTCCTAGAACACGCTAATAAGATCTGAAAAATGTATTTAACTGCTGTGTAGTGCAGCCTTTAAGACGATACAGTTAACTGACTCTTGAAAAGTTTGGAAAATGCTTAATTATAACCATTATCTTTTCAAGATTAGGAATATGCTGGAATTTTAATATACTCCTTAAAAATGCTTGATTTTCAACATAATGTGGTGTTTCATCTACACAGTCAGTAATATAAATCAAAATATCTTAATATTTGAAATGAAAAAATCCTGTTGTCATATTTGTTTGCATTTCACACCAGACACATTTGATTGACAGAAGGGATTTATTCTCAAATTTTCCTTTTATGTTGCGTAATGCCGTCGACATTCGCCGTCATATTCTGTTGTGCAATGTGATTGGGTTATGTTGCTAACTTTGTCATCAAGATTGTAGTTTTCCATCCTTACTTTATGTTTCATAACTGTATTTATAGTTATAATTTAGACATGATGATTAAGGCTTTGAGAATCTGGAAGTTTTTGGTTTAGGTACCTTAAAAGTGCTTGAATTGTACTCTTAAAGAGTGGTCGAACCCTGAATTGAGTTTCGGGCTGTTGATCTGACAAAATGAGACATTTGAACGTGGAAAGGGTGAACAAGGGTGCCAACAATGAGACTATTGCAGGTATTTAGAAATCCTGCCACAACGCATCTATTAGTTGATTAACCAATTAGTTATCAACTATTAAGTGAATCTCTAACTATAATTAATAATAAAAGAAATGGCCACCTACTCAAATGTCAGTAAAATGTAAAATAATAATACGTAAATATCTTTGGGTTGTGCACTGTTGCTCGGGGCCATTTTGAGAATATTTGAGGATGTCATCCTGGGTTTCGGGAAACGGTTGTTGACATGTTTCACCATTTTCTAACATTTCACAGACCGAACAACAAATCGATTAATCAAGAAAACAATCGATAGAATAATTGATCATGAAAAACTGTTAGCTGAGCCCTACTATTTCCACATACAATGAGCTGCAAAAGTAAAAAAAAAAAGTGGCTGCTGAAGGGATGATGCTCCTCTGCTGAGAGCTTTTCAGTGAACTTTGATCGATTGTTGCTTGGTTTTATCACCCAGCAGCAGTACATTGTTTATATTATTACACATCTGCAAGTGTTTCAGTTCATTGCCACTGTTAATTTCCACTATGATGTAGTAGACCTACTTGTGTGTGTCCTATTCATACATTTCTTAATATACTCTCCAAATAGCTCCTTGTTAGGAAATGTAGTTCTGTATGATATGACGGTAGGATGAAAGACTATGTTGTAAGGATTTTGTGTGTGTGTGCATGTGTGCAGGATGATGACCTGGAGGAGGGGGAGGTCAAAGATCCCTCAGACAGGAAGATCAGACCACGTCCCATCTGCAGGTTCTTCATCAAAGGTAGGTAGCAGGAGATCCTGAATTAGAGCTCAACCATCAGCTCCTTATGGTATATTAGCTAATAAGTAACACAAACATGTTAATGTGAAAACTACTTATTGTTGGCCTCTCTCAGACTTATAAAACTGTTGGTACACCAGAGACTGACTGTTTCATCAGTACAGTCCAAATACATTTTGAAATCGGACACTCCACGCATTGGTGAAATATCACTCATAGGTATTCAAGTGCAATTTCTTTTAGTAGAGTCACGGCCAAAATACTAAACAAATCCTAAAAAAAAAAAGCCATTAAAAACTTAAAATCGATTGGTTCCATAAAAACACGACACTTTGAGTATTGGGTCATTTTGGTATCAGTGATCCACTAATAAAGCTTGTGCTTTTTATTAAAAGACACAATTTCTGTTGCTGTGCTTCATGTCTATATAAAGCCGGCACATTTGAAAGTTCTTCAGAGACAGAACGGACGGAACCTAACGCAGGAAACACACCTGAGGACACAGATTATCAGCCAGGAAGTGCAGATGCAGTCGTTCAGCAGAAATACAGGCAAACCAACAGCTTGGAAGACAAACCAAGATCTGGGCGTCCAAGGGTTTCTACGGCAAGAAATGACCACATCCTGATCCACATGTGCAGGGAAAATCGCCCAATGACATCACAGGAGCTTCAGCAGTGGTCAAATCAAACCGGTGTCCAGTGTTCCACCCGCACTGTACGTGGCCGACGTTTAGATCCTGGCTTAAGGTCCTACAAGGCTGTCAAGAAGCCCCTGATCAATGAGAGACTGAGGTTAGCCCGGCGCCATTAGGCCCAGGCACACAAGAGCTGGACAGCAGGAACTGGAAGAAGAACCTGTGGTCAGCTTTATCTTCCTCCTGCTAATGTGATGGTACGCAGCAGGCCAGGTGAAGCATCATCTCCAGCATGTATCATGTGTCGTGGTTCAGGGATGCATGAGTGCTGCTGGTGTTGGTCATCTCACCGTCTGTGATGGCACACTGAATTCTCCAAACCATACACGTACTCCTGCACGTGTACTGTTTCATTGAGGTCAAACCTGGGCATTTCAACAAGATAAGTCCCCTTGCCGCACATCCAGAGCCAGTAAACCTGACTGCAGGAGCGCTGTATCCAGGTCTTAGTGGCCAGCTCAATCCCTGGACATGAACCTCGTTGAAAGCAACCAAAGAATTGAGAAGAATTAAAAGCAGTTACTCTAGAAGAATGAGACAAGATTATCCCTCAACAGTGTGGAAGGCTTGTCGGGAACATGCTGGCCAGGATTAGAGCTCTAAATCAAATCAAATCAAATTTTATTTATATAGCCCAAAATCACAAAATACATTCATCTCAGAGGGCTTTACAATCTGTACAGGGAGTGACACCCTCTGTCCTTAGACCCTCGATTCGAGTGAGGAAAAACTTGCCCACCAAAAAACCTTTTAACAGGGAAAAAGGTGGAAGAAACCTCAGGAAGAGACACAGAGGAGGGATCCCTCTCCCAGGACGGACAGACGTGCAATGATGTCACATGTACAGAACAAATCAACACACACATATTGTACACTCACAATGAATAATAATGACAGCTCTACTGCATGCTAATGGCACAACTACTAAATATTAATTTGATGATGTGATGTTTATTTATTTTTTGTTGAGACATATTGAAACCATCAAGAATTTAGTTTTGTTAGTTGGATAAATAAAAATTAAAAAAAATCTAGATTGTGGAAAATGTTACTATTGTATAATATGTTGTATCATTACTTTTTTCTGTCTTATAAACTGAAATCTGTTCTGTTGGGTTGTATATCGTTGACCATTATCTGTATAATGATACGTGTATTAAAGTCTAAGAATGTAAATATATTCCTTAATGCTTGGCTGGAATGTGTCTCACTGTTTGTAGCAGAGTTGTTCTCCAGCAAGGGGGAGCTGTTGTATTAATTATAGATTTCAGTGGTGTGTGTGTGTTTTTATTCCTTTTCCAGTGCCCAGTAAATCACACACCTCACTCAATAGGAAATGATATGCTTAAGATGAACGTACAAATACACCCACAATCAAGGAATATATATACACAGATGACAATAATTGTCTGTATAAACTAGTGTCAACCTAATGCTAATATTGATCCTTTTAACAGCTTATGTCTTGTCACTTTTTGTTACATTCATACTGAGATTCTTACAAAAATGTTGTCATTCTTAAAAGACTGTCGGCACATCCATGCTAGAAAGCATAATCAATGTGTAATTGGGCTTTTGTGTTGTGTTGGTTAAGCAAGTATGAAAAAGATCATCCATTAATGGAGCTGGTGGTTCAACCCTCGTCTCCACATGTCAAAGTCAACTGTTCTGTGCGAGAATGAGAGGCAGATAGTAAAGTGATATATACAAATGCAGTCCACTTCAATGTCTAAATCTAGGAAATCCTTTGTTTCCTGTAGGAAATTGCACTTGGGGTATGAACTGTAGGTTCATCCACCCTGGAGTCAATGACAAAGGTAACTATTCCCTCATCAGTAAGCCAGACCTCTTCTCACCTAATGGAGCACCTCCTGGAGGACCACACCCACTCATACCCAACAACCCCTGGGTACGTCTCTCTCACGCTGCTACTACTTTTTACTAACAACTATCATTCATGCTTATATATAAGTTAAATGGCACAGTATTGCTTTATTAGCTGATCGGAGTGCAAGTGCAGGAAGTCCAACTGGGCCTCATGCAGTTCTACATGTAGTACCACTCAAGCTGTGAGCAGATGCACGTCTGAGGAAACGGTTGAAATAATTTTCTCTCTGTCCCCGTTTTAGGCTGGGCCTGCAGTGGAGGAGCTCCCACCCCCACCTCCTCCAGTGGAGCCTCCTGTGGAGAGCGCCTGGGAGAGAGGCCTGAGGCATGCCAAAGAGGTAACCTGCCACAAAATAGAGCTTGTGCCAAATGTGATTTGATCTTCCTGCAGACATTTCTGCGATATCAGTTGGCCGTGTAGTTTGTTTGTTCAAGAGGGTGAATGCTGATTATTATCATGCTGAAACTATTTTAGTTGTGTGACGATGAAGGTTACGTGCTATGAAATAAGGGAACCCAGAAAGACAAACATCTGTGTCTGTGCTGAGACTGAGGGAGATGCCAAGAAGCAGCTGTAATTGTAAAGTTTAAAAAAATAAATCACCAGCTTGCATCACAGCAACTGTGAACATAACTGTGTTCCTGTGCGTACGCAGTGGTGCCTGCCGTACACTGAACTACCATCCTAAGACTGAAAAGGTGATCATTGTGATCAGTCTTAGGAGCTGTTTCTAAACAAACTAATGTGATCAAACTCTTGTTTTAGGACAACAATTGAGGTCTATGGCAGTGGAATAAGATGCATATCAGGCTTTGGATACACACACACACACACAAATAAAAATGTTTAACTTTAGCAACTCGCTGTGGTAAATAGACTAGTTGTAGTAAATAAACACAATGTAAGTGGCAGAAAAGCATTCCTGGATGGTAAAGCCACTGAAACATATAGAAAATGAACGTCACACAGTTTAATAAAAAGTTGAGTGCAACATGCAGAACGAGTTGGACACAGACGCATTGTTAAACCTGCAGACTTCTGTGCAGTATAGCTGGAACCACGCAGGTAAAGTTACATACCTGCAGACTGTTATATCAGTGTTTCAAAGTCTGCTTTCGGCTCTGTGTCCCGTAGGTGCTGAAGAAGGCCACCATCCGTAAGGAGCAGGAGCCAGACTTTGAGGAGAAGCGTTTCAACGTGACCATCGGAGAGGACGAGAGAGAATTTGACAAGGAGAATGATTTCTTCAGAGAACGCAGCTACCGCATCATCAGAGAGTATGACCTGTTCACATCCAGCACACTGTTTCAATGTTTGAAATGGTGGCGCAAAAGCACCACTTTCATATAAAACCACTGATCATGCGAGTATATCCAGCAGGACAGAGGTTTGGGTGGAATATTAGCCTGTTGAAAAACTAATGGTTCTGAATAAACTAACGTAACCTTTTCCCTGTTTAAACAGTCCAGCAATCATGTCATACTCACCAGGTTAAAGATTGCTGAGATAACACACTATGCAGTAATTTAATTGATCTTTCCTCTTACGTGATTTTTTTTTTTTTGTGCAATGATCAATTTGTTTTGCTCTTTCAGTGAAATGGACTTCAGAGATCCCATCTATGGGTAAGTGTAGACTACCAAACATCCCCTTACCGGTCAGATTCATGTTTCTCATGAGAAACTATCTTCTCTAGATCATAGTGTAGACACAACTCAGGTCTAAGACTTGTTTTCTGGAATTCGCCATGCAGTAAAGCTCACACAATTTGACTTCATCACCATATTGAAAATGTTATGTCTACCCAAAATCTGAAATATGTGAGGTTTTTTTTTTTTTTGGCATTCATATCAACTGAAACAGGTTGGAAAATACAACTTCACTCTGCATTGTTTATTTGTGTCTTTTGTCAAGTAATGAAAGAAAGCCCAATCATAAAGCAGTTCTGATCTGAAATAATATGTTCTTAAAATATACATCCATTAATGTATCATTCTGCATGAAGTCATGTTCTATAGCAGTCTGGAAAACAGAAGGAAGGAAGAAAGAAATTGGCCAGCAAACAGTAATGAGTCTGAAGTCAGTGAAGAAATACCGTTTTCTGTTTTAGTCCAATCTCTGCCATCCGTCTCCCTCTGCAGTGATCCATATGCTGACCCATATTATGACTATGAAATGGAGGCCCTATGGCGAGGTGGCCAGTATGAAAACTTCAGAGTGCAGTACACAGAAGCTCCTCTTCCTTACCACTACAGTGTGAGTATTCTGCTCCAAATTTTCTCTGCAACATTAACAACCCAAAATCTAACGTATAAAGTTCAGAGGACAAAACTTGAGACCAGTTATATATTTTAGGGGTGTAAAATACTGTTGTACTTACTAATTATATTTGTCTAGTACAGTTCAGTTGATTCTCAACTTCCTGTGAACCAAATAATTACTGCCAAATTTTACCGTCTTTAATTTCCCAGTTTTTGGGATTAATAAAGTATATCTATCTATCTATCTATCTATTCCTACATTTTGGGACTACATTATAGTGCAAATTTTACCCACAGAGACCAAAAGTGGGCCACCTGTCCCATATGCACAGGCTTTATTGTAATATTTCTGGTCCGTGTCAGCAGGAGCGCGAACGTGACCGCGACCCTCGGGAGCGGCACCGGGACAGAGAGAGAGAGAGGGATCACCGCGAGAGGGAGCGGCGGCAGAGGGAGAGGGAGAGAGAGAGGGAGCGGGAGCGGGAGAAGGAGAGGATGCGGCGGAAAGAAGAGTGGGAGAGGGACAGGATGAAGCGGGACGAGAAGGAGAGGCCAAGGATGCGTCCGCCTCGAGACGCCAGGGAGAAGAAGGAGGAAGACAAACTCAAACCACGCTCGCCCATGAGCCTGCCACCCAAGTAAGTGAAGTTTCAGTTGATTGTTTACGATACATCTTAATTTTACCACAAAGGAACTGGGATAGTTATGTTATGGTATGTTTTTGTTATTGGGCGTTGTTGACACTGATGGGCATCACTACCATATCGTTATTTGTCTTTCATAGTGAAAACCCTCATGATTAAATACATCATAACTGGTTTTCTTTAAGCTTTTGAATAACCAGTTTCATTTAAAATAGCTTTTCTGGCCATGAGTCACTTAAAGTTACCTAATGTAGTGACTCATGTGTGTGGTAGTACTCTCACTCTGATTACACGCTCTGATTGTTTTATTACAACAGTGAATATGAACTTGGCTCTATACAATGACCTGTCTATGGTAGACACAGAAGGGGAACTGCAAAAAAAAAAAAAAAAATTTGATTCACAGGGAGATATGAACTAGAGTTCCACTCCCCCCTCTTCATTACGGGTTGTTTTTTTTAAGTGATGCAAGACTAGGTAGACTAGTTTACTCTGCAATTACAATTGCAGATGAAATTTGTAACAACAGCAACAGAGTCCAACTGTCTATGGTGAAACAGATTGCATCATGATGAGGATGTCTAGTAGACATTTGTTTTCCTTGTTGCATAGTAGTCATCATTCAGGCATTGTGATGCTTTACAGTAACATCCCCACGTTTCAGGCATTCATGATGACTTCATGATGTGACAATGTGTGGTGATGGAAGCGATACATTTTCAACATGCCATCGTATGACTAGGAACATGAAAAGAATTTCATTGGCAATGTCCTACATTTTTGTGCTTCTTTTAAGTTTCAGCTAAAAGCATGCATGACAACTTAAAGGACAGTGCTTCACAATTTTTCCAAGTCTGTCTTAGATCAGGTGCCCCATATTAACATTAAAACAGGTGTTTTTTTGCTGGAATCTTTCCCCCTGTTCGTACTGACCCAGAGGATCCCTCCATAATGGATTTACAATGGAAGCGATTAATTGAAATTTTACTACTGCAACTTTAAAAACACAGGAGGCGCAACATTTGTTAAAGGTGAACTGTTTGTCAACATATCATTTTTAATTAAATATTGTCGCACTGCAGCGCTTTCATACCCTACAAATCATATTTGACAGACAGGAATGTAAAAACAGTGGTGGTCCATTAGTACTCCTTAGTTTTTTTTTTGGAAACCATCCCACATTGTGATTCAGAATGGACAAATCTGATCACTACCTAACAGGTTATGACAGAGCTGTGTCGCATATTTCCACTGTCTTACTTGCATTCATTGTCTCTGGTTTTGAAATTGTGGAACTTAACATGTTCTCCATATCACCCTACAAACAGTTAGGATGACGTACCTGTTGTCTTTTATTGCTAACACGTAGGAGGTATTGCTATTGTGTTCAGTAACTGAAATCCCTGAAGTAACATTACCTGCCTGAATCGACACGGGACTCCTCCCAGTGTGGAAGAAAGAACTGGTTAGACCCACCTGTACTTTTTATATGAAAATGTAGTCATGCTGGGTTTTGTTTTTCAGTGTCAAATTTTCCTGTGGAAGATTTTGAATGTCAGGTGGTCATCAGTAAAAATAATTTCAATTAAAAACATTGTAGACTATGTTTTTAATTGAATACAGAATAGCATCACACTCGAGTACAGTCAGGTTAATGCAAGACTGTTGCTTCAATTGGTTTTAAATGTGTGTGTGTGTGTGTGGGGGGGGTTGTCTAATGGACTGTGTTGATTAGTTTATTACATTAACACACCTGCTGTTTATTAAATTAGTGACAACATTGACGTTGGACTTACGCAAATGTTATCTTCAGTTTTAAAAATAGACTAATCCTCAACCAGACTGGTTATGCTTTTCTAAAATCCTCCTCAGGCTGATTCATTAAACCGCCACAGGTGTGCAAACATGCTATTATCTTCTTTTGTTGTACTTTGTAGACTTTATGGTTTCTCCACTTCCTTTTTTTCACTCCTTCCTCAAAGGAAACAGCTAAAAATAGCCAGTGTTGTGTTTTGAAAGGATCACTGGTTTGCTCTTGCATCACACCTGTGGAATTTCTCATTCACTAGTGGATGTGTAACTTGTGTGTACTTTCACTGTGTATGTAAACACAGAGGGCAACCTGATTCTTCATTGTGAACAATTACGTAATTCTAATTATGTGTTCCTGATAGATTTTCTGTTAGTTTAATTCTTTGTTGTGATATTTGATATTAAGCCTCTTGTCTAACTACAGTCTCTATTATAATAATAAACCAAAGCATGCTCCTTGCACTGAATAATATGCCATGCCGTCAGCCTTCGCCAGAGGGTATCACAGACAGCATCCATCAAGTTTCTGTATCACATGACCTTTTTCCTCACAGTGGGAATATCCATTCACACCTTGTTAATTTCCTTCAACAAATATTTAGATACTCACTTGAAACTAAACACTAGTCTTACTGTCTTTTCACAAAAATAAACTTGGGAAACTCCAGTTAATCACAGATCAGCTCCCATATACTGTGATGTCTGTGATTTATTATGTCAACAGGTAATGGTACACTGCTCACAAAAATTAAAGGAACACTTTTTTTATTGGGCCTGGCATGAATTGAATTAAACCTGTCTGATAATTTTCTGGTTGGTTAAGCAGCTGAGGGCCTCGATAATCAATTTCAGCTGTATTGGGGTTCATGGAATTAACAACAGGTGCACTTCAGTGGCAACAAAAAGGCAACCCTCAAAACAGGACTTGTTTTACATGTGGAGCTCATTTCAAGTTTCTCCCTCTTGATCTTTTTTGGCTGGTTTTCCACTCGTGCTGATTTTGGCTTGCGTAATTATCTCTACTGGCAGTATGAGGCGATTCCTTAACCCTACAGAAGTTGCACAGGTTGTCCAACTTCTCCAGGATGGCACATCCACACGTGCTGCAGCAAGAAGGTTTAATGTGTCGCCCAGCACAATCTCCAGAACATGGAGGAGATTTCAGGAGACTGGTGGTTATTCTCGGAGAGTTGGACAGGGCCATAGTAGGTCCTCAACCCCTCAGCAGGACCGATACCTGCTCCTTTGTGCAAGGCGGAACAGGTTGAGCACTGCTCGTGCCCTACAGAATGACCTCCAGAGGGCCACTGGTGTGAATGTCTCACCATCTGTCGTCTCATTAGGAGCATGCCGCGACGTTGTCAAGCATGCATACAAGCTCGTGGGGGCCACACAAGATACTGAAAAGCATTTTGAGTTGCAGGAAATTAAGTTTTGGAAAAAATGGACTAGCCTGCCACATCTTCATTTCACTCTGATTTTATGGTGTCTACACAATTGAGCCCTCTGTAGGCTGAAAACTTTTATTTCCATTAAAAGACATCCTTGGCATCCTTTTGTTCCTAAGACACTGCCCTGTCGTTATTTGTATAGATATCCAACTTCATATTGAGGTCTGATGTATCTAATGTGTTTCTTTAAAGTGTTCCTTTAATTTTTGTGAGCAGTGTATTAGAGATTTATGTATGCACTGATAAACTATTAAGTTTGGCCCCAACCTTTAGTGTTGGGTAGCTGATTTTCACAAGCTACAATGATATAAACAACAGTTTAACTCCTAAAATCGACGTGACATCTTCGACGAGAAGACGTTTCACTCTGTTGGAGTTCTTGGAAGTACAGAACCACTCAGTTTACTCATTACAAGCAGTGGTTTCCCCCACACAAATGATCTTTGGTTGAAGTACTGGCTTGCAGAGAGCAAACAAAACTGAGTCACTATAGTGTATCGAGATAATCTTTCACAATCACACTCTCATTCCACTCATTTGTAGAGATGTGAAATGAGATTTTCATTTGAAATGATTCATTTCACAAAACGTTATAAGGAAGTAAAACTATATTTACTTTTACCTTCCCACTTCTATCTTGGCACACTCTAACCAGCAATTGTTGATTTCTTCAATCCTCTCAGCAGACCGATGGAGCCCCCCTCGAAGAAAGAGATTGTTCCAGTCATGAGGCGGCCTGATGAGTGGAAGGACCCATGGCGCCGATCCAAATCCCCCAGGAGACGGCCAGGGATGGGCTCCCCGCCACGAGGCCGTCGACGTCATCGCCCCTCTGGTTCCTCCGTCTCTCTGTCCAACTCCTCCCGGTAGGGTTTCCTCCTTCCAGTCAGGAATCTTGCGTTGGGGGTACAAGCAATTTATCAAACAACTGTTGGACAAGCAGCTGCAGCCACTATATTTTCCAGCTAGACGGAGCTTCTTACCCCTAGTTTGAAAAGCAGGTTTCCAGTTGTGTGTGATGATATTGTTAAGGTTTCATACATGTTCAATAATGCTGATAAAACTGAATATGCAGTTTCGAGGTCTGGAAATGTAACCGTTGTTTCGAGGCTGACTCCAGTTGTGAGGTCGCCTGATGTAATTGTACAAAAAATGTCCCCAACTGGAAGAATGCATTCAGATACAAGATCACGCACCCCCCACTCTGTGTAGTTTTTATATGTGTATTATATGTGTGTTTTGCAGGTCTTCGTCTCGCTCTTCATCCTACACAGGCTCTGGGTCATCTCACTCCCGCAGTCGCTCCTCCTCGTTCAGCTCCTATTCCAGCCACTCCTCCCAGCGCAGCTCCTTTAGTGGTAGCCGCTCGAGGTACACAAGAATAATAGTGGAATAGTCATATGTATATGATTTCCATCTTATTTATTCAAAATATGATTTGCATCTGACTTTTGTTGCATGTGCTACAGGCAAGTGAGCACTTAGTAATAATAGTGCTTTTATTTAAGTAGATTCGATCATATTTTATTAAGAAACTGTTTTTCTGGTCTGTTGCTACACTAGTACAACAATATAATCATGTTATACTCAACATTCCACTGCTCTGACTCTCTTTTACCTTTAAGGAAATGTTTGACTTTTGAGGAATAAGCTTATTCATGTTCCTGCCCCAGATTAAATGACATGATTGATACCAAATTTTAATTTACAGCCTGTAGACAATTATCTTAGCTTAGCATAAAGAATGGAAACATGGGGAAACAGTATCAGCACCTCTAAAGCAACATGTTATACATTGTTTAAAGCATGAAAGCAACAGGTAACTGATAAGTAATGGTTTGGATTTTAATCAGTTTGTTTATTGGTGATCTGTGGGTTTGCACATGGCACATGGCTGTAGCTATTTTTAGCATACAGATCTGAAAGTGGTATCATTATAATCTTTTACCTCCCATAATGTCGTTAAGTTACTGTAAAAAAACAAACAAACAAAAAAACAAGGGTAGTATGACATGATTGTTGTGCTAAATTGAGCGTGTGAGTGCGGGTAGTTCTACCACTCCTCCCAGTTTTTTGGGTTTTTTGTTTTTGTTTGTTTTGTTTTTTTGCCAGGTCTTTTTCAGAGACCAGTTTTATTTGTTTATGGTGTGCTAAAAATAGTATCATACAGTACTGTGTTTGTCAACGTGCATTCGGTGTACAGTCATGGCCAGTTGGCAGTGACGCAAATTTTGCAAGCATTTTAACGCATTACAAAGACAAATTAAAAAATGACTTTATCACAAAGCGAGCTGACATGATTTCAGTATTATATTATCAGCACAGAAGAAAGAGTGAGTGAGTACAAGTCAGTTGAAGTCACACTATTCTTTTAATTTTAGGAGCAGACTAACTTCTATAAATCAGAGATGTGCTTGAAATCATTGTTGTCTTCTTGTGTTAGTAATGGTTACTTCCAAAGAAACCCGTGCGCCAACCATTGCATCACATGCAAGAAACTGCTGCAAACAATATTGCACTTGAAAGAACCATTTCACTTCAAGAATTGTGAGCAACAACTGATACCAAATTTTAATTTACAGCCTGTAGGCAATTATCTTAGCTTAGCATAAAGAATGGGAACATGGGGAAACAGTTAGCCTGGCTCTGACCAAACGTATTAGCTATACATTGTTTAAAGCATAAAAGCAACAGGTAACTGATAAGTAATGGTTTGGATTTTAATCAGTTTGACCAAACTAGATAACATTTGTTTGATCAAACATTTGCAACTTCGAGCACTGACAAAGCAATAATGGGCCGCAATGAGTCAGCATGTAGTCCAGAATCTGATATCCAGCATGCTAAAACGAATCGCCGAAGTTACGAAGAAGGGTCAACACTGTAAATATTCACTCTTGGCAAGAAATAGATGTATTTGCCAATAAAAGTCTGTAAAAAAAAAAAAAAAAAAAAAAAAGGAAAATGTTTGTAACTGTTCCTCAGCATACCATAAAAACATGAGGGGGGAAAAAATCTCACAAAACCCAAGCAACAAAATTTGCGTCACTGCCAAAACTTTTGGCATGACTGTAGAAACAAATGTGTTGAATCACTTAAGATTTAACATTATTCTCAACAATGATAAGCATCTCAAAACATTTTTGATATCTATATTGCTAGATTCTTTGAAATACAAGTTGTACATAATAGAATAGTGTGGCAGTTATTTTTCCCTGATTTCTCAATTGCTAGTTTTGATTGTTTTAAGCTCATTGATCATTGATTTACAGGTCTCGATCATTCTCCACGTCTCCCTCACCGAGTCCAGCAGCACCAAGGAATGCTAAGAACAAACCAGACCTTCCTCCTGTGTTAACTAAAGGGTAAATCTAAGCACACACATTCATTTAATCCACAGCTAGCCGTGGTCATATTAGCTTCAGTTAGGGGTGTAACATAAAATTCACAGTTCCGTATCAGTTTTGGGGTCACGGTTCGGAATGGTTTTCAGTACAGCAGGGCAAAAAATGGAGATAATAACATTTTGGTCCTTTTTTTTTATTTTGAAAAATGTAAACATCCAATAATGGCTCATTGCCCAAAACTAGGATGGGAAGCGGGAGGAGGATCGTTAATAACAGCCATAATTCAAGTCATAAATTGTTAGAAGAGGTTACTTGCAAGTCTGCATTAGATCATGTTCAATGGTTAATAATTATTGATCATTAGCTAGAACATTGCTTGTGCTAGGCTGACATGCTAGTTGTTAGTACAGGACTGTTTGTCACTGGCTGCATGCTTGAAAAACCAAGAAGTGCCTTTTCCCTCCCAAAGCATGCCGCTGAAGCCAGGTACCATGCCCCCTCCTCGCAGGGACAAGCCTCCCGTGAAGAAAGCTCCCAGCCCTCCTCCACCTGGTGGACCACAGGGCAGGCCTTTCAAACCCCTGCCAGAGGGTGGGAAGCCGCCCACTAATCCCCGGGAGGCTGTAGGTCCAGGTAGCGGGGGAGGCACTGGCGGAGCGGGAAGACCCCTGCCGCCACGGGAACCTGGAAAGCCTCCCAACCCGAGGGAAGGCAGACGAAAAGAACGGCAGCAGCATCCACCGCGGAGGTAGGCATCCACTCCACAACTATCTGGATTACATCACAGTGCAAAAGGAATTTGATTTATGGCAAGAATCAGGAAAAGTTGTCTTCCTGTTGGTCTGATCCTATGTAACCTGTTAGAAGGCATCACTCATTCTAAACGTCATTTAAATTGTCTATGAATGAAATCATGATTTGACTTATTGCACTTTTGTATCTGATAGTCACATATACTGTATGTGTATGAGTACAGATATATAGAGATAAAGCATCAGATTAGTGCAGTGTTGAAATCACTAGTTATTTTCTTCCTGTTGCTCTTATCCAACAGGAAGAAGATGCCTAATTTAATTATGTACCTCCACAAGAGCCAGTTTCAAAAGGCTCTTTTTTTGTCTGTGTTTTGCCAATTTTGTGACTCTGATATTTCAGAATGGTTTCAGTCACACACAGTATAAGTATCAGATCACATAGCACAGCTGTTGTCATCACTAGTGGGGAAAAAAAAAGAATTAGACTGGTAATGTAGATGTAGTCTCAGTGTCACTTCAGCTGCCAGTTATAAAGAAGCCGGACCCGTTAAGAGGCTCCTACACACACTAAGACACATATGCATACATAAACATTAAACCCAAAACATTGTAACATTGCAAACAATACTGTCTGGAGAAAAGAGTGGAAGCAGATGGTTCTTGGGATTGTTCACGAGTCTTCAAATTTCATATTTCAAAAAATATGACATGCCAAAAGCTATCTGACCAGTAGATCTGTTTGGGACATTTCGTTGTTTGTTTCTATAAGCATTTTTAATATATAGAATGAAAACAGTCTATCAGTTTTAGTGGATATAGATTGACACGTTGTCTTTCAATTATTTTTAAACTGCTACAGTTTAGTGGTGAAGTAGATCTCTTGCTTTGAGTAAAAACAATGAACCTCTAGACCCTTTTTGGTTTTCCGCATTGTCACAGATGGTATCATGTAGCTTTAGTCGTGTTGTCATACTGGATTTTAACCTGGTTACCAATCCTCTAAAAATGTTGTGTAAGCACTGTGTGGGCATACAGGAAAACTGTGGATCCTGTGCTTTAAGTTTCAGGTGCGTGTATGTGGGTGTAAAAATGTTGGCTCGCGTGGCATCACGTTGACACACAACAGAACATTCACTATAAGCAGAGCAGTGTTTCCTAGTACTGCATCACTTGCATATTCTAAATAGTGCAGGTGTATCCCACAGCAGTGCATTTTGTGGGAAGACCGTAGAGTTTGTATGTGGGTGGGAGGATGGTTTAAGGAAAGAATGGACTTTTGTGTGTTAGTGTGTGAGAGAGAGAGACAAGGCGAAATCAGCCGGAACGGAAGAACAGCACAGGCATGTGTTTTCATCTTTGTGAGTGTGGGCAGACTGGGTCACACACCATGGAAACTATTCAGGAAGGCGTGATTTATAGGTCGTACTTCCTGGGGCCGTGGATTGAGTTGACATCCTTAACATGTGAAGAGACGTGTTTTATTTTTAGAGGCAAAACACGCATTGTTGGCAGCATGTTTCAAAAAGTGACACGCTTAGTAATCTTCGTAATCTCAGTTATGTCACGAAGATGTAAACACAAGTGCTCTGTCAGGTGCAACACCTATGCTATACATGCGCATTAATATTCAAACCTGTTGGTATAGTTTGTGCTTTTCCTTTTATGACGAGGCATATGTAGTGTAGCCTCAGGTGGCTTTGCAATAAGTCAGATGATTAATGTCCCAAAACAGTGTTGTCAGTATGTTTTTGTCAGTCTTTCTGACACCATGAAGCCTCATAAACAATATTTGCATAATCATAGATTATAGTTTGTTTGTTTTTTTGTAATGAGGTACAATGAGCTTTTTTTCAGGGTTTTGAGCACAAATTCAATCATACAACAACATTTAGCCAAAATTGATGTGATGATATGCTGATACATCAGTGCATCCCTATGTTTTTTAACTTGGATATTACACTTGTTTTGATTTAATAAAAAAATGGCCGCCTGTGTTCTCGGTTGTCTGTGTCTCTTCCAGGCGGACTGTGAGTGGGAGTGTCAGTGGAAGTGGTAGCAGTTATACTGGTTCTAGTTCCAGATCCAGATCCTCATCCAACTCTCTATCACACTCACGCTCTGGATCAAGAAAATCCAGGTACTTCCCCGTGTGAACACCTTCACTGTTACTACAACCGTAGTTTCGTACTGTCAAAACATCTTTTTGAAAACAATGATGTTTACCATGTATTGCCTTTTGGGGAGTATTTATTTGTGTATATTAGTTTCATGAATCTTGCAGAGACCTTAGCTCTGAGCTTATTAATCTCTTGCATTTCTCTTAAGTCACAGTGTAAGTGTGTAAACGATCCCTATATAAATGTACTTTTATTGTATGTATAATAAGTCATGGCTTGATATGGGTTCATTCTGTTCTCTGGTCTCTTTCTTTCATGCCTCTGTTTGGAAACCCTTCAGGAAATCCAGGTATGATACTTAGGTTTTTGAGATTATAGTTAGAAGTGTGCGTGTGCAGACATGTGTGAGTGTTGTATACAGACAGCTGTGACATGCGATTTTAAGAATCCACGAGTCATGGTCGACCTATCATGTCTTTCCGCAGATCTCTAAGCGTCAGCAGCGTGTCGTCGGTATCTTCAGCATCATCGAGCAGCAGCTCCGTGCGTAGCGCAGACTCAGATGACATGTATGCTGACCTCGCCAGCCCGGTGTCTTCGGCCAGCTCCCGCTCGCCCACACCAACTCACCCCCGCAAGGAACGAGGGGCGCCCCCGCGGGACCGGCCGCCACACATCCGAGATAAGAACAGGGGTCAGTGTCAAATGCAACATGCAACAGTGACACTGGAGGAAAAGGTGGAAAGGATTAGCATTGCATAGTTGATCAACACGTTGTCCTTTCTTCAACACAGAGAGGCCATCAAAGAAAGATGAACCCTTCAGAGAGGATCGCAGAAAGATGGACCCTTCAGGTCCCCCACCAAGAGGAGGCAACCCCATTCCCAGATCAGGGCCTGGTAGCAGGGGTGGACACCCTGTACACCCCCCACCTGGCAACATGGGCCCCCCAGGAAACTATGGAGGTTCAGGTTCCCATAAAGACATCAAACTTACCCTCCTCAATAAGGTTACTATTGCTCCTTATTCCATTTTTTAAATGGTTCTGTCCACCCAAATCACAAAAAAACATCTCATCTCACCTACGTCTAGTGTTACCTTATGTGCCAAGGATGTGAAATGTCCTCTGAGACTGAGACTTGTTGCCACCTTTTTTGTGTTGAAGGCTAAACTTTTATCACTCACAAATGAAAGTGCAGAGAAATTGAGACACTGAATAATCTAAAAACATCCAAACGTTTCATCATTTGACACCAGTATGACACACAGGTTATGAGTCAAGATGTTGTTCAGGAGAGTGACTATATTCTAATTTGTGGGTTTTTCTTGAGGACAGAAACATAGTTCATCATCAGCTGTATTGGTTTGTATAGAAAACAGGTGTGACTCATATGCCACTGGTATGTCATCCTTAAGTACATTTAAAAAATAATAATATCAGTTTCAGTGTACACTATATTAAGAATTTTTTCATGACTTTACTTTCCTTTGGCACTACATTTTCTCAGCTGTAGAATTCTCTAATCCAAACAGCTGAATGTTGAACATTGAATTTTCACCCCTTACCCTCTTTATGCCTTGATACATGCCAACCTTATAACAATAAGGTGACACACAGACCAGTCCGACAGTCCTACAGCCAATCGACCTGCCAGTAAATAAACGTCACGACGAGTCCGTTGCAAGTCACAACTGGAAAAGTAAACGATAATTCATTTAGTGACGTATTTAAGTAGAATGAGTTTACATAGGGATGTTTGAAATCCACTCCAGGAAGTCGCTGCTCCAGCCAAGAAATTATCTGGCACATAACCTCCTAATGTGTGGTGTGTTGTTTTCACACTTGGGTCTTATACGGATCAAATGAGAAAGCATGTTAAGTTACGTTTAGCTAGCTCTGTGGGTGTTAGCAGTTTCCCTTTGTTTGCAGTCTCTATGCTAAGATAAGCTAATTGACTCCTAGTTTCTTCTTTAAATATGGTTTTCCATCATTAATAAATTTCCCACACTTAGTTGATAAAAAGTGTCCGGTTATACATACATGTTTGCTCTTGAAAATCATGGGGCAACAAAAAATGACTCTGAGAGTATAATTATTATATCTTATTATAATCTAGGGTTCTTTTTTTGTTTTGTTTTGGGGGGTTTTTGGCACAGTTTTTTTTTTGGTTTTTTTTTGGGACTTTGTTTATTGTGTTAAACCTTTATTTGAATTGCTTGCCTTATCATGTCCTAACATTTTTCAGCAGCAAGGAGATAAAGGCAACAGGAAGAGGTACCTGCCTTCAGACAAAGACAGGCCAGGTTCCCCGCTCAGCAAGAGAATGGCCATGTCTCCAGACAGAGGTAAGAACACCAGAGCTGGACCAACACGTGGGAACAATCAGAGGAATTTGCTGTTGTCCCTCTCTGACACGTTTTATCACTATTGTTTGTAATATTAATTATACATTCTTGACCAAGACACTTTTTTTTTTACATTTTTATTTGGTAACATTTTATTCATGATATCATAAACTCTGATCATTTTGTTGATAATAAATTGCCAAAATGTGTGCTGAAAGGATTATTTGACGTATCAGTTAAATATACCAGACATTAGCCGGTTTCATATTGTTAAACCTCAGTTTCATTTCTCTGTAAATTTAATACTTCATTTTATTTTCATTGATTTATTTTACTTTTTATAGACTGAACTGTGCCAGTTCCCAGAAGCAAACATTACAGAGACGGATTATGATAATTATCTTAAATTCACTACCTTATTTTGTTGTTGTTTTTTGTTGTTTTCTTTGCTTAGGAGTTATAGGTCATGCTTCCGCCTTCATTTTTAGGAAACATAATATAAATTCTCCAATACCTATAAACAATATAACGTGTTATACGAGTAGTAAATGTTTTTTTAATGAACACTTACCACCAGTGACATGTTCAGTTTATGACCGTCTATAATCCGTCAGCTGGTCCAGCTGTAAATCAGTTTTTCCTTCCACCTGAAAGATCAACATTTCTGTTTCCTATTTTTGCTCTGGCAAAGTTGACGTAAGTTCTTCGTCATTTATTTCTTCCCAAGCTCTGATTATTTAGGAACACAATGCATATTAAAAAATCTATGCTGATAATAATCAGTGGAAGTCATTTCAGGAACTTTGTTCTCATTGTTGACGCTGACCTAAACTCACTGTGTCTTATCAGTAGTATAATCAAACTGTTGTTCACTTTCACTCTTAAATCCTACTGAAATAGAAAGGATTCTTGTCTCAAGATAAGCCTCAGTGCTTTTTTTAACCCTTGTATGGTATTCAGGTCTGTGGGACCCGTTTTCAGTTTAATTAATTATTTTTTCAACCTGAAATTCATTGGCTTTGGCTCATTATCCGTGAAGAACATAAATCAAAACACATTTGTTTAGTATTTTAAGAGAAAATTATTGGATTGTGGTGTTTTGAAAGCCCAAAACTCTAGCGGGTCCACCAGACCCATAAATACTAATACCACACGAGGGTTAAATGAATTAATTGCTAATGTTGAGTCGAATTGTTGTGTTAAGTGAAAGGGTCTCTTAGTGCCGGGATCATGCAGAATTTAAACTTAACACGTTCACTGAATGCTTGAGTCGTATTTACCACTATTTCAGTGAAATAATGGTTTTGGTGAAAACGTTCTGATAAACCCCCCTGTAGACTACCCGCCCAACACCAAACAGCAGACAGACAGGTCTATCTGGTGAACATGGTGGAGCATTTACCAGCTAAAGAGCCACATTATTTCTCTCAGGAGTTGCTGGAGACCAAAGCTGAGCTAAACAGAGTATTGAACATTAACATGACTCCAAATGAATACTAATGTTGCTCTGTAATATTACAATGGCTTCATTAACCCTGACACTGGTGTTTTTCAGGCCGTGATAAGAGGATACCTGGCCGACCCCCGCTCTCCCCTCGAATGGATCGGTCCAGAGGCCAAGGGCCCCGGCCCATGCCTCCCCAGGGAGACAGGTTAGTACCACCTTCAGCATGTTATTGCTTTAGAGCTACAATAGTTGTCCTTTATCACTACATCATACGACAGATGTCAGAAATGAAAAAAATGTGTGTGTGTGTGTGTGGTTCAGCTGGAACTGTCAGACTTTCTTTCTGACGCATCACTGTCATCACCAGCAGTGATCAAGTTTGTTTAGGCCAAACACATCAAGATCTTCAGAGATTGACATTTGCTTATCCGGCCCAAATGAGGAACATGCCACAGAAGTTGAAGCACAAAGACATTACACCATCTCTGCACATGTCATAATATTCACCGCGTGGCACACGTTTCCCAGTGTTGAACATGTAAACAGGAGGAAATTGGTTGGGATGCACCTTCTGATTCTGATCCTTCGAATTTGGATATCTGCTGATACCGATACTATTCCCATACCAAAACTTTTGATTTTATGAGTTTGTAATAAACTCATCTCAACTTGAGGCAAGTATAAGGTCAGAAAAGGAAGTCAGAGAACAATGACAGCCCTATGCTGAAAATAAATACACAAATGTAATATTTATTAAACCCAAGACAGATACCAATAAAGGGTAAACTTTTCTAACAGTAGCCCTCTCCAAATAAAAGACAAAGGGCTACTTTATCACATAAATTAAATATAGTGCTTCTTGTGTCGGCAACCAAGAAAAAAAAACAAGACATTTTCAAATATTTGAAATAAAAGACACTCGGCTGTACAGTAATATCTCCTGGATGATGAACTATATCTTGGCTGCAAGTATTCGATCAGGCTGCAAAATCCTTCGTTTACTACACTACTGACACGTCTCCGTTCAGGAAATGTATGCCATATTTAGCAAACCGGCAGCAGAGCAGCCGACGGGAAATGACTTATGGAGTCATTTATTTCAGCAGACAATATTAATGTAGCATGGACATGGCTCATGGATCAGAAATTTCCGCAGGTTGAATCCAGCCCTATCCGTAATAGTTGGACTATGCAAAATTACATGCAGGGTGTGTGTTCATAGTAATGACAAAAAAATGGGACAGTGTGACTCAGTGGTGTGTTTTGTTAGTTTGAGTTCTGTTGCACTTTGGTGGTTTGGGTGTTTTTATGTTGGGTTTGTTGATAATAAGAATAAAAAATGTCCTTTAAATGAAAACGGAATATTCAGTGAGAAGACAATAAGCAAATGACCCTCTCACACTTGCTAATGTGTTTGTAATTAGGTGTTTCCTCTTTTTGTTCTTACTCATATAACACTATCTGCTCTTTTTTTTAGGAAACGTCCTCTGTCACCACCACCAAAGTCATCTGGTGGGAAAGGCCCAGCAGCGCTGTCGGGCAAGCCCCCCGCCCCGAGCTCTGCCTCTGCCTCGGCCACTGGCTCGGGCTCCAACAAACCCAGCAACACGCTGTCTCGCCGCGAGGAGCTGCTGAAACAGCTGAAGGCCGTGGAAGACGCCATCGCCCGGAAGAGAGCAAAGATCCCTGCCAAATAAATGGAAGCCCGCTCCTCACCTGTTCGCCTGCCTGCCAGTCTGCCTGCCTGCCTGCACGGCCTCGTGAGCCGGGGCAACAGTGAGGGGTTGTGGGATGGAGCGGTTCCCAGCGAATCCTACCTTTCTTCCCCTGCCTCCAATGGACGTGTAAAAATGTTGTATGGTTCTTGTATAAAGGCTATTGTGTAAGTGAATTGTGGCCGCCACAACAACCATCCTCTGCTTGTTCTCAGAGAGCTTCATTTTAGAGCGTCTTTCACTCCCAAATGCCCATTTCCTGCTCCTGTTGGAAGTCTCTGACTCTCACCTGCAGTTGACCTTGTCTTTGAGAAACAGGCGGGAACTAAAGCATATGGCGAGGGGGGGACGTCTCAGGAATGGAGTGTACTTTGTGTAGACTTTACAGTAACAGAAACAGAAGAGTAGTCAGGTGCACTTAATCATTTACTGCTCCCTCTGATCCTTCAGTGAAAAGGAAGAATCTTCCTTATCTCAAGTATGATGAGTAACAGATTTCTACACATTGAATCTACTACTTCTGTCTTTCTCTGCTCCCTTTTATCGTCTTGTTCTCACATCTTTGGTTTAGTTTCCTGTGCGACTGTCAGTTTAACAGTCAGTCAGAGTACCGGCAGCCTACAAACTCTTCTTTGTATAAATCTACAACTCCGTGTTTTGTTCACAGCGGGGCCCACCTTTAACCAATGATTCGTCTGCATTCTGTGTTTTAGGGCAGTACTCGCTGTCACACCTTGTATAATAATAGCAATTCATCAGAATCTCTCAAGCGATTATTAGAGACCACAGTGATGTGAAGTATTGCTTCTTTTTTTTTCTAAATAAATCTACAGCATTTTGTTTTCTTCTTAGCTCTTCTCAAGCGATAAACCGATGTTTTATTATTTGTGTCACATTTTTAGTTGGAGTATGAGAGGTGGAACGGGGACATTTAGAGACGTATGTCTTGCTTTTGTGACAAAAGCCTTCTAAATAAACTATTTTGATAAAGAGAAGGTCAATTGCCTGTTTTTGTTTTTATTCATTATTCCGCATGAAGAATAGAATATATACTTAAAATAATCAGTATTGCTCAGGGATTGTAAAGCTTTTGTCTTTCATGGTATTTGTGAACATAGCTGAACCAACCCTTCATTAATCATTCGTCATTGCATCAACATGGCAACACTGTTGCGAAACATCACTACATCATTACCTTCAAACTCAAATTCTGGATTTTTGGAGCTCAGGATGATATAAAAAAATGATATCAGATGTTGATATAGATGTTGAGTGTGTGTGTATATATCAAGTTGCTGTGCTAATTTTAGCTTTTAGCTTAAGTATAGTGTGTCGGAGCTGTTATCATGACTGTAGACTCAACTAACAACGTATGTACAGGTTAGAAAACTTTGTAAGTTTATAAGACGTTAAGTGTCATGTACCCTAATAAACTGTTTGCCGATTGGTACACGCGAGTGTGAAAAAGAACGGGATCACAGCAATTCTCATGTTTCAGATAGAAATTAATACCATTTACCACAGGAGCATTTAACTGACCCGAACATAGTCAATACAATGACAAACTCGTAACTGTTCTGTTAATCAAACTTGACATTCATTAACTTATATTAACATTAATTAACTTTTGTCATTCTACCCCATATGTTCATAATACTCTTTTTTTTTTTTCCCCTGTCATCTATTGTCCCATTTTTACATTTTTTATTTGTCTGTTTTACTTTGAAATTTTGCCTCTGAGGCCAGAATCCCAGAGATACAGACGAGCTTTATATTAAAAACGACAATACACTTAAGCAACATGCGGGGATGCCACATAGTTTGGTTTTAACGTTAGGAGGAAGTGAATGACTAAGGTTCAGTCTATGGAGAAACAAATAAATATTTAAATGAGGTGTTTTGCATTTAGAAATTCCTTCTCTCTTTGTGCCCTTTAACTGAAATTTCCTTATTTTTTCATGATTTGTGACATTAATAAACCTCCTGAAAGCCAGCACATCCCAACAACATTATATCTGTTTTAGATACATACTGTATCTTCATTTCTGTTTTTCAGACTATACATATATTGAACAGGTAATAAATATGTCATCTCACGGTATTCATAAACAAAGAAAAAGTCCATAATGAACACAACTGTGTGATCACTGTAAGCCCATGACATTAAGCCACTTGCTGTATCACAACACTGGAACACAATTAAAATAATGTATCTATTGAGATTATGTGTGTTTTGTAGTGTAGCCAGAAATCATTGTGGGCGGGCACAGAGAAAAACCAGGTGATCATCAGGAAGACACCGCTGTCAATCTAAAAAAAACAGCCACACGCACACAGGTAACAGAGACTTCGTTTATAGATGCACTAATTCATATTTTTATTTATTAACTCAGCTAGAATCTACCTGTCAAATCAGCAGTGCTGGACACACACAGCGAGGGGACTGACCAGTGGAAAGTTACCTGTGAATGTCCCTGAACCCGCCCGTGTTGATAAGAGGACATTCCCTTCTCTAGAAAGAAGTGGAACTGTTGTGCTATCTTTCTCTTTCGTGGGTCCATTGCTCTGAGTCTTAAACCTCATCACTTTGGACTTGAAAATGTTGTCGGTATTGTTTTGTTATTGTCAGAATATGAATCTAATGTATGTTTATTTTGATATCCAGGTAACCTTGGTCACATAGATACATTCAAATCAAATCAAATCAAATTTTATTTATATAGCCCAAAATCACAAAATACATTTGTCTCAGAGGGCTTTACAATCTGTACAGGGAGTGACACCCTCTGTCCTTAGACCCTCGATTCGAGTGAGGAAAAACCTTTTAACACATGTATACATAGATACATTCAGTCGTTGATCATACTCACTCATTTTGTGTGTAGTTGAGATTTTGTCTGTATGTTGTAATTCCCTGAGATGAGTTGCAGCTCGGTTTACTGGCTGATTTGTTGCTGTATTCTTCCATTATGTGATTTGATGGATGACTCTGGGATGACTCAGAAAGTCAAAAGTGCTCTATAGGCAGAATATAACAAGTACAGCGCTATTATTAGTATTTATTACAAACCTCTAATATACATTTTCTGGGGGGTATTTAGTCCCAATTTTTGAAGTGTGAAATTGAGCCTATTATTTCATTTTTCATATAGTTAAAGTGTAATTATTAAATGACCTATTTTTTTAATGATCATGTTTTATGGGTAAAGCTCTGTCCAAATGTACGTCAGATCTATCTTGGATCTGGATTCTGTTTCTCTCTTCATCGCTGCATCATTGGTGTATTTCATGGTATGGTGATACCAACAGAAACTCGCCGCAGTGTTGTAAAGATACACTTGAGTTTTATTTTGGTTCCTATTTGCTCATTTCTATTCATTGTTGCCTTTGTGTAGCACATTTTAACTTTCCTGACACCATGTGCACGTAGTATAACGCTACTAAGAACCAACATTAAAATAGAAATGATACAAGCACGACATCTTTTACGGCGATGCTGTAAAGTCTCCGGTGTATTTTCAGAGAGAAGTTGGGACTTTCTGAATAGATTTGGGTTGCCGTCCCTGTTGCTCAGCCAGAGTTTAATTTAAATATTTGCTGAAACACTGGACTAAATTATTCTTGTTGCATTAATATCAACAACCGATGTAATACAGATACAAGTCATTAATTGCACCTGAAAGTCGGATCTAATGTGGATGAAGGTAAAGTAAGATCACCAATAATCAAAGATCAGAGAAAAAGTCCAAAAACTGAAAATGTAGTGATTCAGAACTCATTACTCATCTCACCACCCCTCAGATTTATCTTGTGACCCTTTGGAGGGGCCCAACCCCTAGGTTGGTCACACTGATGCGTCAGTATTAAAAAAAATGTAATGATGTCATGTATAATAATAGTATAGCAGTCAGAGGGACCAAACCACTACTTTTACTTCAATAGCTGAACTACATTTTGTTGATAATACTTTTACTTCAATAAATATTTTTCATGCTTCTAATTTTATTCTAATACAGCAATGTTAAAATTGGTATTTTGACATTGCTGTATTAGTACTTTTACTTAAGTAAATGATGGCAATACTTCTTCCATCACTAGTTACTCAATTTGAACTAAAGCTACAATGATCAATATTTTTATATTAACAATAGGACAAAAAAAATGACAAGTAATATGGAAGGGGATGTACATTAGTGTTGAACCCACAGATAATTATCACCAAGCTGCAGTCCCCCTCAGCTCTACGGACTATTTTAGCCTGTATTAGCTGTTTTGGTTCAAGCTAAAAGGAGACTGAATATTGGATCATTTGTCACATGTTTATATATTTTTTTTTTATATTTTAAGGCCACAAATGTTATCTGCTATCTGCCTACCAGTCACACTGAGTGCTTTATACCTGGTGCCATGTTTTCCGTAACACACCCCGCTACCGCAGACCCAAGCTAACGCTAGCTTACTGGGAACAGCAAACGGTGCACACTGGAGCTAACATTACCTACTTTAGCTACATTGTGCTTTGAATGAGAGTCTATTGGGGCGTAGCGGCTGTCAGTGGCATCATCTATCTGGGTTTAACACAGTAGCCTGTTCCTGTGTATATTATACAATTCCACAGCTAGTGATTTTATGTCCACTGTAATTGTTAAATGCCAATGCAGGAAGTAGCGCGCTCTATATGTAAGAAGGTGAAATTAAAGTAAAGTCTGGCAGGAGTGGCGGGTGGGTATGTGGTGAATCTGACAGTTATACAGGCGATATAGTAGGCATCCTCTCACAGACCTGCAATTTAAATTTAATTTAAAAAACAAAAGTAAAAGGCTGAATGTACTCTGGGGTTTGTTAATTATTGTGTGGTTGAACTGTGGAATCTACAAGTCCTCCCTCTTCACTATCTATTGTCAGGGTTAACTTTGGGGAATTTCTTACATTTATTGCTGCAGCTGTCATCAGCTAAATATCATCAAATTATTGGAGGTTGCAGCTGGAAATTTTGTTAAGTCGCATTTAGTACAAAAGTAACTCAATAATTATTTTAAACATGGGCCTGAATTGCAAGGAAAATTGAATGTACACATACAGACAAGCAACAAATGAATGGTAAAACCAAACCAAGTGTGTTAGCAACGCCAGAACAGCTTCAACACACCTCAACATCCTCTGGAACTGGAAGAATGTTCAAATTTGTTCAAAGATAGGAAATATTTTATCTATGAAAGAAGGCCTTCGTGTTACCTATACCATTACGTAAAAGTGTCGATCAGTGTAGCTTTAATTCAGATTTGGCTTTTAAAGAGGTACTGCACACTCAAGTGCGTTTTTTGAGATGTAAAACTGCAACGGCGCGTCACTCTGCTGCTGTTAGCTCCTAAAGCTAAAACTGTTTGTGTTAAAATAAACCATGTTAAACTCTGACAGGTTTATTTTTAAAAAACACTTCTGACTCGTTTAAATGTCTTTGCTCTGTTCGTCTTCCTCTCACCTCTGTGTTGGCTGAAGCTCCAGTTAGCCACCGATGCTACTCGGTTAGCCAGGTGTATCATGGCTTCAGACAGCCGCAGCTTGTAGCATGCTAGTTAGCGCTGTGTGTGTATGACAGGGCTCAGGGCCACCATGGTCCTCCGCCTTAAAAGTGCCCTCTGTGGCATAAATGCCTTGTGAATGTGTGTGGCTCTCCATTTTTCTCTGTCACTAGCTACTAGCTAAAGTTTAGCTAGTTTTTATGGTTTAGCTGCTAAACCATAAAAACTAGCGACTCCTGCCCCCTTAGCCCACATGTTAGCATTTTAGCAATTACGCAGTGAGTGGAGAGGTCATCAGCTTGCGTCATGTTTGAGAGTTGTAATAAAATAAAAAATATAATAAAAACAACACATTCAAAAGCATGCCTGTGTTCTGTAAGGTTCGTCAGGTTATGTAAGTGACGTTAACAGAGCAGGGACAAGCAATGAGACCATGAAATTACACAACAGTAGAAATTCTACAAGGACCACAATGAAAGTCTTTCTTATTCTTTGGTGCCATTCAGCTGTAAACACAAAGATATGTTAACAATACGTGACACCTTATTTCCTTCAGAGGAGGTTTGGTAGTGTTACTGAGCCAGTCATACAACCCTCTGTTGGAAATTCACCAAGTGAAAAATAAACAAAACAAAACAAAAAATAAAAAAAAACTCTAATTTACACAACTCTATGGAAACTGAGATAAGAGGAAAAAAAACAATTACTGTTTGTTTGTTTGTTACTTAGCTTTTTGTTCCTCTATTTGTGTTTTGTGCATATTCATGTCATACCCAACGACTCATGTCCTTCTATATTAAAGGTGTATTGCATTTTATATTAATTTAATAAAGTTTTACTGTTCTTATTTGTTTGTTTTTTTAAAGTTTATTTAATTCCAGCGTGATAAATGAATACATTTTAAACAGTTGTGGGGTTTTTTTTGTGTGAATGTTTTGAAATAAGTCAAATAAACAAATACATAAAATACACATGAAATATTTTGATGATGTTGTTGTTGTTTTTAATTTTCTAAATATAAATTTATTTTTGAGTGTGCTGAATAAATAGGTTTAAGGTTAACACTGCCACATATTGCGATATCATTGTAATTTAAAAAATATATATATATTAATTTTTATTCATTCATTTACTCATTTCAGGAAACTTGCAAAGAGAAAAATGTATTATTTGTTATTATTTCAGAACCCTTAGATTATTTATTTAAAGTCTGACGCCTACACCCCACTCCCACACACACACACCCCAAACATACACACACACACACACACACACACACACACAAAAAAAAACTCACTTAGAAAAGAGGAAGTCCAGGAGCTAAATGTCATTTCCATTTCCTCATGCAGGTTTCCCAGGTACATAAATAGTAGAGAAAGCATGAAGGCGAGCAATACAACATCAAAGCGACCCGGTGTCAGACCAAAGCAGTCACAGGACGGACATGATGAAACAGGTGAGTGGACACACACAGGAGAGCAGAGGAGAGAAGAGGAGTACAGAGGCGAGGAGAGGAGAGGAGCGGCCGCTCTGCCTCCTCCATCACTTCAGCTGCTCAGCTCCGTCTGTCTCTCCCTCCACAGATTCTCTTCTTCGGGCTTTTTATGGTGCCCGCGTGGACATGCAAGATAAACCGGTGCCTTACCGAGGACAAAGTGGAAAGTGAAGCAGCACGGTTGTTGAAGCGCTACAACCTGCAGCCCACGGTGACTTCAAGCGTGCCCACACCTGACTCAGCTGCGTCCTGCCCGCTGGAGCTCTACCAGCACATGAAGCCGAATGAGGCCCTCAACAACAGGTCCCTGTCCCCATGGAGATACGTGTAAGTCCTCATTGTCATTTTTTTTATTCTAATTAAAAACCCATAGATAACTTAATTGGATAACTAATAACTAGTCTGATTTAAAGCACTGCTGTCATGGAAATCCAGTCTCAGGCTTTTTGTTGATGGAAATACTGAGATATGAACTCTCTGATTCATGAAGAGACACGTGTTTAATCTGTCTTAATATTTCATTCTGCATTATTACATTAGATGAATATTTGCTGTAATTTGGGGCTAATTGTATAAAGGAGTTATAATTTATAGCTCCACCTTGTGCAATTGTATCAATATTAACAATCTAATTAAGCAGTTCTACTTTTACTCAAGTAGTAGTAGTATTTGTTATAGAGTATATTCTTTTACAAATAAATGACCTTAATTGTTCTTCCATGACTACAGGACATGGCAACACATTTAGAACCTGGAATTTTTTGGGCCCCCAGATTGATTTGGGTTACCGGAGCATTTGCTTCTAAGCTTTGATATGCTCCAACTTGATGTGTTAATTTATGTTACGTGAAATGAGAAAAACCCTGCATTATGAAGAAAGTGTCATTTTATTGGATGACATGTATCTCCAGTCAGATCAGCTGCTTACTCCAGCATCTTTGTTCTTCCCCCAGACGCGTAAACAAGAAGGATCACTACCCTGAGAGCTACGTTGAGGCCCGTTGTCTGTGCACAGGATGCATCATATTCCAGGGGAACAAACTGGTGGAGAGCGACAACTACAACTCAGTCCCTGTTTTGCAGAGTAAGACCTTTTTCAAGAAGAAGCTCTGCCCCAACAAGAAGACATACAGCTTGAAGGCCGTCAGCGTGGACGTAGCAGTGGGCTGCACCTGCGCCATAGCCAATACCTCCTACGCCTAAAGGGGAACCTTTCCAAAACCAGCTGTCACAGTGACACTCTTAACATGTCGTGTTGCGTTTGTTTTAAAATGCGTTACATGTTCTACGGTGTGATCAGCAGGGAGGCTGCCCTCTACAGCTGAAACACACAGGATAATTTAAAAGGTAAAGATAAGGCTTCAAAAGTCAAAGTCACATCAGCCTGTTTTTATAGGCCTATTTATTATCATCATAATTGATGCATCTTTAACATGTCTTTTGTAGGTATTTATAGGCTCTATTTGCTATTTATTGACTTTTTTTTTTTTACAGTGCCTTATAGTGCAGCTAATATATGTACTTAATACATACTTGATTTCATATTGATGGCCCTGTCATCAGAGAAAATAGCTATTGTATAGTTATGTATTTATCTGCTAATAATATTTGAATAGTGATCTATTTATTTGGTTCATTTTGGTTAGAAATGTTTGAGCATTTGGAAGCTGTGGAACACTCATCAGTGGATGAGGAAGACCTGCAGGGAGCTTTCTTGATGGTTTTTGTCCCAGTGGGACTTAATAAGTCTAAGACTTTAAAGGTCAGCTTCTTTGAAGCAAAATAAAGAAAATAGATGCTTTTTAAAGAAAACAAATTCCCTGTGTGTTTCTGTGATATGTTTTGCTCATTTCATTTTTCATCTCATTTTGAGGTTTGGAAAGCATTGCGGTGTGGTCAGGACATGGGAGAGGGATGTATTTCATTCAGAATTTGTTGGATCCAGCATATGCAGAACAAGAAAATGTTCTCTAAGGAAGAAAAAATATGTAGTAATCATGTCAATAATGAGTATAAAAACTGAGAAATCAACACTGCAGTTGCATTAACAGCATTAGTCAGGTGATAAGAAGAAGAGAGTCCTTATAACCTACTCATAAGCATTAGGCCTGCATGCTCTCTCTACATATAGAATAAATAAAGAGTAAAAACTATGATAGAACATAGCTTCAAAACCGTTACACAAAATTATAGAATACACAATGTTGACACTAATAATAATCCTTTGATAGATGCGTCTGAATACTAAATTATTGTCATAACGGGGAAAATATGTAAGCTAAGATAGCAGTTAACAGCTCTGACGGTGTCAATGGGATTTACTTATCTATCAAAATTAACAACTAGCCAATATAGTGTAAAGGAATTACATTGCTATTCATACGGACCTGTAATCTCAGAGCCATTATGTACACAGTAAAAGAATGGGTTCATAATTTTTTTGAAATATAATAATTCCTCCGGTCACAATATTCAAATGTGCTTTCAATGGAAGACAAAATCAGCATTCAGACACAGCTAAAGAATGGCCCCTCCATTAACATGGTACAGTGATATGAAACATCGTAGATATTGTACCGCAGTAAGTTTAAATTTAACCTTGTAGATTTTCTCTAGTGATGGCATCGCATACTGTTTGATAGATTTACAACAAATATTCACAAGTCTCTGAAAGAAAGACTTAATTGGTGATCCACTGATGCTTGCGGTTTTACCTGCTGGGGCATGTACGGCTGGGTGACAGTTCCAAGGAACAACCAACATAAGGCTTGCATGGTGAACCCTCCAGTGAGGAATGTTCAAGATGTCCTGATAAAAGTACACAGCAAGAATGTAGAGTAAAGTCTGTGCTGCGTATTCATCATTCTTAGTGAGAATGAAACTTCAGAGCTCCTCGTCAAAGCGTTCAGAACTCTAACAGCATCCTTCATTGTCAAAGTGAAAAAAAAAAAAAATTCCCAAACAAATCTTTGTTTTTCTGTTTCTGAATTTTAGATTTTACATTAAAACACCATCTACTGACTAGATGAAAGCTTTATGAGCCTATGGCATGTAATGGTATAACTCATTTTTGCCGTCAGAGCAGCAGCTTTTTTTCCACAGATGATATAAAAAGATGACCAGAAATTTCAGAGACTTTATTTGGGACTAAAATAAACAGTGTGCAGATGGTGAACGTTTTAGGGCCTGTACAAAAATAAATGGGATGGGTGGGGGATGTCCGACCAGAGGAAGGGTATCATTTGTTTTTCCCTTCCTGCTTTATAAAAAAGGTGCACATTTAAATCTTTAATTCAGCCCCACATGTTGCCAATGTGTTGTCAACTAATCATTGAGAAATGAAACAAAATGACTACACACACACACACACACACACACACACGCACGCACGCACGCGCACGCACACCTTATTTAGAGAAGCTGGTAGCCTGTTTATGAAATTAAGTTCTCTTCTCTGGCCTGTTAACAAAATGTTAATTCCATCAACAAAAGCAGAACAGATGACGGTAAATAATTCTATTTATTACTTTATCAAAACATTCTTTACAAAGTGGTGGCATATTAACATTTGATGGCTGTGGGAGCTCCAACTGCAGTTACCACAACAATATAACACGGCTCTCCTTTCCTCTAATCTGATCTGATCTGATCTCACACGAACCTCTGGGCTGAGGCACTTTCAGGAAACCTTGTTTTAAATTTCTTTTATGTAGCAAACTTCTTCTGTCGGACAGCAGCGGGCAGCTGGGACATAATTTCCAGCAGGGGGCGCTCCACCACAACCAGAGAGTGGTCCTCCAGTAAACTCACACACATGAGGTGCTGTGAGACAAACAAACATGAGAGTAGTAAGATGTGATAAAGCAGAAAAAAATCTGATAACAGCTCAAAATAAAGAGTTCCACAGTGCTCAGAGGTTGGTACCTGGAAGTTCTTGCATATCTTAAAGGCGTGGTTGTGTTTGATCCTCTCTGACTCAGGAAGACTCTTCAGTGTCATCTGATTGTAGAACAGAGTCTTGGCTTCAGGTAGGGGCTGCATGTGGATACAAGACACAAAAATGTAAGTACAGTTTGATTTTACCTTCATAAACAGCCCTCTTTTTAAAACTAAACGCATACGACAGCAATAAAGCAAACATACCAGACTCTGGTCGAGGATGCAGAACATGAACATGTCGTGCAGAATGATGTGAGATGGGTTTTTAGGATTAAAGGTGATGTGAGTGACGGGCGTGTCCCTTTCCACCCACAGAGGGTGTAGTCCTTGTTTCTGCAGATTCCGGCTCCACTCCGTGTACTCCTTCTGCACCAGGGAGAACTCGAAGATCTGCAGGACAGAGAACGAACACACACACACACACACACACACACACACACACACACAGAGTAAAGCAACATCTCATCGGCATCTCTGAGGAAGTTGGAACTGTGCTCTCTTTCACTGACAGACCTGCTGGTCAGCGTGCGCTGTGACGAGGTTGCTGGTTGTTGGGTGGATGGCTATGGCAGTGGGACAGGAGTTGTACACTGGAACGGTACAGTGAAGCTATACGAACATACAGAGAGATGCTTACTCTCACAGACTAGTTCAAGCAGCATTTAGGCGGCAGCATCATCATCATCATCACCAAGATATCACATGTATAGAAAAGTGTCAGTTCACCTTTAGCTTGTGAAGGTTGTACACGTGGATCTCACAGCCCGTGTTAGCTGTAGCGAGCCACTTACCATCCTCGCTGCATAACAGAAGGTGGACTGGCTGTCTGGAGCCTGGACATCACACACAAACAAACTGATTAACTATAGACATATCTTCTCCTTTGGTAGTGATCTACAGGTGGTACGATCCAGATGTGGTGAGGGTGCTGTTAGTTACTACAAAAACATCTGATGCCCTAATAAAGTTTCTTTACACAGGATTGTGCTTCTCACAATGTCACTCTTCCATTAGCAGGAAGGACTCTGGACTCAGACTCACCCGTCTTGGGTTTGAGGGTGTGGAGGTACTTGCACTCTGACTGGCTAAGAGCAACAACAATGACTGAAGAATGGCTGGAGGAAGCAAAGAGTTTGGAGGAGTCAGAGGAGAAGCAGAGCTGGTGGGCTGAGTGAAGGATCTTGGGTAGTTTGGACACCTGGAGGGAGGAGGAAGGAGGAGGCTGAGCTTCATCATGGGCCACATTACATTACATACATCCCATTATTACACATACCAAACGTCGACTGAACCCATTTTACATTTAGCTTGTACTCAAAAACAATCCCGTTGAGTGTTGGATTGTGTCAGTGTCGAGGGGCCCACCTTTGTTATGCTGATGTTGTTGTTGTTGAACTGTAACCTGTAGAGACGCACGCTGGACACGGTAGCGTAAGCCAACCAGCCTCCACATGGAGACAAAGCACTGCAGCGGATGTGATCCTCTCCCTGCAGATGTCAGCGCACAAGCGGTTTGTTTCAATATCCTCAAAACTCAACATGTATGCAAATGGATGTATGCAAACAATCTCTCAATTTTCTCTTTTTCCCCCCAGATGTATACCAGCTGACAGAGAGATGGTAAGCACATGCAGCAAGCTAGTTGCTAACTTAGCGTGTAGTGATAAACTCTGACATCAAACAAAACTGATGAATCATCTGTGGCAAAATGAGCAAGTCCCAATTGGATGAAGCCCAAAAATAACCAGGTGATACAGACTTCCAACGTGGCTCTACTTGTCATTGAAAATAATAGGCTAAAACTATCATGTACAACAAAGACAGACACACACACACACACCAGTACACACCTTCCTCTTCAGCTGGATCAGTTTCTCTGGTTTCCTCTTTACAGGAAGTATGTCACCAGGCTTTCCTGAGAATAAACACAATTATACAATTATTACTGAATAACAGAACACCGTCACCAGACAGACACATTTGCAACTTATTGTGTGTATGTGTGTGTCTTTCCTCACCGTGTCCCTCGCTTTCCCCTAGTCTCCACAGCTCTAAATGATCAGGAAACTGGAAGAGCAGCAGCCCTGCTTTCTTTGCACAGCAGACCAGACTCCTCTACGCAGACACATACAGACAAACAGAGCAAAGCATCAACACTCATGTTCTACAGCAGTGGCCTATTTGCTTTTACTGTTGTGCTGATTGTGTACTCACATGTGGGAAAGCTATTTTGCGTAGGGCTGACTCCTGAGTGTTCTTCTCCACTTTGTCCAGCAGGGGTCGCACTACCAGTTGGGTGTCCATACCTGCCAGGATTTAAAAAAAATATATATCATCATCTTTTCTTATAAGTTCACATTTATGATATGTTTTCATGCAACCTTCTTTTAAGGTTAGAGCTAAAAAAGCAAGCGGATTAAACACTGACCTCCAGAAACCACGGCGGTCTCGGTGTGGGCCAGCGCCCTCACATCATGCGAGTGATTTTTAAAGGTTCTGGTTCGGACCCATTCCTTATCCTGCTGGCCCACAGTGGATGAGATGAACTGGAACTGGATCACAGTGCCCTCTGATGTCCCGGCTATCAGACTGCTCTCGTCCTGTTAACCAGTCAAAATATATGTACCGTATTTTCACGACTATAAGGCGCATATAAACGTCTTAGATTTTTTTCAAAATGTGCTGCGCGCCCTATAGTGCAGTGCGCCTTATGTGTGTGTTGTGGTTTTTGTTGTTGTTGTAAGGCGGACGTAAAAGAGACCACCATGAGTAGGACGTGGTATAGAGGGGGATGTGTGGGCGTGGATTGTGTATAAAAGAACAGGTATGTGCTTTATGCAGAACATTGTTGTTTTAACAACTCTGAAAATGGCAAAGAGACACGCTTATGAAGCTCAGTTTAAACTGAAGGCTATCAGCTACGCCGAGGAATATGGGAATCGAGCCGCCGCGAGAGAATATAAAATTAACGAGTCGATGGTTCGCAAGTGGAGGAAGCTGGAGAAGAAGACTCAGCTGAGTTTCCGCGGACATCAGGCGAGGTGGCCGGAGTTAGAGGAAAGACTCGAGAATTGGATCGTTGAGCAAAGAGCGAGCGGGAGGAGCGTTTCGACTGTCACCATCCGACTCAGAGCAGTAACGCTAGCGGAGGAAATGAAAAGTGAACATTTCCAAGGAGGTCCGTCTTGGTGCTGGCGTTTTATGAAACGGTGCAATTTTTCCATCCGGACCAGGACTACAGTAGCGCAGCGGCGTCCGGCGGATTGTTATGAAAAGCTGGCGAAAAGGGCTGGATGGACGAGGATATGATGAAGTGGCTGAGGCAGGTGTATGTAAGGAGACCGGGAGGTTTTTTCCACACATCACCGTCGCTTCTGATTTGTGACTCTATGCGAGCGCATCTCACAGCCGATGTGAAACAGAAAGTGAAGCAGATGAACGCTACGCTTGCAGTTATTCTGGGAGGTGAACCGGCCGTTCAAAGTGCGGCTGCGAGCGGCGTGGGAGCGATGGATGACAGAAGGAGACCACAGCTTCACGAAGAGTGGTAGGCAGCGCCGGGCGAGTTACGCCACAGTTTGACTTCACATCACCGTCGCTTCTGATTTGTGACTCTATGCGAGCGCATCTCACAGCCGATGTAGGGTGACCAGATGCCCCGCTTTGTGCGCGACAGTCCCGCATTTTGAAATTGAGATAATGTCCCGCATTGTTATTGACAGTGGCACTTGATTTTTTTAAATGCAGTCTCACAGTAGGTAGGCTATAATCTGGCGTTTACGCAGCGCAAACAGCTGTGTGTATGGACTCGGGAGACGGGAGGGGCTGAGCTGTCATTAGGGGGTGGGCTCTGTCAATCAAGCTAGACACGGGTGCGCGCGCCCGCTGCACGGCAGCGCCAAAAACAACAACAGCATCGCATGCAGCTTGTTATAGCTGCATTTACTTTTTTTTTTTTACAAGTGCTTCCATCTTTTTCCTCCATGTCTCCTGCTGGCTGCTGCTGCATGCGACGCTGTTGTTGTTTTTGGCGCTGCCGTGCAGCGGGCGCGCGCACCCGCGTCTAGCTTGATTGACAGAGCCCACCCGGCCCGCCCCCTAATGACAGCTCAGCCTCTCCTGTCTCCCGAGTCCGACCACACACACACACAGCTGTTTGCGCTGCATAAACGCCAGATTATAGCCTACCTACTGTGAGACTGCATTTAAAAAAATCAAGTGCCACTGTCAATAACAATGGGGGACATTATCTCAATTTCAAAATGCGGGACTGTCCCGCACAAAGCGGGGCAGCCTCACTTTGGGACCGGCCGTTCAAAGTGAGGCTGCGAGCGGCGTGGGAGCGATGGATGACCGAAGGAGACCACAGCTTCACGACGTGTGGTAGGCAGCGCCGGGCGAGCTACGCCACAGTTTGACTTCGATGGATTTTATTAATGACTGTTACCGGTAATGTGCTTGTTTTTACCATGCCGACGCCTATTGATTATTGAGTGATGATTAGAAAATGTTATTACTTTGTAATTAATACTTGAATAAAGCACAAACAAACTCAGTTTTGCTCCCGATCTATTTTTTTAAATACGCACACTTGTATGCGTGTGTGTTGTTGTAAGGCGGACGTACGTATGGTAGTAGAGGAGGATATGTATATAAAATGTATATAAAACGTGCGCCCTATCGTCAGGTGCGCCCTATGTGTGTGTTAAATACAGAAATGGCACACATAAATGAAACTGCGCCTTTTCATACGGTGCGCCTTTTGGTCGTGAAAATACGGTAATCATGCGAGCCTAGATCTAGACTGTGTAATCTGCCCTCATTATTAGTTACACATGTACCTGTGAGACAGCCAGAGCCAGCACGTCCCACTTGGTGACCAGGTGACTTCGGACCAGCGTTCCTGTGAGTCCGTCCCACATCTGGACCTTTCCTGCAGAATCACCGCTGACGATGGTGTGGTCGGACAGGAAGGTGACGCTCCACACTACCACCTCTCTGCTCTTGGACGCTCCGCTGCCTCTCTCCACCAGCAGTCTGTGTGTGGCGTGACCTGACGAGCAGAGACACAATCATAACCAAACTCATCTTCTGCTACATTTGAAGTTATTTAACTCTGTGTTTATTCCGCAAATCACTTCTGGATTGAGTCGTTTCTGCTCACCTGTGTCAGCATCAAAGATTCTGATCATGTCTATCATGCCAGCAGCTATCACTGTGCCAGAGGGATGCCAGGACAAGGAAATGATACGACCTAGAAGATCAGGTGAAAGGAAATCAAAAGGCTGCACGCCACTGAGTAACAACCACACCAGTGATTCCCTACTGGCCACCATACAACCTGGCTTTACATGAACAAATGTAGTTTCTAGTTCACAAAATGCCACATGAGTATTTTCCGGACTATAGAGCGCACCTAAATATAAGACACACCCACTAAAATTTTAATGAAATATATATTTTGTCACATATAAGCCGCACTGGACTATAAGCTGCAGATATATACGTTGCGTACTGAAACCATTAAACACCAGTGTGCAGTGTGCGGGAGGAAATTTGGCGATTTGGTGTGCAGTGTGCAGGAGGAAAAGGTGACAGCAGCTGTCACCTTTTCTTCAGTGTCGGAGTTGAACAGCCTCAGATAATCATCACATACCGTCTCATCATAGATTCATTAACGGCAAGCTGACGTGCAGCCGCTCTGTTTCCTTCACGGACAATCAGATCGATGGCATTCAACTTAAAAGCTCATCGTAGGAATTTCTTCGTGGGTTTTCCATTTTGAGAGGGTGAGGGTGTAATAATATCATATATCCCCTGTGGGCTGAAGAAAAATTCATAGAAAAGCCGCACCTCTGTATAAGCTGCATGGTTCAAAGTATGGGAAAAAAGTAGCGGCTTATAGTCCAGAAAATACGGCAATCACACGGATGTATTTATGAACACACCTGAGGCAGCTTGTTCTCTTACCTTTCTGCCTGTCGAGGTTCCTTTGAAACTGAATCCTGTCTTCCAGTATTTCAAACATCTTCACCGTCCCATCCTCACAACCAACCTGACACACCAAACATTCATTTAATAAAAAAACAACCAAAGCAGAAGCTTATATGTATATCTCCTCAAGAAGCGTAGAGTAAACCTAATATCCATAAAAGTGTTGACTGACCGCTAGCAGTGTTCCCTGGCTGTTGCCACTGATAGTCCAGATTGGTCCTCCGTAGGCCTCCATGGTGTACTTGGGCCGCAGGTTCTCCAGGTCGTACTCTGTGATCTCTCCGTTCAATCCAGCGCTGAAGAGCCTCTGACCCACCCAACACACAGCCTCAACAGCTCTGCCGTCCTGTCCTGGGATCAGCTGTGCATCAGAGGCAAAACAAGTCTGGAGGTTATCACTGATACAACACAATCAAAAGGAGAACAAGCACTTTTAGAGTCGTCTTGTTTATCGGTAGAAACTGTGCACAGAGAACATAACTGCTATCTTATTACATTTGGAATGTTTGCCATCATATATGTAGTATAATAGTACCAATCAAAAAAAGTTTTAACACTCTCTCTTTCAAGGGAATGGAAAGGTGTCTACTAAATATAATAAATATTACAGCTTTCTTCCTCATTCATTGTTATAGTCTATAACAGAAAAATAATAGCCAACTTTTGATCATCATCTATCTATCACCTAAACATTTTAAACTTCCTCCTATTTCAGCTTCTCAAATGTGAAACTTTGCCATTTCTTATTTCTTATTCTTATTATGCCATTTTCTCATCAAATCAACTTTAATGACATCAACTGGGACATTTTGAAGAGTATTCCGCAGTAATCTTATACATACACACACACACACACACACACACACACACACACACACACACATCATGTGAAAAGAATCGTTATTGTCTGCCTTGCTTTGTTCCAATAAAACACCAGGAACATTTACACCATGCGTGTTTATCTGGACAAAGCGCTGTTCCGTTACTCATACAGAGGACTAACACGTCTGGGCTTCCTCTGGAGCTCTTACCTTTTCTTGGAAGTAGTTATCAGCGAAGTTGAAGATCTCCAGAGCTCCGTCAGTCCGGACCACAGCCAGCCGATCACTGCGGCGGTTGAACGCCATGGCCCGGATAGCACTGGGCATGTAGTCGAAGAACCGAACCCGGTGCACCTTGAACTCACCCATGTTCACTAAGAAGGGAAAACACAAGCAGGAGTGTTGAAAATATGGACCGGACCAGCAGACACGTGAATGCGTCTGTCTGTTAGCACATACATTTAGCACCTAAAACGCTACATTCCAGAGAGGCTAACGGAACACAGGCTGTTAGCTTAACAAGTCATTTCCGCTATAAAATATGCTAAATAATAGCATTAAAACTGTACCTGTCGTCTTTATTCACACGTATTTACACTTTCTTTGCTAATAATAACTCCACACGCTGGAAAACATTAGCAGCCACGTTGAGGAACTTTGACCCGGTAATGATTGAGACGAAACGGAAATACGTCATCACAAATACAGTATGCTGAGCTGGCGGGAAATATTAGCCGCATACGAACAGTGGCTGAAGGTTTGTTAGTGTTATCAAAGCTGACTGCGACTTTCCC
This sequence comes from Pampus argenteus, assembly GCA_036937835.1. NCBI lineage: Eukaryota > Metazoa > Chordata > Actinopteri > Scombriformes > Stromateidae > Pampus > Pampus argenteus. The sequence continues at coordinate 21,889,533 of CM072869.1, forward strand.
CGGTGTGGTTAACGTCACTGTAACGACGTGTCCTCACTGTCTCATAGCACAATGGTTCAAATAGTTATACGGTAAGATATGGTGAACTAACGTTACTTATATGGTACTAATATTTGCCGGTATCGTTAGTGGGTTTTTTGTTGTTAGGTTCGGTAACGCGACGCAAGACGTTGGTGGAATGAAGGGAATCAGATGTTAACGTTAATATTTTATTTATCAGGTGCTTTCAAGGGAAAGTTAATATTGAACATTGAAATGTTCTTCCTGGAAATTATCAAAAGTTGTATATATATATTCCACGTACTGTCTATACTTACTAATATTAGCTGTATACATTTTGGAAGCTAATTATTGAGTGGAGTTTGGTGTTATATAAGGAAGTAAAGAGAGCTGCTGGTAATGTTTACCCCACACCGACAGTTATTATTATCACTATTATAATAATATAAATGGATGGATTATAATATTGTATTTGTGTGTGTGTGTGTGTGTGTGTGTGTGTGTGTGTGTGTGTGTGTGTGTGTGTGTGTGTGTGCAGAGGCAGTGTGGATGGCAGCAGTCCTCCAGAGTGGCTGCTGGTGGAGCTGCAGGGAGAGACAGTGTCCAGACACAACTCTGGTCTGGCAGGAAACGTGATGGGAGACCTGCTGTACACCACAGAGGTGAAGTCAAATTTGTCTTTGCCATCATTGCACATCAGAAATGATGTACATGCAGGATCAGGACATGACATTAAAATAGTGAAGACATTTGCCATTACAAGTATATGTCCATTTGGACTGCTTGTTCAGTATTTGCTGAACCAAAGGACCAAAAAAAAAAAAAACAAGTATCAAAATAGTTGCTGAATAACTTTCTGTCAACCCGCTTATTGATTAATTGACTAACCATCTGAACTCTTATATTTATCTGTCAATACTGTGTTTTCCGTGTCCTAATTATTACGGTGGCCCTGAGGTGCAAAACGACAAAACAGAACATTTCACAAAACACAATGAAAGTGAAAGGTCATTGTTTTTTTAAATGTTGTTCAGTGGTTTTTGTCTTGCTTTGGTGTCAGGGCCACCATAGATTTGTATGGGTTAAAAAACGGCGTAAAACATTTTGATGACAGTGTAAACAAGGTTAGAACCGTGTTTGTCAGTGTAATAGTTTTGCTTTTAATGTGGCTGCACTTTTTATACTGATAACTCATTGATCAATGAGTGTTCAAAGAGTTTAAAGTTCAAAGACCCTCCCAACCGTTGTCTCCAATGCCTTAAAGTCTATCTTTTCCCAGTCTCACTTTACTCAGCTGTTCTTCCTCCTCCTTCCACCAGGGGGTGCCGGTGCTAATCATAGGGCATCACATTCTGTACGGGAAGCAAGTCAAACTGGAGAAACCCTTCGCTGTCCTCACCAAGCATCCCGGCCATTCACACGACACCACGGGCAGCCATGATAACAATGATGCCTCCCAGGTATCCATGGAAACGGACCAGCAAGGATCCACCTCCACCTCTTACTCTGTGTCTGCCCTAATCAAGCGGAAACTGATCTTTAAGACACGGCCCAAACCCATCATCACTAACGTACCGAAGAGGGTGTAGCTTCATGTCATCATCAGAGGTCATGTGCGATGGGTCTGCTGATCCATTTGATCTGTACTGGACTTTTTATTTAACACAGCGAAACTGAATAAGGCAAAGCCTTCCGCGTCTGATACGATGCAGTTTGATCTGTTGTTCAGTTGATCAGTACGCTGATTGATACTGCAAGTCGGGAACTGATTGAACTCGACCGATTCTATCGAGAGACTTTAATGAATCTCCTCGCACGTTTGAATGAATGTTGTTTTTCCTAAGAAACGTAGAAAAGTTTGAATGCTGTTTCAAAGGCTTGTCCACACTCACATGAATCACTTTGTGGATGGAAGGCTGAATACTTGTGAATTATTGCTATGAATAAATAAATACAGTTTTGGACACAAGATTTGCATCTATTGAGCTTGGATCATAGACTGTAAATAAAGAGGCTTGGATCTGACGTATCCACTGCATTGCACTCCATAACAGAAAGTGTGTTCTTCCCAAACACTGTTAATCCACTTGAACCTAATAAACTTTGATCATTGCTTTCAGATAATAATTACTGTATGATTCCAGGAGAGGTTTCATTCATTCAGCCACTCTCAATCACACCACCATGTCTACTTTTATTTCTGTTAGCTTCCCATATTTCTCAGAAAGCATTTGTCATACTATAATCTAATTCAATTCAGTTCTGAAGCACATTTTCTATTTATATGATGAATGGTGCAGGGTGAGGTGAATACAAATGGGACATTGTCTTTATTCAGATAGAGACTGTGTCTGTCCCCCGTCCACCTGCATTATTTAAAGATAAAACAAACAGAAGAGGAGTAAATCATAAAAACCTGATAAAAATTAAATCAACATCTCCAAGAGTCCAAAACAAGATAATTAAATGTGGACTCTTGAATATTAGGTCCTTGTCCTCTAAAGCTGTTTTAGTAAATGAATTAATATCTGATTATGATATTGATTTACTTTGCCTCACTGAAACCTGGTTGCAGGAGGATGAATATGTTAGTTTAAATGAATCCACTCCGCCCAGTCATTGTAATACTCATATTCCTCGAAGTACTGGTCGAGGTGGTGGAGTTGGAGCCATATTTGACTCTAGTTTACTCATTAATCCTAAACCTAAACTAAATTATAATTCATTTGAAAGTCTCGTTCTTAGCCTGACTCACCCAACCTGGAAAACATTACAGCCAATATTATTTGTTATATTATATCGAGCTCCAGGTCCTTATTCTGAATTTCTATCTGAATTTGCAGAATTTGCATCAGGCTTGGTCGTTAAATCAGATAAAGTAATAATAGTAGGTGATTTTAATATTCATGTTGACAACCACAGTGATAGTCTCAGTACTGCATTTATCTCTTTGTTAGATTCAATTGGCTTCTGTCAGAGTGTAAACAAACCGACTCATTGTCTAAATCACACTCTTGACCTTATACTCTCATATGGCATTGAAATTGATCATCTAATAGTCTTTCCACATAATCCTATCCTATCTGACCATTTTCTAATAACCTTTGAGTTCATACTACTGGACTATAAGCCTTTTTTCAGAAACTCCTACAGCAGATGTTTATCTGACAGTGCTGTAGCCAAATTTAAGGAAACAATTACTATAGTATTAAATTCAATGCCATGTCTTAATGTTACAGAGGACTTAGCAGCTTCCTGTAGCCCCTCACACATAGATCAGCTCGTTAGTAATACTACAGAGTCATTACAGACAACTCTTGACTCTATTGCACCTCTGAAAAAGAAGACAATAAAACAGAGGAGGTTAGCACCATGGTATAGCCAGCACACTCACAAATTAAAGCAAGAGGCACGTAAATCTGAACGTAAATGGCGTGCCTCTAAACTGGAAGAATCCCGTCTAGCCTGGCAAGATAATCTTGCAATTTATAGGAAGGCTCTGCGTAATGCCAGAACAGCCTATTATTCCTCATTAATTGAGGAAAATAAGAACAACCCCAGGTTTCTCTTCAGCACTGTAGCCAGGCTAACAGAGAACCACAGCTCTATTGAGTCATCTATTCCTTTAAGCCTAACTAGTAATGACTTCATGAGCTTCTTTAATGATAAAATTCTAAATATTAGAGACAAAATTCATCACCTTTTGCCCTCATCAGGCAGTCATCTGATTTCAGATACAGCAAGTTTGGAAATAGCTATAAAATCTGACATATATTTAGACTGCTTTTCTCCCGTCGACATTAAACAAATAACTACAATAATTACTTCATCTAAGTCGTCAACCTGTCTCTTAGACCCCATCCCAACCAGGCTGCTTAAAGATGTATTACCTTTAGTTAGCCCGTCCTTATTAAATATGATTAATCTGTCTTTATTATCAGGATATGTACCACAGTCCTTTAAAATAGCTGTGATTAAGCCTCTTCTTAAAAAACCAACTCTAGATCAAGAGGTTTTAGCCAATTACAGACCAATATCAAACCTTTCTTTCATCTCGAAGGTACTTGAGAAAGCCGTAGCCAACCAACTATGTGACTTTCTCCACACAAACAGTTTATTCGAGGAGTTTCAGTCAGGATTTAGAGTAAATCATAGCACAGAGACCGCACTAGTTAAAGTTACAAACGACCTCCTAATGGCATCAGACAAAGGACTCATCTCTGTACTTGTCCTATTAGATCTTAGTGCCGCATTTGACACCATTGACCATCAGATTCTCTTACAGAGACTGGAATACCAAATTGGCATTAAAGGAACCGCCCTAGGCTGGTTTAAGTCATATTTCCTAGACCGTTCTCAGTTTGTTCATGTTCATGATGAATCCTCCATGCAAACCAAAGTTTCTCATGGAGTCCCACAAGGTTCTGTATTAGGGCCACTTCTTTTCAGTTTATATATGCTTCCCTTAGGGAACATTATTAGGAATCATTCAATTAACTTTCACTGTTATGCTGACGACACCCAATTATATTTATCGATCAAGCCTGATGAAACCAATCACTTGACTAGACTTCAAGCATGCATTAAGGACATAAAAAATTGGATGACCCACAATTTTCTGAAGCTAAATTCAGAAAAAACTGAAGTTCTCCTAATAGGACCCAAACACCTTAGAAACTATCATTCCAGAGATTTAGCCTTAGATGGGATCACCCTGGCCTCCAGCTCCACCGTAAAAAATCTTGGCGTTGTTTTTGATCAAGACTTGTCCTTTAATAACTATATAAAACAACTTTCGAGGACTGCATTCTTCCACTTGCGTAACATTGCCAAAATCAGACGCATCATTTCTCAAGTGGATGCAGAAAAACTAGTCCATGCATTTGTTACTTCTAGGCTGGACTATTGTAACTCTTTGCTATCAGGCTGCTCTAATAAGTCTCTTAAGAGTTTGCAGCTGATTCAGAACGCTGCTGCACGTGTTCTGACAGGAACCAAAATCAGAGATCACATCTCTCCCATTTTGGCTTCCTTGCACTGGCTACCTGTTAAATCTAGAATAGAATTTAAAATTCTTCTCCTAACTTACAAAGCTCTTCATGGTCAGGCACCATCATATTTAAAAGAGCTCATAGTACCTTACCACCCCACTAGAACATTGCGCTCCCAGGATGGTGGGTTCCTTGTGGTTCCTATAGTGTCTAAAAGTAGATTGGGAGCCAGAGCTTTCAGCTATCAAGCTCCTCTTCTGTGGAATAAACTACCACTCTGTGTTCGGGAGGCAGACACGATCAACACCTTTAAGAGTAGACTTAAGACTTTCCTGTTTGATAAAGCTTATAGTTAGGGCTGGCTCAGGTCATCCCTTAGTTATGCTGCCATAGAACTAGACTACTGGGGGACTCACATACTCTCTCATTCTCTCTCTCTCCTTATCTATCCATCTATCTAATCCATCTATCTATCATGTTACTAATTAAACTTCTTCCCCGGAGTTTCTGTGCTCTCTCGCCCAGCAGGTTCTTGTGGACTTTGTCTGCTGCTGTGGTCCTGCGTGGCGTCTACTGCATGTGTTGTCGCCGTCATCATTGTTGCCATATCCCCATTACAGATTATAGTTATGTAATGATTTGCTGCTACTGTAATAATTCATCATTCATTGTAACCTATTCTTATCATCAACTGTAATTCATTATTATTCATTGTACAATATGTGGAGTGTACAATATGTGTGTGTTGATTTGTTCTGTACATGTGACATCATTGCACGTCTGTCCGTCCTGGGAGAGGGATCCCTCCTCTGTGGCTCTTCCTGAGGTTTCTTCCACCTTTTTTCCTGTTAAAAGGTTTTTTGGTGGGCAAGTTTTTCCTCACTCGAATCGAGGGTCTAAGGACAGAGGGTGTCACTCCCTGTACAGATTGTAAAGCCCTCTGAGACAAATGTATTTTGTGATTTTGGGCTATATAAATAAAATTTGATTTGATTTGATTTGATAGAAACAGTATAAAAGGTTTTGACGACTGAGTATGGAAAATACAGTGTAATATAAAACAAATACGTTTTCTTAAATACGGATTGATAAATGCACTGTAACAGTTGGAGTTGGCCAAACAGTGTGTTATGCATCCTAGTGGACAAAGCTTAAAGGAGCTTCACAAATCTTTCAAGTCTGTTTTAAAACAGGTGTCCAAATGAACATTGGAAGAGTTTTTGTTTCCCCTAAGCATTTCTTCTGTTCATTCTGGCCATTAAAAGATTCCTTCCAAATGCTTTAATTGAAATATAAATTATAATTTTAAGATTTAGCCAATAATTGCCATTTAGAACTTTAGAATGGAAAATGTACATGAATGTTGATTTACTGTTGGGGCTTTTCGGGTAAGACAAAATGTCTGATGAATGATTAGAAAAGTAAATGTGACAAGAAATTACAGTATTTGAACCAATAGCCCAACATATTGAATCTGGAAAGATCCATGTTAACCTTAAGAAATTAGACTGTGTTGAACTATTGAATCGGTTTGCTCAACCACCAAGTAAGTCCCTCATAAGTACAGATGACAGGGATCCGCTCATACTGAAACAGGAGATGAGTACACACATAACTGGGCACGGTGTTGAAGGAAGTTCCTTTTTGCAGGTATTTTTCTCAGAAACAAAAGTATTTAATAAATAAAAATTTTGAAAGATGGAAAGTTGACAATCTGTACCAAATGTCATGGCAATCTATCCAATAGCCTCCTGGTGGCGCTAGATGACACGTCAATAGGATTCCTCCTCTGGTAACCATGAATGTTTGTCCAATCAATCCAATAGTTGTTGAGAGATTTCATCTTGGAGAATAGTTGTGGACTGAGCAACATTACATTAGTGAGTAGAGAAAGAACAGCTGAGAGATCAGCTTGGTGCATAAACATTCAGAAATATTTGACTCAATCTCTGAGCATACAGCATGTTGACATGTTGCCAGAGTATTTACAGCATGCGTGTGTGTGTGTGTGTGTTTGTTTGATGAAGGCGGTTCCCATGTTGAGGTGTAAACCCAGAAGTAAAAAGCCACCCTGTTAGTGCATGATGACTGAAGGGACCAATTCATTCAGCTGCTGTAAAGCTTCTGTTCGCATTCAGATAACCCCCCACCACCACCACCACCACCACCTCCACCACCCATCCAGAAGTGTACACACTTCCTGGCCACACTGACAACATGTGTTTAGTCAATTTAATTTGTGAGGGACTTCACACCAGTGTTGGAGAGCAGTTAACTACATGTAGTTCAATTACCAGTTTAACTACATTCAAACCTCAGTAGCTTTTTTTCACCTACTTTGGCTCATGTAATTTAGGCTGTTTATTACATATTCATATTATTCTTGTGACGCCTCATTAACCACGGTTGTCGTCTAATGACAATCAGCAGCTATTTGATTAGAATCACCTGTGGTATAAAAGTGTAGCATTATCCTGATTCCACCTCAACAATCGCTCCCCATCCTCTCCTTAAAACGCAGGAGAATGTTTTTGTCCTGAGGATGGTGCTAGAGACAGGCTCAAAGAGTATGTTAAGAAGAAAGGGTTCATCCTCTGTGGAGCATGATCATGCTCAGTGAATTTCATGATATATTGGGAATATGTGTTTTGTAGGGGCAGAATGATGATGCTACAGAAAAGACCAGGGGCTCACAAAAAGCATTATCATTCATCCTCAGGGGATCATGAACGCCTGTCTAGAGCAAGTTTCATGGAAATCCAGCTCTCAGTTTTCAACATATAGTACCTTACTGTATCATTATCATTGTATATTATATTAATGTTATTATATATGCTCTTGAAAAACCTCATTGTCCAGCACTATAAGTCAGTTACATTTATCATATACATATACTGTACATGGTAAATGTATACCCTAAAAACTGTCCACCACTAAATCCTTAGATGTAACAAAACAAAGAGTCTACAGCCACACTGGGAGCTCCATGAAGCTTAAGCACAGTGGCGCTTTGAGCTAAATGCTAATGTCAGAATGCTAACAATGATAAAGGTGACATGCTGATATTTACCAGATATATTGTTAAGCATCTTAATTTACCGTAGTGTGTTTTAGCATGCTTATATTTGCTAATTAGTGTCTATTAGTTTTCAAGTATTTGGTTATTAACCCAAGTATTGCACAAATTAGAATTTACCTCACGACGGATACCACGGCACTGGATACAAAATGAATTCATCACCAAATGTGTTGTACTAAATTTAATTGCAATCCATCCAAAAGTTGCTGAGACATTTCACTCAAAACCACAAATGTCAACCTGCTGGAGGAAATAAGTCATTAGAGTTCATTCTCAGGAGACCATTTCAGGGTCATGTTTTTAGTCCTTTAATGAGAACACTGATGCTCTGGCCTAATTAATTCCTGAAAATGTATTTCCCCTTTTCTGAGTGAACAAACAGCACTGTTAATAATCGGGATATTGAAAAAGATGACATGAGGAAAAAAGTCAATGCAGACATTGAAACACGGAATCAAGCTGTATTTGGTATGAATGGAAGGACTGTGTCAAAATTACATAGGAAAATTCCAGTGTCCTGTGATACCCAGACATGGAAAACTGTCAGCAGAAAAACCTTTTTCACTGTGGATTGACCATCAAAAAGGCTAATCAAGCCTATAAACATTTTCATTTATGAGTTAAATCTCAACTTACAACAGACCACCCAGAAAAAAACAATATAAACACAGAGGAATTTTCCATTGCCTAAAGAAAAAAGGAAATGTTATAAATGACACATGCTGATACTACTCATACACGACAAATGGACTTGTTTAAGTAAAGTCATCGTAGTCTGATTATCATCGTAATCTGACTACGATGACCTGGATGAGTGAGAATCTACACAGTTAAGTTTTGAAACATACCTTTTTAGACATTACAGCTGTCTGATCTGAAATCAGTTGAAATTTGCATGAAAAATATGAAAAGGACAGAGTGGAAGCAAAGCTCTCTCACTTTAGAAGAAATCTCTTTGGCCTTCAGTCTGAAGATTCCTTCATCTACAGACGATGTAGACAATGGGGTGAATAAACATGGTCTACATCTAGTATAAAAATGACACAAATGTCCAATAGTAAAACTTCACTATTACACAAACATGATTTGGCACCTTTACAATATATAAAAGTAACCATATAAAAATTCTCTGAATCACTGAATGAAACTACGACCCACTGGTGACTGTAAACTGAGAATTGAACGAGGATGTACAGTAATAAGTTAATCATTTGACACTGCTCAACAGCACCAAAAAATACAACTGCATGTCACATATTTAGAAATGTGGAGATTGTCTGTTCTGGTAATAGCTGCTTCATAAAATACAGCTGGAATAGATGATTGTGCTGTTCATGGCTGATGAGAGTTGATAAGGACTGGTCTTAGAGCTGAAGGATAACCACACGAGCTGTCTCAGTCTCTGCCCTGAACACATCCACACCATTACAGCCTATTTCAATTTGTGTGACAGAAGGGAGAACTCATATTCTCATCATTTCCTGTTTATTGGTAACCTTTGTTGTTGTTATATAGATATATTTTAGATTTGTTTAAGTCTATCTCGATACAGTACTCACATGCCCATGTGTATAGTATGCCCATTCCTCCTCTTCATAGTCGCTGTGTACTTTCCTAACACACACACTCTGTGAGATGAGGGATAAAATCCACAGTTCTGTCCACGCACCACCCACAAAATAAAACCGGAGTCCTATTCCATGATTCCTAGCTGCGGTATTCAGGCGACCGGGCCTGCTTTGAACACATTCAAAGTAAACGCTTCAGACCCCGCGGTACACTCAGTTAAGAGCATTGAGCCCGAGAGGCAGGGGCTGGGACAGACGGTAGCTCGATCCCGAGATCCTACTCTGTTTCTTTTAGAGTATATGTATTAAAATGCACACTGTTGCCTCTTCAGACAATAATAAAAAAGACATTTCCGTTGACTTTCCACAGCTCTTTCAACGTACATTGGACATGTGAGTACTGTTTTAAGATAGACTTAATCCATTAGGATTGGATTAATGCTCTATGTGTGTTGAGAGAGAATGCAAAAATTTTGTTTGAATTTGATGGCTAGACTGTTTTTGCAGTAAAGACATTGGCTGTAGCTAGCTAGGAATTCATGCACAAACGTGTGTTCTAATCTTGTAATTCATTTTTGTTATTTTGCTCTCTCATCTCTATAGTGTAATAAAATAGAATCATAAGGCATCAGGATCTAGCTCACACTTAGTTAAAGATGTTTCAACTTGCACGCATTATTGCCTTGATTTGAGCCGCCAAGAGCAAATTTCCATCTGTTTACGCCGAGTAGCATCTTTCTATTGACTTTGTATGCAAACGCATTACTTACATACTTATATTCTTTTCATGTAACGGTGCTTTGACTAATCTGAGAATGTTTCCTTGCTTTTTTACTTATTTTTATTTATTTTGAGTCCCGTCACATTTCATCCCGTCTCATCTATATTAAAATGAAGGACACAAAAAAATGAACCAACTCTTAAATGAGACCTCTATGTCCCATTGTGTCCCATATCTTGCTTTATATTCATTAAAAGCACCATCCTGAACCCTTTTGTCACAGTTTTACAACCTAACCTGTACCCATAAACTACCTAATGTTCTTCAGAGCATGTTACTGTGAGCACTTTATAACCTGGATCAGTTCCATTTGGTTTGGTTTTTCTGTGTGAAGCACCGTTGAGCATGATATAAGTGGGAGAGTTGTATGGAATTACACATCTCCAAGTCTTCCCCCATCTGGATCAGATTCCTGCTGCTCAGATTTCAGATTCACACCTTTTTAGCACCGGTGATAAAGATGTGACTGTGATCCTGGTGCACAGCTCATCACTCTAGCAGTTCACAGGGTCACTAGAGACCTTGCTAGAATCATACTGCAGTGAAACTTGGGGCGATTGCCCTACCAGTTCTTCTGGTAGCAGGTTTATGCCTCAGCATATGGCAGATGATACTGCTCTTCCCTTTTGTTACACCGTTTGGCTACGATTGCCAGGTAGAGCACCAGCAGAATGAGCCAGTAGCAGGCGTAGAGTATCGTCCCTGCTATCAACAAGGCTTTCTCTGTTTCACTAAACGGCTCCTGTGTTTCACAATAGATTGTATACGCCACACCTCCTAGAAGCACCATAGTCCACACTGTGACAGGCACAGCGCCAATCAAGTTGACCACAATCTTCCTGCGCCCTGAAGTACCCCATCCAGCCTTGTTGATGGTAAGCAAGGCGAATATTTTGGCAGGGAGCAAGCTGGACATGTAGAGCAGAGAGTAGAGTGACATGAAGATCATGACCAGGCTGCCACGCAGGAAACAGGCGTAGGTGGCCTTCACCATCCCAACCAGCTGCACCGTCAACAAGAAGAGCAGGATGTTCCACAGCCTTCCACGGTAGAAGAGATGGATGACTGTGGCGACCAAGAAGAAGGGGAAGAAGCCAGTGACCACAGACTCATAGGTCATCCAGAGGCTGTGCTTGTGGAACCACAGGGCGTTGTAGAGCCACTCGCGGAAATAAGACTTGCTCCATCGAGTCTGCTGGTTGAGCCAACGCAGGTATTGGGTTGGCGTCTCAGTCTGGCACTGCGATCGCGCTGTGTATTTCGTTTTGTAGCCAAAGCTGAGCACCCTGTTGGTGAGGTGGCGGTCGTCGCCGAAGCTGCACTTGGAGCCCAGGAAGGTCTGGTGGTACCAGGGTTCCAGGAAGCGCTGCAGCAAGGAGTTCCTGTACATCCCCAGAGGGCCACTGATACACTGGACACATCCGAAGTAGGACTGGCAGGCACGTTCAATGTTGAAAGCCATCCAGTAGCGTACACTGCTGAGGAAGGAGATCCACGAATCGTACTTGTTGAGGATCTGGAGGACGGGAACGTGTGTAGAAAAGAGTCAGAATGTCAAGAAAGGAATAAAACATGTTACAGTCAGCTTTGAACCACTCTTGGTGGCCCAGGAGTTCACTAGTTGACTTTATAGTTGACAAAATATTATGGTCTTGGTCCTTCATTAGTCTGTCATGACTGAAAAGTAATGTTGTTTACCTGTACATCTCCACCAACCCCTCCAACCATTGGATCTTCTTCAAGGATCTTCAACATTTCAATGGTACATGCTGGGTCTAGAACTGTGTCTGAGTCGCACACCTGAAGAAGGACATGACAAACACACAGATACAATAATGATGAAGTGTCACACACAACCCCCCATACTCATATACAACTGATGCTGGTCAAACTGCAGGTGTTGTAGAACACTTAGTAATATTAATACTAAAGTCCATGAGGGAAATGAGAGGCTGCTGACAGAGATTCCAGCTGGTCCATTGTAACCGCACGGCTCTGGGTCAGCTGTGGTCATGACCTTTGAACCAGAGCAAGGGCACAGAGGGCATTCAACAGCTGGCTATGAAAGGGGAGTTAGTTGTCCAAAATGGATCCATTGGATTTAGAATGCAAATAAGCAACCTCTTTATACCATGAACAGTCCAATGTCTATTGGATTTTTTTGATTTGAGTGACTATTATGTGTTCAATGCGCACCTATAGATGCACATTTACCTTGTGGTACTTTACTGTACAGTTTAAGCACAAGTGTACCCAAACTAAGTATTACCATTTCTACTAGTAAAAAAGTTGGATTTTTATAAAGACAGTATTTGTATTCATAGTATTCAAGCAATGTTCCATTTCCTGTTTAAAATGTAATTTATTCAGGGGAATGTGAACAACTGCAGCACAGAAGCAGTGCAGATACCAAATTAGCAATACAGCTGATTTAAATGATACTTGCTTAGAGTGTGCAGATGAATATAAAAGAGCCTCCTCTGGTCGCTTTGTGAAATATTATGCCCTTTCAGAAGCACCCAACGAACAACACAGTAAGAAGCTACACAAAAAATAAATGTAATAGTGCAAATTTGTAGCATACAATTTCTAACTTTATGTTTTAACACTAAGAATTAAAAAAAAATCTTTGAAAGAATTTATAAAAAGTCATTTTAGCAAGTGTAGAATATGATGTTAGCGGCCATAGTACACATGGCAGCAAATGATGAAATCAGATGGAGTTATTAAAGAGTGGCAAAGTCCACATAGCGAGGAGATTTGGGTGGATGGTGGATGGATCTATTAAGAAAGCTGGGTATACTACCACCACGCAGCTTTGCTGCCAATTTGTATCAGTGGTCATTTCCAGTACTGCAACACAAAAGGCATTTTCCCCATAGACCACTATTTACCACAAAACAGACAATTGCTACTGTTGAATTGACACAAGGTCAGTCATTCCTCTTTGTATTTGTATCCTCTTTCAATTTGGCTTTCATTTAAGTAAATAGACACCATGCCTGATATCCAGTTTTTATTTTCAATATAGAGGTGGATGAATTACTGTATGAGGCCCTTACCTGCACATAATCCACACTGTCCCCCAGTGCTTTAAAGGCAGTGTACATCACCTCCCTCTTCCCTCCCCACTCCTGCATGACACAGCTGTAGCGGCAGCCTCTGACCAGACGAGCTACTCGTGCTGCCTCCTCCATGTGCACTGTGCTCCTCCCTCCACCTCCTACACCTCCTCCTCCGCTCCCATCGCTGTGGTAGTTTCCTTTCCACACCATACTTCCAGCTTGATCTGCCCCACCCATCACTTCCTGGAAAATGTCCATCATGTAGTGGTCTTCAGGCCTGTTCCCGTCCACTACCAGTATCACCTTCAAGCCAGGGAAGGAGATACGGCGGACGCTGCGCAGACACTTCCTCAGGTAGTCTGGGTCCTCCTGGTAGGCGGCTATACAGAGGGCCACAGAGCGACGGAGATGCTGAGGTCGGGAGGGGCTCCTCATCCGCCGATGCTCCAGGAAGGCGAAAAGGCTCTGAAGGAAGAGGTGGAGGGAGAGGAAGGCTCCATAGAGGCCGAAGGAGAGGTGGTGCTGCTCAGTGTGGATGAACTGGTAGCCTTTACAAGAAAACAAGAACATAGAGTACTTTGCACTGTGCATGATATGATTTATGTCATGTAACATAGAGAATAAAATAATATAATTAACACGTTTACCTGTGACATAGGCCAGCAGGATGGTGAAGAGGACCACCGCAGCAAAAAGGGTGGTGACCACAATGTTCAGCGTATTCCTGCAGTGAGAGGGCATCTGGAGGTGGAAGCGGATGTGACGCAGCGAGGATCCCAACAGAGGTCAAGGTGAGAATCAGAAAAGTAAGAGGAGACGGGATCAGAGAGAAGTTGAGGGAGTTTTATATACAGTATGTGTGAATGGACTTTCACAGCAATGTTATGAGTAGCACACATGTATCGCACATCATCTGCTCCTTGCATACAAACATGCATGGACACACACACACAAGGAATCTGAGCAGGCTGTACAGTACATAAGTGAAAGTGTCAGTATGAACACAGGTCTGCTTATACATGTCAAACAGTATTACTACAGCTACTGTTGCTGCTACCACAGTAGGTGTAGTTCGGATATCATTGTCGAAGAGTTTGGCTCAGATTAAATGCACACTCAATCCCTCTAAGTGAAAGAACGTACAGTTGAACACCTCCTGCCCTCCTGTTCTCCTCTCCTCTACTCTCAGCACTCCTCTATCAATCCCTCTGGCGCTCCCTTCTTCCCTCTCTGTGTGGGTTAATGGCTTTAATTAAAGGCCAGCCTGGGTTTGGCCAATGCCCGGGCTCAGTCGAAACGGAGGAACAATTCTGTCCTTTCATTCATGAAATTACCTCCTGGCTCCCCCTCTCAGCCCACACCCCACCTGGCCAGGCCCATGCAGGAGAGACAGACTGATATTTATATTGTTACATTCAGCTCTGTGGAACACAGCCAGATTTAACAGGCTCGCTGAGTGGACGTACAGATTTACATGCTAGCAGTGAATGCCACTAACTCCACAGAGATAGATGGCAGAGAGTCTATCCAGGAGAAACTAGAGAGAGGAATTTGGAACACATACAATACATTTTTCTTCTCAGGCATTGTCTTCATGTGTCATCGCTGTTATTTATAGGTTCTTTTGAATAGTCTCAAACCACAACTTTCCATTAACAGCTTCCTTAACTTCTCTCAAATCTCTAATCTCTTTCTGTTTTGTATTTGTTTTTCCGGCACTGACTCATTCCGAGTCCGGTAGAGATAACATATTAACTCTACCGTATTATGTGTTACTTCTCATTTACAATAATGCGAATGTTCAATAAAGCATCAAATATCAAAAGTTTTAGTTTAGGTTTGGTTATATTAAACCTCAGCCGGGTGAGCTAAAGAACCACTGATTTGAAAACACATGTAAGGAAGGAACTAATATGATCAGAATTTGAAGTCAGTCACCAAATATTTCTAGGGTTTGAACAAAATGGTTTTTCAGGGTAAATCTGTCGAATGAGTTATTAAACCTTTATTCATGACGCCAGCTGTGTTTGTTTTCGGGTTCTCCCTTTGCTCAAAAACATGCTTTTCTTCTTGTTCCTTCAGTTGGATGTTGTTCTGTTCTCTGTGCAGAAAGATGTATGCGCATATTCATATTCATATTCATCACATTAAATCTCAGTCATCAAGTTTAACACATGATGTGTAACATCACAACTAGTTTGGATCCAATCGTGGTCCAATATGCATCGTACACAAGTGCGATGTAGAAGCATCCAACACTGAGAGCGGATTTTACAGTGAAGTAGAAGACATCTTGTAGCAATGTAGTAATTAATATTTGCATATTCATAGACGTTGGATGTTTTAATAAAGGGAGAAGGAATAGATGTAATTTCAAGAATTCCATCTGGGTTTTTTTGTTGGTTTTTTTTTTTTTTTTTAATGTGATAAAACAAATAAAAAATAATATGTGTGTGAGTGTATTTTTTTTTTTTTTACTTATACAGGTTTGAAAAACAAACTTTTCATTCAGACGTGTTTATTGCCCCTCGCTACAAGTGAACCCAGTGGGCAGTGCTGTAGGTTACACACATGATTAGTGGAGCACAGAAGGTTTCAGGAAGTGTGGTTGGTGAATACACAAGAAGGGAACTACAGTACGGTTTCTGAGTTGTGTAGGAGAACGCGCCGAAGAGAGGACAGGCTTGGCGTGTTCATCGTTGGTGCGTGAACAAACCTGAATATGTTCATACCCACAGCCCCACGCTTCCTGCTAATGTGCTCTCACTTGTGAATACTTTCATTCAACCTTCACAACTACGTGACAAACACCAAGCATCACTCTAAATCTTATCTAATCCTAAACCGCAGTTTAAATGCTAAATTGTGAGTCATTATATTGCCAATAAGATGATGCGAGGTCAAAGCCTAGCAGACACGCTCAAGAGATGCGGAATAGCCCTTTTTGATATGGAGGTGAGGAATACAAAGACTTCAAGATTTCATTGTTTCCTGCCGCTAGAGGGCCCTCTGAGTGCCTCCAATGGATGTAGCACAAAATCCTCTTTTACAGACCTCATTACATAATGAAGGAAATGATGTAGCTGTGGAAAACCTAATAAAGTACTCACAGCTGAGAAGATCTGTGTGTGTGTGTGTGTGTGTGTGTGTGTGTGTGTGTGTGTGTGTGTGTGTATAAGAGGGTCGGAAGCTATCACAGCTGCTTGAATTGTATTATAGGCCAAGTCATTTCACACTACCTGCAAGTGAAATAGACCATATGCAGCCATTCATATCTGTGGGGAATAGCTTAGTTTGGCAATATTTTAATATGTGATACAGAGTTACTGTATCATTTAGCCTATAGGTCCAGAATTAAAGAAGGAATCAGAGGAATCCTGATGTTTTTATTTACCCTCCTGCAGTCCAAACCTTAAAGGAGCCCACATGGACAGAGAAACGGCTGTAATCACTGCTCCTGTTCATACTGACCATCAGAAGAGACAGAATCCACAGTCCTACCTGCACCTTTAAGATTATCTGAAAATAATGAAGAATACTTCTCCTTCATTTCCTAACACTCACATGGCTAAAATGGCTTTATTTGCTGCTTTATGCGAGTGTAATTTATTGGGACAAATAGGTGGCTCAGCAGATAATTCTATAGATTTCATCGGAGAAGGAAATAAGAAACATTTATCTGTGACATGAACAGTAGCGCAAGCAGGAAAAAAAAGCCATAAAGTCAATGCTTTATTTTCTCATGCTACCCATCACTCATCCACCTTTCTGACTGGGTCAAAGTATGTTTTCGTGGTTAGCAGGATCTACTTCACCTGACGTCTCACTGTATACACGTAGTCTGTCGAGTATCAGGTTTTGTATAATAAGCACCAGACCAGACAGGTCGAGCGCGGCAGTGATTCCACGGAAAATCAAACAGTCCCAACGTTTTCTTTGGAGACGCCAGGAGCCTTGAAACAGCCACGCTCCTGTCAACTGTTTCCTAACGGTCACTGTCTGCCTCCAAAAGCAGCACGTGTAGTACATGCCAGGAGACAACACATACATACACACACACACACACACACACTAACACACACACACACACACGGTGATAATGTACAGGAATCATAGACAAACACCTATTCTTTAGTCATTACTGAGCATTTTAACTCCCCCAGCAGTTCTGGACCTTTTTCCCTCCTGTTGAAGTGACCACTTGACTAACTCATTCACACACACACACACACACACACAGAGAAAAAATATTTTCTCTACCTCACATTGCAAACACACTCACCACAGAGGCCTGAACACACTCAACTCTTTGTCCTGTATTTTCTAACTAAGCTTTAATGTTGCTTAATTTTTCTACAACCTTCCCTTCAGTTTCTGCTCCTCTTGAACACGTTTGCTCTCACTTGTGAATACTTTCATTCAACTTTCACAGCTACGTGACAAACACGAAGCATTACTCTAAATTCATCTTAATCCTAAACCCCAGTTTAAATGCTAAATTAGCTCCTTGTAGAAGTGAGGACCAAACAAAAGAGGGATTTATCTTCTTTCTGTCCTAGTGGGGGTCAATTTACATCATAAGGCCACATATAACAGTATCCTTACCTTCCTGATCCAGTGGACCCTCCGTCTTCGTCTCCACCTCAAAACTCCCCCCAGATTTCTGTCCTCCTGGTCCGTCAGTCCAGCCGGGACGTCCAGCCCTCTCCCCTGCTCTCCTCTCCTCAGCACAGCGCTCTCCTTGTTCTGTCCCCCTCCTTACACCAGCTCACACTACATCTTTATTCCAGCTTGCTTGCCTAATTCAGGAGATCCCACATCCAAAAATACAGCAGGCAGCTTAAACCACCACCCTCCACCACTTCTGTGAGCCAGCCTCCCCGCTGCCTGCTCCTCCTCCTCCTCCCCCTCCCCCCTCTATCTCCCAGGACTGTCCCAGGGCATGAAGCCCCCCTCCCAGCTCAGATGTGATCAGAGGTGCTCAGCCAGCAGCTGATGCTGTTGCGGTTTTACATATGTAGATTACAGATTGGGGGAGGCAGCTGTTCTGGTCTCCGTCTCTGGTGCTTTCCATCCCGGCGCTGGTCCTTCACCTGCTTTCCACCATGCATGAGCTACCTGAGGCTAAAGTGATGGTAATGATGAAGGTTAAAGCCTTGGCTTGTCCTCCACAGGTTTCGCCACTCCCCTCTTTCTCTGCTGCCGTCCTATGCCGCAGTATCAGCTCATCTCTGTGTCCTCTGTTTGCAGCACAGCCTAAATCCTTCTCCGCCTCTCTCCTCCTCTATCACACTGTCCCGCCTGGTCGGCTGGCAGACCGGCACTGCTGAGCTTCTCCACAGCTCCTCTCTCTGGCTCCTTTAACCCCCTTTCTTCTCCTCCCTCCCTCTTTTCCTGGACTCCTCAGCTATAGCTCCCTATCTTTCTGCAATGCAGCCAGCAGCCTCCAACAAACCTGGTGACTGTTTGACTGGAGCCCCCTCTCCTCTCCAAGACTCAAAGCATCCTTTATGGGCTTATTTATCTACCCTCCCTCCCTCTCCCTCTCCTCTCCTGCTTTGAGGCTGAGCTGCGGACATCCTGCAGGTTCCGCGGCCACGGCCGAGCTGGCAGCCTGAATCAAACTGCAGCACACCTCAGAGAATCAATACACGGCCGCCAGACACATTTCATTACAGTCAGGTAATAAATAGAACACACATGGCTACAAAACAAACTCTCATAAGGAAATAAAGCCGGGGTGCTTCCATTCAGCCACTCTGTATTATACTACTCGCTTCATTTTCCTCTCTGGCTCGCTGTCGGGGACACATGGTGAGCTATAGTAATTACTGTAATAGACCTCTCACGGCTTTAGCAGCCAGAGGCCGACACTTCCCTCCCTCTCAGCGGGAAAACAGAGAGTACTACTAACCATATGTGAGACAGACTAACAAAACAAAAATAGGGCTTTCAAACACTCAATTGACACCTTAAATGAGTACTCAAGTGATTCATTATTACAGTTTTAGTAAATTTGAGGGTCTTTCCAGAGACATACTAAAAGAAATGTTCATATTGAAGCAGCAGAGGCAGAGATATCCCGACGTTCAGCCCCTAGAACAGATCCGAAAATGATGGATTCCATTCCCCCATACGGAAAACTACCGAAAACTTCAGAAAGCTCCATATGAAAAATTGGTGGAGCACCAACGGTATGTCAACGTTCTCGTAAGACCCTTTGGTTTCAGATTGGTTTAATGTTATTAATATAAGAGTTGTTTTAATCAGGTCACCTTTAATATTGCTCTATAAAACAGGGCGGCTAGATTAGTCTATGTCACATTAGCAAATTATCCACATTACCGCTCAGAAGCTAACATCACATATATTCTGTTGTTGACCTTTTTTTTTTTTCAGGTGAACCTGAATTATTTTTAGCTTAGCTTAAATACATAGTTAGCTTACAGCCAACCCTGGTTCAATCTTTTTTTTTGCAGCCCTCTACTATAATAAAAGATTAAAATAAAAAAGCCCTCCAGATACGTTAAAACACACACTGGTCAGACTCACCTGCATATAATACAGGTGTATCTCTTTCTAAAATGTTAATGTCAAGATTTATGGGCCCCAGAAGGACCACAAATTAGCATAACAAAAAGGAACTTTTTAACATTTGCGCGTCACAGATAAAGTGAAACTGTTGGTACGAAGTGGGAAATTAGCATTTGGATCCCAAGATTGAAATTGTTTCTATGTATGTCTATTCCTTTTTCTAACAACGTTGACTCGAGTGTCTTGTAAAATCTCAACGTTAACATTAAGCTACATTTCTGTCATTAATGCTGCCTCCCATGTTGAGTAGTACTGTGTGTTATCATGCTAGCATGCTAACAGGCCCCCCGACTCTTCCAAAGTCAAAATGACCTTGATCAAAATGCTGAGTGGATTTAAAATCTCTGATCCAATTTAACACAGGCATTTCATTGCACATTTTCCAAACTCTTTATTAAAGGCAGAAAACAAAGTTGATAGTAATAACTATATGGCTTAGATAGATCCATTTTTATATCCTATTAAAAGACAATGCCAGCTAATGTTCAAACAGACCGTCTTGCCCAGAGGCTCATCCAGCCTCTTGACCTTGACTGTAATGAGTTTTCTGAGGCTCGTAGTGTGAAGTAAAGCGAGTTGCTGGAAGACAGAAATGCTTTGTTAAGGACTTCATCCAGCGTCTCTTGGGATATGAATGTGGCTCTATTTAGCAACCTCCTTTTGACTAGCTGCACAGAAAATACTTATACACCGTATTCGTATTTTCTCAAAAATCAACAGTGCGTCTTATGTATGACCTTGTGTTTACTAACCTCGAACCGATTTTATGTTGTATTACACATTACGGCTGTTTAATGTTTAATGTCTTGGCTCTGTAGGAAGGTTTCATATGGAAAAACTGACTTCTTCATCAAAGATAATCCCAGTCAGGTCAAACGCTTCTCTTACCCGAAGATACAGTAAAAGATAGCGGGACTGGTGACAAAAAAAAACCTTTCAGTTGAAAAACACATCTGGCCTATGACCTTATAGTCAAGGTGAACACACTGGCAACCAGTTATGATTTATACATTCAGCAGATACAGAGCATTAGAAGTCCAATATTCACCCTCCATTTACATGGAGCTCTGGTTTGCGAGTCACCAAACAGGCCATAAAACAACAATAAGCTAAAAGATCTAAGTTTGGGTGACAATTCTCTGCAAGCAACCATTTTCACCTTATACACCCATTAAAAAAGCTGTTGGCTGGTGTCTCACAGAGTTACAACTGCACAGATGAAATGTGTTTGTTTAAGACTCTGAGTTTGTCCTTTTATAGCATGCAGCAGGACCTCGACCAAAGTAACCACAATGCCTCATTCTCAAAAAATGAATCCCAAATTGAAAACTCTGAATAATAACTATATACTGTAAGCCACCACCGAAAGACAAATGATGAAGTCAAATCAATTTACGTGGAATTCTCCAACTTCACTTTCTCCACTTTAATTTCATAAAACTCACTCTGTATGAGTGATGAGTTAGTCTTTGGCAAGCACTCCTTTTTTTTTTAACTTGGCTTATTCTTAAAAAAATCCTTTCAGGCAGACAGAGGTGGCCAAAACAGAAAAATACATAACCTGCAGAGTAAACAGAGGTGTGATTTTAAAGCCATAGCAAGGTGATGGTGCTTTGAAGAGGCCTAAATCTACCAGCTTGATGAAAGAGCCTGTGCTTCTAAAGCGCCTGCCACAGTGATTCCTTGACTCCGCATCAGGGGAAATATCCACGGACTGCAAACAAAGCTGAAGCCATCGTGTTTGCCTGCTGTATGTTCACACACAGAGGGAGAGACGGAGAAGGTCATGGCTCATACACCATCAGCCTATTGCTCAATGGATGAGAGGGGTGATGAAGGACAATAGAAGGAATGTTGTATTGCTCTGTGTCAGCCTTGAGCCTCACTGTTCAAACCCTGGTGGACCCCATTTGGTCATGTTTATAGAGTAGTCCAGCCGTTCTACACTTCAGGTTTATATGACTATATCCCAAAGATGAAACTATTGCATGTACCGCTTCTCACCATATTTTCAATGACATTAAGATATGTGCTACCTTCTTACGTGTTTGTAGTAAGTAATTGTCATCATGAATATGCAAGACTTAAATGGATGTAGATTTTTTTTTTTTTTACACACACTGGTATTTGAATAAGCTATTTAAAAAAAAATGTGTGTTAGTGTCCCAAAAAAGCTTAGCGCCTAGTAAGTCGGCTCTCCAGTCATAAAAAAGGTCAGATGCGAAGCAGCAAAAGCTGAGATTTCCTGATTTTTGGTCCCTCATGTCAAGCTCCTACGTTTCCTGTAATGCATCATGGGGTTATTCTCTCTGACTGGACAAAGCTCTTCCAGAACCACATAAGTGACATTTAAAAATCAGTGGAATGCCCCTTTAATCGTGCCAAAATAAGAGGTTTCCTTGTTATTAGCAGCTGTTGTTCAATTATGACGAGAGTGTTTTCTTTTATCTAAAGGCTGATATGTGATCAATAATAAAATGGTAGAATTGGGTTGTACATCTTGAGCATAATAGTGGCAGCAGTTTCAAAACAGTGTGATGTCTACATGTTATATTCAACAAAATCTATAATAATATTTCAGGAGAATATGTGTTTATTGAAACTGTGAGAGTGGACTGTCAGTTATACAGTAGAACACAATGGTGTAGGGGCTTTAAGAAAATATTTTGATTTATTTGAGATTTCTTTTAAGTTCTAAGGACGACACAATCCACTTCACATGGAGGCAGAGCCAGTACTGCCTATTAGCAGAGTACATAAAAATAGTCCAAACCATGCAGTGGTTATGAAGATGCCACAGAAATGAAATTTGAGTTCTACGGCAGGACAACAATCTTCTTCTCCAGCTTTTGCTCGGGAAAGATGAACCTCCTCATGACTTCGTCAAGCTCCTCCAGAGCCAGCTGAGCGTGGAGCACCGCAACCTCATCTGGGTCCGAACGAACCACCCACTTTAGAGCTCGGTACAGATCCAACAACACATCACTGAGAACCTGGAGAAGTCACAGGGGAGAGACAGAGGTTACGCTCCTGAAATGACTAGTGTGTGTGTGTTTGTGTGTGTTCCTGCATTTGCAGTGTTTCTGTATTTGCGCACGCTCACTTAGGATTGGTGTGATGGAGCCACATCACACCTGAGCAAGGAGCCAGCGCAACCATATTTGGTTGTGATTTCTGTATTTGTTGTGCGTTTCTATATTTGCAGTACGTTTCTGTTTCTAGTTTTTTGTTGTTTTCTATACTTGCAGTGTGCTTTTATATTTTCATATTAGTTTTATTTTCTCACTTTGCAACAATTTTTCTAAATGCTGTGCATGTGTTGTCGATTGATGATTATCTTTTCCCTCATTTCAGTCTATTTGCATGTTGTTTATGCTGCAGTGCACTAAGCTCTCACCGTATCCTCCACCACCCACACCACTTGGCTTGCGCTTCTCCACTTTGGCCTAACCTTTGTGCTGTGGTCTGCCAGGGTCTGTCTCCCCGTCTGTTCTCATGTCACTCTGTGTATCATTAGCCCTGTACAGCTGGTGGGGTCCAGCTGTTGCAATAATAACAGGACCTGGCCTGGGACCTGCAGCTGGACAGCTGTCCGGAATTGTGGCAGAAGCTCAAGAGCCACATCACACCTGAGCGAGCGGCCAGCAGCTCATATGTTAGTGTGTTTCCACTGGATTACCACATGAGGAAGAATACATTTATTCACTGCTTTCAATGCTACTGGGTGTTAATGAGACAAGACACTATATTCAAGTTTTGCTCCAGAGTGACCTAATGATGAATGTGAATTTGATCAGTCTGCAAGTGATGCAATTCAAAGGAAGAGGTTGTTTATTTTTATTAATAAATCCCATAAAAAGACAAAAAATATTAAATTTATTCTGCTAAAAAATATTGCCTGTGTAGCCAAGGCCTGTGTTGGTCCCATGGTGAAACTGTATGTCAAGCTAGACTGAACCGTGTCAGAGTGAAAGCAGACTGAGCTGCTGACAGCCCCATCAAACATGGATTTTACATTTTGACAGACACCAGAGAACTTAGAAAACCTGTATATATATATATAAATATTTAGTTTTGTATGATAAGAATTTACATATCTTTTGTAACTGCTTTACAGCATTATGAACAGATATGCCAGCAGGGTTAGTGTTATACCCTTTATTTACACCAGGTGCTACAGGAATAAGGTTAGAATCACGGAGGATCCCGACCACTCAGATAACACCATGCTCAGGCTTCTACTTTCAGTCCACTAGGATCCTAAATGAGGCCACTGACTAAGACTGACCCAAAAAACAATCAGACATATGTTTATTAATATTCCTGTTCTATTTAAACTCTGTTTACTGCACAAATTGAACTGATTACATTTCACTGTGTTTGCACCTTACATGATTACATGTAACAAACATGCACGATTTATTCCCAACCAGATGTACAAAATACAATGATAAAAAATAGAAACTGTGATTTTATTTAAAATAATAACATCTAATATACGTTTCCCATCAACATCGACAGAAAGCAAGGCCTGTTAAAACTGAGGAACGTGAAACGGTGGCTAAAGACAGAGCAACGGTGTGACTCTAAAACATGGTGTTTGGAGTGAGTGTGGCGTCTATAATCCCAGTGAAGACCACAGGGAGACTGAGACTAGATTACAGGACCAGTCAGGCTTTGTAAGAACAGCTTCTCACCCTCAAAAACACACCCTGAACCACGCAGCCTAAGAAAAACAGGACAATATGGAGTTATGTTGCATGCACATTATACAGTTTGACACAAAAAGGTCCTCTAGGTTATATTGCTGGACTGTTTTGAGCCATTTCATCTAACAGGACATTCTCAAACAATGGTTCACATGGTACCACCTACACTCCTCTGAACTCTTGCCCCCCTGTGTAGGTATTGACATAATGGCAGTGAACACACATGCACAAGAACATGTACACGCCTGCTCTAACCTTAAATTGGTCTCAATTACTGACCAAAGTACACAGAGTCAACATGTTATGGAAGATCATAGTCAAAGTAAAAGCACCTTAATGTATCTTTTTATTTGGTTGCAAAGCAAAGGATATACTACCATTTGATCACAAGTGAAAGATCACTGCAGTTTTACCGGTTTTTCTCCCCAATATTTAGCTCATAACATACAACCTTTCCTTTTCTGGAGTCTTTGTGGCCACCTGAAAGCATAATTTATCCCTCTGTGTCCTGATGGAATATTACCAGCTGTGTAACACTTTGAAATATCACATATTACCCGTTGTTGAACAGGGGAGGCGGTGCTTTGTATAGTTGGCACGGAGAACAAACACTCTGACAACACCTACTGGGTGATTAATTCAGTTTCACCTGAAGGTCAAAGGGAAAAATTACTGACACTATGGGC
Source organism: Pampus argenteus (assembly GCA_036937835.1). Lineage (NCBI taxonomy): Eukaryota > Metazoa > Chordata > Actinopteri > Scombriformes > Stromateidae > Pampus > Pampus argenteus. The sequence goes on from CM072869.1 coordinate 21,915,006, forward strand.
TTTATGTGAATCTCTCAGCCATGATGATGGTATGGATGGTGGATTTGGTTAATTCCGGTATCATATTTTAACTCTAAATTCATTTCGTTATTTATTAATGTGTGTGTGTGTGTGTGTGTGTACGTACCTGGGTGGCTTTGTCACTGAGGCCTCGGAGAAGCAGGGCGATAACATGGACAGCAGCTCTCCTCACCTCCGCCTCCTTCTCTGTCTTTATCAGAGCAGTCAGACAGGAGCTCAGCTGCACAACACACACACACAAACACACACACATAATTTACACTGGTGATAACATCTGGAGCTGTGCTGTGTTTTACATGACACATGGCTGTCAGAAACACTCAGAGTCAGCTACAGGCCTACACTGCTGAGGTCAGTCCCACAACTCAACTGGATCAATTGATGTTTTGGTCAGACATGGGCCCTTTATCTCTCTTCAAACACACACACGCACGCACGCACGCACGCAGAGTCAGGATAAAAAAGTAAACGTGGGCCCATGAATAAACATCCCTGTTCCTTAAGCTGACAGCGCTGCTTATTCATGCCAACAGGCCACAGTAAACACACACACACAGACACACACACGGCAGCATCTTTATTTAAGCCTCTGACCACTGCAGCAGCCTGGGACCCACATATGTAAGGCTCTGATCAAAGCAGGTGGGCATGTATTCGTATTTGAGTAGCACACACACACACCCACACACACACACACACAAATCCTCGCCATCGCAGCGGCACGGTATACTTTTGCCAAAATGTCTTCACATTCGCCCTGTCGTCACAGCCAGTGCTTGAGTGTCAGAGCTCGGTCTTGGAAATGTTAACCCACCGCTGGGCGTCTCTGTACAGTAGCTTTGTCTCACAGTGTAACTTCTATTAGTGTTGACATCATTAGTTTCCTCTTGTCATCGAACACTTTCTGTATTCTTTGCTGTATTGAGTCAGAAAGTGCTATTGCATGATGAGGTAGACGATAAAAGAAGGTGGTGAATGCCCTGTGTATATATACACACACACACAACACAATGCATTATAACATTTACACCAAGGCCACTTATCACAGGGAACAAAACGGACAAACTGGATGTTTTTGTCAGTTTTTAAAACTTCTTTGTTTGGTTTTAGTGAGTCTCACCATCAATGCAGCGTAACGCATCTACATTGTTGTTATGGTCACTTGCAGTATAAAATATGCTGCGCTACCTCGAGAGCTGTAAGCCAGATTAAAGTATTGACTAGAGCTACACTTGAGCTGTCCTGATGTATGCTACTGATGGATTTAGGTATTTTCAGCCCTGATGCGCTGTAACTGTGTCCTGGACGATCATACAGGGTTCATGTTACCTCTTGTGCCAGCGGCCCCAGCGCGTAGTCCAGCCTCTGACAGAGCTCCCCCAGGTTGGACAGACTGCTGGCCCGGACGCTTTGGTCTACATCTCTGGTTCCTTGCAGGAAGTTGGCCAGCAGGGGACGACCGAGGTGGGGCGCCAGCTCCCCTGGGGGTGGAGGAGAAGAGAGGGGAGGAAGACGAGATTAGTTTTCAGGGTGCATGTCTAAGATGCATTGGTGGTGCTAATATATAGAACAAATTATTTATCGAGTGCAATGAAGATGTTTAGCTGATCGACAGCACCATCTATGGAAAATACTATTTAGATAAACAAGCTTATATAGAAGGAAGTGGGCCGGGCAAACAGCGGAGACTTCAAGCGGTTACTGCTCCCACCCTGAACATAGTTCAGCATATAAACAAGTGCTTGCCACATATGAGTGTGTCTTTTTCCATTTATCTATGTTGACTTTAAAATACAAAAGTCCAGCTAGTCGATATCTAACTTTCAACTAACTTTAATTCGATGCAGAAGTAGCAGCTTAGCTGCAGCTGGTTTACATGAGAGAACAAAAAATGTGGACTGGTAAAAAATGTGTGGTTCATCTTTGGCAATCGCAAAAATAGAAAGAAGAGAAGCTGCGACACTACATACTTGGAAGGACTAAAACATATATCCACTAGGGGGCAGATTAGGGTCTAATCATCCCTGGCCGACACTGCAACTTTCACTTTCACAGCAGCACCATCGTAGCAGTACCTTATATCTAATATCCTGACATGCAGATTTATCGCTGTGGAGCAGCGTGGAGACATCATATAAATGAGTGTTTCTGCCTGTCTCATATTGCATCTCGCAGAAACGTGTAGCTAAAGTCGCAGGCAGCTCAGATCAGCTCAGTAACAACTAAAGAGACAATGTGATTAGTGCAGAAGGGAGGTGAGTAGTAAGTTAGTATAAAATGAAATGAAGGCCAAAGTTGTTGTTTACAGTGTAGTCGTCAGTTGAAGAAGCTGTGTCGGCAAGCAAACAAAGAACAGAGCTGACTACAGCTGCTCCTGCCAAGCAGCAGGGGAGAGACGCCAACAGCCAACGGAGAGGACACAACCAGCTGACTGGCTAGTAGTAGTAAGACCTGCCTGACCCGTGTGTGTGTGTGTGTGTGTGTGTGTGTGTATGGGTTACAGCTGGTTATATTGGCTTGATCCAGAAACAGTGTTTGTCCTATACTATTCTTTCAGATTGCCAAGTACTTTCTCAGAACCACAAGATTCAAACCAACACACACACACACACACACACACACACACACACACACCAGCTCAGCTATTCTCCCTTCAGTTCCATGACTCAATAGACTGTGACGGCTCTAATTGAGCTAATGAAAGAGAATCGCTGTGTCTAAGTGAGTGTGAGTCAGCAGGTTTATCAGCCTACGTTGATTTACATGCAGACACAAACACACCTGGGTAAACAGATAAAACTCCCTCAGCTGCTACTGAATTTACTGTTGTACGTCCTATGTGTAAATAAACTTTATGTCTTTGAATTTGCTCGAGTATTCTCCATCAGAGCACTCTGCAAGTGCTTCTCTGCAAGTGCAATTAGCCGGCAACCAGGAGCAAACCAAAGCTGAGCCAAACCATCCATTTATTCAACATTTACTCAACCAGGCCAGTCAATTAAGACTTCTTATTTACAAATGACACCCTGGCAAAGGGCAAATCTTGGCTGCTCTGGAGGTTCAAGACAGACACAGAGGCTCTCTGGATATCTGTGAAGCTCTATCCAATCCATCTGCAAAGATATAAACCCCCTGATTGTCCCAGGGAAGTGGTACGATGGCAATCTGGCAGATAAAACCCAAGCAGCCAAAAAAAAAAAAAAAAAAGAAAAAGAACTGGGTTTTCTATTTTCAGGGAAAGGTTGTGATACACAGGGTCCCTTCTTAACACAGATCTGCAAGCAAAACAAGCCTGCACTGTGTCCTCTGTGGTGTGGTACTGATAGCTGTCCACCGCATGCACACATACCAACATGCATGTAAACAAAAATGGACACATACATAAGCATAATGTTATCATTCCCTCAATGTTTAACACTCGCGCTAAGTCAAATAACCCTTTTAATCACATAAAAGCTTTTTAAAACATTTCTTATTCTCTATGACAGCCGTCCAGTGAGATTTAGAGGTCGGCCTTTAGCTACAGATGCTGCAAACAAGAACCAGTATCAGTTTCTGTTTTTGTGACTGTTGCCATAACAATCAACAAATGCAAAAAAGAAAGAGCTGAAAGAGTTAGTATAAATGTATACTGACTTACGGTGGAGTTTTAACACGTTGCGTGTTAAGGTAAGCATGTTGCGTACGATCACTCAGTGTACTCTTAAAGCTGTATTACCATATTTTCCGGACTATAAGCTGCTACTTTTTTCCCATACTTTGAACCATGCAGCTTATACAGAGATGCAGCTTTTCTATGAATTTTTCTTCAGAATCTTTCTGTCTAAATAACTTGTTTCTCAGCCTGGATATCAGCGGCTTATAGTCTGGTGCGGCTTATATGTGACAAAATATATTTCAATCAAATTTTAGTGGGTGCGCCTTATATTTAGGTGCGCTCTATAGTCCGGAAAATACTGTAGTTGTTTTTGGCCACTTGGTGGCAGCACAAGCTGAAAGCTCATGTGGATGTGTAAATAAATTAACATTTATTTGTAGTGTCTGATTAATGTAATCCCAATATTCACTCTTCTTTTAGCTCAGTTTTGCTCTCGGCTAACTCTCGCAGCTAAACGCTCTACCATGCTCTCATGCTCTTTGGTGCAGACCAGGTAGTGTACATACAGCTACCTGCTCGAGCTGATCTTTAAAATCAAAAAAATTAGATGAAAGATGCTAAACAAAAAAAAAGCTGAGGGGAACGGCAGAGTTGGTGATAATTATCTGTGGATGTCACTAAGAGTTACATGTTGTTATTTCATCCATAAAAATATTGATCAGTGCAGCTTTAACTCAATACAGACTGTACAGAGTTGCAAAACGAGTTAGTTAGTGACAATGTGACTGTCAATGGGAGCTAATCTGTGATTTCTGGTTGGAGAGACATGCTGTAATTATTTGAAACAGTTTATCTATTCAGCCAGAACATAAGAGCACAATGATACTGAACCCAAGAACATCATCACTGTGCTGCACACTCACTGTTGCTCACCAAGAAATAGCACCAGCACAAAACTACGGTATGACTTAATGTCTTCTTAGCAGTCAGGAAATGAGTATGTGAAGGGCTGTCAAACATGAATGTGCTCACCCATAGCCCTGCTCGCCCTCATCAGGACTTCACCCATCTTGAGGCGGGTCTCCAGGGAGCGGTCCTTGTCAGATGTAGGGAGTGATGGACCATGTTGGAAGTCTTTTAGTAGCCTTTCCAGGATCCTCTCAGGGTAGGAATCAGCCAGTGCAGCAAGTCCTACAGACAATACACACTCAGTCCATCTGTAAATTACCTGAGCTACTGACGACCAGCTAGGCTGTTAATATTACCAGTGATTAAAACAGACCATATCTGTAGATGAATAATCCCAAAATCAATATCAGCATAACATATGGCCACTCTATTATATTACCTTGAATGGCTGACAGGTAGATGAATGAGTCTTCGTGCTCCAGATTTTCTAAGAAGAGCTGGGGGGGGAGAGACATACCATCTGGCTGATTAATCACCACATACACCGGTGCATATATGAGCTTCAGTTGTACCTTGCTGGGAATATTCTACCATTTCTGTGAGAAAAACATCAAACATATCGTCAGCACGGGTTCCAAACCATACCAAAGAGGATCGATACGGGCACACCGCTGAATACATAAAAAAAAAGACCAACTATCAAAGGGAATAATCAAAATATTACCCCCAGGTATTGTAAGGGTTCCTTGGGTTGTATGATATGTGAAAACCCACCTTAAGTATGACACAAAAGGGAGAAAAATCAATATCTGTGCCAGTAGAAGGTGGATGGTTATCTAAGGTGCACACAGTGGGGGGCTTCTCATTATAGAGAATATTAAATGAGTTGTTATCCTTTTTTGCCCATACAACCTTAACAAGTCCCTAGAGACCACCATTGTTCCCTCTACCTCCCCCGGGGGGGGAAGAGGTTCAACCGCCTCATTTATTATTTGATACACAGACAACACCTTCACCTGCAGTTACAGCTTTTTTTTTTCTTTTTTTAAACGCACACATACTTGCTGTTTCTGACCGAATGGCTGCTTGAACCTAGTTCAACTTTTGCTGTACAACAATGTAATGTTGCCATATTGAACTCAATTAAATATTAAAAAGTCAAGTTTTTAATTGTCTTATTATAGAAAGAAAGGAAATATCAGAAAAGCTTCTTTTTGTCTCAGCCAACTCGTCAGCTTTACTAGTGCCACATTATAGAATTCTCTTTAATACCTATAGAGTATTAGGTTTGAATCATCATCAGTTGAGTTAATAATGTGAAAAATATGCATTCATAATCAACGTTCATGTATTTACCAACCAACTGTCTTGTTATGTGAAGCTCTGTATACAACTGACAGCTACACTGATCAATAAAAGACACACTGGTGATGGCTGAAAATGTTTCTCTATTAACACTAATCAATTTCTGAATTCACTGCATATTCTAATATGATACAAATAGCTCTGGTGCAGAATTCTGAAACAGAAAGGCTGCAGCCTACATTTGCATTGTACGCACACGCAAACACACTTGATCCAGAGCTCTACTGGCACAGTTCTTATGGGGATTTGGTGAACAGAAGAGCTAACAGGATGTCCATAGCAGGAGCATCTGTCAGGGCGATTCCCACTGAAGATGGATAATAATAACACTGCTCATGACGGAATATTAAATAGAACCAAACCATGTCATTTTAATATTTGACATGTTACCTCAGATTTTTCTTTACTACTTGGAGCTTCTTTTTTTTTTTTAACCAACCCAGTTTACAAGTGCGCAGAAACAGAATGATATGACCGACTTCAGAGCATCCTTACTGACCAAGTACTCAAACTGGAGGCAACTTACGATGAGGACCTTCTCCTGGGCCTGGACAGCCTCTGGGTCTCTGTTTTGCACCATCCGTGTCAAGGCCCTGAGGGCGAACGCTCTGGTTGGTACGTCCGGGTCACATGCTTCTAGCAGCCAATCAGAAAAGGTCTTGGTAGGAGGGGAAGGGTCACTGCTGCCAGGGCTCCTTCCTCCACCTTTTGGACTTGTTCCTTCTGCAGACCCTCTAGAGGTCACAGGGTGTGTTGTGTGGGTGCTGCTGGGTGTGTTAGTGTCCAGGGGAGCGGAGCGAGGATCAGCCTGTGAGTCGTTTGCTTTAGTTTGTGTCTTCTGCCGTTTCTTTAAAGGAACGCTTTTGTTCTTTGGCTTTGGCGTAGTGCCTTTGGAGTCTTGAGCGGTGGTGGCGGTGAGGTTTTCAGGCCGGTAGGCACCGTGGGTGGCAATGACAGCTCTGAGGTTTGAGGCCAGTTCCTGGACAACCACCTCAGGGTGCTTCTGAGATAGCGTCTCCAGCGGTGACAAAAGCCTCGACATAGAAGAGTAGTCCTGTGCAGTGAGCTGGACAATTCAAAAAGGAAGAGAGGTGTGTTAATGTTTTATTAAATGTAAGAATCTATGTATAATCTTCAAAAGATTATTGGTTTATATGTTGGATTATATCATCTCTTTGTATCTACAGTCTAACAGATCCTAATCCTGTTTCCTTTCCTTTCAGTCTTCATCACTTTTTTCCCACCCATGCAGATCTACTTCCTGAAACACACTGCACACTGTGTAAAATCCATGTTCCCTTTTAACAGCAGGCTGAAAAGCACTATAAACTGCACTCTGTGGTTGAAAGTTTCCAGTCTGGGGATACGAGTGAGGTCAGAAATGTGCCCTGTTGCACCTCCAACTACACCCAACAACTGACACACCCCGTGCACTGTTATTGTCACGGCAGCAAAGTGACACGTTCAACCGCTGGAGATTTTCAGACCTCCAGCTGAATTCTTTTGCGAAGAAGAACCACTACATGGATAAAGTAGCAGATGTAGTTTTCCAGCAGTGAGTACCTGAGGTCCAGAGAGCAGAGTAGCCACCAGGCCCATCCCCATACTCAACGTCTGGCTCTCTACTGGGTTTCCAGCACTGGGACCAGAGGCCTGATCCAGACCCACACAGGCCCTCTGAAGCAGGGACACCATGAAGTCCACCACCTGGAGGAAAGGACAAACAGAGACATGAACACAAATTATTCACACAAAGACACACACAAGGGTCCAAATACTGAAATCAATCCTCTCGGGGGAGAGATTGTATACAGACTGTAATTAATTAATATTATGCTAGAGCTGAATACTAGTAGAATCTGACACACAAACATTCAATCCTTATAAAGACATCCAAAGGTAAAATGGCTAAAAATAATAGCTTATCCAATGAAATAAGGCCAGTTTTATCAGAGACGTTTCATAATCTGTGAGGGAATGTTTGTGGGTCCCAAAGTACCAGCCAGCCAGCCAACGTGCATGTTCACATTTCACAAAATAATACAGCCTCCTTTTCTCACCCCTTCCTCATCAACTGCACAGAGCAACTATTCTATTTTTGTGCAGCAGCATGACTCAACGTGGCCTGCTTCCATTAAAACAACTCCCACAGGAACACAACTGATTTTTTAAATATGCTAAAGGAGCAGACACCTAACAGAGGGTGTGACGTGGGAGACAACAGTTTTAACATAAAAGTGCAACAAAGTGCAGTTTGCAACATCGATCTCAATTAATATAATCCTTGAACAAAAACAACCACACAACAAATTAATTTAGGACACAGAGGCGTCACAACGAGGCCAGATGTACACGCAGAGGCCTCCGGGTTCATCTGGCAGTCATTTGCTGTTGCTTCTTAGATGCTCATTTGTCTAGTAGTGTAAATAGGCTGGAAATTAAGTTGTTGTTTACTACTGATTCTGTTACAAATGGGTCAGAGCGGCCAGTGTGTCCAGTAAAAGTCACCTTAGGCTCACAAACACAAGTGCATTGCTTTTTACTTTAAAAGTTCAACTGAAGTCACGCAGCCAAGTGTTTTGACAGACAGTGTTTTGAAGACTAAGAACCACAACATTTAGCATCTGAACTGGACGATGATAGTAAGCTAGTGAGCGATCTGGACACGACAAGATACGCGTTTGTGCTTATAGGAGAGAAGGAGACATTAGCTGTTGTTTCTCAGCCTGCTGTCTGGCTGATGATCAGCATCGCCGTCAGCCAATGATAGCACACTCACATTTACTGATTACTGAAATGATTGGGTATATGCAGCTATCTGTCCAACAACATTCTGATTGCAGATTAGGCACAAAAAAAAGGCATGACGCAGTTAAAGTGTTAAATTTCCTGATCTGTCTAATATCTTCTGACAGAGAACCATTTTAAAGTCTCACCAGATTTTACATTACACTGTCAGTGATTGTTTTATATGAACTCAACAGTTGTGTCATAATAATAACATATTTTATATATTCCTAAAATATATTTATCATATTTTATATTCATGTTTGTTCGGTGTTTTGCCTGGCTACCATTCATTTCAAAAGTTGAAATAAATGTGATAACATTAAAAGCTGAAGCCTGCTGATCCAGTTATGAACTGTGCTCTGCTCAAACACTCAAATCTCAATGATGTGAATGGAGACCGGCTGTGAATAGTTAGAGTTATGAAAACAAAACACAAACCGACACCGTCGTGTCATGCCTAAAGTATTTTAGCGTTTCTGCTCCTTTTATCTCACCTGTGTGTTTTTTCTCAGCAGCACGGTATGCTGCACACACTCCACCATCACAGCCAGCACCTGAAGCAAAGCCAGCCTCTGGCTTCGCCTCGCAGCACGACCCAGCAGCTGCTGCTCCACCTCCAGGAGCGTCATGGCCGACACGTCTAACTCCTGTCCCCCTTCCTCCTCCTCCTCCTCTTCCTCCGCTGCCGCCCAGCTGGTCAGCTCCTGTGGGAGCAGCAAAGAAATGACACAGCTTGCTTTTCCACATGGACAAAAAAACAGAAACACTAACTGCAACCTCACAATGAACACAGAGATGGACCAATATCTGACAGTTTAAAAAAAAACATGGTTTAATTGTCACAACAGGAGTGTTTATTACAGTGCATTCAATTACATTTCACAATTGTGTGTGTTTCTTCAATAAAAACTATGACAAAAAATATTCCACAGTTTTCTTCCACAAGAAAATCAAGACTAAAACAAATAAAACTAAAAAAACTAAAAGTAGATTGGGAGCCAGAGCTGTGGAATAAACTACCACTCTGTGTTCAGGAGAACCTAAAAATGACACTGATGACAACTCAATTAAAATATTTTTTGTAGATTTTGTTGACTACAAATAACAAAAATCAAATGACTAACATGTTTCCGTCTGAAGACAAATTAAATAAAAAAAAAAACAAATCAGGTGCCAAAGTGAACACTGCTTACCTGCAGCAGGTTCAGGAAGAAATCTCCAGGCAGGTCGCTGTCTTTGAGTTGAGCCAGCAGCTCCATCAGACACTCCAGCCTCCACTGCTCCCCTGACAGCTTCTCATACAGAGCATCGTCCTCATCACTGGAGACAACACAGCAGCGAGGGAGGAAGTGGAAAAACAAAAGGAACAGAGGAGGGATGGCTCTTTTACTGTGGCTCATTGGCTCAATACAAAACATTGTATTGAGCCAATGTAATTATTGCTCTTTCACAGAGATCACTTGTAAGGAATGTAGCTGAGTGTCACCTGCAGCTGTCTCTGCAGCCGAGTCTTGCTCCTCCATCACTGCCTGGGATGAAGTGGAAGTCTGCTGCCACCTCGTTTTTCTGCTCCTGCAGGCCTGAGAGCTGCCTTAGTGCTGACAGAGCTGCAGACGTCTCAGTGTGGCTCAGATACCACTGCAAGACCTCCTGACAAGGGGCGCTGTGGAGCACAGAGTACATATACACACACACAAACAGCTCATGTCCTGTGTCATAACACATAACTATCAAGGATTCATATTTGAACCATGTATACTTTACATATCTGCTGACTAGTTTCAGTTTCAGTTTTCAGGACGCTATAAAAATCAATAGGAGACTTTAAACGTGGTCATTATATGGTAGGTACCCAACCATGGCAAAAACACTTTTGTCTGTACATATATAAACTGCTCATAAATATATAGATTTGTTTTTAAAAAGGGCTCAGTAATTTCGTTCAGGTTTTAGCAAATGTTAACAGTAGTTTGTTGGGGACTATTTTCAGCTGTGGATTAATCCACATGTGAGAATTTCTGGCAGCAGGATGGTGTGTGTGTGTGTGTGTGTGTGTGTGTGTGTGTGTGTGTGAGTGTGGTTGTGTGTGTTCCTGGTAACGAAGGAGCATGTCACCCAGTACAACACTGTGGCTCACTGATGTGTTTTTAATAGTTTTTGGACAACAAGAAAGCTCTGTGGCACAGCAGAATAAGATCTATCAGGGTTTGATACACACACACACACACACACACACACACACACACACGCGCATTTTAATTTTATTTTGAATGTATCTCTGCTACTAAGAAGAGAGAAGATTACCGTAGGTGGGAGACGTTCTGCTTGGTGAAACAGAAGAGTGTAAAGATCACAGGAAGAACTTCCTCCAGAGCTTTGAGGAGAGGGGCTGACGGACTGTTTCCCACCACACAGATCTGACAGCAACAACAGACACAGACACAGCTAACTATCATCTACATCAATCTTTTTTATTATTATTATTATTATTCACAAGAATGCTGGTTTAGTTTTTTAACAAAAAACACCAAAAGGTCAGGGCTGGACAATAACTCAATGTTATGTCCTGTCTGACACACAGTAAGAATTTGTTATCACTGAACATCAGTGAGGAATTCAGTTGCCTCACCTTGTACACGTCCTCCACACAGCGTGTCAGCTCCCACTCCTCCACAGCAACTAGGGAATGACTGTCATCTGGAAAACACACACATGCAGAGCTGTGTTCAGTTGACTCCTCTTCTGCCTGCTGGTTTTGGTACAGAGTGATGACAGCTAGCAGAGTAAAATTCATTGTCCCTATGAACACAGGCTGCATATCTCTGGACTAACTGTTTACTAGATGCATGATAAAGTAATGCAGAGTGGTTCTCTTTCTTTATTTATTGTATTATGAAAAAAAAGAATGCCAACATACACTACTTAAAAGCTGCATTAAGCTTTTTTTTTCAAATGTATTTAGCATCAAACACATGTGATGGTGTGCTAGGTTGGCCTTGTTACTGACTGGAAGCAGTGGTGCAGCGGTGGAAAGGTGCGAGCAGAGGAGCAAGCAGGTACTGCTGGGCAAAACTGGGCTTCTCCTGCACCATGGAGAGCGCCGCCCTGGTGGCCACACGCTGAAACTGTTGGGCTGTCAGCTTGTCTTTGAAGTGCAGAAGGTCGAGGATCTGCACAAATACAAAATACATTTAAATACGTTATGATAACAACAGCATAAACCAAACCATTAAAGTGTGGAAAAAGACCAAAACTGTAAAAACTGGAATTATCATTTAACTAAAACAACACATACTGTGTGTGTGTGTGTGTGTGTGTGTGTGTGTGTGTGTGTGTGTGGGGTTTGATCCACCCAAACTACACTAAGCGACTGAATGAAACAGACAAACAGACAGATATTCTTTATGTTTGCACTGCAGCTTAGTGTGTTCCAGCATATGTGTGTGTGTGTGTGTGTGTGTGTGTGTTGATCTGACCTGAGGACAGACTTGTCTGTAGTAGCTGTCTGCTGAGGCAGACTGTTGAGGGCAGGCCACCAGGATCCTGGCCACACCATCACATTTCCTCCAGTCTGACTCGCCCCCTGAAGGACGCAAACAGCACTTCAGTTAGGTTTGGATTAATCAAATAAAAGTTTTTCATTCTGTAAAATGATTCAAAATATAAAATACCCCCCCCACCCCCATCACACACACAAATACACACCCTCCCCCGTTCACCTGTTCCTCCCTCCAGGATGGCTCTGACTACAGCCTGGACTCCCTTAGGCTGCATCAGGCGCTCAGACAGCAGCTGACCGCACAGACGTCTCAACCAGGCCGGAGCTGATACCAGAGCTGCCCTGCTGCTGGAGCCACTGGAGCTTCCAACTGGCCTGGACTGGAAGGAGGGACAGTACATATGAAAAGAGGCTCCACTGATCTGTGACCCTAAAGATCATCTGAACTGGGAATTAGGAATGGATTACAAACAGGATCAACAGCATAGAAAGGTGAAGTTATTAATGGGCGTCAGATAGAAAAAGTAAACATGCTTTTTCCTATTTTGCATTGGCATTCAAATGAGTTCAGTTTAAAGTAAAACAAAGAGGCAGCAACAACACAATATAATCATTTTAGATATTGCTGACATAAAAAGCACGTTATTGTCACCCCACGTCCCAGCTGTTTCTGCCGTAATCCCTCCCAAACTCACACATACCTGTTTGGGTCCACCTTGCAGGATCAAGAGCTCCTTGATAACGATTGGCTGGTAGACTTTTCCCAGAAGGCTTTTGAGAGCCTCCCTGCAAGTTCTACGTTCCTCAGCACTGAGCTCCTGTATCTGAAAAGTTTCCATCAAGAAAAAAAAACCTGTATCAAAAGCATGCCAGGATTTTTGACAAAAATAATACCATCACGTAACTGCAGGGACTTATATGACGTTTTTAACTGGAATTAAATATACATTTTAACTCTAATTTAACGGTAGATTTTAAATGTCACCAATTAGCTTGTAAGTTGCCCGCCCAACAGAGGAAGACCAAACCAATATGTACATGTGTTACCTTCTCCTCCTCTGTGCTGCAACCATCTGCCCGGTGCGGCCGATAACCAAGCTGGCACAGCGCTGCCATCACATCCCCCAGGTGCCGCGTGAACACTAGTGTGGCGAGAGATGTCAGTTCTGCCAACTGCAACAAGACGTTTGTGGTGGTCAGAAGGCGTCGTCCTACTGCAGACACCACCCTTCCACGGACCAGTTGTTCCACCATCCCACCGAACGCTGTCCTGCGACTCAGTGGCACACCCACTCCAGGTGCTAGGTAGGGGCTGAGTCCCAGAGAGACCACAAACTGAAGAGCTGCTCCGAGTGTCTTCTGCTGGGTTACGCTGAGGACGTCAGGAGGTAAAGGTGGAGCCATCTCAGGGGTGCGTGGTTTAGGAGCGGAGGAAGCGGGGCTCTGATTGAAAAGCTCGAGTTCAGCAGAAAGGTGTCGTGCTAAGGTGATGAGCAGTAGGAGACACTCCTGCACAAATCCCCATGTAGCATCCTCTGTGTCGCTACAGAACCAGTGTGCCCCAGCCATCACCTGCTCCCTCATCCTCTTCACCTCCACGAAGCCTCCATCACTCTGGAGCTGCTCCAGGAGAAGAGCTGTGTTGGCCCGCAGCGCTGCCAGGAGCGCCTCCTGCTGAGAGGACTGAGCATCATGCACCGACACCTCTACAGACACCGACACACACACACACACACACACATATAGCATTTTGGGTTATGTATAAACAATTCAAAGTCTTCTTACAGCATTACTGTTGGGTACATGACTCAAGACGTTGCATCACACTGCAACACTATAACCAAACAAGCAACCATCATAACCATCAGACATACAGACAAATGAATGATTAGTTAGCTGTTTAAGTTAGCTTCACATGCTAACAAACATCATTTACTTCTACGTAATGAGTTAAAACGTAATTTGTGGAGTAATACGACACGTATAATGTTATTACCCAGGATGCACTGCTCTGTAGTGTTAACTTGCAGTGTATTGTAAGAAAAGCAAAACGTGTAAATACGAGATTTTTCAAAACTTGGTTTAAGCTTTTATCATTAAAGCGTCTTTGGGTACTTCTGAAAAGCGCTAAAGTGTATTACTGGCAGTAGTATTAGTATTATTATTATTAATAGTAGTATTAGTAAAGGTTGGGTTATAGCTACTTAAGCGAAATGCGTCACAAAATAACCCATAACGTCTTATTATCTCAGAACAGGTACATTTATTAGTTTAACGTTAGTTAACTTTTGTTCTCCTCTGTCTGACTAACTCGCTTACCGCCAAGAGGTTTCGTTAGGATATTCAGAGCGGAGAGGATAGCTGAAGTCATCTCGCCATTACATAGAAAACAACCTGAAAACGATTTGCAGCATTTCTTTCTATTGTACACTATGGATGTATTAAGTGCAATAGCCAGGACCTAGCCATGCTGCTAAAAACATGTCACAATGGCGCTGAAATTAGACGTCATCACGGAGACGTTGCATTCATAGTACTGTTGAAAGTGTCGTAATTACCACAAGTGTGTCGATACGTGTCGTCTATTTTCATAAGGTACTAACCCATTTTAACGAGCCACTTTAGTGGAATCTTTTTGTTTTTGTTTTTATTTATTCCATACCCATGGATGAAGGCATTTTCTCTTCAAATATTCTCAGTGTTAGAGATCATCTTTTTCTTCATACTGTCATTTATGGATGTTGAATAAAACACTATCAGTTTAAAGTCTTCGTATTACCCAGGGAATAATGTATAAGCCCAGGTAACTCTGGTCCTACACCAATAATCACTCTACTGCATACAACCCAAGAAAAATCACTGGAATCATTTTATTTGTGAAATTAAGGTGAAAAGCAATGAAGTATCACAATAAAACAAACCAGGCACAATGCATATGTGCAAAAAAAATAAATCCCACTGTAACATTCAAAATGATTGTTCATAATACAGGGAAGTTTATTTACACTAGTAACAGTGATCAAACTGCTGACACTGATTTGTTTAAGTTACAATTTGTACTAAGTAGCACAAGACATTTGATATTGTTAAATTTCACTTATGAAATCAAGGCAGAATAGTCTGAAAGGCCCCAGTTCCACATTATGTTTTACACCAGTAACTTCCTGTACTTGGTTGTCTGAGAAGCAGAGAAAGCTCAGTTTTGGCTTATGTTTGCCTAAGCGCTACATGTGTTGTAGCAGCAGAGCAAACCAAAGGCACCAGCCAGTTAATGTGTATCCTCATCCCACCATAGATGAGTCAGTGGTGTCATCCACAAACATGGACTGATGACTGGAGGTGCAGAAGAGAATGAAGCCCTGAGGGAGCTGAAGCAGCGCATCCACAGCTTCATGTGAGGCAGGAAGTCTCATCCTCCTGCAGGTGGAGCCAGATACTGTACAGAGGCTTTTGTGAGTTGAACATTGACTGAGCAAGTCATTTCAGTGACCATGAACTGCACAATTAGGATCATAAGCCTCAGTCTTCTAGATCTTTGTACGAGGATAGGTTTTAGTAGTCATTAAATTGTAACTGCTCACCTAATCAAAAAGCTTCAGAACCATGTTTCAACATGTCTGAAAGTGGAGCTCATTTATACCAGTGACATCAAGCTCTGGTCTGTCTATGCAAGATACCATCAAACCTAGCATTAACCTAGTGTTAAGAGAAATGATACCATTACAAGCATTAGAGGTTGTTGTGTAGTTTATTGGCATTTGGTCATGAACAAGAGAGTCTCCTGGATCACACCTGCAAAAAGCAGAGACATTAGAGTGCAAGGAGACAAATAGATGTTGAGATTGAGTGAAGTGTGCCTTACCAGAAACATCTTTTAGAAGCCACCTTTGGTTGGTGGCTCAGCAACACTCTTCTGGTTAAGCGGTTTGCTGACGGGTCTTGGTGCTGGTCTGAACAGACGAACGGGCTCTACTGGGGTGTAGCGGGTTTGAGCAAACACCCGTCTTCCTCGCTGGTATCTTGAGCGAGAGTTGGCGGAGTAGACTGGCTCCAGAAAAGACACGTCACTGAAGACTGGCTCTGGGGTTTCACCATGGCTGGTAGCAGATTCAGAGCTCCAGTCATCTCCAGGGGCAAACCCGTAAGAGACATCCCCTACATAACCAGTAGGTGAGCTAGCATAACCACCATAACCATAGCCGCCATACCCACTGGGCTGAGGAGCTGCATAAGGAGCCCCATAATGACCGACCTCAGGGCTTTTATAGGACTCATCCCTGAAACCAGCGTGGCCACTGTAGTACTCATTACCCCCAGCCATGTTGAGGCCTCTGTAAGTGCCAGGTCCAGAACTGGAAAGGGCATCTTGAGGAGCAGGAAACCCTGAGAGTTTGTCAGAGCTTGGTTTGGGTAGACTTGGTAGAGAGGAGCTGCTGCCCAGGTCAGAACTCACCCCTCCTCCACTGAACCAATTCCCAACACTTGTGCTAGATTCTGGGGACAAACAAGCTCTTAGCAGTAACTAGCATTCATCACAGGCTGTTTGAGTAGATTACAGAGCTTTTTAGTGTCTGAATGCAGTGGTTCTTACCTTTACCTGTAGGGACACAAGAGATGCGTCCAATCAGTAGGTATAAAATCCACAGCAGCCTTAAAGACAAGAGAAATAGGTCCATTTTAAGCTTCAAGTTGACTGTAACCTTAAAGAATGTACAGTTAACTGCTTAAGCTTACTTCATCCTGATGTGATCAGGTGGTTAAATTCAGGTTAGAGTTTAGAGGATGAGTTGTGACTTCTTTCAGAGAGACTACACATACAAAAAACACAAGACTGTTAGTGCCAATAATTACAGAAAATATTGCAACCAAATCAAAAACCATTTCCTACCTGCCAACAACTCAGCAAGCCTTCCCAACAGCTGCTTCTCTGTGGTGTCACCATGAACCTAGAACTGCTTTTAAATGATTCTCAATGCTGTGGTGATTGATTGCCCATGGGTAACAGCTGGTGATAAAGGACACCTGGATTGTTGGTTAATTAACCTGCTTGTTAAGGAACTTAAGTGAGCATCTTGAAGGAAAGGTGTTTGTTAAACAGTGAATGAAATCATTAGAACAGGTCATCTATAACGTCATCTTATTTGTCACTTGCAGCTTGCAGAAACCTGTCATCATTCAACACGTGCAACATATGGAAATTAGATCTCCATCTAAGCAGATGAAGGAACAGTATCTTGTTAAAATAATGTAAAATTCGTGGGCAACATCATAAGATCTAAGAATTTCAAATTGACATCTCTCCTTTTGGTTTCAGATACTTTTTCTCAAAGAATGAAATGATTTACAGACCAGATATGTATTCAGACAAAACAAAAAACAACAAAAAAACAAAACAGGATACTCAGGGAAAGCGGGTTATGCATGTAAGAATACTCCCACTGCATCTAAAAGAATGGTTGTACATGCACTGTAGTTACCTGCTTACTGTAAATCTAATTGTTTAGACCTTTTAAAAGTAGATTGGGAGCCAGAGCTTTCAGCTATCAAGCTCCTCTTCTGTGGAATAAACTACCACTCTGTGTTCGGGAGGCAGACACGGTCAACAGCTTTAAGAGTAGACTTAAGACTTTCCTTTTTGATAAAGCTTATAGTTAGGGCTGGGTCAGGTCATCCCTTAGTTATGCTGCCATAGAACTAGAGTGCTAGGGGACTCACATACTCTCTCTCTCTCTCGTTACTAACTAAACTTCTTCCCTGGTATTTCTGTGCGTGGGGTCTACTGCATGTGTTCTCACCATCATCATTGTTACCATATCTCCATTACAGTTTATAGTTAGTTAATGATTTGCTGCTGCTGTGCATCTGTGTCTCTATCACAGGTTCCACTGCTACTGTAATAATTCATCATTCATTGTAACTCATTCGCATTTTAACATTCATGTATTTCATTGTGACTGCATCGATCAAGCCTGATGAAACCAATCACTTGACTAAACTTCAAGCATGCACTAAGGACATAAAAAATTGGATGACCCACAATTTTCTGATGCTAAATTCAGATAAAACTGAAGTTCTCGTAATTGGACCCAAACACCTCAGAAACTATCATTGCAGAGATTTAGCCTTAGATGGGATCACCCTGGCCTCCAGCTCCACCGTAAAAAATCTTGGAGCTATCTATGATCAGGATTTGTCCTTTAATTACTATATAAAACAACTTTTGAGGACTGCATTCTTCCACTTGCGTAACATTGCCAAAATCAGACGCATCATTTCTCAAGCGGATGCAGAAAAACTAGTCCATGCATTTGTTACTTCTAGGCTGGACTATTGTAACTCTTTATCAGACTGCTCTAATGAGTCTCTTAAGAGTTTACAGCTCATTCAGAATACTGCTGCACGTGTTCTGACAGAAAACAAGATCAGAGATCACATCCCTCCCATTTTGGCTTCCTTGCACTGGCTACCGGTTAAATCTAGAATAGAATTTAAAATTCTTCTAACATACAAAGCTCTTTATGGTCAGGCACCATCATATCTAAAAGATAGATATAGTACCTTACCACCCCACTAGAACATTGCGCTCCCAGGATGCTGGGTTCCTTGTGGTTCCTATAGTGTCTAAAAGTAGATTGGGAGCCAGAGCTTTCAGCTATCAAGCTCCTCTTCTGTGGAATAAACTACCACTCTGTGTTCGGGAGGCAGACACGATCAACACCTTTAAGAGTAGACTTAAGACTTTCCTTTTTGATAAAGCTTATAATTAGGGCTGGCTCAGGTCATCCCTTAGTTATGCTGCCATAGGTCTAGACTGCTGGGGGACTCACTCTCTCCCTATCATGTTTCTAACTAAACTTCTTCCCCGGAGTTTCTGTGCTCTCTCGTCCAGCAGGTTCTTGTGGACTGTCTGCTGCTGTGGTCCTGCGTGGCGTCTACTGCATGTGTTGTCACCGTTATCATTGTTACCATTACAGTTTATAGTTAGGTAATGATATACTACTGTGCATTTGTATCTCTATCACAAGTTTCACTGTTACTGTAATAAATCAAACCACTCATTTTATCATCCATTGTGACTGCATAACATATGTGTGTTGATTTATTCTGTACATGTGACATCCATTGCACGTCTGTCCGTCCTGGGAGAGGGATCTCTCCTCTGCGGCTCTTTGAGGTTTCTTCCATCTTTTTATTGGTCGACAAGTTTTTCCTCACATGAACTGAGGGTGTCACTCCTTGTACAGATTGTAGAGCCCTCTGAGACAAATGTATGTTGTGACTTTGGGTTATACAAATAAATATTTGAAACATTTAAAAACAAGAAATGTTGAAATGTTAAAATAATGTGAAATATGGAAAGATTTTAATGTTGTAGTATTATTGAAGGAGCTGCATCCATGTGTAGAATTACACACTGTAGCTCCTGATCAGTAAAACAGTCTCCTCCAGCAGCCAACAACATCTCTTGTTCAGAAGTCGACATAGCTGTTGGACCTGTTGCTCTACTGTTAGTTAGTGAAGTATCTTAAATATTTCTCTAAATGGTCACTAAAGAAATATTACATGATCCCATGTTTGAGCTGGTGATCTATGGAACACAACATGATGGCAACAGCTATAGTCTGCTCAGAAGACTTTACACCAGTGACATCAAGCTCTGGTCCATCTATGCAAGATACCATCAAACCTAGCATTACCTAGTGTTAAGAGAAATGATACCATTACAAGCATTAGAGGTTGTTGTGACAGTAGTTTATTGGCATTTGGTCATGAACAATCGAGTCCCCTGGATCACACCTGCAAAAAGCAGAGACATTAGAGTGCAAGGAGACAAATAGATGTTGAGATTGAGTGAAGTGTGCCTTACCAGAAACATCTTTTAGAAGCCACCTTTGGTTGGTGGCTCAGCAACACTCTTCTGGTCAAGCGTTTTGCCGACGGGTCTTGGTGCTGGTCTGAACAGACGAACAGGCTCTACTGGGGTGTAGCGGGTTTGAGCAAACACCCGTCTTCCTCGCTGGTATCTTGAGCGAGAGTTGGCGGAGTAGACTGGCTCCAGAAAAGACACGTCACTGAAGACCAGTTCTGGGGTTTCATCATGGCTGGTAGCAGATCCAGAGCTCAAGTCATCTCCAGGGGCAAATCCGTAAGAGACATCCCCTACATAACCAGTAGGTGAGCTAGCATAACCACCATAACCATAGCCGCCATACCCACTGGGCTGAGGAGCTGCATAAGGAGCCCCATAATGACCGACCTCAGGGCTTTTATAGGACTCATCCCTGAAACCAGCGTAGCCACTGTAGTACTCATTACCCCCAGCCATGTTGAGGCCTCTGTAACTACCAGGTCCAGAACTGGAAAGGGCATCTTGAGGAGCAGGAAACCCTGAGAGTTTGTCAGAGCTTGGTTTGGGTAGACTTGGTAGAGAGGAGCTGCTGCCCGGGTCAGAACTCACCCCTCCTCCACTGAACCAATTCCCAACACTTGTGCTAGATTCTGGGGACAAACAAGGCTCTTATCAGTAACTAGCATTCATCACAGGCTGTTTAGAGTAGATTACAGAGCTTTTTAGTGTCTGAATGCAGTGGTTCTTACCTTTACCTGTAGGGACACAAGAGATGCTTCCAATCAGTAGGTATAAAATCCACAGCAGCCTTAAAGATGAGAAAAAGCTTCATTTTAAGCTTCAAGTTGACTGTAACCTTAAAGAATGTACAATTAACTGCTTAAGCTTACTTCATCCTGATGTGATCAGGTGGTTAAATTCAGGTTAGAGTTTAAGCTGAGTTGTGAATTCTTTCAGAGAGACTACACATACAAAAAAAAACAAGACTGTTAGTGCCAATAATTACAGAAAATATTGCAACCAAATCAAAAACCATTTCCTACCTGCCAACAACTCAGCAAGCCTTTTTCAACAGCTGCTCTTCTGTGGTGTCACCATGAACTAAGAGCTGCTTTTAAATGATCCTCAATGCTGTGGTGATTGATTGCTCATGGGTAACAGCTGGTGATAAAGGACACCTGGATTGTTGGTTAATTAACCTGCTTGTTAAGGAACTTAAGTGAGCATCTTGAAGGAAAGGTGTTTGTTAAACAGTGAATGAAATCATTAGAACAGGTCATCTATAACGTCATCTTATTTGTCACTTGCAGCTTGCAGAAACCTGTCATCATTCAACACGTGCAACATATGGAAATTAGATCTCCATCTAAGCAGATGATGGGACAGTATTTTGTTAAAATAATGTAAAATTTGTGGGCAACATCATAAGATCTAAGAATTTCAAATTGACATCTCTCCTTTTGGTTTCAGATACTTTTTCTCAAAAAATGAAATTATTTACAGACCAGATATGTATTCAAACAAAAAAACAAAAACAAAACAAAACAAAACAAAATAACAAAACGGGATACTCAGGGAAAGGGGGTTATGCATGTAAGAATACTCCCACTGCATTTAAAATAATGGTTGTACATGCACTGTAGTTACCTGCTTACTGTAAATCTAATTGTTTAGACCTTTTAAAGTAGATTGGGAGCCAGAGCTTTCAGCTATCAAGCTCCTCTTCTGTGGAATAAACTACCACTCTGTGTTCAGGAGGCAGACACGGTCAACACCTTTAAGAGTAGACATAAGACTTTCCTTTTTGATAAAGCTTATAGTTAGGGCTGGCTCAGGTCATCCTTTAGTTATGCTGCCATAGGACTAGACTGTCGGGGGTTTCTCTCTCTCTCTGTGTCTCTCTCTCTGTGTCTCTCTCTTTCCCTCTCATGTTTCTAACTAAACTTCTCCCCTGGTGTTTCTGTGCTCTCTCGTCCAGCAGGTTCTTGTGGACTGTGCCTGCTGCTGTGGTCTTGCGTGGCGTCTACTGCATGCGTTGTCACCATATCTCTATTACAGTTTATAGTTAGTTAATGATTTGCTGCTGTGCATCTGTGTCTCTTTCACAGGTTCCACTGCTACTGTAATAATTTATCATTCATTGTAACTCATTCGCATTTTAACATTCATGTATTTCATTGTGACTGCATAACATATGTGTGTTGATTTGTTCTGTACATGTGACATTCATTGCACGTCTGTCCGTCCTGGGAGAGGGATCCCTCCTCTGTGTCTCTTCCTGAGGTTTCTTCCACCTTTTTTTTGGTGGGCAAGTTTTTCCTCACTTGAATCGAGGGTCTAAGGACAGAGGGTGTCACTCCTTGTACAGATTGTAAGGCCCTCTGAGACAAATGTATGTTGTGACTTTGGGTTATACAAATAAAATTTGATTTGATTTGAAACCTTTAAAAACAAGAATTATGTTGAAATGTAAAAAAAACCCAATATTGTTAAAGATGGAAAAATGACAAATTTTAATGTTTCATAGTCTTATTGAAGGAGCTGCATCCATGTGTAGAATTACACACTGTAGCTCCTGATCAGTAAAACAGTCTCCTCCAGCAGCCAATAACATCTCTTGTTCAGAAGTCGACATAGCTGTTGGACCTGTTGCTCTACTGTTAGATAGTGAAGTATCTTAAATATTTCTCTAAATGGTCACTAAAGAAATATCATTACGTGAACCCATGTTTGAGCTGGTGATCTATAGAACACAACATGATGGCAACAGCTATAGTCTGCTCAGAAGACTAAAAACTAAAAATGACACTGATGACAACTCAATTAACATATTTTTTGTAGATTTTGTTGACTACAAATAACAAAAATCAGAAGTCAAAACTAACTTTCACCATCCATATGACTGTCACTAAACGACTGTCGTTGGGCACATGGAGTGTTAATGAGCCAATGACATCACTGGCCATGTGACTGCCTCCAGAGGTTAAATACCTGCGTTTCTACACCAGCAGGTTGGGCTAGTCCCAGCCTAGTCAAGCTAGCATGAACTGATGAAGCCTCTTGGATGAGAGGTGAAACGTCTTCAAAGACAAATAACCAAGTCCAGTTGCGTTCGATTTAATTTCCTTGAGATAACCATGATCTGGATGAATGAGAATATTCACAGTCTTATTCCAGACAAAAATAAATAAAAAAATCAGGTGCCAAAGTGAACACTGCTTATCTCCAGGCAGGTCGCTGTCTTTGAGTTGAGCCAGCAGCTGCATCAGACACTCCAGCCTCCACTGCTCCCCTGACAGCTTCTCATACAGAGCATCGTCCTCATAACTGGAGACAACACAGCAGCGAGGGAGGAAGTGGAATCCTTTTGTTTTATTCCATACCCATGGATGAAGGCATTTTCTCTTCAAATCTGTTTGTAACATTCTTTTTCTTCATATTGTCATTTATGGATGTTGAATAAAACACCATCTTCGCAGCTTAAGGTCGTTGTATTACCCAGGGAATAATGTATAAGGCCATGTAACTCTGGCCCTACACTAAAAATCACTACTGCATTATAAAAGACAACCCAATGAAGAAAAATTCATTTTATTTGGGAAATTAAGGTGAAAAGCAATGATAACAAACCAGGAGGCACAATTCATATATGCAAAATAAAAATTTAGAACCCACTGTAACATTCAAAATGATTGTTCATAATACAGGGAAGTCTATTTACACTAGTAACAGTGATCAAACTGCTGACACCGATTTGTTTAAGTTACAATTTGTACTAAGTAGCACAAGACACTTGATATTGTTAAATTTCAAGTATGAAATCAAGGCAGAATCACAAACTGGGCAGAGTAGTCTGAAAGGCCCCAGTTCCACATTATGTTTTACACCAGTAACTTCCTGTACTTTGTTGTCTGAGAAGCAGAGAAAGCTCAGTTTTGGCTTATGTTTGCCTAAGCGCTACATGTGTTGTAGCAGCAGAGCAAACCAAAGGCACCAGCCAGTTAATGTGTAGCCTCATCCCACCATAGATGAGTCAGTGGTGTCATCCACAAACATGGACTGATGACTGGAGGTGCAGAAGAGAATGAAGCCCTGAGGGAGCTGAAGCAGCGCATCCACAGCTTCATGTGAGGCAGGAAGTCTCATCCTCCTGCAGGTGGAGCCAGATACTGTACAGAGGCTCTTGTAAGTTGAACATTGATTTAACTGAGCAAGTCATTTCAGTGACCATGAACTGACCAGTTAGGATCATAAGCCTCAGTCTTCTAGATCTTTGTACAAGATAGGTTTTAGTAGTCATTAAATTGTAACTGCTCACCTAATCAAAAAGCTTCAGAACCATGTTTCAACATTTCTGAAAGTAGAGCGCATTTATACCAGTGACTTCAAATGATATTAAGCTCTTGTCTGTCTATGCAAGATACGGTCAAACCTAGCGTTGAGAAATTATACCATTACAAGCATTAGAGGTTGTTGTGACAGTAGTTTATTGGAATTTGCTCATGAACAATCGAGTCCCCTGGATCACACCTGCAAAAAGCAGAGACATTAGAGTGTAAGGAGACAAATAGATGTTGCGATTGAGTGAAGTGTGCCTTACCAGAAACATCTTTTAGAAGCCACCTTTGGTTGGTGGCTCAGCAACACTCTTCTGGTTAGGCGGTTTGCCGACGGGTCTTGGTGCTGGTCTGAACAGACGAACAGGCTCTACTGGGGTGTAGCGGGTTTGAGCAAACACCCGTCTTCCTCGCTGGTATCTTGAGCGAGAGTTGGCGGAGTAGACTGGCTCCAGAAAAGACACGTCACTGAAGACCGGTTCTGGGGTTTCAACATGGCTGGTAGCAGATCCAGAGCTCAAGTCATCTCCAGGGGCAAATCCGTAAGAGACATCCCCTACATAACCAGTAGGTGAGCTAGCATAACCACCATAACCATAGCCGCCATACCCACTGGGCTGAGGAGCTGCATAAGGAGCCCCATAATGACCGACCTCAGGGCTGAAACCAGCGTAGCCACTGTAGTACTCATTACCCCCAGCCATGTTGAGGCCTCTGTAAGTGCCAGGGCCAGAACTGGAAAGGGCATCTTGAGGAGCAGGAAACCCTGAGAATTTGTCAGAGCTTGGTTTTGGTAGACTTGGTAGAGAGGAGCTGCTGCCCGGGTCAGAACTCACCCCTCCTCCACTGAACCAATTCCCAACACCTGTGCTAGATTCTGGGGACAAACAAGGCTCTTAGCAGTAACTAGCATTCATCACAGGCTGTTTAGAGTAGGTTACAGTGCTTTTTAGTGTCTGAATACAGTGGTTATTACCTTTACCTGTAGGCACACAAGAGATGCTTCCAATCAGTAGGTATAAAATCCACAGCAGCCTTAAAGAAAAGAGAAAAAGCTTCATTTTAAGCTTCAAGTTGACTGTAACCTTAAAGAATGTACAGTTAACTGTTTAAGCTTACTTCATCCTGGTATGATCAGGTGGTTAAATTCAGGTTAGAGTTTAGAGGATGAGTTGTGACTTCTTTCAGAGAGACTACACATACAAAAAAAACAAGACTGTTAGTGCCAATAATTACAGAAACTATTGCAACCAAATCAAAAACCATTTCCGACCTGCCAACAACTCAGCAAGCCTTCCCAACAGCTGCTCCTCTGTGATGTCACCATGAACTAAGAGCTGCTTTTAAATGATTCTCAATGCTGTGGTGATTGATTGCTCATGGGTAACAGCTGGTGATAAAGGACACCTGGATTGTTGGTTAATTAACCTGCTTGTTAAGGAACTTAAGTGAGCATCTTGAAGGAAAGGTGTTTGTTAAACAGTGAATGAAATCATTAGAACAGGTCATCTATAACGTCATCTTATTTGTCACTTGCAGCTTGCAGAAACCTGACATCATTTAACACGTGCAACATATGGAAATTAGATCTCCATCTAAGCAGATGATGGGACAGTATTTTGTTAAAATAATGTAAAATTCGTGGGCAACATCATAAAATCTAAGAATTTCAAATTGCATCTCTCCTTTTGGTTTCCTTTTCTCAAAGAATGAAAGGATTTACAGACCAGATATGTATTTAGACAAAAAAAACAAAAAAACCCAACAAAACAGAATACTTAGGGAAAGTGGCTTATGCATGTAAGAATACTCCCACTGCATCTAAAAGAATGGTTTTACATGCAATGTAGTTACCTGCTTACTGTAAATCTAATTGTTTAGACCTTTAAAAGTAGATTGGGAGCCAGAGCTTTCAACTATCAAGCTCCTCTTCTGTGGAATAAACTACCACTCTGTGTTCGGTAGGCAGACACGGTCAACACCTTTAAGAGTAGACTTAAGACTTTCCTTTTTGATAAAGCTTATAGTTAGGGTTGGCTCAGGTCGTCCCTTAGTTATACTGCCATAGGACGAGACTGCCGAGGGTCGGTCTCTCTCTCTCTCTCTCTCTCTCTCTCTATCTCTCTCTCTCTCTTTCCCTCTATCTATCTATCTATCTATCTATCTATCTATCTATCTATCTATCTATCTATCTATCTATCTATCAATCATGTTTCTAACTAAACTTCTTCCCTGGTGTTTCTGTGCTCTCTCGTCCAGCAGGTTCTTGTGGACTGTGTCTGCTGCTGTGGTCCTCTGTGGCGTCTACTGCATGCGTTGTCACCATCATCATTGTCACCATATCTCTATTACAGTTTATAGTTAGTTAATGATTTGCTGCTGTGCATCTGTGTCTCTTTCACAGGTTCCACTGCTACTGTAATAATTCATCATTCATTGTAACTCATTCGCATTTTAACATGCATGTATTTCATTGTGGCTGCATAACATATGTGTGTTGATTTGTTCTGTACATGTGACATCCATTGCATGTCTATCCGTCCTGGGAGAGGGATCCCTCCTCTGTGGCTCTTCCTGAGGTTTCTTCCATCCTTTTTTTGGTGGGAAAGTTTTTCCTCACTTGAATCGAGGGTCTAAGGACAGAGAGTGTCACTCCTTTTACAGATTGTAAAGCCCTCTGAGACAAATGTATGTTGTGACTTTGGGTTATACGAATAAAATTTGATTTGATTTTAAACCTTTAAAAAGAAGAATTATGTTGAAATGTTAAAAACAATAATGTGAAAGATGGAAAAATGACAAATTTTAATGTTTCATAGTCTTATTGAAGGAGCTGCATCCATGTGTAGAATTACACACTGTAGCTCCTGATCAGTAAAACAGTCTCCTCCAGCAGCCAATAACATCTCTCGTTCAGAAGTCGACATAGCTGTTGGACCTGTTGCTCTACTGTTAGATAGTTAAGTATCTTAAATATTTCTCTAAATGTTCACTAAAGAAATATCATTACGTGATCCCATGTTTGAGCTGGTGATCTATGGAACACAACATGATGGCAACAGCTATAGTCTGCTCAGAAGACTAAAACCTAAAATTGACACTGATGACAACTCAATTAACATAGTTTTTGTAGATTTTGTTGACTACAAATAACAAAAATCAGAAGTCGAAACTAACTTTCACCATCCCCAATGACTGTCACTAAAGGACTGTCGTTGGGCACATGGAGTGTTAATGAGCCAATGACATCACTGGCCATGTGACTGCCTCCACAGAGGTTAAATACCTGCGTTTCTACACCAGCTAGTTGGACTAGTCCCAGCCTAGTCAAGCTAGCATGAACTGATGAAGCCTCTTGGATGAGAGGTGAAACGTCTTCAAAGACAAATAACCAAGTCCAGTTGCCTTTGATTTAATTTCCTTGAGATAACCATGATCTGGACGAATGAGAATATTCACAGTCTTATTCCAGACAAAAAAAAATAAAAAATCAGGTGCCAAAGTGAACACTGCTTATCTGCAGCAGCTCCAGGAAGAAATCTCCAGGCAGGTCATTGTCTTTGAGTTGAGCCAGCAGCTCCATCAGACACTCCAGCCTCCACTGCTCCCCTGACAGCTTCTCATACAGAGCATCGACCTCATCACTGGAGACAACACAGCAGCGAGGGAGGAAGTGGAATCCTTTTGTTTTTATGATTTATTCCATACCCATGGATGAAAGCATTTTCTCTTCAAATATTCTCAGTGTTAGAGATCTTTTTCTTCATACTGTCATTCATGGATGTTGAATAAAATGCTAACAGTTAAGTATTCATATTACCCAGGCAATAATGTATAAGCCCATGTAACTCTGGCCCTACACCAAGAATCACTACTGCATTATAAAAGACAACCCAATGAAAAAACAAAAACAAAACACTGGAATCATTTTATTTGTGAAATTAAGGTGCAAAGCAATGATCACAATAACCTGGAATCACAATGCATATTATATGCAAAAAATAAATCCCACTATAACATTCAAAATGATTGTTCATAATACAGGGAAGTTTATTTACACTAGTAACAGTGATCAAACTGCTGATACCGATTTGTTTTTAAATTACATTTGTACTAAGTAGTACAAGACATTTGATATTGTTAAATTTCACTTATGAAATCAAGGCACAATCACAAACTGGGCAGAGTAGTCTGAAAGGCCCCAGTTCCACATCATGTTTTACACCAGTAACTTCATGTACTTGGTTGTCTCAGAAGCAGAGAAAGCTCAGTTTTGGTCTTATGTTTGCTTAAGCGCTACATGTGATGTAGCAGCAGAGCAAACCAAAGGCACCAGCCAGTTAATGAGTGTAGCCTCATCCCACCATAGATGAGTCAGTGGTGTCATCCACAAACATGGACTGATGACTGGAGGTGCAGAAGAGAATGAAGCCCTGAGGGAGCTGAAGCAGTGCATCCACAGCTTCATGTGAGGCAGGAAGTCTCATCCTCCTGCAGGTGGAGCCAGATACTGTACAGAGGCTCTTGTAAGTTGAACATTGATTTAACTGAGCAAGTCGTTTCAGTGACCATGAACTGACTAATTAAGATCATAAGCCTCAGTCTTCTAGATCTTTAGACAAAAGATAGTTTTAGTAGTCATTTAATTGTAACTGCTCACCTAAGCAAAAAGCTTCAGAACCATGTTTCAACATGTCTGAAAGTGGAGTTCATTTATACCAGTGACTAAAAATGATATCAAGCTCTGGTCTGTCTATGCAAGATACCGTCAACCCTAGCACTAAGAAATGATACCATTACAAGCATTAGAGGTTGTTGTGACAGTAGTTTATTGGCATTTGGTCATGAACAATAGAGTCCCCTGGATCACACCTGCAAAAAGCAGAGACATTAGAGTGTAAGGAGACAAATAAATGTTGAGATTGAGTGAAGTGTGCCTTACCAGAAACATCTTTTAGAAGCCACCTTTGGTTGGTGGCTCAGCAACACTCTTCTGGTTTTTGCCGACAGGTCTTGGTGCTGGTCTGAACAGACGAACGGGCTCTACTGGGGTGTAGCGGGTTTGAGCAAACACCCGTCTTCCTCGCTGGTATCTTGAGCGAGAGTTGGCGGAGTAGACTGGCTCCAGAAAAGACACGTCACTGAAGACCGGCTCTGGGGTTTCACCATGGCTGGTAGCAGATCCAGAGTTCCAGTCATCTCCAGGAGCAAACCCGTAAGAGACATCCCCTACATAACCAGTAGGTGAGCTAGCATAACCATAGTCGCCATACCCACTGGGCTGAGGAGCTGCATAAGGAGCCCCATAATGACCGACCTCGGGGCTTTTATAGGATTCATCCCTGAAACCAGCATAGCCACTGTAGTACTCATTACCCCCAGCCATGTTGAGGCCTCTGTAAGTGCCAGGGCCAGAACTGGAAAGGGCATCTTGAGGAGCAGGAAACCCTGAGAATTTGTCAGAGCTTGGTTTTGGTAGACTTGGTAGAGAGGAGCTGCTGCCCGGGTCAGAACTCACCCCTCCTCCACTGAACCAATTCCCAACACCTGTGCTAGATTCTGGGGACAAACAAGGCTCTTAGCAGTAACTAGCATTCATCACAGGCTGTTTAGAGTAGGTTACAGTGCTTTTTAGTGTCTGAATACAGTGGTTATTACCTTTACCTGTAGGCACACAAGAGATGCTTCCAATCAGTAGGTATAAAATCCACAGCAGCCTTAAAGAAAAGAGAAAAAGCTTCATTTTAAGCTTCAAGTTGACTGTAACCTTAAAGAATGTACAGTTAACTGTTTAAGCTTACTTCATCCTGGTATGATCAGGTGGTTAAATTCAGGTTAGAGTTTAGAGGATGAGTTGTGACTTCTTTCAGAGAGACTACACATACAAAAAAAACAAGACTGTTAGTGCCAATAATTACAGAAACTATTGCAACCAAATCAAAAACCATTTCCGACCTGCCAACAACTCAGCAAGCCTTCCCAACAGCTGCTCCTCTGTGATGTCACCATGAACTAAGAGCTGCTTTTAAATGATTCTCAATGCTGTGGTGATTGATTGCTCATGGGTAACAGCTGGTGATAAAGGACACCTGGATTGTTGGTTAATTAACCTGCTTGTTAAGGAACTTAAGTGAGCATCTTGAAGGAAAGGTGTTTGTTAAACAGTGAATGAAATCATTAGAACAGGTCATCTATAACGTCATCTTATTTGTCACTTGCAGCTTGCAGAAACCTGACATCATTTAACACGTGCAACATATGGAAATTAGATCTCCATCTAAGCAGATGATGGGACAGTATTTTGTTAAAATAATGTAAAATTCGTGGGCAACATCATAAAATCTAAGAATTTCAAATTGCATCTCTCCTTTTGGTTTCCTTTTCTCAAAGAATGAAAGGATTTACAGACCAGATATGTATTTAGACAAAAAAAACAAAAAAACCCAACAAAACAGAATACTTAGGGAAAGTGGCTTATGCATGTAAGAATACTCCCACTGCATCTAAAAGAATGGTTTTACATGCAATGTAGTTACCTGCTTACTGTAAATCTAATTGTTTAGACCTTTAAAAGTAGATTGGGAGCCAGAGCTTTCAACTATCAAGCTCCTCTTCTGTGGAATAAACTACCACTCTGTGTTCGGTAGGCAGACACGGTCAACACCTTTAAGAGTAGACTTAAGACTTTCCTTTTTGATAAAGCTTATAGTTAGGGTTGGCTCAGGTCGTCCCTTAGTTATACTGCCATAGGACGAGACTGCCGAGGGTCGGTCTCTCTCTCTCTCTCTCTCTCTCTCTCTATCTCTCTCTCTCTCTTTCCCTCTATCTATCTATCTATCTATCTATCTATCTATCTATCTATCTATCTATCTATCTATCTATCTATCAATCATGTTTCTAACTAAACTTCTTCCCTGGTGTTTCTGTGCTCTCTCGTCCAGCAGGTTCTTGTGGACTGTGTCTGCTGCTGTGGTCCTCTGTGGCGTCTACTGCATGCGTTGTCACCATCATCATTGTCACCATATCTCTATTACAGTTTATAGTTAGTTAATGATTTGCTGCTGTGCATCTGTGTCTCTTTCACAGGTTCCACTGCTACTGTAATAATTCATCATTCATTGTAACTCATTCGCATTTTAACATGCATGTATTTCATTGTGGCTGCATAACATATGTGTGTTGATTTGTTCTGTACATGTGACATCCATTGCATGTCTATCCGTCCTGGGAGAGGGATCCCTCCTCTGTGGCTCTTCCTGAGGTTTCTTCCATCCTTTTTTTGGTGGGAAAGTTTTTCCTCACTTGAATCGAGGGTCTAAGGACAGAGAGTGTCACTCCTTTTACAGATTGTAAAGCCCTCTGAGACAAATGTATGTTGTGACTTTGGGTTATACGAATAAAATTTGATTTGATTTTAAACCTTTAAAAAGAAGAATTATGTTGAAATGTTAAAAACAATAATGTGAAAGATGGAAAAATGACAAATTTTAATGTTTCATAGTCTTATTGAAGGAGCTGCATCCATGTGTAGAATTACACACTGTAGCTCCTGATCAGTAAAACAGTCTCCTCCAGCAGCCAATAACATCTCTCGTTCAGAAGTCGACATAGCTGTTGGACCTGTTGCTCTACTGTTAGATAGTTAAGTATCTTAAATATTTCTCTAAATGTTCACTAAAGAAATATCATTACGTGATCCCATGTTTGAGCTGGTGATCTATGGAACACAACATGATGGCAACAGCTATAGTCTGCTCAGAAGACTAAAACCTAAAATTGACACTGATGACAACTCAATTAACATAGTTTTTGTAGATTTTGTTGACTACAAATAACAAAAATCAGAAGTCGAAACTAACTTTCACCATCCCCAATGACTGTCACTAAAGGACTGTCGTTGGGCACATGGAGTGTTAATGAGCCAATGACATCACTGGCCATGTGACTGCCTCCACAGAGGTTAAATACCTGCGTTTCTACACCAGCTAGTTGGACTAGTCCCAGCCTAGTCAAGCTAGCATGAACTGATGAAGCCTCTTGGATGAGAGGTGAAACGTCTTCAAAGACAAATAACCAAGTCCAGTTGCCTTTGATTTAATTTCCTTGAGATAACCATGATCTGGACGAATGAGAATATTCACAGTCTTATTCCAGACAAAAAAAAATAAAAAATCAGGTGCCAAAGTGAACACTGCTTATCTGCAGCAGCTCCAGGAAGAAATCTCCAGGCAGGTCATTGTCTTTGAGTTGAGCCAGCAGCTCCATCAGACACTCCAGCCTCCACTGCTCCCCTGACAGCTTCTCATACAGAGCATCGACCTCATCACTGGAGACAACACAGCAGCGAGGGAGGAAGTGGAATCCTTTTGTTTTTATGATTTATTCCATACCCATGGATGAAAGCATTTTCTCTTCAAATATTCTCAGTGTTAGAGATCTTTTTCTTCATACTGTCATTCATGGATGTTGAATAAAATGCTAACAGTTAAGTATTCATATTACCCAGGCAATAATGTATAAGCCCATGTAACTCTGGCCCTACACCAAGAATCACTACTGCATTATAAAAGACAACCCAATGAAAAAACAAAAACAAAACACTGGAATCATTTTATTTGTGAAATTAAGGTGCAAAGCAATGATCACAATAACCTGGAATCACAATGCATATTATATGCAAAAAATAAATCCCACTATAACATTCAAAATGATTGTTCATAATACAGGGAAGTTTATTTACACTAGTAACAGTGATCAAACTGCTGATACCGATTTGTTTTTAAATTACATTTGTACTAAGTAGTACAAGACATTTGATATTGTTAAATTTCACTTATGAAATCAAGGCACAATCACAAACTGGGCAGAGTAGTCTGAAAGGCCCCAGTTCCACATCATGTTTTACACCAGTAACTTCATGTACTTGGTTGTCTCAGAAGCAGAGAAAGCTCAGTTTTGGTCTTATGTTTGCTTAAGCGCTACATGTGATGTAGCAGCAGAGCAAACCAAAGGCACCAGCCAGTTAATGAGTGTAGCCTCATCCCACCATAGATGAGTCAGTGGTGTCATCCACAAACATGGACTGATGACTGGAGGTGCAGAAGAGAATGAAGCCCTGAGGGAGCTGAAGCAGTGCATCCACAGCTTCATGTGAGGCAGGAAGTCTCATCCTCCTGCAGGTGGAGCCAGATACTGTACAGAGGCTCTTGTAAGTTGAACATTGATTTAACTGAGCAAGTCGTTTCAGTGACCATGAACTGACTAATTAAGATCATAAGCCTCAGTCTTCTAGATCTTTAGACAAAAGATAGTTTTAGTAGTCATTTAATTGTAACTGCT
Source organism: Pampus argenteus (assembly GCA_036937835.1). Lineage (NCBI taxonomy): Eukaryota > Metazoa > Chordata > Actinopteri > Scombriformes > Stromateidae > Pampus > Pampus argenteus. The sequence goes on from CM072869.1 coordinate 21,948,713, forward strand.
CACCTAAGCAAAAAGCTTCAGAACCATGTTTCAACATGTCTGAAAGTGGAGTTCATTTATACCAGTGACTAAAAATGATATCAAGCTCTGGTCTGTCTATGCAAGATACCGTCAACCCTAGCACTAAGAAATGATACCATTACAAGCATTAGAGGTTGTTGTGACAGTAGTTTATTGGCATTTGGTCATGAACAATAGAGTCCCCTGGATCACACCTGCAAAAAGCAGAGACATTAGAGTGTAAGGAGACAAATAAATGTTGAGATTGAGTGAAGTGTGCCTTACCAGAAACATCTTTTAGAAGCCACCTTTGGTTGGTGGCTCAGCAACACTCTTCTGGTTTTTGCCGACAGGTCTTGGTGCTGGTCTGAACAGACGAACGGGCTCTACTGGGGTGTAGCGGGTTTGAGCAAACACCCGTCTTCCTCGCTGGTATCTTGAGCGAGAGTTGGCGGAGTAGACTGGCTCCAGAAAAGACACGTCACTGAAGACCGGCTCTGGGGTTTCACCATGGCTGGTAGCAGATCCAGAGTTCCAGTCATCTCCAGGAGCAAACCCGTAAGAGACATCCCCTACATAACCAGTAGGTGAGCTAGCATAACCATAGTCGCCATACCCACTGGGCTGAGGAGCTGCATAAGGAGCCCCATAATGACCGACCTCGGGGCTTTTATAGGATTCATCCCTGAAACCAGCATAGCCACTGTAGTACTCATTACCCCCAGCCATGTTGAGGCCTCTGTAAGTGCCAGGGCCAGAACTGGAAAGGGCATCTTGAGGAGCAGGAAACCCTGAGAATTTGTCAGAGCTTGGTTTTGGTAGACTTGGTAGAGAGGAGCTGCTGCCCGGGTCAGAACTCACCCCTCCTCCACTGAACCAATTCCCAACACCTGTGCTAGATTCTGGGGACAAACAAGGCTCTTAGCAGTAACTAGCATTCATCACAGGCTGTTTAGAGTAGGTTACAGTGCTTTTTAGTGTCTGAATACAGTGGTTATTACCTTTACCTGTAGGCACACAAGAGATGCTTCCAATCAGTAGGTATAAAATCCACAGCAGCCTTAAAGAAAAGAGAAAAAGCTTCATTTTAAGCTTCAAGTTGACTGTAACCTTAAAGAATGTACAGTTAACTGTTTAAGCTTACTTCATCCTGGTATGATCAGGTGGTTAAATTCAGGTTAGAGTTTAGAGGATGAGTTGTGACTTCTTTCAGAGAGACTACACATACAAAAAAAACAAGACTGTTAGTGCCAATAATTACAGAAACTATTGCAACCAAATCAAAAACCATTTCCGACCTGCCAACAACTCAGCAAGCCTTCCCAACAGCTGCTCCTCTGTGATGTCACCATGAACTAAGAGCTGCTTTTAAATGATTCTCAATGCTGTGGTGATTGATTGCTCATGGGTAACAGCTGGTGATAAAGGACACCTGGATTGTTGGTTAATTAACCTGCTTGTTAAGGAACTTAAGTGAGCATCTTGAAGGAAAGGTGTTTGTTAAACAGTGAATGAAATCATTAGAACAGGTCATCTATAACGTCATCTTATTTGTCACTTGCAGCTTGCAGAAACCTGACATCATTTAACACGTGCAACATATGGAAATTAGATCTCCATCTAAGCAGATGATGGGACAGTATTTTGTTAAAATAATGTAAAATTCGTGGGCAACATCATAAAATCTAAGAATTTCAAATTGCATCTCTCCTTTTGGTTTCCTTTTCTCAAAGAATGAAAGGATTTACAGACCAGATATGTATTTAGACAAAAAAAACAAAAAAACCCAACAAAACAGAATACTTAGGGAAAGTGGCTTATGCATGTAAGAATACTCCCACTGCATCTAAAAGAATGGTTTTACATGCAATGTAGTTACCTGCTTACTGTAAATCTAATTGTTTAGACCTTTAAAAGTAGATTGGGAGCCAGAGCTTTCAACTATCAAGCTCCTCTTCTGTGGAATAAACTACCACTCTGTGTTCGGTAGGCAGACACGGTCAACAGCTTTAAGAGTAGACTTAAGACTTTCCTTTTTGATAAAGCTTATAGTTAGGGTTGGCTCAGGTCGTCCCTTAGTTATACTGCCATAGGACGAGACTGCCGAGGGTCGGTCTCTCTCTCTCTCTCTCTCTCTCTCTCTATCTCTCTCTCTCTCTTTCCCTCTATCTATCTATCTATCTATCTATCTATCTATCTATCTATCTATCTATCTATCTATCTATCTATCTATCTATCTATCTATCTATCAATCATGTTTCTAACTAAACTTCTTCCCTGGTGTTTCTGTGCTCTCTCGTCCAGCAGGTTCTTGTGGACTGTGTCTGCTGCTGTGGTCCTCTGTGGCGTCTACTGCATGCGTTGTCACCATCATCATTGTCACCATATCTCTATTACAGTTTATAGTTAGTTAATGATTTGCTGCTGTGCATCTGTGTCTCTTTCACAGGTTCCACTGCTACTGTAATAATTCATCATTCATTGTAACTCATTCGCATTTTAACATGCATGTATTTCATTGTGGCTGCATAACATATGTGTGTTGATTTGTTCTGTACATGTGACATCCATTGCATGTCTATCCGTCCTGGGAGAGGGATCCCTCCTCTGTGGCTCTTCCTGAGGTTTCTTCCATCCTTTTTTTGGTGGGAAAGTTTTTCCTCACTTGAATCGAGGGTCTAAGGACAGAGAGTGTCACTCCTTTTACAGATTGTAAAGCCCTCTGAGACAAATGTATGTTGTGACTTTGGGTTATACGAATAAAATTTGATTTGATTTTAAACCTTTAAAAAGAAGAATTATGTTGAAATGTTAAAAACAATAATGTGAAAGATGGAAAAATGACAAATTTTAATGTTTCATAGTCTTATTGAAGGAGCTGCATCCATGTGTAGAATTACACACTGTAGCTCCTGATCAGTAAAACAGTCTCCTCCAGCAGCCAATAACATCTCTCGTTCAGAAGTCGACATAGCTGTTGGACCTGTTGCTCTACTGTTAGATAGTTAAGTATCTTAAATATTTCTCTAAATGTTCACTAAAGAAATATCATTACGTGATCCCATGTTTGAGCTGGTGATCTATGGAACACAACATGATGGCAACAGCTATAGTCTGCTCAGAAGACTAAAACCTAAAATTGACACTGATGACAACTCAATTAACATAGTTTTTGTAGATTTTGTTGACTACAAATAACAAAAATCAGAAGTCGAAACTAACTTTCACCATCCCCAATGACTGTCACTAAAGGACTGTCGTTGGGCACATGGAGTGTTAATGAGCCAATGACATCACTGGCCATGTGACTGCCTCCACAGAGGTTAAATACCTGCGTTTCTACACCAGCTAGTTGGACTAGTCCCAGCCTAGTCAAGCTAGCATGAACTGATGAAGCCTCTTGGATGAGAGGTGAAACGTCTTCAAAGACAAATAACCAAGTCCAGTTGCCTTTGATTTAATTTCCTTGAGATAACCATGATCTGGACGAATGAGAATATTCACAGTCTTATTCCAGACAAAAAAAAATAAAAAATCAGGTGCCAAAGTGAACACTGCTTATCTGCAGCAGCTCCAGGAAGAAATCTCCAGGCAGGTCATTGTCTTTGAGTTGAGCCAGCAGCTCCATCAGACACTCCAGCCTCCACTGCTCCCCTGACAGCTTCTCATACAGAGCATCGACCTCATCACTGGAGACAACACAGCAGCGAGGGAGGAAGTGGAATCCTTTTGTTTTTATGATTTATTCCATACCCATGGATGAAAGCATTTTCTCTTCAAATATTCTCAGTGTTAGAGATCTTTTTCTTCATACTGTCATTCATGGATGTTGAATAAAATGCTAACAGTTAAGTATTCATATTACCCAGGCAATAATGTATAAGCCCATGTAACTCTGGCCCTACACCAAGAATCACTACTGCATTATAAAAGACAACCCAATGAAAAAACAAAAACAAAACACTGGAATCATTTTATTTGTGAAATTAAGGTGCAAAGCAATGATCACAATAACCTGGAATCACAATGCATATTATATGCAAAAAATAAATCCCACTATAACATTCAAAATGATTGTTCATAATACAGGGAAGTTTATTTACACTAGTAACAGTGATCAAACTGCTGATACCGATTTGTTTTTAAATTACATTTGTACTAAGTAGTACAAGACATTTGATATTGTTAAATTTCACTTATGAAATCAAGGCACAATCACAAACTGGGCAGAGTAGTCTGAAAGGCCCCAGTTCCACATCATGTTTTACACCAGTAACTTCATGTACTTGGTTGTCTCAGAAGCAGAGAAAGCTCAGTTTTGGTCTTATGTTTGCTTAAGCGCTACATGTGATGTAGCAGCAGAGCAAACCAAAGGCACCAGCCAGTTAATGAGTGTAGCCTCATCCCACCATAGATGAGTCAGTGGTGTCATCCACAAACATGGACTGATGACTGGAGGTGCAGAAGAGAATGAAGCCCTGAGGGAGCTGAAGCAGTGCATCCACAGCTTCATGTGAGGCAGGAAGTCTCATCCTCCTGCAGGTGGAGCCAGATACTGTACAGAGGCTCTTGTAAGTTGAACATTGATTTAACTGAGCAAGTCGTTTCAGTGACCATGAACTGACTAATTAAGATCATAAGCCTCAGTCTTCTAGATCTTTAGACAAAAGATAGTTTTAGTAGTCATTTAATTGTAACTGCTCACCTAAGCAAAAAGCTTCAGAACCATGTTTCAACATGTCTGAAAGTGGAGTTCATTTATACCAGTGACTAAAAATGATATCAAGCTCTGGTCTGTCTATGCAAGATACCGTCAACCCTAGCACTAAGAAATGATACCATTACAAGCATTAGAGGTTGTTGTGACAGTAGTTTATTGGCATTTGGTCATGAACAATAGAGTCCCCTGGATCACACCTGCAAAAAGCAGAGACATTAGAGTGTAAGGAGACAAATAAATGTTGAGATTGAGTGAAGTGTGCCTTACCAGAAACATCTTTTAGAAGCCACCTTTGGTTGGTGGCTCAGCAACACTCTTCTGGTTTTTGCCGACAGGTCTTGGTGCTGGTCTGAACAGACGAACGGGCTCTACTGGGGTGTAGCGGGTTTGAGCAAACACCCGTCTTCCTCGCTGGTATCTTGAGCGAGAGTTGGCGGAGTAGACTGGCTCCAGAAAAGACACGTCACTGAAGACCGGCTCTGGGGTTTCACCATGGCTGGTAGCAGATCCAGAGTTCCAGTCATCTCCAGGAGCAAACCCGTAAGAGACATCCCCTACATAACCAGTAGGTGAGCTAGCATAACCATAGTCGCCATACCCACTGGGCTGAGGAGCTGCATAAGGAGCCCCATAATGACCGACCTCGGGGCTTTTATAGGATTCATCCCTGAAACCAGCATAGCCACTGTAGTACTCATTACCCCCAGCCATGTTGAGGCCTCTGTAAGTGCCAGGGCCAGAACTGGAAAGGGCATCTTGAGGAGCAGGAAACCCTGAGAATTTGTCAGAGCTTGGTTTTGGTAGACTTGGTAGAGAGGAGCTGCTGCCCGGGTCAGAACTCACCCCTCCTCCACTGAACCAATTCCCAACACCTGTGCTAGATTCTGGGGACAAACAAGGCTCTTAGCAGTAACTAGCATTCATCACAGGCTGTTTAGAGTAGGTTACAGTGCTTTTTAGTGTCTGAATACAGTGGTTATTACCTTTACCTGTAGGCACACAAGAGATGCTTCCAATCAGTAGGTATAAAATCCACAGCAGCCTTAAAGAAAAGAGAAAAAGCTTCATTTTAAGCTTCAAGTTGACTGTAACCTTAAAGAATGTACAGTTAACTGTTTAAGCTTACTTCATCCTGGTATGATCAGGTGGTTAAATTCAGGTTAGAGTTTAGAGGATGAGTTGTGACTTCTTTCAGAGAGACTACACATACAAAAAAAACAAGACTGTTAGTGCCAATAATTACAGAAACTATTGCAACCAAATCAAAAACCATTTCCGACCTGCCAACAACTCAGCAAGCCTTCCCAACAGCTGCTCCTCTGTGATGTCACCATGAACTAAGAGCTGCTTTTAAATGATTCTCAATGCTGTGGTGATTGATTGCTCATGGGTAACAGCTGGTGATAAAGGACACCTGGATTGTTGGTTAATTAACCTGCTTGTTAAGGAACTTAAGTGAGCATCTTGAAGGAAAGGTGTTTGTTAAACAGTGAATGAAATCATTAGAACAGGTCATCTATAACGTCATCTTATTTGTCACTTGCAGCTTGCAGAAACCTGACATCATTTAACACGTGCAACATATGGAAATTAGATCTCCATCTAAGCAGATGATGGGACAGTATTTTGTTAAAATAATGTAAAATTCGTGGGCAACATCATAAAATCTAAGAATTTCAAATTGCATCTCTCCTTTTGGTTTCCTTTTCTCAAAGAATGAAAGGATTTACAGACCAGATATGTATTTAGACAAAAAAAACAAAAAAACCCAACAAAACAGAATACTTAGGGAAAGTGGCTTATGCATGTAAGAATACTCCCACTGCATCTAAAAGAATGGTTTTACATGCAATGTAGTTACCTGCTTACTGTAAATCTAATTGTTTAGACCTTTAAAAGTAGATTGGGAGCCAGAGCTTTCAACTATCAAGCTCCTCTTCTGTGGAATAAACTACCACTCTGTGTTCGGTAGGCAGACACGGTCAACACCTTTAAGAGTAGACTTAAGACTTTCCTTTTTGATAAAGCTTATAGTTAGGGTTGGCTCAGGTCGTCCCTTAGTTATACTGCCATAGGACGAGACTGCCGAGGGTCGGTCTCTCTCTCTCTCTCTCTCTCTCTCTCTATCTCTCTCTCTCTCTTTCCCTCTATCTATCTATCTATCTATCTATCTATCTATCTATCTATCTATCTATCTATCTATCTATCTATCTATCTATCTATCTATCAATCATGTTTCTAACTAAACTTCTTCCCTGGTGTTTCTGTGCTCTCTCGTCCAGCAGGTTCTTGTGGACTGTGTCTGCTGCTGTGGTCCTCTGTGGCGTCTACTGCATGCGTTGTCACCATCATCATTGTCACCATATCTCTATTACAGTTTATAGTTAGTTAATGATTTGCTGCTGTGCATCTGTGTCTCTTTCACAGGTTCCACTGCTACTGTAATAATTCATCATTCATTGTAACTCATTCGCATTTTAACATGCATGTATTTCATTGTGGCTGCATAACATATGTGTGTTGATTTGTTCTGTACATGTGACATCCATTGCATGTCTATCCGTCCTGGGAGAGGGATCCCTCCTCTGTGGCTCTTCCTGAGGTTTCTTCCATCCTTTTTTTGGTGGGAAAGTTTTTCCTCACTTGAATCGAGGGTCTAAGGACAGAGAGTGTCACTCCTTTTACAGATTGTAAAGCCCTCTGAGACAAATGTATGTTGTGACTTTGGGTTATACGAATAAAATTTGATTTGATTTTAAACCTTTAAAAAGAAGAATTATGTTGAAATGTTAAAAACAATAATGTGAAAGATGGAAAAATGACAAATTTTAATGTTTCATAGTCTTATTGAAGGAGCTGCATCCATGTGTAGAATTACACACTGTAGCTCCTGATCAGTAAAACAGTCTCCTCCAGCAGCCAATAACATCTCTCGTTCAGAAGTCGACATAGCTGTTGGACCTGTTGCTCTACTGTTAGATAGTTAAGTATCTTAAATATTTCTCTAAATGTTCACTAAAGAAATATCATTACGTGATCCCATGTTTGAGCTGGTGATCTATGGAACACAACATGATGGCAACAGCTATAGTCTGCTCAGAAGACTAAAACCTAAAATTGACACTGATGACAACTCAATTAACATAGTTTTTGTAGATTTTGTTGACTACAAATAACAAAAATCAGAAGTCGAAACTAACTTTCACCATCCCCAATGACTGTCACTAAAGGACTGTCGTTGGGCACATGGAGTGTTAATGAGCCAATGACATCACTGGCCATGTGACTGCCTCCACAGAGGTTAAATACCTGCGTTTCTACACCAGCTAGTTGGACTAGTCCCAGCCTAGTCAAGCTAGCATGAACTGATGAAGCCTCTTGGATGAGAGGTGAAACGTCTTCAAAGACAAATAACCAAGTCCAGTTGCCTTTGATTTAATTTCCTTGAGATAACCATGATCTGGACGAATGAGAATATTCACAGTCTTATTCCAGACAAAAAAAAATAAAAAATCAGGTGCCAAAGTGAACACTGCTTATCTGCAGCAGCTCCAGGAAGAAATCTCCAGGCAGGTCATTGTCTTTGAGTTGAGCCAGCAGCTCCATCAGACACTCCAGCCTCCACTGCTCCCCTGACAGCTTCTCATACAGAGCATCGACCTCATCACTGGAGACAACACAGCAGCGAGGGAGGAAGTGGAATCCTTTTGTTTTTATGATTTATTCCATACCCATGGATGAAAGCATTTTCTCTTCAAATATTCTCAGTGTTAGAGATCTTTTTCTTCATACTGTCATTCATGGATGTTGAATAAAATGCTAACAGTTAAGTATTCATATTACCCAGGCAATAATGTATAAGCCCATGTAACTCTGGCCCTACACCAAGAATCACTACTGCATTATAAAAGACAACCCAATGAAAAAACAAAAACAAAACACTGGAATCATTTTATTTGTGAAATTAAGGTGCAAAGCAATGATCACAATAACCTGGAATCACAATGCATATTATATGCAAAAAATAAATCCCACTATAACATTCAAAATGATTGTTCATAATACAGGGAAGTTTATTTACACTAGTAACAGTGATCAAACTGCTGATACCGATTTGTTTTTAAATTACATTTGTACTAAGTAGTACAAGACATTTGATATTGTTAAATTTCACTTATGAAATCAAGGCACAATCACAAACTGGGCAGAGTAGTCTGAAAGGCCCCAGTTCCACATCATGTTTTACACCAGTAACTTCATGTACTTGGTTGTCTCAGAAGCAGAGAAAGCTCAGTTTTGGTCTTATGTTTGCTTAAGCGCTACATGTGATGTAGCAGCAGAGCAAACCAAAGGCACCAGCCAGTTAATGAGTGTAGCCTCATCCCACCATAGATGAGTCAGTGGTGTCATCCACAAACATGGACTGATGACTGGAGGTGCAGAAGAGAATGAAGCCCTGAGGGAGCTGAAGCAGTGCATCCACAGCTTCATGTGAGGCAGGAAGTCTCATCCTCCTGCAGGTGGAGCCAGATACTGTACAGAGGCTCTTGTAAGTTGAACATTGATTTAACTGAGCAAGTCGTTTCAGTGACCATGAACTGACTAATTAAGATCATAAGCCTCAGTCTTCTAGATCTTTAGACAAAAGATAGTTTTAGTAGTCATTTAATTGTAACTGCTCACCTAAGCAAAAAGCTTCAGAACCATGTTTCAACATGTCTGAAAGTGGAGTTCATTTATACCAGTGACTAAAAATGATATCAAGCTCTGGTCTGTCTATGCAAGATACCGTCAACCCTAGCACTAAGAAATGATACCATTACAAGCATTAGAGGTTGTTGTGACAGTAGTTTATTGGCATTTGGTCATGAACAATAGAGTCCCCTGGATCACACCTGCAAAAAGCAGAGACATTAGAGTGTAAGGAGACAAATAAATGTTGAGATTGAGTGAAGTGTGCCTTACCAGAAACATCTTTTAGAAGCCACCTTTGGTTGGTGGCTCAGCAACACTCTTCTGGTTTTTGCCGACAGGTCTTGGTGCTGGTCTGAACAGACGAACGGGCTCTACTGGGGTGTAGCGGGTTTGAGCAAACACCCGTCTTCCTCGCTGGTATCTTGAGCGAGAGTTGGCGGAGTAGACTGGCTCCAGAAAAGACACGTCACTGAAGACCGGCTCTGGGGTTTCACCATGGCTGGTAGCAGATCCAGAGTTCCAGTCATCTCCAGGAGCAAACCCGTAAGAGACATCCCCTACATAACCAGTAGGTGAGCTAGCATAACCATAGTCGCCATACCCACTGGGCTGAGGAGCTGCATAAGGAGCCCCATAATGACCGACCTCGGGGCTTTTATAGGATTCATCCCTGAAACCAGCATAGCCACTGTAGTACTCATTACCCCCAGCCATGTTGAGGCCTCTGTAAGTGCCAGGGCCAGAACTGGAAAGGGCATCTTGAGGAGCAGGAAACCCTGAGAATTTGTCAGAGCTTGGTTTTGGTAGACTTGGTAGAGAGGAGCTGCTGCCCGGGTCAGAACTCACCCCTCCTCCACTGAACCAATTCCCAACACCTGTGCTAGATTCTGGGGACAAACAAGGCTCTTAGCAGTAACTAGCATTCATCACAGGCTGTTTGAGTAGATTACAGAGCTTTTTAGTGTCTGAATGCAGTGGTTCTTACCTTTACCTGTAGGGACACAAGAGATGCTTCCAATCAGTAGGTATAAAATCCACAGCAGCCTTAAAGACAAGAGAAGCAGCTCCATTTTAGGCTTCAAGTTGACTGTAACCTTAAAGAATGTACAGTTAACTGCTTAAGCTTACTTCATCCTGGTGTGATCAGGTGGTTAAATTCAGGTTAGAGTTTAGAGGATGAGTTGTGAAATCTTTCAGAGAGACTACACATACAAAAAAAACACAAGACTGTTAGTGCCAATAATTACAGAAAATATTGCAACCAAATCAAAAACCATTTCCTACCTGCCAACAACTCAGCAAGCCTTCCCAACAGCTGCTCCTCTGTGGTGTCACCATGAACTAAGAGCTGCTTTTAAATGATTCTCAATGCTGTGGTGATTGATTGCTCATGGGTAACAGCTGGTGATAAAGGACACCTGGATTGTTGGTTAATTAACCTGCTTGTTAAGGAACTTAAGTGAGCATCTTGAAGGAAAGGTGTTTGTTAAACAGTGAATGAAATCATTAGAACAGGTCATCTATAACGTCATCTTATTTGTCACATGCAGCTTGCAGAAACCTGTCATCATTCAACACGTGCAACATATGGATATATTAAAATACTTTTGGTTTCAGATACTTTTTCTCAAAGAATGAAATTATTTACAGACCAGATATTTATTCAGACAAAAAAACAAAACAAAACAAAAAAACAGGATACTCAGGGAAAGCGGGTTATGCATGTAAGAATACTGCTACTGTAATAATTCATCATTCATTGTAACTCATTCGCATTTTAACATTCTTGTATTTCATTGTGACTGCATAACATATGTGTGTTGATTTGTTCTGTACATGTGACATCCATTGCACGTCTGCACGAGGTGTCTTCCACCTTTTTTTTGGTGGGAAAGTTTTTCCTCACTTGAATCGAGGGTCTAAGGACAGAGGGTGTTACTCCTTGTACAGATTGTAAAGCCCTCTGAGACAAATATATGTTGTGACTATGGGTTATACAAATAAAATTTAATTTGATTTGATACCTTTAAAAAGAAGAATTATGTTGAAATGTTAAAAAAAACAATAATGTGAAAGATGGAAAAATGACAAATTTTAATGTTTTATAGTCTTATTGAAGGACCACAATTATCCCAACACAACAAAAGCAAAGAAAGACAGACCAGGAAATTTCAGAAACTACAATCTCTAAACAACAACAAGAACAACACAGAAACTCTTACTTGGAGGCAAAAAACGGACATTCCAGCACAATATGAAAGACCAGACAGATGGGTAAAGAATTTGTCTGACAGAGAACTCACCCACACAGAGAAGGAGGTCTTAGCTAAAGGCTTGAATTTTACAGTGACACCAAAACAGTTACCTATAGTTGATCTGATTACAGCTACAGAATCAGCTATAAAGAAAAGCAACTTAACTGAAACTGAAGCCGAACAGCTTAGGTTGAAAGTGTCAGCAGCATTATCCAATGCCAAGGCTCACCCTTCCAACCTCACTTCTGAGGAAAGGAAAGCAGTAACAACTCTCAGCAAAGACCCCAACATCACAATTCTTCCAGCAGACAAGGGACGATGCACAGTAATACTCAATAAAACTGACTACCATGACAAGGTCACTACACTACTCAGTGACACAGAAACATATGAAATTCTGAAAAGAGACCCAAACAGTAATTACAAAAAGAAGGCAATAGAATGTCTACAAAAACTACAAAAAGAAGGGATTATTGATAGAATACAATACCACCGGCTATATCCACAAGACTCAATCCCCTGCATATATAGACTTCCTAAGGTCCATAAAGAAGGGGCCCCACTCAGACCCATTGTCAGCAGTATAAACTCTGTCACTTACAACATTGCCAAACATGTGGCTAGCAGTTTGGCGCCCTTGGTAGGCAACACCCCTCACCATATCCAAAACTCTATTGATTTTGTGAACAAAGTCCGGAACCTAAAAATGACTTCCCTGTTCACTTGCATATCTGCCACAGAGGCTTTGGAAACAGTGAGCGCGACTTACACATGACAAATCTCTCCAGGACAGAACAAAACTCAGATCAGAACAGATATGCATACTTCTGGATTTATGTCTTAACACCACATATTTCCAGTTCAATGGCAAATTTTACAGACAGAAACATGGATGTGCCATGGGTTCCCCAGTATCCCCCATTGTGGCCAACCTGTACATGGAGGAAATGGAACGCAGGGCCCTGAACTTCTTTAAAGAAGCAACACTAAGCCACTGGTTCAGATATGTGGATGACACATGGGTCAAGATCAAAACCCAAGAAGTGCAAGCCTTTACTAAACGCATCAACTCAGTGGACAGAAACATCAAGTTCACCAGAGAAGATGTTAAGGACAACAGTTTGCCCTTCTTAGACTGTAACATCCATATTGAAAAAGACAGGAGCCTCCACATTGGGGTATACAGGAAACCCACACACACAGACCAATATCTCCTTTTCGACTTACACCACCCACTGGAACACAAGCTTGGTGTTATCAGAACCCTGCAACACAGGGCTGATAATGTACCCACCAGCTCACAGACACAAGGGGAAGAACATGAGCACCTGAGGGATGCCGTCAAAACTTGTGGTTATCCCAGTTGGGCCTTTGTGAAAACTGCAGCTGGCTCCAGTAAAAAACACCAACAAGGGGGTTGAGAAAGAAAAACAAGACAAACGAAACAACATAGTCATTCCATATGTATCTGGGGTATCAGAGAAACTTAGGAGGATCTTTAATAAGCACCGTATCCCTGTGTATTTCAAACCCAGCAACACACTCAGACAGAGGCTGATTCACCCCAAAGACAGAACACCACACACTCAGAAAAACAATCTGGTGTATGCAGTACAGTGCAATGATGAATGCAAAGACCTCTACATTAGGGTAACTAAGCAACCATTGCACAAGTGCATGTACCAACACCGGAGGTCCAACTCCTCAGGCCTAGACTCTGCTGTCTATTTACACCTCAAGGAGAAAGCTCACTCCTTTGAGGACAACAATGTCCACATCCTGGACAGAGAGGATAGATGGTTTGAAAGAGGAGTAAAAGAAGCCTAATGTGAAATTAGAAAAACCATCCCTAAACAGAGGAGGTCTGCGACACCATCCATCTCCAATTTACAATGCTGCCCTTTCATCTCTTCCCAGGAGATTCAGCAAAGTATCAAAGAACAACAGCCATTCACAAAAGGCCCCATGTGACTCTAACAACTGTCGTTATAACACAATAGAACACTAACGAAGTAGAAACTAACTTTCACCATCCCCAACGACTGTCAGTCAATGGCTGTCGTTGGGCACATGGAGCAGTAATGAGTAGGGGTGTGACGAGACACTCAGTTCACGAGACGAGACACGAGATTGGGTTCACGAGATCGAGACGAGACGAGATTTTAAGAAAACTAAATTACAAATATGAATGCCTGGACAACAGACTTTTATTTAACTTTGGTTTTTTTTGTTTTCCGACGTCATTGTTTTCCGACGTCATTCGGCTGCTTGTTGGATCACAATTTAAAAGTGGCGGGGGCGTCGCAAATAGTTATGCATGTGTTTTCCGGCTGCTTGTTGGACAACAAATCTCGCGAGACCGATTTCCAACCCGACGAGAAATCTCACGAAGTTTCACCTCGCGAGATCTCGTCACACCCCTAGTAATGAGCCAATGACATCACTGGCCATGTGACTGCCTCCACAGAGGTTAAATACCTGGGTTTCTACACCAGCTAGTTGGGCTAGTCCCAGCCTAGTCAAGCTAGCATGAACTGATGAAGCCTCTTGGATGAGAGGTGAATTGTCTTCAAAGACAAATAACCAAGTCCAGTTGCGTTCGATTTAATTTCCTTGAGATAACCATTACCTGGATGAATAAGAATATTTACAGGCTTATTGCAGAAAAAAAAAAAATCAGGTGCCAAAGTGAACACTGCTTATCTGCAGCAGGTCCAGGAAGAAATCTCCAGGCAGGTCGCTGTCTTTGAGTTGAGCCAGCAGCTGCATCAGACACTCCAGCCTCCACTGCTCCCCTGACAGCTTCTCATACAGAGCATCGTCCTCATAACTGGAGACAACGCAGCAAGGGAGAAAGTAGAATCTATTTGTTTTTATGATTTATTCCATACCCATGAATGAAGGCATTTTCTCTTCACATCTGTTTATTAGATACTTTTTCTTCCTACTGTAATTTATGGATGTTGAATAAACCACCATCATGGCAGCTTAAGGTCTTTGTATTACCCAGGGAATAATGTATAAGCCCATGTAACTCTGGCCCTACACTAAGAATCACTACTGCATTATAAAATACCAATGAAAAAAAAAAACATTTTATTTGGGAAATTAAATTGAAAAGCAATGTTGTAGCATAACAAACCTGGAGGCACAATTCATGTGAAAAAATAAATTTAGAACCCAATGTAACATTCAAAATGATTCTTAATACAGGAATGTTTATTTACATCAGTAACAGTGATCAAACTGCTGACACTGATTGTTTTTAAAAGTTAAGTAGCACAAGACACTTGTTAAATTCCACTTATGCAAGCTGGGCAGAGTAGTCTGAAAGGCCCCAGTTCCACATCATGTTTTGCACCAGTAACTTCCTGAACTTTGTTGTCTCAGAAGCAGAGAAAGCTCAGTTTGTCTTATGTTTGCGCAAGCGGTACATGTGTTGTAGCAGCAGAGCAAACCGAAGGCACCAGCCAGTTAATGAGTGTAGCCTCATCCCACCATAGATGAGTCAGTGGTGTCATCCACAAACATGGACTGATGACTGGAGGTGCAGGAGAGAATGAAGCCCTGAGGGAGCTGAAGCAGCACATCCACAGCTTCATGTGAGGCAGGAAGTCTCATCCTCCTGCAGGTGTTGCCAGATACTGTACAGAGGCTTTTGTAAGGTGAACAATGACTTAACTGAGCAAGTCATTTGAGTGACCATGAACTGCCTAATTAGGATCATAAGCCTCAGTCTTCTAGATCTTTGTACAAGAGGACAGGTTTTAGTAGTCATTAAATTGTAACTGCTCATCTAATCAAAAAGCTTCAGAACCATGTTTCAACATGTCTGAAAATGGAGCTTATTTATACCAGTGACTTCAAATGATATTAAGCTCTTGTCTGTCTATGCAAGATACCGTCAAACCTAGCACTAAGAGAAATGATACCATTACAAGCATTAGAGGTTGTTGTGACAGTAGTTTATTGGCATTTGGTCATGAACAATCGAGTCCCCTGGATCACACCTGCAAAAAGTAGAGACATTAGAGTGCAAGGAGACAAATAGATGTTGAGATTGAGTGAAGTGTGCCTTACCAGAAACATCTTTTAGAAGCCACCTTTGGTTGGTGGCTCAGCAACACTCTTCTGGTTTTTGCCGACAGGTCTTGGTGCTGGTCTGAACAGACGAACGGGCTCTACTGGGGTGTAGCGGGTTTGAGCAAACACCCGTCTTCCTCGCTGGTATCTTGAGCGAGAGTTGGCGGAGTAGACTGGCTCCAGAAAAGACACGTCACTGAAGACCGGCTCTGGGGTTTCACCATGGCTGGTAGCGGATCCAGAGTTCCAGTCATCTCCAGGGGCAAACCCGTAAGAGACATCCCCTACATAACCAGTAGGTGAGCTAGCATAACCACCATAACCATAGTCACCATACCCACTGGGCTGAGGAGCTGCATAAGGAGCCCCATAATGACCGACCTCAGGGCTTTTATAGGATTCATCCCTGAAACCAGCATAGCCACTGTAGTACTCATTGCCCCCAGCCATGTTGAGGCCTCTGTAAGTGCCAGGTCCAGAACTGGAAAGGGCATCTTGAGGAGCAGGAAACCCTGAGAGTTTGTCAGAGCTTGGTTTGGGTAGACTTGGTAGAGAGGAGCTGCTGCCCGGGTCAGAACTCACCCCTCCTCCACTGAACCAATTCCCAACACCTGTGCTAGATTCTGGGGACAAACAAGGCTCTTAGCAGTAACTAGCATTCATCACAGGCTGTTTAGAGTAGATTACAGAGCTTTTTAGTGTCTGAATGCAGTGGTTCTTACCTTTACCTGTAGGGACACAAGAGATGCTTCCAATCAGTAGGTATAAAATCCACAGCAGCCTTAAAGACAAGAGAAAAAGCTCCATTTTAAGCTTCAAGTTGACTGTAACCTTAAAGAATGTACAGTTAACTGCTTAAGCTTACTTCATCCTGATGTGACCAGGTGGTTAAATTCAGGTTAGAGTTTAGAGGATGAGTTGTGAAATCTTTCAGAGAGACTACACAAACAAAAAAAACACAAGACTGTTAGTGCCAATAATTACAGAAAATATTGCAACCAAATCAAAAACCATTTCCTACCTGCCAACAACTCAGCAAGCCTTCCCAACAGCTGCTCCTCTGTGATGTCACCATGAACTAAGAGCTGCTTTTAAATGATTCTCAATGCTGTGGTGATTGATTGCTCATGGGTAACAGCTGGTGATAAAGGACACCTGGATTGTTGGTTAATTAACCTGCTTGTGAAGGAACTTAAGTGAGCATCTTGAAGGAAAGGTGTTTGTTAAACAGTGAATGAAATCATTAGAACAGGTCATCTATAACGTCATCTTATTTGTCACTTGCAGCTTGCAGAAACCTGTCATCATTCAACACATATGCAACATATGGAAATTAGATCTCCATCTAAGCAGATGATGGAACAGTATCTTGTTAAAATAATGTAAAATTCGTGGGCAACATCATAAAATATAAGAATTTCAAATTGACATCTCTCCTTTTGGTTTCAGATACTTTTTCTCAAAGAATGAAATTATTTACAGACCAGATATGTATTCAGACAAAAAAAAACAACAAAAAAACCCAAAACAGGATACTTAGGGAAAGCGGGTTATGTATGTAAGAATACTCCCACTGCATCTAAAAGAATTGTTTTACATGCACTGTAGTTACCTGCTTACTGTAAATCTAATTGTTTAGACCTTTGAAAAGTAGATTGGGAGCCAGAGCTTTCAGCTATCAAGCTCCTCTTCTGTGGAATAAACTACCACTCTGTGTTCGGGAGGCAGACACGGTCAACACCTTTAAGAGTAGACTTAAGACTTTCCTTTTTGATAAAGCTTATAGTTAGGGCTGGGTCAGGTCATCCCATAGTTATACTGCCATAAGACCAGACTGTCGGGGGTCTCTCTCTCTCTCTCTCTCTCTCTCTCTCTCTCTCTCTCTCTCTCTCTCTCTCTCATGTTACTAACTAAACTTCTTCCCTGGTGTTTCTGTGCTCTCTCGTCCAGCAGGTTCTTGTGGACTGTGTCTGCTGCTGTGGTCCTGCGTGGCGTCTACTGCATGCGTTGTCACTGTCATCATTGTTACCATATCCCCATTACAGTTTATAGTTAGGTAATGATTTGGTGCTGCTGTCTCTCTATCACAGGTTCCACTGCTACTGTAATAATGCATAATTCATTGTAACCAATTCACATTTTAACATTCATGTAATTCACTGTAATTCATTATAATTCATTGTGAGTGTACAATATGCGTGTTGATTTGTTCTGTACATGTGACATCCATTGCACGTCTGTCCGTCCTGGGAGAGGGATCCTCCTCTGTGGCTCTTCCTGAGGTTTCTTCCACCTTTTTTTTTGGTGGGCAAGTTTTTCCTCACTCGAACCAAGGGTCAAAGGACAGAGGGTGTCACTTCCTGTACAGATTTTAAAGCCATCCAAGACTTAGGGCTATACAAATAAAATTTGATTTGAAATATGACTTTTGTCAGACGTTGGATGGAATGATTCTGTGCTTTCTGTCTGCAGATTTTCATCATGCACATTTGTACTTGTATATTTATGGCCAAGAAAGTGATGTTCTCCAGGAGAAATCTACAATTGTGGTAACCAGGTTTCTATTTCACCTGGCATTAAAGAAATAAGCTTATTGCTAAACCACATCCATCTACATTGTTATCCGGGTCATAGTAGCAACAAGCAAAGCTAACTAACCTAGATGTCCCCACGAGACATTTAAAGACAAAAGCTGTCCTGGACTAGGTGGGATATGTAGTTTCTAACCCGTTTTGCTGCCATTAATGCCATCAGAATGAATGTACTCAAGTTTGTGACTTGTAAATGATTTTCACATCTACACAAGTCATAAGTCAAAACACACTAACACTAAACATTTAGACGTGTTTTTCAGGTTGCCTCCCCCTCCTAATCTTAACACTGCAAGTAGTTTTTTGGGCAACATTTCTCCAACCTTCAGCAGTCTAAGTATTTGTGTCCAAATTATATCTGCCCAGAATGTCAAGTTCACACAGACACCCTTTTGCATGTTTAAGGCTCATAAACAACATGCTTTGTGATCAGAGCACAGTATAATGTCATAAGACCCAAACATTTTCACTACAGTAGTCAGTCCATGTGATGCTGTGGTTGTGTAATGGTTATGCGACCTGTACTGTGGTTAAATGCAGCAACTTGGCACTTGAGATGAACACCCCTAACAGAACTGATAAAACCTGGCATCTTGCCTCTGGGTTAAGAGCTGTATAGTTCCCTGCAGCGACTCGTTAAACCTTCCCCACCGGAAGTTTACCAAATACTGACACTTGGTACCAAGAACAAACTTTAAGCCTTGTTATAAAGTAGTTTATTTGCATCAGATGTACAATTCAGTTACAGCATGAGCTACATGGTAAGAAACTTGACCAGTGGAGTGCAAATACTGAGCACACAGCATGTTGTCAGTTCCATCTTAGCAAGAAGGGCTTTTAGAAGCCACCTTTGGTTGGTGGCTCAGCAACACTCTTCTGGTTAAGCGGTTTGCTGACGGGTCTTGGTGCTGGTCTGAACAGACGAACAGGCTCTACTGGGGTGTAGCGGGTTTGAGCAAACACCCGTCTTCCTCGCTGGTATCTTGAGCGAGAGTTGGCGGAGTAGACTGGCTCCAGAAAAGACACGTCACTGAAGACCGGCTCTGGGGTTTCACCATGGCTGGTAGCAGATTCAGAGTTCCAGTCTTCTCCAGGGGCAAACCCGTAAGAGACATCCCCTACATAACCAGTAGGGGAGCTAGCATAACCACCATAACCATAGCCGCCATACCCACTGGGCTGAGGAGCTGCATAAGGAGCCCCATAATGACCGACCTTAGGGCTGAAACCAGCATAGCCGCTGTAGTACTCATTACCCCCAGCCATGTTGAGGCCTCTGTAAGTGCCAGGGCCAGAACTGGAAAGAGCATCTTGAGGAGCAGGAAACCCTGAGAGTTTGTCAGAGCTTGGTTTGGGTAGACTTGGTAGAGAGGAGCTGCTGCCCGGGTCAGAACTCACCCCTCCTCTCCAATGCCCCGAGGAAGGGAGAAGCATGTGGCCTCCTGCTGGAGCAGCATCGTCTGAGAGAGTCAAGATGTTAGCTTTCATAATGTAGCAGTTTGATTTATTCAATTGCAATACAGTGTTTTGAGTAGGCTCTTACCTTTTGGTACAGGACTACCAGTTATGCTTCCAATCAGACACAAAATCCACAGCATCCTGCAGACAAGTTTTCCACTTAATCCAAATGTTTGATTACTTTTGTGTTAAGTAGACATGTCAATTACTTACATCATTTTGAGTCTGCAGATGTTTTCAGGATATGTCTGCTATGATTACCCAAGAGACTGCAGATGCAAGGCATGAATAACAGTTTAATTTAACAATTAAGCAAGTTACAACAAAAAAACTTTACAATGAAAAGATGCAACTGCAGCCTGAACAGAACCACTTCATACCTGCTACTGGAACCTCTCTGTCATGTCTTCATGAGCCTCAAGAGCTTCTTTTAAAGGGTTCTTGAAGCCCTGTTAATTGACTAGTAAGTGGCAACAGCTGAGCGCAAGAACGTGAGGCGCCTTCTTTTTTTTTACCAGCTGCCACTGAGATTGTTCAAGTTTGTTCTTATTTGACAGATGTGCTGTGGACATTATTAATGATGTGATGTGTTATTATGATCATTGACTATGTTTGTGAAGGAAGGAGCAGCGGCCAAAATAAGTACGGTGACTTTTTTCAATGCGTAAAGTTTTCATAAACTAATTCCAAATTTCCAAATAAAGGGTGTAGGTTGGCAATTCCTTTCGGTCTTAATGATTATCTAAAATACTGATACTGGATTTGATCTGCTTGGGCGAGTGCACCTGAAGAATGTAAAGATCAAAGGGCTCATCTCAAGGATCAGGATTAGTTATTGAGCATGTGATGTAATGTGTTTGAAGGTTTGTAGACTGGCTTTCCTCATTTATAGATTTTTCAACATAGCCTACATGAAATTTTTTATTTTTTGGTAAACCATGCATACTGATTTACAAATAAAAAAAATGCATCACTGACTGTAAACAAAGTTCAAGACTGTGATTTCTGTCAAATTTCCCCTGTTGATGCAACAATTGAGCTTAAATAAATAATAAAGCTTTAAGATCATTTTAAATATGAATCTAAATCTGCATTGTGCTTTGTATAGATATGCTCTGTGTGAACACTGAAATGATGGCAGGTAATAGATATGTGGTCACACAGGAGTCTTGCTTGAATCTTATATATCAGATGCGGTTATATACACTGCTGCTCCCAAACGTGACACAGCTTTTCACCACTGCTCTCCGCATCTTGCCAATCAACCAATCAAAACCCCCCTGTTTTGTAATTCACGCTGACGTTTTGACGCCTGCCCAATCAGCGCAAAGATACAGGGACACTAACATGTACACACGCCCCCTCCAGTGTTAGTTCGCGTTTGACAGCCAGCAAAGTTTACTGGGAGTCTCCTGAACTGTCACAGTTTTGGCCTTTAAATCTGCTTATTTCAGGTTTTCCTTTCGACCGATACTTCTGGATTTACTCTAATGATGGAATAAGACGTCGCCATGGTGGTGAATTCAGTGCACTGGTTTCGCAAAGGTCTGCGTTTGCACGATAATCCGGCGTTACAGGAGGCCCTGAATGGAGCGGACACAGTGCGTTGTGTTTATATCCTGGACCCGTGGTTCGCTGGCGCAGCTAACGTCGGTATCAACCGTTGGAGGTTTGTAGCTAAACTCTAACTGTGACAACTTCTGTTGAACATAGCGTATTATGTGAACGCAGTTTTTGAAGTCGCCATTTGCATTGTTATTTATTGCCTTTTAACTGCAGCGTTTGGAGTTTAGGCTTGGGCCTCCACTCTACGCCAGTTAGCTAACGCTAGCTTGAGAGCTACATACAAGAAACGAAGCATTTAATGTTGTTGCTGTTGTTTATCGACGAGATATACACAGTTTGAAGAAGACTCTCTCTCTTCATATACATATATGGAATCAGTGATGTTTACTTTAATATTCGGCATGTAGTCGACGTGCTCATTAACTGTTAAATATTGTAAACATGTCTCGTAGCTTGACGTTACAGAAAGCAGGTCCGCAGTGTTTACTGTCGCCTGACGTTCCCACCGCCGTTTGGAGGGAGAAACAGAAAGGAGGTCACGAGAATAACAAGCAAATAAGTTCTAAATAATATCAAATAAATCCATATTTTACTTTAAACACCCCCGTTAGTGGCTTAACGCTGCACCCCGAACAGGGGTTAGATTTCAGAAAACGTGTTTCTTTACCACAATGCAACAGAGTGAAGTTACACAATGAACAGATACTGATGCTGATTATATTTTCTCTATGAAAAATAAATCTATTATTTTTTTAGTTTAACGTGGAATTATGTGACGTTAAATCAAGAGCAGTTGACATCAATACGGTTTTACTTAGTTAAAGGACAATTTCACCAAAATAACGCAAACACACTTTCTCACTTACGTCTAGAGATATGAGTCCATGCAGATGTTTTTGATTTTTTTATTTGCTGAGGTTGACATATTTGTCTCTGTACCTACTGAAGAGTGT
This sequence comes from Pampus argenteus, assembly GCA_036937835.1. Taxonomy (NCBI): domain Eukaryota; kingdom Metazoa; phylum Chordata; class Actinopteri; order Scombriformes; family Stromateidae; genus Pampus; species Pampus argenteus. The sequence continues at coordinate 21,971,034 of CM072869.1, forward strand.
TTATTGAAACAGTAAATGACCTATTCTAAAACCACACTTGATGATCATATCCTAACTGTAACCTCGATGTTTGAAGTCATATGCATTCACATAAATGTTAATATTACCACACAAATGCCATGTTTACGCCTGAGAATGCTCACGTATTTATACAATCAGCAAATAACAATTAGTTGATCAATAGATTAGTTGCCAACTATTTTATTAATGGGATTGGTCGGAGTCATATTAATTCAAATTCTCTGATGTCAGTAAATTGAATGTCTTCAGCTTTGAGAGACAGTGATTTTTAAAAAAATGTTTTCACCATTTTCTGAAGTTTTATCCAAACAAGTAATCAATCATCTAATAAATAAATAATCAGTAGGCCAGGTACAGCGTAAATCTGCAGCAAGTAGTTCGTTTTATGTGAAGTCTTATGACTGAGGGCATGTTGGCATGTGTGATGTTTGTAATCCTGTATTGAATGAAGTGAACACACACTTATTGATGTATAGCTACATCTTACTGTGGAACCATGATGCTCCTAAACGAGCTGACCGGAGAAGCTCTTGGTCCAGTCCAGACATTTTCATTATCATTAACAAATAATCCGTGGATTATTTTCTTGATTTGTCAGAAAACAATCCAAAATAACGTCCCCACATGTCTTATTTTGTCCTGACCAACTGTCCACAATCCAAATATATTAAGTTTAGAGAAGAAACTGGAAAATATTCACATTCTTTTTTTAAAAGAAAGTTTTCTCTTTACTTTAGATGTGGTAGTTTAATGTTAATGTGTTTTGTGTAGTGAATGACGGAGCATTAGAACAATGTTTTACACATGTTTGAGTGGAAAAAGGGAAAAACGACACAAAGTTCAGAGATGTTTTAAATATTTAAAGCTTGTCCTGACATGAAGTTGTAGTGCTTTACGTTCATTTAGCCACAATCTGATCATTTTGACTCTAAATATCTATTTGGTCTAAAAAAAAAAAAAGTGCTTAATAATGTTGAGTGAAAATATGTCTGTAGTGGTTGACTGGAATCTGAAGACATTCTTAAAGGTTGGTTCAATCAAGGACATAAACATCAGGGCTGAAAAATATTGTATTGATTTTATTTTTATACTTAATATCTGCGTTTCTGGCAGTAAAGTGGAGGCGAGTCGTAGCAGGACGCAATAAGACTTTTACCTGGAAACTCAAATTGAAGGAATTTCAGTACAGCGGTAATACTGCACCTCATTACCATCATGAAAGCTTTTATTTTCCCTCCTCTAATCTCAACCACATGCTCACTATCTCCGTCTGTCTGCTGTAGCAGTTTGTCAATGCAAACGTAGCCTCTCTGTGCTGCTTCAATTATGTCGTCTACAGAGGCTGAAAAATCAGTTTCTCAGAGATTCTTCAGATATTTTGTCTTAAGATTGTTTATGTCCAGCTGATGATATGATGTAAAAAAACAAAAAAAAACAAAACTGCAGATCTCTTCTTTAATTGGAGAAGCTGGAACCAGCAAATCTTTGTTTAAAAAAAATAATAATCCAAAAGCTTCTGACGAGATTCTGTAAAAGTAAATGTGACATTGCAGGGAGGAATGGTAAGACGTGCTGTGCTGTTCCTGCTGTATTCCCTCTGTTTTAAATAATGTGTGTGTGTGTCTGCAGGTTTCTGCTGGAGGCCCTGGAGGATTTGGACAGCAGTTTGAAGAAGCTCAACTCCAGATTGTTTGTAGTCAGAGGGCAGCCCACTGATGTGTTCCCAAGGCTTTTTAAGGTCTGTACTCCTTCCCGCCACCTGTCCTCACTGTGTCTGTCAGGGTCCACAACTCATACCATACACAATACCATACATACAGACTGAATGAACAAGCTGAAAACAGACGTTCACTTTATGTAACCACTGAATGTAATTAGCTAAATATCTTGAAATGAGTTGAATTGTTGCTGCCTGCCTTCATTTACACAACATATGCATGGATCAAATCTACATTTATACACCATTCATTTACTGATCCAAATGTCTCTGCATTTATATTTTGTATATTTTATAGTTCATGTTTTGGCTGCCAGGCCAGTGAAAATATCGAATGTGCCAGTAAAACTCTGATCTACTGAAAATGTTACATTGGTCAATGCACTCTATTTGAAAAATAACTTTGTGATTTATAATTGCACCTTCTGCAAAATCAGAGTGTCAAATAGTGTGTGTAATTATAACTATAAATATTATATATTACTTTTAATATAATATAATAGAAATAAACCAGGTAACAATATTAAGAAGGCTAAAATTAGCTGAGAGCAGAGAAATTCACAAAAAGCTGTTAAGACAATTAATAAAAAAAAAGTGGTTTGCTGTAGAACAGAGACAAAGTCCTCGTTTTGTTGTGTGATCTGAGAAAAAGATTTAAAGGTGCACTCTGTGAAGAAATCTAATAAATCTAATAAAGCAGCCACAGACAGAGCTGCCCATGGCCCTGACTATACGCTGCAACCACACCTGCAGTAACAATGATGTCAGAATATGCTGAACACGTGTTGTGTTGTGTTGTGCCTTTGTTACACAAGGACAGTTTAGTTGAGTGAGAATCTCTGCAGCCAAGTTGGAAAAGCTAACATGTTTGTTGCTCGGGGCACACACACACACACACACACACACACACACACACACACACACACTTATCTAATGAGCTATTACATCACTGCGCGGCCGGTGACATCAAATGAACACACGCTTTGCCGCCACTGTGTGCATGTTCACATCATCCTGAACCAAAGCAGATCAGCTGCAGATGGTGTTAACGTTTAATGTGGAGATTCCCTTCAAGGATTCAGTTCCAGGCAGAGAGAAGCAGTTGTGTTGCTCACCATCTCTGTACAGCAGCTCTTGCATAACACACTGCTGCTTCTCCATTATGTGCTCTGGAGACCTTCCACTGCCAAAGAGCACAATACACCAAGACTGAAACGTGCTACTGTAGGGTTTGGTTGAAATGAAAACACTACTTACAAGGCTGTTTAATAAAAGGAGAGGAAAGAATGTTTTAATTTATGGGCTAATAGAGGTTTCTGTGAGACCTTTTCCCACTGCATCTGATATAAAGAGACGTACACACATTTGGGCTGATCACTAAACGCCGAGTCCAGTCTTATTGGCATGTAATCGACGTGCTCATTAACTGTTAAATATTGTAAACATGTCTCGTAGCTTGACGTTACAGAAAGCAGGTCCGCAGTGTTTACTGTCTGACGTTCCCACCGCCGTTTGGAGGGAGAAACAGAAAGGAGGTCACGAGAATAACAAGCAAATAAGTGCTAAATATTATCAAATAAATCCATATTTTACTTTAAACATCCCGGTTAGTGGCTTAACGCTGCACCCTGAACAGGGGTTAGATTTCAGAAAACGTGTTTCTTTACCACAATGCAACAGAGTGAAGTTACACAATGAACAGATACTGATGCTGATTATATTTTCTCTATGAAAAAAATCTATTATTTTCAGTTTAACGTGGAATTATGTGACGTTAAATCAAGAGCAGTTGACATAAATACAGTTTTACTTAGTTAAAGGACAATTTCACCAAAATAACGCAAACACACTTTCTCACTTACGTCTAGAGATATGAGTCCATGCAGATGTTTTTGATTTTTTTATTTGCCGAGGTTGACATATTTGTCTCTGTACCTACTGAAGAGTGTTTATTGAAACAGTAAATGACCTATTCTAAAACCACACTTGATGATCATATCCTAACTGTAACCTTGATGTTTGAAGTCATATGCATTCACATAAATGTTAATATTACCACACAAATGCCATGTTTACGCCTGAGAATGCTCACGTATTTATACAATCAGCAAATAACAATTAGTTGATCAATAGATTAGTTGCCAGTCAAATCATTGCATGATGGGCTTTTAGAACCTGAGTCTTTGCTCAGAAATGATTGAACTATAAAACTAAATAACTCTGGTACAAGCTCCTCTGCTGCCACCCAGTACGATCACAACACAGTGGTGTAGTGATAGTTGTTAAATATATATTATCTACTGATCATGAACTGTTCAGAAACCTGGGAATTAAATGTTATATTGTAACCATGGGAACTTGTGAGTTAGGAGGGGGGGGGGGTTATAATATCCCTTACAGCCCAAGGTGATTAATTCAGTTTGATTGTGGAGTGAGGATTTTAATATAAATAGCTAATATACCCATGTATGACAGAGAAAAGTACCAAATCACCTTTGAGAAGCTGGAAGCATTGATTGTTTTTTTTGTTTTTTTATTGAAAAATGATTAATTGATTATCAAAACAGCTGCTAATTATTTTTCTGCCCATTAACTAATCAAATAATTGACTAATCATGATAGCTCGTGGTACAACATGCCTCTCTATATATATATTTTCTTTTTTTTTTTTCACACAAGGCACAGTAATGTTGTTATGCATGACATGAAACTGCAGCTTGATTGGATGTATGTAACAAACTGTGACCTGATTTTGTTACATTGTAAAACGCTGAAGGTTGATGAGCTGAGCACTGTGTTGAATCCAAACACTTGAATGATCCATGATGATATACCAGCACAGTCTGCCTCACTAACACCTCCCCCCTTGTCCCCCTCTCTCCCGCTCTCTCCCCCTCTCTCCGTGTCTCTGCAGGAGTGGAAAGTGACCAGGCTGACGTTTGAATACGACCCAGAGCCTTATGGGAAGGAGAGGGATGGAGCCATTATCAAGATGGCCCAAGAGTTTGGTGTGGAGACTGTTGTCAGAAACTCACACACCCTTTTCAACCTGGATAGGTTCGTAGCGTGTACACACACACACACACACACACACACACACACACAGAGTCATACCTGCGTACAGCCAAATCCATACACTTTGAAGCTCATCAACTGTTCTCCTTTGTACCCCAGAGACAGGAAATCATTATATTGACCTCTATGGAAAATTAATCAGTTGTCTTTGCTTCAGGTTGAGTTTTTTGAGGACTGTTGGTCACAGCTTAAGTATTATGATGACAAATTGTGCAGGTAGCTGAAGCATTTTGCTAAATGTAACATTTAGTAATTTATATGCAGTGTTCATGCTTTTACTAAGTGCCTTAATGTAAAATGGTGTTGTCAGTCTCATAGTAACAGATAGTGGAAGGTGCCTGCACGTGTCTGCTTCTTTTACAGCTTATCAGCTTATTTTAGCAGAAGGTTTCAGCTCGAGTAAGTTTCTTCATGTTACAATTTTGTCATATAAACTAAGAATGAACCCTTAAGATGAATCCTATTAAATGTTGTTAAGAATCTGAGCCCTCCGGTGGCCATCGGATGCTACTGCATGTCACACCAATGTCCATGTGCTGAGACCAGGTGGCAGAATGAGTGAGAGGGGAGTGAAGGACTTTCCCCACATACACGCCTGCCTGTGTGTAGCCTTCTACACGGAGTAGTACAGCACTGCATTACATAATCTATTGGAATATGACTGGCCTGTGTGTAAGAATACTGTATGTGTGGATGAGGCAGGGGGAGCTTAGCTTTGTGTGCGCTACACTTGACTGGTTATTCATAGTAGTCACAACGAACTGACCAATAGGAGGCTATCCCTGCCGTAAATCCACCAACCAAGGATCCAGAAGGTCCTCACAGATATAGACAGGTTGTATAAGACAAAAAAAACTATAAATACAGAGCTTCACTGTCACTTGTAAGTTTAAAAATAAGCAATTTGAGTTGAAATATAAACACTACTTTGCTGTGAATATTCATGGTTCTTAAGAGGAGAAATGTCCTGTCTGTTTGCCACCACTATCAAATCAAAATATCAGTACAGAAATGGGAATACATTCAGTATTATTGTTCATAGACTTTAAGTGGAATCACACAAAATGTGATCCTATCGACTACAAAAATTCTGTCGTTCTTATTAATGATTTCACACAAACTGTTATAACAAACTAACCAATTTTTTTTTGGTTAGAGCACAATACTGATTTTAACTGTATCTGGGCAAGCTTTTAAATAAGGTCTCTATAATAAGGAACTGTGAGAAGCAATGGCCAGATATGAAACGAAATTCAAAAAGTCAAATTTGTTGTGGATATTTTTGCAGACATCATATTTGTGCTCAGAGCAAATGTTGAAGGCTGCTGTGGTTGATTTTAAATGATTACATCAGGGATTATATCCCCCCCCCCATAGATATCTTTGTAAAACTGTAGAAAAACGACAATGCCAACCATCATATATGCAGCCGACATTCAACATTTCGCCGTGACATTATTGCAGTTTATTTTAAAAATTTCTCTCATGAGATTTTAGATCTTTGAACAAAAAAAAGCATGCTATATATTTGCTTGACCTTGTGTCTTTTTCTGTATTGCTTCCAGGATAATAGAGATGAACAACAACAGTCCTCCGCTGACCTTTAAGCGCTTTCAGACCATTGTGAGTAGACTGGAGTTGCCCAGGAGACCCCTGCCTCCCATCACCCAGCAGCAGATGGACAAATGTCACACCAAAATAGCTGACAACCATGACCAGCTATACAGTATACCTTCACTGGAAGAACTAGGTATGCACAAGTGCTATTATCATATTTATAAAATTCAAATCTGACGTCTTTATCTAGGACTACGCCATGATGGTTACACTTTCTGTTCTCTGGGTATACAGGTGCTAATATACCACATAGCTCGATATCCCCTTAATGCAGTGAAGAGCAGTAATCACCTAGGAATAGTTTGTATCCTTGGATGACGGCCGCTTGTCTCTGTGTAAATATGTGTGCAGGTTTCAGGACAGAAGGTTTACCACCGGCTGTGTGGCGAGGAGGAGAGTCGGAGGCTTTGGACAGACTCAACAAACATCTGGACAAAAAGGTAAAGCAGAGGCTCATGTAGAACATCCCACCTGTTGCGCCATGTTTGTTGTATTCGAGATAGGACAATATACCGCAAATCTGATGTACTCTTAAATAATATATAATCGGATCGATTAATTTCCTAAAACCCAAATGTCTTATTTGATTGTCTTTGTTCGACTAACAGTCTTGAATCCAAAGAGATTCAATTAACTATCACCGATTATAACCGATGTCCTCGTGTCTGTCTGTCTGTGTAGGTGTGGGTGGCAAACTTCGAACATCCTCGGGTCAACACGTGCTCCCTGTATGCCAGTCCTACCGGTCTCAGCCCGTACCTGCGCTTCGGCTGTCTGTCCTGTAGGGTTCTCTACTACAACCTCCGAGAGCTCTACATGAAGGTACTGCCGACACCTGTCACTCGGCTCAGGCTGCTCTGCTCAGCGCTCTCATCATTATAATGTGGAATAACCTTTAAACGGGTATCCCTCTTTCTTCCTCTTTCTCCGTCAGCTACGTAAACGTTCCAGTCCTCCCCTGTCCCTGTTCGGACAGCTGCTATGGAGGGAGTTCTTCTACACCGCCGCCACCAACAACCCAAACTTTGACCGCATGGAGGGAAACCCCATCTGTGTCCAGGTGGGCCTTTGCAGCACTTCCTGTGACAGGGAGGACACTTGTAAATGATCAGTGTTGTCAACACATCTTATATAATGGTGTTGGTGAGTCAGATCAAAACTAGGTCAAAACCTGGTATACGTCTGGACTGTGTATGGTCAATTTGCACAATTGTGGCCAAAGTGTTGCAGGAATAGTCGTGGTAGTGTCTGTAATGTGAATTCTTGGATATTAAATGTTCATCTACAGTAATATTTGTTCTGAAGTAGCATATCACATGACACAAACAATAAACTGGCAGAGACTTAACACACAAGGGTATACAAAACAGTGTATTATGCTTTGAAAGAGAAGTGCAAATCTTAGTGAATTTATGTCAGCATACATACATTATTATTTATATTCATTTTAAAAAGTTTATATATCTATATAAATCACTGCTTTTCCCATCCAGACCACATTAGATCAAAATCAGACCAAAACACACTATTAAATTAACAAGAAGACTCACAGAGATTCATTAAAACTATATCAACTAAAACTGAAAAAATGGAGAAAAGGATGGTTTGGAGATGCCAAGATATAAACTTAGTAATATCTCACTTGAAAATAAATCTAAAATGTTAATACATTTAAATAATATTCCGGACATGTAAATACTGAGTGACGTTTAGAAGGAAAGAGTATCCCCTGTTTTGAAGTAAACCTTTCAGTATCTCATCCAAACATTACTTGTAACTTGCAGTATGCCTCCAGACTGAATCTAGACTTACACATGTGGTTCAAACTAGAAAAGAGCTCTTTGAAACGTCTCTTCTCAGGTGTTTTCTGGCCTTTTGACTGCACAACACAAAAGCAGCTGTTCACAGTGGTTTGATAAAGCAGGAGGGGATAGATTTCTCCTTGTGGCTGCTTGCGTCACAGCTAGACAGTGTTACTCACTCCCATTTCATCCCATGCTGACCTGTTTCTAACAAAGCCTCCAGTCACATGTGATTCTCTTTGGTCTTGAGGTGAGCCAAAAAAACAAACAAAACACTGTCGCCGCTTTGCCTGAAACATCTATGCGGGAATAAACACTTTCATTGGAGTGCTGTTCTGCTCCTGTGGTTTTGATAGCATATAATTATCATCACCGTAAACATTAAGCATGTAACCACTGATTGTTTTCAGAGCGGAATAATCAGTTAAGGAGAGATTAAAAGCAAGAAGAGAGAAGTTCACGCCTCTCGTGTCTCATGCCCTTGTCTCCAGATTCCATGGGACCAGAACCCAGAGGCACTGGCCAAGTGGGCTGAGGGTCGGACTGGTTTCCCCTGGATCGACGCCATCATGACCCAGCTGAGGCAGGAGGGCTGGATCCACCACCTGGCCAGACACGCCGTGGCCTGTTTCCTCACCAGGGGAGACCTGTGGATCAGCTGGGAGAGCGGCATGAGGGTAGGACACGGAGCTGGTGACCTGACGAGGCACTAGTTTGCTTTTACAGTGTGATTAGTGTGAGACAAATGATGAGTACACATCAGACAGTCTGTGTGTGTTTGTGTATTCCTGCAGGTGTTTGAGGAGCTGCTGCTGGATGCTGATTGGAGTGTAAATGCTGGCAGCTGGATGTGGCTGTCCTGCAGTGCCTTCTTCCAACAGTTCTTCCACTGCTACTGTCCTGTCGGCTTTGGAAGGAGAACTGACCCGTCAGGAGACTACATTAGGTAGACTATATAAAGTTTCTCCTACATTACCACCAACCGTCATCTCCATTATTAAATCTCTGTCAGCAGCAAACAGGATTAAAGTTCCAATGATGCAAACTTTTTCTTCCTGCAGACATTACATCCCTATCTTAAAAGACTACCCAAACCGCTACATCTACGAGCCCTGGAACGCCCCGGAGTCGGTCCAGAAGGCAGCCAACTGTGTGGTGGGAGTGAATTACCCAAAACCAATGATCAACCACGCTGAGGGCAGCAGGCTCAACATCGAGAGGATGAAACAAGTTTACCAGCAACTCTCCCATTACAGAGGACTCAGTAAGTCAACTGATAAGACTAAGCAGGAGGGTACTATGAACGTAACATCCTCCAACATTGTGTTAGTGGTGGTTTAACACAGTTTGTGTTTCACCATGAACTCGTGTGTATGTATTGTTCTGAAATACTTTGTTTGGCCTATCTTACAAGTCCATATGTACAGTTGAAAGTATTAGTGATCGTCATCATCCTGATGTCCACTGTGGCCATGACCTTCCTAACTCTACTCCACTGTGAACTACAGGCGACAAAAAATATTTTTCATTATATTTCACAATGATGAGAAAATCACAAATCAACATCATCATCAAGTATTCAAAGTTACAGTCCTGTTTTGAATCAAGTTCCCTTTTTTCCCTTTACTTATGTGTAACTACAGAGCACTCAATCTCTGTAGTTACATATGTAAAAAGGAGAAAAAGATTACTTGGAAGTATAATAATTTCGCAGGGCTTGTGTGGAAAACTCTATTGATTCAAATGGTGTGTGTGTGTGTGTGTGTGTCAGGTCTACTAGCATCAGTACCAACGATCCAGGAGGAAGCAGAGCCACCGATGACTGACGAGTCCCAGACCAGCAGTGGCCCTGGTGTGGGAAAATACACAACATTTTTCATCCATTTTCTTATTAAGAATGATTGAAATTACATGATAATTATTACTTAAGTTCTTGTGTCAAACTGTACACAATATGTGTTTTTAATTTTCTCATCTTTTCCTAGACTCTCCTCCCAGAGGTGCTGCAGTCAATGAAGGAACTAGCTGCTCTACAGCTCCTGATTCATCCACAGTGTGTGCATCCTCTACCACTGCTCCACATCCAGGCCTGGAGGAGGCAGTGACCAGTCGCCCATCCCAGACAGCCTGCACCTCCTCAGGCTCACACACGCAGCACCCTACAGCCATAACCTCTACATCTGCAGGCCACCCACCAGCCGCAGCAGCCCCTCCCTCCCCAGCCTTGACACCAGCCCAGAGCTCTCTGTCAAGGTCCAAGCCCTCCTCCCCTTCCTCCTCATGTCCCACCTCGTCCCCGTCCCCCAGTCCAGCCACCGCCCTGACTCAGAGAAGGAAAGGCCTCGCCCGCAAGGTGCGTCGCAGCCAGAGGCAGCGAGGGCGACAGAGCTGCGCCCCAGCAGCCAGGGAGGAAGAGAGGAGAGCTGATGAGGAGGAGAGGGAGGAAGCAGGAGGGGAGGAGAGAATGGAGGAGGAAGTTGAGCAAGACGAGGAGAGAATGGAGGAGGAGACTTGCGGAGAGTTGACAGGACATCAGCAGTGATGAGAGGTATAATAAACAGTAGCTTCATGAACAACAGGCATCTAGAACATGTAGAACATAGCAACAATACCTGGTATTTGGACCAGACTGCAAAACTAAATTATTTATATTTATATTGCAATTATATTATATTGCATTGCTTGACAGGACTGATCTTTGAGAGAACTGGAGCGTTCAAAATGGAGGAGGTCGTCATATTAGCTGTGTCACATCATCTAATAGTATATAAAGCTGCTCTGCTGGAGTGTAACCTTCTCCTTGTTGTGTTACTGTCTGAATAGTAACAGAGCTACTTTGTTTCCTAACTTCGTTTTTCTTAACGGTACAAGAAGCTAGCTAGCTAACATTTTTTCTTAACAACTAGCTTGCTAATTCTGTAATTGGGGAAAGTTCAAAAAGCTATCTTACTAACTCTTTTTAATTGAAACCACCTAAAAAATCCCAGCTTGGTTACTCATTTGTCTTTTTTTTTTAATCTATTAAATCAAACCGTTACAAAAGCTTGCGTGCTAACTTACTACAGTGGCTGGCTTGTGCTAGCATGTTTCCACATAACTCACCAGCTATATTGACTTGCCAACTGGCCCGGCAGGCTAGCATTGTGTCACCGAGCTTCATCTATTTCACACAGATGTAAAAAAAGGAATTTAGCTGTCCTGCATTTTCTGATGTGAACCGGCAATAAGCTACCTCTCCAACGAATAAAATGCTACAGTTAATAAAAGAAGTTCACCTACTGTATCAACACATGAGAGTACATACTTTCTCAGAGGCTAAAACAGTGTTTCCTCCTCTGCTTTGTCTTTCAGGAGTTTGAGAGAACGGGTTTCAAACATCCACCTGGCATTGTTGGACACACAAAGACATACAAGGGATATGTGGACAACATAAATACTTATAGAAGCATGCATACTACACACGTGGAAGCAATACAAAAGCCTTTTACTCACATTTACTTCAATCTGAAAAAAATACTGGGAAATACTGTCTGGACAGAATAAGAGTAATTCAGTGCAAATAAATTAGCCATTTTCAGAATCAGTCTAGAACAGGGGTCTCAAGCTCGCGGGCCAACTGCGGCCCACACCTTGGAATGAAAGTATAATATTAGTGCCACCCACAAGTGGACTGGACCTCTGATGGGGCCACTTAGCAAGCTTTTGCCCGACGTCCCTAGTCAGGGCTGACAGTCAGGGCAAGGAATATGCAAAATACCAGAGAGATGAGAGAGCCACCCAGGTTGCCAGTCTTAAAACATGTCTACTGAGGCAGCAAGAGTCAAGAAAGCAACCGAGGAAAATTGTGCAGCAGTCGAAGCTAGCTACATGCTTAGCAAGATGATTGCTAAGGCGGGAAAACCGCAATCCATCAAAAGTGATGGAGAAGTTGCTTACAGTAATTCCAATGCATGGCCAGACCAGCACTCAGGAGATATTTCACCAGCTGCCGTCATTGAGAACGGAAGAGACTTGTTGGATTAACAAGCGACGGAGCGCCATAGTGGCCCTTGTGCGAAAAGTTCTTCTCCACCTTGAACTTCAATAAGTCCAAGTACAGGTCTGGACTTACTGCTGGTCATCTTCAAGCCATACTGAGGGTCTCAACTGCTTCCTCTCTCAAGCCAAACAAGGCTCAGATATGCGAGAAGAAGGATTTTTTTTTTTGGTGGAATCCTCTATGTGGCCCAGTCTTACTCATACTCTGCCTCCAGCAGCCCCCAGGTAAACTGAGTTGCAGACCCCTGGTCCAGAATGATGTAGATCTTCTTGGGGAATTGGAGATCAAAATTCTTAAAAATATTTAAGATGAGTAATCTTATGTACAGTTCCACCTCTAAGGCACAGACACACACACTCAGCTAATAAGGATCAGCATAATGAACCGCAGCTCTTACACACCATATCCACGTTGAATGGATACAACATATAGTGGATGTCAGCAATAGGGCGTCTCTGCTTGTCCTCCTGCTGCTACAAATATCTCCTCCATAGCCTGATATCACCTGCCAAAACACACCGTCCCGTCTCTACAGCAGACTCGCTGTCATCTGTTGCTCTTTGTTCTAGGGAAGAAAACTCTTCAGAAAGTCATTTGATGAAGCAGCGCATTTTGACATTTTGCAGTAATGATTTTGTATACCTGTGGTTTCTAACTTTTATTATGTTATGGGTATCAACAGAGTCCCAGAGTGACGGGCTAAACCAGCTCAGTCCGGACCCTGATCATACCAAAAATGGACTATCTCCCTGGTTTCGAGGTGGGCAGGAGCACTGCTAGAGCTTCAGAGAATTAAACTTCACTTTATGTCGTTGCTCTTTTCAATGTACAGCTTTATGAGGGCACTCGTTTATATTCAGATGGGAGAATGTTCTTGTTGATATCTGACTTAAAAAAAACCTTAAAAAAACTTTTTAAAAAAGCCACATCTGACCCTGAGGAAATGGAGGGTGTTTTTATTCATATGATTTTGTTAAATGTTCCCCTGGTTTAACCACATTACAACATAAACAAACACTAGAGAACATTGTCGATAATGTTAATATCTAAATGTTTTGGGAAATGATCTGATATTTTTGCTAGCAGCAATAGTAATAAGTGGATCATTTCTGTAGTCCAACTCCATAAATCACAAAACCTCTTTCTGTTTGAAGATCACACAGTTATGAAGGTATAGTAAATGAAATCTGAACGTTTTCATATGCGTGTTTGTATTGCAACATGTATATGAGGCAAATGAATTTAAATACTGTAGATGTGGCACAGGGAGGATAATGAAGAACGGTCCTCAAAACCATCATTTTTGCATTTGCCAAAATCTTCTTGTGGCAATTGAAAATGCTGCTTGTGTAATATGAATGTAGAGAAAAAACAGGTGTGTTGTTCTCCCCATATATTTATCAAGAGTTTGTATATAAAATATGTGAAACTATAACCTGTCTGTTTTTATTAATTGTCTAATTAAGGGGGGTTTCACAAAGCCTGAATATGTCTTACCCAAAGCATCCACTAGAGGGCAGTAAATGCAGCAACAACTGTTAAGTTGATAAGTTGTAAATGCAATACATTTATAAACTCTAAAGCTGACAGTTCTGACTTAATTCATTCATCAATATAATAATATTTTATATGTATTTTATATTATAATAATATTTTTTCTGCAAAATGTCAGAAAATAGAGAAATATGCAACAAATCAGAACAAGTGTCATGTTTGTAATCAACAGTCCAAAAAACAGATATTCAGTTTACTATCATAAACAAGAGAAAAGCTGCAGCTAGTAAGTTTTTTTTTTTTTTGGTTGGCATTATTGCTTGAAGAATAACCTAAACATTTATCAAAAAACTGCAGATTAATTTTCTGTTGAATAATTTGTCATCAAGTCACCAGTCAAGTTTAACTTCTGAATCCCAAAAAGTCATTTCAGAAGTTCTACAGACTTCAACTTTTGTTTTCACCTCAACGTCTGTTTTTTTTAAATTATTTTTTAAACTCAACCTATAGTGAGGCTTTTGCCTGGCTTTGTGAACCCCCCCTCCCCCTCAGTGTTGCCTGGATGGATCATTAATCCATCATGAGACAAACCTCACAGCTCCGGCAGGTGCCGTACTGTTAGTGTTCAAGACGAGCTGGAACTCTTGACGTTTGCATCCTCAAAAGCAAAAGAACAAACCAGTTCATGAAACCTAAAATGATTTTCTGACCACTAAGCTTGTGTTTGCTTAAACCCCCCGGTACAGCCTCTCCTCAGGTCAGGAAAAAAAGAAAACCTTACAGTTCCTATTCATCCTGAACACAACACAAGCCCACATCAGAACTGTACATTCCAACTAACAACAGTATGATGCTCTGTGGGGCTGGAGGCCTGTCTAACAACTGTGGGCTACATGGATATTTATTTGTTTTGTATTGTACAAAAAGAGTTTATTTTCATTAAAATCTGCTGATGGAAATGTGATTTGTGTTTGTGCTACATTACCAGAGTTTATGAGATGTGAGAGTATCTCTTGTGTATTTAGGATTTTCCAATTTAACGCCCCCGTCACCCATATTTATCTGTGCATGAGCTGACCTTTTGATTTCAGATCTGACAGACAGTCGAATGAGCCGACCAGGCAGCAGGAGCACTTCCCTGTTACCCAAACCCTGACACCTGCAGGGGAGGGCAGGGATAAGAGGGTTGTTGTTCATGACAAGCAGCAGGCATTCATGTGAGTACACAAACCTACAGTGAATATAATGACTGTGCTGCTAACACCAGATCAAGAGTAGAAACCTCTCTTACAGCCTACATGTGGTTTTAGCAATGAATCCTACCTTCATGGAGGCTGTACTGAGAGATGTTAATATTTTGTCCATCCCATTTACTCTCTACAACACAGTCAATAAAAACTGAATACAGTGGCAGAAAGGCACTCAATACATTTACTCAAGTACTGTGCTAATGTGAAATTTTAAGGTACTTGTACATTACTAAAGTGTTTCCATTTGATGCTAATTTATACTTCCACTCCACTACGTTTCAGGGGGAAATATTCTACTTTCTCCCCCACTACATTTATTCATTAGCTGTATATAAAAATAATATAAGAAGCTTTTAAAATCCAACACATTGTTAAAGATGAAACCAGTGGTTTCAACCTTTTTGTCTTTTGACGTTTTACATAAAGCAGTGTGTAGTCGGGTCACATTTCAGTTTTCAGATGTTTTCAGATGAGTTGTTAACAGCTCCACCAAATAGTGATTTTTACATCTAAACCTCTCACATGGTTTCATTTCAATAAATCAAAGATTAGAGGAAAAAGTCCAAAAACTGAAAACAGATTCGTGTGTCAGAACTGTTTTTTCTTCTTTCCCATTAATCCTCTCACGACCCCTCAGATTTATTTGGTGACCCTTTGTAGGGACCCGACCCCTGGGTTGGGAACCAGTGGGCTAAACTAGCTGACTGTATATAAAGTAGTTGAAACTAGCGCCACCTCCAGCAGCTACAACAGTAACATGCTGCTCTAACACTGATGTATTAATAATCTAATGATGTCATATATATAATAATATATCAAACTGCTACTTTTTACTGCAATACTTAAACTACATCAAACTCATAATACTTATGTACTATTACGTAAATATCGAATTTTTCATGCAGGAGTTTTTCTTGTAATATAAATGTATTATTATTATATTATTAACCTTCAAAGTTGTCCAATTGCATATTCTGCCTCTTGGATTTTAAAAACATTCAATGAATCTAAAACTCTTGTGTGACAGGCAGCTTCAGGTCCCATCATAATCCTGAATCTTAATTATTATCACTGTATTATACATCTCTACATGGTTTAATGTTACTTTTGTCTCCAAAATTTAAAATTCATGTGTGGTCTCATATTTTTGTCCTGATTGTGACGGTCTTTATTTCTGATGTTCTACAATATATGCCTTCATTTCTTCTTCACCTTCATTTGTCACATCATGATTTGTCTGGAACAGTTACTGTTTTGTTTTGTTTTGGGTTTTTTTTAAATAAAAAGTTTTAAAATAAGATCTTTGAAATATTGAGTATCTGAAAGCCTTTAGAGTAGTCATTAGCAGCAGTAGTAATGATTTCATTAAAACCACCGTCATTCAGTCATAACATCGACTTTTGCTGAAATTTGCTGAAAATCAGAGATTAACAACAGAGATGAGCACCATTTTATTAGAATTACTATCCATCCATCCATCCATCATCTTTGCACAATGTTCCAGTGTCCATCAGGACATTGTAGCTGCATTCCTCCCTGATGATCAGTAAAGAATATCAGAACACTGCAGTCTGATCTGCTTTAGTGTTACTCGATACTTTACCATTAGAACAGGACAGTGTTGAAACAGGAAGGTAGGTGTGTGTGGTAATAGCCATTTTTATGGACAGATCACAATCTAAAAATAGACTTAAATTTCCTGCACCAACCTGAACATGGCGCATACTAATCCATAATGTTAATATCAAATACATTCTATATGTATTTTCCCTGTGTGTTCTGCTTAGATTCTAATGGTCACTCTGTATTAACCTGAACATCCCCCCTCTCATCTAGCTCCAGCAGTCCTAATGCAGCAGAGTGGGGGGTTGTTTTCATGCTGGAGACCTGCTGATGCTGACTGGACTCTGGATGGACAGATACATAAGAAGAAAATGGAATGAAAGGAGATAAAGATAAAAAAAAAAAAGAAAGATAGAGGAGAATACTTTGGTTAGTGTAGTGGTCCGGTCTAGTTTTAATGATACAATGATTCCCTTATTCAAATAAACAAGTGAGGAATTTAACAATGTGAAGGTGTTTTAAAGTCAATTCCCTTATTTGAAGGACAAAACAGAGATTATCAATTAATACTGAAAGTAAAAGATATATGATGGTTTAGAAGGTAATTTTGTGGTTCAGCTTTGACCTACTGTATTTAATGTATTTACTGTATTTACTGTAGTTGTGGGTGCAGACAGTTTCCCTCAGCAATGAGGGATAATTAGAGACAGACATTTCTGGTGTGTAAATACAGGCTAAGTTGTAATAAAAACTCAAATCATCCTTTAATCTTGATGGAACAAGACAAGTCATTTTTAAGGTAAGACTACATACACAATGCACAAAATCTGGGAGGAAACAGGGGGCCTAGAGTTTCTTCCTCTCCGGCCACCTAATGAGTCAATTTGTCCAAATAGTTTTTGTGGTTTAAAGGTAAATTGTTTTATTATTGTAAAAGTGCACTAATTGCACATACACTGAACGCTAAAATAACAATTGTAATTGTGATAAGTTAAATAACTAATCTTTCACAGTTATATTACTGCTTTTACTGTCGTGAATAAAGAACCTATAAATGTATGTGATTATTGATGTGACTCCCCAGTGACAAAGTAAAAAAAGAAACTATAAGAACCAACACAGACACAGAGAGACACAGAGAGAGAGAGAGACAGAGAGATAGAGAGAGAGAGAAATGTGCAGTGTTGTTGTGTTCAGAGGAGAGGAAGTGGCTGTTAATGGCTGTTTGATCGATCTGAGTAGCAGCTGTCTCTATCCTGGAAACAGAGGGGGTAGCAAGGACATTCACTAGACGTCTCTGAGAGAGAAGCATGCTTCTTACTGTACTGAGGCAGACAACACATTGGGACTTCTTCAACTAACAACAAATCAGAACAGAGAATTATTATTTTTTCCTGCCTGCTTCATCTGAAGGAAGAATTGGCTCTTCTTGAAACTGTACTGGTAGACCAAGGACCACCTCTTCAGTAGTGCTCCAGTAGACCCAGGATCCCTTTATCAGGAATGCTACGTCAGTAGACCCAGATCTTCAGTGGACTCAGATTTGCTGCATAAGTAGACCCAGGACAACCTCTTCAATCTCCCGGGTTTGCTTCTCCGGTCAACCCAGAACCTCCACGTAATTAGAGCCAGGACTACATCTTAGTAGACCAAGGATCACAACATAATTAGACCCAGGACTAACTCTTCAGTAGACTTAGGACAACCTCTTCAATCTCCCGGGTTTGCTTCTCCGGTCGACCCAGAACCTCCACGTAATTAGACCCAGGACTAACTCTTCAGTAGACCTAGGACAACCTCTTCAATCTCCCGGGTTTGCTTCTCCAGTCCACCCAGAACCTCCACGTAATTAGACCCAGGACTAACTCTTCAGTAGACCCAGGACAACCTCTTCAATCTCCCAGGTTTGCTTCTCCAGTCGACACAGAACCTCCACGTAATTAGAGCCAGGACTACAGCTTAGTAGACCAAGGATCAACTCTTCAGTAGACCCAGGATCTCCACGTAATAAGGACTACATCTTCATAAAGCAAATAATGCTACTGTAGTAGAATCAGGACTTACAACTACCTCTTCAACTGACTGCTGCTCTAGTAGACCCACGACCGTCTCTTCAGTAGAACTCAGAAGTTTGCGCCAGTAAA
This sequence comes from Pampus argenteus, assembly GCA_036937835.1. Lineage (NCBI taxonomy): Eukaryota > Metazoa > Chordata > Actinopteri > Scombriformes > Stromateidae > Pampus > Pampus argenteus. Next base: position 21,989,756 of record CM072869.1, read on the forward strand.
CCAGCAGTAGCTGCGATACTAGCTTCCGTTGACCCAAAGACCAAACACTACAAGTTGGAGAACCAGCAATTCATTAGAACCAGGACAATCTGGTAGACCGGCCTCAGCAATCCCTGGTCTCACTAGAGTCAGACAGGTTTGAGTGAACATAAATCAGTTCTAGATACAGTAGACACAGAAACCTTCTGACAAGTCGGTTCCTGGTCCACTAAACCCAGGATCAACTATATTACGCCAAGGACCACGCTCGCAAGACCTAGGAATGGCTTAAACCTAGAAGTGGGTCCAGTCATCTAGATACATACAAGAAATAAAGAACTTAATATTTGGCACTATCCAAAGAGGCTGCTGTGCCCCCACTCCTGTCCAGTCCATGCTGCTGTTCCTGGTGATGGACCCTGCTGAGGATGGGGAGACATTGGAGGATCAGTGGGAGAAATGGTACACTGATTCTTTGCATTAGTACATTTTTCCACTTTTTATTTTTTTAGTAGTGGTATCATATCATTTGATCAGATTTCACTTTCTCTTCTTTTTTTCTTCATTTTTTTCTAATTACCCCTCGTTTCAGAGAGCTGTTTCGTCTCTCCTTTACTTTCTTTGCATGAAAATTGTCATATTTGAAGACCATGAATATCATCATAAAATACTCTCTTCTGGTGAAAAGCAGCAATCTAGTATTTGTGCTGGCTTGTTAATAGTTTTTATACATTTATTAAACGTCTGGCTCTCCATTTCTGCCAAAAGACAGACTTTGACACTTTAACTAGAGGGGATCTTTAAATCACACAGTGTTGCTGACATGCAGGAACACTGTGGTGTTGACTTAGATTCAAGGTTTGGTGAATCAGACGCTGTCAGGCAGGAACTTGGCAGCACGTAGCAGCAGTAACACATTATTTCTCGGAAACCATTTTGTTTAATGTTCAAATATTACTATTATTATTTCCAGTCATACATTCAATGCAATATCTTTCTCTGATCCGAATTTTATGGAACGCACTTCTACCAAACATAGTTTTGAGCAGAATTGTTTAGTTTGGGATGAGGAAACATTGACATACTTCTTCATGTCCACACTTCAATAACAGTACTGAGCTAGTGCTACATGACTATACTATACACTATATACTAACAAAACTATACATGCATATTTTAATATGGATTGCAGTGTTATTAGGACAAGATTTAGAATTTCCTAGTAGCCAGCACAAACCCAACAAAAAACTGCCATAGTCCAGACTCACTGAAATTCATTGTCCAGTGGTCTGCATTCTGTTTCATATGATGTCAAATGTGCTTTCTAGTGTCAAATGAAGTCCATTTCTACTCCTCAGGTTGACCAGTGACTTCAGTTTGACTGAGTTTGAAGATGAAGACCTGTCTGAACTCATTGAGATCACAGACCAATACCATGACCAGGTAGAAGAGATGCCTCAACCAAAACTAAGATGTTTAACACTTATGATGTAGAGGGCTGTTTGTTTTATCAAATGTCGGAAATGCCCTGATGCTTTGTTGTTTGACTAAATGATTGACGTGTTGCTGGCTGAATAATTAACTGACTGGTTTGCTACCTGTTGAAGTAAAAGAGTGATTTGACGTCATCAGCTTCATTAATGATTTGACTTTATTGGCCAACTGATTGTTTTGCTGGATGGTTGATGTACTGGAATGTTAGTTTATATTACGGGGTGACTGACTGACTGACTGACTGACTGAACTAGAATGACTGAAAAACTAACATGTGTTAGTTGCTGGCTGAATAATTATTGATTAACTGTTGGCTGACTGGTGGACTAAAAGACTGACTGACTTGTGTGTTAGCGGCAGGCTAGGTGAATGACAGCTGGATATACGGTGACTGGTTTGCTGGCTGGTTTATTGGCTCACTTCATTACTTACTGGATTGTTGGTTTTCCTGGGTAAAACATTTGACTGCTTTATTGGCTTACTGACTGACTGACTGACTGACTGACTGGTATGTTAGCTAAAATAACTGCTTGATGGATGAAGTGTGACTGGTTCTTTTCTTACGGGGTGATCTTTTGACTGACTAACTTGCTGGCTGACTGACTGGTATGTTAGCTAAAATAACTGCTTGATGGATGAAGTGTGCCTGGTTCTTTGCTTACTGGCTGATCTTTTAACTGACTAACTTACTGACTGACTGACTGGTATGTTAGCTAAAATAACTGCTTGATGGATGAAGTGTGACTGGTTCTTTTCTTACGGGGTGATCTTTTGACTGACTAACTTGCTGGCTGACTGACTGGTATGTTAGCTAAAATAACTGCTTGATGGATGAAGCGTGACTGGTTCTTTGCTTACTGGCTGATCTTTTAACTGACTAACTTACTGACTGACTGACTGGTATGTTAGCTAAAATAACTGCTTGATGGATGAAGTGTGACTGGTTCTTTTCTTACGGGGTGATCTTTTGACTGACTAACTTACTGACTGACTGACTGACTGGTATGTTAGCTAATATAACTGCTTGATGGATGAAGCGTGACTGGTTCTTTGCTTACTGGCTGATCTTTTAACTGACTAACTTACTGACTGACTGACTGGTATGTTAGCTAAAATAACTGCTTGATGGATGAAGTGTGACTGGTTCTTTGCTCACTGGGTGATCTTTTGACTGACTAACTTGCTGACTGACTGACATATGGGATTTGTTGACTTGTTAAATGACTGGCTTGTTTGTTATATGCTGTCTGGTTAAATGACTGTTTTGCTGACTGGATCGTTTGACTGGCTTACAAAGGTCTTTGTCTCTCCATGGGATCACTGTTACTGTCTAATCTTATTTGACTCGGGCACACACACAGACACACACATGCACACACACAACACAGGCAGACTGGCAGTGTTTATTAGCCTTACTCACAGTATACGCCACAGGCAGATGAGCTGATGATGTCATGCCCCGCTCTGATTGGTTGGCTCTGATTTCCTCTCCTCCTCCTCCTCCCCCCTCCCTCTATGCATCTCTTCCTCTCTCTCCTCCCTGCCTTCTTCAATCTGTCAATCCTCGTTCACCCTTCCCTCATCAACACCCTCCCTCCTCTCTCTGTCTCCCTTCCTCCCTCTATCTCTCCTCTCCTCTGCTCTGCTCCTGCCAGGAAGATGATGGTGATGATGATGATGTGACACTATGGCCAGCCAATGATCACGCAGGGAGGGAGTGGAAGGGGTGTAGCCAGAGTCTAAGCTTGGAGCTGATCGATGCTGAGGAGACTGAGGAGGAAGAAGGGGAAGAGAGGGAGGTAGAGGAGGGTGGGGGAGGCCTTGTCCAAGCAGAGGAGCGCCTACACCAGCTTAATAAAGGGAAAAAAGAGGAGGAGGAGGAGGAAGTGGAGGAGGAGGAGGGAGGGAGGAAGCTGTTGCCTGTCAGAGAGGAATCAACCTGTGCTGTCATGGACAAATATCGACCAAAGAGACCCACCACCCTGGCTCTGTTCCCACAGCGGCCACAAGCCGGCACCCAGGTAGGGAGACTGGGAGGGTCCGCTGTTTTTAACGTGAGCTGAGGAAATGGGTTAATGTGTGTGCTTGTGTGTCTGTGTGTCTGTGTGTCTGTGAGTGTGTGTGTGTGTGTGTGTGAGTATGGGTGGATCCTGTGTTTAGAATGAGGCAGCAGTGACATTAAGCTGAATAAATGGGTTATTTACTGTGTGTGTGTGTGTATTTTTTATTTTGCTGGGAGGATCCTGTTTTCAGAATGAGACAGCATTGGATAGCTGTGTATCTGTGTTTGTGTATGCTGTTAGATGTGTGTATGTGAGTGTATGCGTTTGTGCGTGCGCTAGCAGTGGGTCAATTCTGAAATTGGTTCATCCGTAGCCATACAATATGTTGCAGTGCTTCAGTAAATAGGGTTCCTGTTTTGTTTATTGGTGCCTTTAGTCTTCCTATATTTACAGAATCACTATTCATAATAATTCTACATCATGCAGCTGACTTGTTTTGGGTTTTTGTTTTTACAGTAGTTGATCAGCTAGGGCTTCGGAGTCTTGCTCAAGGACACTTTGACAGGACACACTGACTTTGATGGGATTTGACCCTGATTATGCTGTTAACACAAGATCCTCCAGGCTAATGAAATATATACATTTATGCATAAGCTGGGGTAGCCTGTATATTCTAATAAGAGCACAGAAAATAGGAAGGAACAAGTGCCAAGTCTAAAGATGAATAGTTCATAAAAACAAGCCTGGAAAAGCAGCTAGCCCTGGCTCCTTTGGCAGTGTTCAGTAATGAGTGATCTCTGGAGGGAGGCAGCAGCATCAGCAGTAGTAGTATCCCGGTGTATCCCTTTAAATGACCTGCATCCTGTTTACTGTGTCACTTCAGATCAGAGCGGAGTCATTTCACCGCAACCTGGGTTTCCCTTCAGCATCAGCATCTCAATCACTCTATCTCAATCTATACAATGGGAGATGTATAAAATGAAGGTGTATAATAATTTGTTAGCATCAGAGCTTTTCACATGCAAGTATTTTACCAACCTTGAACCTCAAAATGCAAACTAGCTATCTGAGCCCAACGCTATAGAGAGATGAAGTGAAACTGGAACAAGTAGGAAAAGCTAATTGACACATTTGTGAAACACACTTCATTTTGTTCAGAAACACAGGTGAAAGAAATGTGGAATGAGAGATCGCATTGAGTTACAGAAGCTAGGCTAGCCCGTACATCAACAACTCAATGGACTCAATGGACAGCACATAAAATACTTCACATTCTCTATTTCAGTTGTTCCTACGTTAATATTCTTTGTACTGAGAACAAAATATATAATGCTCAACCAGCCCGGTTCAAATTCCGTCTCAATTTCTCAAAATTTTGACACAGCTTTTACAAAAACGATTTCAGGAAACCCGGAATTCGTTTACGCTATGATTAGCTATGAGAGCTTGTTGCAACCTCGAGGCTAACGCACCTTTATAATACTCCAAAGTTGTGAAGTCATGTCTGCGGAAGCCACTGTTCCACTAGCTTCTGTGACTCAATGCTATCTCTAATTGAACAGTTTTTTCATTGGTTTTGGTCAAAAGGTGAAATGTGTTCTGTGGTTTACTATCTATATTCCAACACAAATAAGTCTAAGACGTCTGTCTTACTGCGCAACTTGCTAGGATCATTTGAAGATGTGGAGATTGAAGCTGGTTTGAGATAAGCAACCATTTATTCCCCCCAGCTTCTAATCTTTTAACCCTTTAAGCTAACCCCTAAACGTACTGCATGACATACTGTTGATCACCCGCAGTTACATGTCGTATGCTAACATGCTAACTTGTGAGTTGACTGGAGAAACGGAGTAAGAGTGTTTTGCCGCTATCATTTTAATGCGTATACTTGAAACACACAATTTCAGAGGGGATGAGATCAGCTAAATCGTGTGAGGATTGAAGTCCAGATGTGAAATTCATATTCCATATGTAGAGGAAAAACTGTAGTAGTTCAGCCCGAAAGCTACAGTATAATGTGAAGATCTCTTTGGTTCTATCAGTAAGGAACATTGAACTGTTAATGATCCGCTGTAACCTGACATGGAATAGGACGGTGATGTGCTGACAGGCACACATAGGAGGCGACTTTAGTTTCATTTCTCTTGGAGCTGTGTGCTGACTCCAGCGCTGTAAAGAACTGAGCACTGATCTCAGTGGATTAAAGGCACATACAGAGCAGCTGTAGGTATTCACCATATGCTGCGGCTTCAAAGGCTTTCTCACTATACTATAGGTGTGACTGAATGTCTTGCATATGTAGGGCTTAATTCCATCTATGATATAGTAGTACTTTCTTCAGAATGTATCTATATTACCAATACTGACAACCTCTACAACTTTTTGTGCCCCCTTTTTTTAGAGACAGAAGTGCCAGAAATGATTCCAGCAGAGGGGAACAATGCAGGATAAATGCCTGGATACTGTACTTCAGCAGTGATGCAGGACTTTCCCCACACTGTAGTAAAGAAGATACTGTTACTGCATCTTGAATGCAATTCCCACTGAGCAGCAAATGTTATACCTCCTGGTTTCAGTGTCTAATGAAACACTGTTCTGTCCTCAGTGTTAATCTTATTGGTTAGGACACATAGACTAGTGTCTAACGTTTTAAAGCCATTTTCTCCAATATTTGATATCAACATTAATATATCGGTATAGTTGTTCCTAAAAAGAACCAAAATAAAGTGTCATCGAGCACAGTGTGTATTAATGAAACCTCCTGCATAGCGATCAGTGGTGTGATTGGTTGCTTTAAAGTGTGTCCTCACCAACCTGAACCTGTCCTGCTCGCCAGCTGGAGCCGCCACAGGACCTGGATTAGACTGATCACACTCACTACCACTTAACATGAATGACTGTAAGCCCCGGCTCTCATAAACGTGTGTGTGTGTGTGTGTGTGTGTGTGTGTGTGTGTGCAGATATTGACTCCTGGCTGCAAATTAATCAGCTAATTGTAAAGTTCTAAAGTTAGCGAGGTAACATCAAGCTGTTTGTGTGCTGCTGTTGTGTTGTTCTAATGTTGAATATGCCTGTTTTAAAGATAACAATGAATACAGATATTAGCGTTCAAATCTACACACTGTAGTGATCATTTGACCATCAAATGAAATTTGAAAGACTTGCGTCCAAATGACTTCATGCCAAAAGCTTTCACCTGACTTTTTGGCTTGTAACTATTAAAGTGGTTCGAGGTCACGGAAATGATAATGACTCACGATTGTCTGAATTTACTGCTCACTTGAGAGTAATCCGGTCCTCTAAAATCGCCGTCCACATCTTTTCTCAGTGATTCAAAAACGTCTGGTTTTGCGGTCATCTTCCCAATCTGAGAATTGTTGGTTGGATTAAGAATGTCAGGTGACAAGCATTGATAAGATCGATGCAGCCATGCTAGTTGTTGGTAACTTTTGAAACACCTTTATTAAATGAACGTGAACTGCTCCAAGCACCAGCTACTGTGTTGATTGAAATCCCTACTGACTGATTACGGAATAAAAAACCCCAAACAGAAATCGGTCAGACTGTATAATCAAGGAAGGAAAACCATCCACTATTTCGTAATAAAAATGCAAAAAAGTCCAACTAGGTGGTTGAATATGTTATATTAACCCGCCCCCACTTTTGGAACGACTGGTATAATCAGTTACTTACTTATTACTAAACAATATTTAGCACAAATGTATTGTATACAAATAGTTGTTTTTCTAGATTTGTATTAGGAAGCCTAAAATTGTTGTTTTTAATGTTTTAGCCTTATAGATCATGTAAATCTTATTTCTGAATCATGCAACAATGTTTTGGATTGTTGGCTAACTTACAGGCATTCATTAGTTTTTCGTTTATTTCAGTACATTATGGAAATTGCCTTACAGATGCTTGAAACCTGAATGAGCTAGAACAGATGATCCATCTCGTTTTATTCTTGTCTTATCTCTAGGTGTTAAAGAAGATGTGAGTACAGACTGATTTGAGCAATTGTGCATCCACATGCTGAAATGTGAGATATGAGCGCAGGCTGCTGAACAGCATGGCATTGACTTTGCTCTGCAGTGGAAAAATTCAAACCATGTAGACACAATATGAGCAAACATGGATGTAGTAAAAAGTAGAATATGAATTTGACATATGCGTTCATTACATACATAGTGTGCTATAATGCTTTTTGATATGTTTCCCCTCATCCCTCTGGTGGGCTTGGAGCTTTGAGGGCATGTGGTGATCTTAAAGAGGAAGGTGCTACAGCTGACGGGGCACACGGCTGAGGCCCAGGAAGGGAACCACTTTGAAATAAGTAATTTAATAATAAATAAAGCAGCACTCTGCAGGCCTGTGGCGACAGGCTGCCTCCACATTGTTTACCGCAGTTAAGAGATTCAGCATTACAGGCAGCTACATTGATCTGTTATGTCTGTCCGAAAGTCATTTTAAGTTCACTTTGAATGGGAGGAGTCTGGTGTCTGGACAGGGCCCATGACAGATTTAACTGTGCCAGGAACTGAATCAAACCTGTTCCTGAACAGATGGATCTCTGATCACCCTGTTCCTCAGTTTGTTTTTGGGGAAATGGTGGCGACAGCTAGACCTGTGAGGTGCAGTTTACAATATAGCCTACTGCAGTGGTTCCACACATAGACCCATAGCTATACAGTAAGAGATTAATGTCAGTCCAGTTAATGATAACACCCAACATGTTCCAAAAGTGTTCATTAGAACACATGTTGAACTGCATATTATTTAATTACTGGTGATATTATATTTAGATTGGTTTGGTTAAGTCTGCATTAGTTCTACAGCAATCCCGCTTAATACATAACTTAACTTAATACATAATTACATGTATTACATTAACTTTTGGCTAACTATTTTGACCATTTATACATTAGTTTAGCTATCTATTTCAGACATTTATACAGTACATTAATTTTAGCTAACTATTTCAACCATTTATGTTTCTTTTAGCTAACAATATTAATAATGTATACTTGAGTTTAGCTATCTATTTCAGACATTTATACAGTACATTCATTTTAGCTAACTATTTCAACCATTTATGTTTCTTTTAGCTAACAATATTAATAATGTATACTTGAGTTTAGCTATCTATTTCAATCATTTATACAGTACATTAATTTTAGCTAACTATTTTGACCATTTATGTTTCTTTTAGCTAACAATATTAATAATGTATACTTGAGTTTAGCTATCTATTTAAATCATTTATACAGTACATTACTTTTAGCTAACTATTTCAGACATTTATACAGTACATTCATTTTAGCTAACTATCTTAACTACGGTATCTTAACTACTTATCTTAATCTTTTTTTTCTTATTTTGACCATGTATTCATTACATTTAATTAATTAACTTCAACTACCATGTGTTCATTATTTGTTACCTTGATTTTGGCTATTTGTTAATTACTGTTAGCTATCCATTTTAAGTCATTTATACAGTACATTACTTTTAGCTAACTATTTGGACCATTTATCGATAACATTTAATTAATTTCATTACCATGTATTCATTATTTTTTACCGTGATCTTGGCTATTTGTTAATTACTGTTAGCTATCTATGTCAACCAATCATCCATTACTCTTAGCTGCTTTTAGTTTTTTTTACGAACTCCTAGTTGCAACATGTGGTGTTACAGTTTATTCAATATGTGGAAACGATATGTAACAATATGGAAGTAGATATGGATACCTCCTCCTTCTTATTTTTAAAGTGATTTGTTTTGGGTCTGTCTCCCTCCGCTGCTCTGAGTGGTCTGGGAGACCACATGTGAGAATCATCTTTCCCCACAGTAGTGTATTGACAGGCAGCTGCTGTTATCTTCCTGGTACCAGCACTGTGGATGAGGTCTGGATAGGTTTAGGGACAAAAAACACTCGGTTAAAGTTAGGAAAAGGTTGTGGTTTGGGTTAATGCATTATAATGCATTAAAATGCATTAACTCATACTTATGTAGAATGGACTATAATCATCATCCGTATGGTATATGTTACAAGAAACCCAGAACAACAGTCTGTGGACTACTGAATCCTGGTTCCGTAGCTGGTGCCATAAAAAAACCTGCATTTCAGAATGAATCCAAGTCTTCAGTTTGGAGCAGTGAGATACACAAATCACGATTTGCTGGTTTGTTTTTTTACTACTACTACTATGGAGGAGGAGGAGGGGGGGCATCATTTCCAGTGTCCTTGATAAAATATAAGGGCCGTGAGTTTGTTAGCGGTAGTTTTCTCTGCTAACAAACCACCAGATTTGGTAGGTGGGGAGATCTCCAATTGTCCGGTATCATGAGACTAAACAATATGTGGATATACACATCACATCATTATTTCTATTTCATCAAATCCACTCCACAATCTTTCCATGTACTGTTCTCTGACTACTGTGTGTGTGCATGTATATATATGTATATATATATATATATATATATACTCTTTCTCTTTTTTATCTTCCTCCTCTTGTCACCATGTCTCATTATCGTCTCTCTCTGTCTCAGCTCAGTTACATCCACTAGCTTCTTCATTGGCCTGACATGATGGTTCCTTCTAGTACAAACAACACATCAGCCATCTACAGCATCACTGCATATATCCCCCACTGTAGGACAAAGGTCAACACGTTCACGGCTACATCTGCACACTAACATGTTCACACTATGTAGCCAAAAGTATGTGGACACCACTGTCTAATGCTAGTCAGTGATCTGCATTTAGTTTAACATGATTATATGGACCTTTATTAAATTGAGTTCGAGATTTGCTTTTTATACACATGCACAGTCAAGCAGTTATACTCAGCAGTGCTTTGAACCAGACACATGACCTGAGTGTCCTACAGGCTGAGAGCTATGCCTGTGTGCTGGGTTTATACTGCATCTCTCAGTCTCCACAGTGAGGCTGAGATGGTGGATTATTTTACTTATATAAAAGGAAATATTAAAAAGAAAATATTACAAACTGAACAGTGGCAAACAAATAATTGACTAGATTAGGTAACATCACTGATGCATGCAAAATCTGGCATTTCTCTTTGCCTTACTAAACACAGGGATCTAGTATAATAACAATAAGAAAACAATCTGTTTAACGTTTAATACATTCCACATCAACTAAAGAGAATATGAGGGTGAAAATGTCCATATATGTTTACATCAGTGTAATTGTTTGGAGGAACAAAAGGCCTGAACGACAGAGTTATATAACCTTGATCTAAGCTTGTGAGAGGGTCTAGTCAGGAGTGGTAGTCTATGCAGTGAGGCAGGTGGGGTGGACATACATTTAACATATATGAGACTTTAGAAAGTCACTATGCAACAATATCCACTGTGTGAATAACATCTGGATGATTTGGTGTGATATTGTTGTCTTTATAGCACATCATTTATTTATCTTATGGAAGGCTACATGAGACTGAAAGGTGTCTCTGTATTTTTGTCCACCCTTGTAATGTACATAAGGGAACATGCTTCAGTGTAATCCAATACAACTGTAAAATGACCACCTCTCAGACTGCATGATTTTTCTCTCTGTAAATATCAGACATGAAGGAAGATAAAGATGTACACAGATACTCTCTCCCTCACACACACACACACACACGCACACTCAGAGTAACCATAGTAACAGAATGGGGCGTGCGGCAGGGAGAGCAGATGTATGCTGGGATGTCAGTAAGTGACTCAGCGCTCTGCGTGGTTCCCATGACGTCGAGGCGGGAGCGTCACACACACTTCCTGGTTGATGCTCCTTCCTCTTCCTGGCAATGATGTCATTAGGTAGATATTCAGGAATCTTTGTTATTCTGTATTTCATTATATGTGGAAACAGCAACCCAATAATCATATATAGAATAGTTAGATAGATATAACTTGAATATAAATAAATGACAGAAAGTGGATTAATACTCATGTATCATAATATTGTCTTGGAGGCTACAAATGTATAACAGAAAGCCTGACAGATGGGAGGGTTTAATGATGAAATGCTGCTGAGTGCATTGCATTATGGGAAATGTAGGACGCAGTGTTTTTAGGAGCTTGAGTTGTATCAGAGACACAAAGTTGGGATATTTCAGCCTTTTTTCATTTCTTTCTATGAACATTCTTTTTTAAACTCTCTCTTGTGAGTCTATCAATTAAAAGTCTATGCAAACCATACCCACTAACCTTTTTTGTAGTTTAAAGGTGATGGAAACTTAACATGTGTCACATGTAATACATTCTGAAGGACGTCCTTGCTGTTTTTTTCTCATATATGAAAACAGTGCTCAGTATGATGAAGGCTGGCTGCCTGCACTATGGAGAAGTCTTGTATTATGTTTTTGTGACTTGCTAATCGAGCAATTTGAACATATATTTTAAATATTGGGCTCCTGTAATTTGGCATTCCAATTTCAATTTCATTGGTTATTATATTTAGAGAATCAGGCATTCAGTTGCTTATCAGATTTCAAATCTTTATGGCCATAGTTTGCATAATCTGACAGAACCTCAGTCACTTTACAGGAACAGAGAAAACGTGGTTTGGATGAGACTTGTTCAAAGCCTCCACCTCCATGTCTATCAGTTCTGCTTTCTATAATCCTCTGAGCTACACTATAGTAGGACAAGACTTTATGCTTTAGCCGTGTGTGTGTGTGTGTGTCTGTGTGTCTGTGTGTGTGTGTGTGTGTGTGTGTGCGAGTGCGTGTGTGTGTTGTTTTTGCCTTTACACTATCACTCTGTGTTATTTACTCTATCCAGGACTCCATCAACAACAACTCTTTGGGGAAGAAGGACAGCTGGAAGGACTCCCACTCTTCCTCCCCACACATTACAGGTATGGGCGCTAACTAGGTCTGAATGGCTAGAGGCAGAATGTAAACTAATCAATAATATTCAAAACATAGTGGTAAATAAATATGCTGTTAACTTCAGTTTACAGATGTAAATGCTAGTAGAAACCAAATCCGATAAAATTAGATGGTAATATTGAGGTTATATCTTACTTTATATATTCAGTATACATGCATTTATTTATTTTGAGATTCTTTGTCCAGTTTTGTTAGGAGAATTGTTTTCACTTTGACAGAGTTAAGCTAGTAGTTTCCTCCTGTTTTCAATCAGCTAAGCCAAACATCCCTGTCCATTGTGCTGAATGCACAGAAATCCATTTTTACTGTTAACAATAATAGGAAAACTATTAACACAAAGTGCTGATCTGAATTCTATTGAATTAACAACATAGACTGCATGGTTCTTTTTATATGCGTGTCTGTGTTGTGTCTTGTTCTTCCCTGCTTTCACAAAATATTTACACAATGAGTTTTTTGATAAATAATCATCAGTAATGTGGATATAATGAATATGTTGTTAAAGGCAAATAATAGAACAGCCGGACCAGTCATCACAAGTTTAGAAGGTTACATCACTTTACTGTAATGCAGCCAGGAAAAGACATATCATGATATTATGATATCTAAAATCTAAGACTAGTCTCATATCACAATAGCAATTTAATATTATATTACCCAGAGTCCACCAACTTAGTAGATGTGCAATACTAAACTAGTGGAGTGCCCCTTTAAAACCCATTCACTCAATACCAGTGTATTTAGGGCTTCTCTCATGGTTGATCATGGCAATAGTCAACACCTATATAGTTACGTGCATGTCAGGGTTAAGAAGTGAAACGCATTACTACAGTTCAAGAGTGACAACAGGCTGAAGTGAAAATGTGTGGATTTCTCCTGTTCATGTAACTCAGATAAACCGCTTACAGTAGGCCACTTTCATAATCTCTCTGTCTGCATCTGGTTGCCTAATATATAATCTGACATCTTTGTTTGTTTACGTGCGTGTGTTAAGGGGATCTAGCACAACCGGATATCAAACCAAAAGCTGAGGACAAAGTCCGGCATGGCACTCGCCGCCCGGCCCCCAAGCCACCAACCGCACATGGGGCCAACAGCAGAGCCAACACTCAAGCTGCTGCCACCACTGCAGACACACGTGCTCGTCCACGGGAAAGACAGCTGTCTGGGGCCACACACACACAGTCCTTTAGCTCACCGAGGAATCAACGGAGAGGAGGAGGAGGAGCAGGAGGAGGAGGAGGAAGAGGAAGAGGGGGAGGCAGAGGAGCGACAGCAATGAGAGAGAAGAGCCTGGGGGACATCAGAGGGAAGGAAGAAAGAAGAGGAGGAAGACTATGTGAGGAGTCCAAGGGCAAAGAGAAAGAGAAGCCTGGATATCAGAGGCCCAGAGAAGCAAATGGACTGAAAAGCCGAGGGGTTGATGGGAAAGGAAAAGTAGGCACTAAAGGGGATAACAGAGCAGGGGGAGTCAAGCTTAACAACGCACTTTCTACCCAGGAAGTTTATCTGACAGCCATGGTGGTCCCACGCACACCTGTAGCACCGAGAAACCAGGACAAGACCCAAGACCAAGGTAACAAACCCCCCCCTTCAGCGTGCAGGGGGGTGTCCTTCAATTAAAGCATCTGCTCTGCTGAAGTGTCCTTGAGCAAGACAAATTAATACCGTAGCTGCACCTGACCTCTAACACCCTTTTTATGAACTGTCCATACCAACCTAATAAGGCATTTTCCAACATGATGTACTGTAGACGATTCAATTAGTTTGACTCATTACAGTAGAATCGATCAATAATTAACTGGTTGAGTATGTGAAGTGTGATTGGAGGGCAAACCTCAGTGTGAGTGATAAACTGTGTGGTAACCAAGCTCACCAAAATCAGTAGTTATGTTGGAGGGATGAAAAGGCAGATCAACAATAGAAGGGCTTCCACTCCACGCCTTTATATTAAATCTAATAAAATCCTCTAGAGTGCTACTGCTCCAAGAGCAAATGTGTAATCATTGAAATCAACTTAGTTTCCTGCTATTGGGAAAGTGAACACTTTAGTTCTAAAGCTGCATTAATATGGCATTAAAATATTACGTTATATCGAGTTGTTTTCAGGGAACATATTTTGAAATTTACAATTGCTTATTAATATACAGCCACCAGGCAATAATCAATAACATTCACAATGTAAAAAAAAAATAAAAATAATAATAAATAAATAAACAAAAGTTGAGAAAATGAGTAATTTCAAGTAATCAAACTTCCATAACATTTTGAATCAGGCAGGTTTATGTGTTTATGACACCTTTCACATTACATACAGTCATTTGATTTGATTTTCAATTTGCAGCTTTATATAATTGATGCTCATATATAAACAGATTGGCAGATGTTAAAACATCATTTTCCACAAGTTAAAGTGTGATTACGACCACGTTATGACTCATGGCCACTGAACACTTCTACCAGTTTGCTTAATGGCAAAATAAAGTAACGGAGTAGCCTTCTGAGCTCACTAGTTGCTCTTATTTTTATAATATATAATCCCATATTTCTGCTATCAAATGATTTAATTCCCCCAGAGATTTTACAGTTTCCAGTTTACTGTTCAGAAATTTAACTTGTATTAAACTCTGCCTACCAACTGTCTCTATTTTGTGTTCCTAGGCCAAAACCATGACAGAACCCAGGAAAATCCTCCTGTCCTTTCCCGGTCCAGCAGTGAGGGGGGGTCAAACAGAATGTCCCTCAGCTCAGACACAGAGGGCCCCCCACCAGGGCCCCTGCACCCTTCTCTGTCCCTCCGAACCAACCCTATAATCAGCGAAGAAGAAGGGGAGGGAAGTCCAACTCCTTGCGTGAATGTCCAGAATGGTCCAACCCACTGCCGTGAAGGTAATGAAAAGACAGAAATGGATTGCACCAAGTCAGAGGTACACCCAGGGGGAGGAAAATGTGACAATAACACTGAGGTGGATAGCGCCAACTCTGTCACTCAGGGAGATCCTGCAGCTGCTCGGACTGTACCAAAGAGCGAAGCTTCAGCAGGGTTAAGTTATGACTCTGTTAAATACACTCTGGTGGTTGATGAACACGCTCAGTTGGAGCTGGTCAGCCTCAAGGACTGCTTGCACAGCTACAATGAGCACAATGATGACAGCGATACAGAGACGGTCTATCAGTCAGCCAATGAGGAGGAAGACCCAGAGTATGAGGAGGAGAGGAAGAGGAGAGAGGAAGCAAGGAAGCAAGGTAATGAGAAAGAGTCATTTTGTTGCTGGGCACACGTATCATGAGTTGATACAACGGTCGCTGAAGGATTTGTTGTGTGGGTTAAATCTACTAACTCTGTCCCCAGGCACTTTTCTGGAATACGTTTATTACATGAAAGGGTTTATTCCTTTGGGATCATTAATAAGGTCAGCAAATGGTCTTACCATTTCATGGTAATCTGCCTAATTACAAGACAGGTTATAAGACATATTGTTTACTGCCAGTGGGTGGAGCTAGAGGAAAGGTCAAGAGGTCACTAAAATCATTGGTATGTGGCATTGGATGTCCATGGATTTAATGGCTACTAGTCGCTGAGTTAGCACATATAAGATATTTGCCTTGGTGTTGTGGGAAGAGGGGGAGGGAGCTCCAACTTCAACTAACAGTTAAGCAAGTTAACAATAAAAAAAGTAACATAGATTCTAAGTGAGGAAAGCTGCTGCAGGATTACATTTTAAATTGAAGAGAATAAAATGAAATGTACAAAATATTGGCCAGGAATGTGCAAATGTTCATACAGTAGTGTAGTGTTAAGGTTAATATAACTCGCCATGTGCAAATATAAGACTGTGGGATTTTACATTTAATTTTACAGGGTCAGTGTAGGTTCCTGAAGAGTACTTGTGCTGGGAGATATAGTGGATGTAGCCATGTTGACTGTTGTCATGTTTGCTCTATAAGTGAACTGCGGGCGGTCCAGAAATGGGTCTGTGATGGATTTGAGGTGGGACAACACAAGGTGCTCCAAGGAGGTCAGGGCTTGTGTAGTCCTTCTTCTTTTGGGGACGGGGAAGATGGTGGAGGATTTGAAGCAGGCTGGCATGTGGCATGTCTCCAGTGAGGTGTTGAAGATGTCTCTGAACACTGGAGACAGCTGGTCAGCACGTTCCTTCAGGGTGGAGGGAGAGTCAGAGTCTGGAACAGCTGCTTTGTGTATCTTAAACAGCCTGTTAATAGGATGGAGAATCGTTGTGTTTGCGGAGGAGAGGGATTCAGAAGTGGCCAGTTGAGCAGCAGCCGGGCCTTGAGGTTGGACCTCAGCTATAAATTGCAAGACTCCAGCACTATTAGAATGAGGCAGACACAAACTGGAAATCAAACTGTGAGTAATCCTTTATCCTAATCCTATGTCATCTCTCATTTGTAGAAAAAATTGAATTTTGAGTCCGGCCTTGAGGATATTTAAGTAAACCTAACAAGGGTTTTGTGATTTATAAGTAGAGTTGAGTGCCATCTGCATAGCAACAGAAATAGCTATCATGCCTCTGTATCATGCTATTAAGCTAGAACACAAAAAGAGAAAAGAGGGCCCAGTACTAAGCCGTGTGGAACACCACTGAACAGACAACATCACCACGTCTGTACTTAAAGTGAGGTATGACCTCAGAAGAGTACATTCACTCAATCTTAATCCAAACTCATACCACTAGTTCTCATTGTTCCTAGTTTCCTGCTGCCAAAATTTTCACCTTTTCTTTGTTTTCTGCCCCAAGATAGGAGAAAAGAGGAGGAAAAACGAAGAAAAGAAGAGGAGGAGAAGAAGAAGAGGAGGGAGGAGGATGTGAAGAGGAGGAGGGAAGAGGAGATGAAGAGGAGGAGGGAAGTGGTGGCAAGGGTCTGCAAGCAGTCCAAGGTAACCACGTCAACCACGACTTCCGAGGAAGAGGAGTCTAATGGAGGAAGAGTCGGAGGTCCCAGAAGCAGGAAGTTCCTCAACCTGTTTGCCAATGATAGCAGCCATTACAGTGCAACTGGTTAGTTTATTTTTGTTTGAATCAAAATAAATAATCTCTCTTAATACAGTAGCAATGTCACATTTTTTGAGATTGTAGCAAAGATGAGAAATTGTTTAAATATATGTTTTGAAAGACTGTGCTGTCCTGTGCTCATATCAACTGGTTTAGCAGCAGATGCAAACATTTTTCTCTTCATTTGAACAAGGGTATACAATCTCTTTGTTAACTATGACTAGACATTTTAAAGCTTAGGTAGTTGTTAAATTAAACTACCAGAACCAACTGAACTAAGAAGGAAGAAGAAAAGGTGGTTGTGGCGCCACCATTCTTGTCATACATGATAGTTTTGTGTCATCAGTCAGTAATACATGTTCCCAAGTTTTAGGAACTTGATTCTGTGGTTTCTTATTCAGCTGTTAACTGTGTCTACTATATTGATCCTTATGATTCAGGTGCTGGGCCATTTGGTGTGTTCTCCTGTGTTTTGGATGGTGTGGAGAGACAGCAGAGCCATAGAGCTGTTTACAGGTTAACACATATTAAACATATGAAAACAATATGAATTGTTGACATGTGTAAATGAACAGATTAGACTGTACATTTTCATGTCTTTTTTTTTTTAGGTTTGTTCCCCGTCATGCTGATGAGCTGTTCCTTGAGACAGACGACCCGCTTTTAATTCTGAACCAGTCTGAGGATCTGTGGTATCAGGGTTACAACATGAGGACCGGATCTACCGGCATCTTCCCTGCCTTCTACGCTGTCAGGGTGGACAAAGATAATAACAAAGGTACACTGCAAAGAAGTGGAGTATAAAAAGTGAATATAATCCATAACATCATTTGATAGTGTCATATGTTTCTTAGTTTTCCTTCCTTTCTCAGTTCAAAGAGATGGTTGCATGGATCAGTTCATGGGACGATTCCTGGGTTCAGTTCAGGTCCCCATCCACAAAGGCAACGATGTGCTGTGTGCTGCGATGCAAAAGGTACACAACTACAGACACTGTACAATAGAACACAGTGAAAGCTGATTACGAGTGATAACAACGTAACTAAATAATAGCTAGTACCCTTTAAGAGACTTACATTCAGTGTGTTATATAAGTGGAGAGCTGTACTTGTTGCAGCTGTAATCACTGTATTTCTCCTAAATCCTTAACCAGGGTCCAAATCCTTATTAAGAACATTACAGCACAGAGCTGGCTACTTTAGCTTCAGGCTTAGTTTGGAAAGAGATGCTTTGTCTCCTTTCAACACGTTTCACATTTTGCTTTTTAGCAAACCTCGCTCTCTCTGTGAGAGAGGATTTAACTTTATTGATCCACAACATAAACACAGAGTAGAATATACAGTACAGTGGCTTGCAAATGTATTTGTACGTCTTGAACTTTTCCACATTTTTGTTACATAAATACTTCTGCACACTGCACTTTTCAGTTTTTTATTTGTAAAAAAACCAAATCATGTATAATTTTTTTTCTACTTCACAATTGTATGCCACTTTGTGTTGGTCTTTCACATAAAAATCTATGTTTGTGGTCATAACGTGACAAAATGTGGAAAAGTTCAAGACGTACAAATACTTTTGCACGCCACTGTACACAAAATAAGGCTCATATATTATTGGATTAAATTCTAGCTGTTCTCGCAGAATGCTGACTAGGCGCGGATAATGAACCTGTTACGTACCAGCAGACATACTGTTTGGTTTTTTATTGAGTAATAAAATTAGCGCTATAAAATGATTATAATGAATGAAAACATATCATATCAGTTAACCTGGAGTTGGAGAAGTGATAAATAAATCAATATCAGGAACACTGTTTTTGCAGATATATATTATATTATATTAAGATATATTAATATATGCAGATATATTAATATCTTAATATAATTTATATTAAGATATTAACAACTAACTCTCCTGCTAAAGACAAACATGAACACACATCTTGCCCTGCAGCGTAGCTTGTTGAACAAGCCCCTGAACAAACATGCACTGGGGAAAGTGCCTCACATTAGTTGCATAGCTGCAGCGCAACATGTAAACATACCTGCCTGCCAGCTGCTGTCAATCACACGCAGACACCTACACATCCAGCTGAAACAAAAAGGAGCATTTCTGATATTCCCTCTGATATTAAAAATACAAAACTATTATTAATATATTTCTTAAAAAAAACAACAAATGTTAACATTATTTTTGACTGCAAAGAGGGGTGATCAAATGTAATTGGGCTTTAATATGAAAAGACGGCCGTGATGCTGTTCGTCAAGCTCCTCGGGCGTGTTCATTGATTGACTGATCATTTACAGGTAGCGTGTAACCGGCGGTTAGCAGGACAGCCTCCCTCAGCCTGTGTGCTGGAGGTCAGTGTGAGGGGTGTGAAGATCAGCGTCCAGGACCAGTGTCATTCTGCTCACAGGGTACGTGCAGACCTACATACCTCCTTTCTTTCAGTGCCACGCCTTTTAAAAGCCAGCAGCTGCTAATCATGTCAGGTGTACAGCACTCTCTAGTGAGATTCAGCAGTAACTACAAGCTACTCTAAAAACGTGATGGTGCCAGGATTGTTTCAGGATCAGCCGTATTTATCTGCTTTATACACAACTAGACACACTCGACATGGCGTCTACATCTCTCTCTCTCTCTCTCTCTCTCTCTCTCTGTCTCTCTCTCAGGGAGACCAGTGTTTCCATTTCTTCCAGTTGAAGAACATCTCGTTCTGTGGCTGTCACCCAAAACACAGCAAGTGAGTTGAACTGCTTAAGAGTCAAATTCATTTCCCACACGCATGAGAAAATGTATGAAATTGTACCTTTTTCTCACAGTGTCTTCGGAGCCAATAAATTACGACCATCATGACGTAAAGCTCACAAATTAAAAGTGCGGTGCTTTCTGTTCCTTTGTAATAAAAACTGCACTGTGATTTGCTTGTGTAATTATTGTTGCACTGCAGGTATTTTGGTTTCATCACTAAACACCCTGACCAGGAGCGCTTTGCCTGTCACGTGATGGTGGCAGAGACAACATTACATCCTCTGGCTGAATCTGTAGGGTAAGACCTATTCTACTCATGTATGGGTGTGTCATTTCCTAATCATTTCCATTTCTAAGAATCTTTCCTGGAAAGAAATGCGTGATTTGGTACTAAATAAGGAGAAAAAATGAATTTTGCCAGCAAGACTCAATTTAAACCAATAAAAATGAAATATTAACTCTATATTCATCTATTATTGGAATTGTTATTCTCTCTGTTTTTAATTATACTGTATGCCACAGTTGGTACCAAATTACATAGTGTTACAGCTAATTAAAGGCTCAGTTCACCTAAATTACACACAAACTTTTTTCACTTCTAGCCATGCACAGTTTTCATAGGGACTGTTTCTACACTAGAAAGCAATTCCACTGAAAACTGCTCACAATTAAATCTGTATTTAAAAAAAAAAAAATTTTTTTTTTTTTTTGCAAACAGTGTTTCTGTTAAGAGATGTTGCTGCTTCTATCCACGTCCACTATGTATTGAGATAAACCAAAACTTTTTCTTTTATTATTGTCTTACGTCACCATTTATTAACTTAAAATAAATAAATAAAGGAAAACATAAGGAACAATTGGCAGAAATAGGAGCCCCATTAGCAGAGAATGGATTTCTATAACGCGTAATAGAAACCTGGCCAGTGTTTGATAGTGTGTAACTCCCTCCCAAAGCACGAAGACGCAAGTGGTTTTCTTTAACGGGTTTATTCTTCGGCAAAACCGTCTTCAAACCGTGAAAACTAAAAACATACACATAATACATAGTATTAAAATATCGTCAGCCATAAAACTAACATGTAACTGAAATAACGAACTAAATGAATAAACAAATGCTTTACCTCGTTGGCTGCGTGCACAGTGAGAAAGTTAAGCTTAATATCTTCAGCATCTTTTACGTGGCCGAAACTACGCCAGGCTAGAGTCCATCTAATGTACGGCTCACCTGTGCCGGTTATTACGTCACATGCACACAGAGGTCGCATATTTCAAAATAAAAAGTTCCCATTTAGACACCCGTATAAGTATACAATATATCCAAATAAAATCAACATTAATGTTCCCCAATAACACTTTCACACAAAACATTAATGTAAACGCTTGCAACCGTTACATAGTGTGAACAAAGTTGACATTTTGCGGCAGTAGAGGAAAGTTCATGGACTATCCGAACTGGAAAGAGTAAATGTCATAGAAATCTGTCCATTAGATTTGATATCTGGCATATAATAGGAAGATTGTACCTAGGGGTGGTGTTAAAGCAAAGACCAGAGGATTCATCCTCTGAGAACCATCAATATTCATATTCACTAGTCACGAAATCCTCCAGAGAGCTATTGATGATAGAAGATGATACATTTGTTATTTTGTCATCTGTTTCGTCACATGCTTTGCTTAATCATTATCCTTTGTATTCCCTTCTCTCGTGTCCCACAGGAGAGCCTTCCAGCAGTATTACAAAGAACATATTAGCTACTCCTGTCCCACTGAAGACATCTTCATCGAATAACACCTCTCCTCCATCCACACTATGTACTAAATACTCACTATGTGCATGTAAGCCTGGTCTTACACCACAAACTGTACCACTGCTATTATCTTCGTCAGATTACTTGCATGGTGGATTTTTTTGTTTTTGTTTCTTAGCTGCATCCAGAGATACAGCAAGCTTTTCCCTTCGGCCATGTCACGTATTAATACCTCTATGGATGGATGAGATCAACATGATCTCCATGCAGTAGTAACAGTCGTAACACAAACCTGCCCAAACTCAAACACAAATATCTGATGTTGATGTATTTCATGGGTTAAAACGATGTAAAACAGGATTTAAAGCCCCATATCCATCTGGTATGTTGAAGCCTTCAGGACTATGGAGTCAATTTAATGACAGAAGGTGTATCATCAGTTTGTGAACCAGAGACGAGCGCTGGAATAAATTTAGTGAAGTGATTAACCACTATCGAAAAACAAAACTAGTGTCTTCGGCCATGCTAACGAGTTCTGTGAAGCTGTCAGCAGTGCTTTGAGCTAATGCTAACATCAGTATGCTAACATCAGTATGCTAACATCAGTATGCTAACATCAGTATGCTAACGTGCACGTTGACAATGTTTACCAGGTAATATTTACTGTGTTCACCATCTTGGTTTAGCATGTCATCAAATAACACTTTCATAATTAGCAGTAAACCAAAAAATTAAAAATACAGCTAATACTGATGTTATTAGTTATTAGCATATATTTGGGCTAATGGAAAATTCAAACTGATGATAGCACTTGATGAAAAATCAGAGATTCCCCAAAGTTATTACCTGTAGGTAGCATGAATGTCGTGGCAATCGCTGCAATATGTTTCGAGATGTTTCAGTTTTGAACCAAAGTGATGGATGGACTCCATCCTCGGATCCACCGGGACCAGCGTGGCTACTAAAAATGCATATGCTTGAAGGATTTCCTCATTTCTTTTCCTTTCACATCATTGTAAATGAAATATTCTTGGGGTTTTTGGTCAGAGAAGATAAATCATTTGAAGACATTCAACTTGTGCTCTCTTACGATGAGCCTTTGTCATTATAAAAGCTAACACATTAAGCTTTTGCATTCATATAGTTGGATGAAAAGGATTTGTAACTCTCGTCACAGCTAGCATAGCTCAATTTTATAGACTTTTAACGACTGGCCGTGTACATTTTAAGCGTTCAAAGCACCGTCTGAAAATCTAAGCGTCTGTAGCTCCAGCATTTCATTTGTACAGATGAAAAGCATTGGCCTGGAATCGAATGCAGGTCGACTGCTCGGTAGCCAGCGACTTTAGAATCAGAGCACAAAGCGAAGCTGCGAGTTCGTCAAAGAAAGTGAACCTCCTGTCCTTAAATCCTGATTGACTCTAACGGTACAAAATGGCTTCTTATTGTCAACGATTTACCCCTACAGTTTAAAAGCCAGAACCTGGAAGGGATATATTATAAACAAATTATATAAAAAAAATATAATTCTGTATCTTATAACCCCGAGACTTGACAATCTACTGCTGAACACCTTTGGAGTTGCTACTAAGGTGCCTCGTTTCTCTTTTTGCTGCTTGATGTTCTCTTTCTTCCAACACTACGGACCTGCTGTTCGGGGTTTCTGTGGTTGAGCAGTGACCCGTTTTTCTTTTTTTCACTCGGTGTGATAACAAGGCCCAAATGATGATGCTGTGCAATTTAGTGTGTGTGCAACAAAGCAGTGTGGTGTGATGGTGGATCACCGTGCAGTCCAAGTCTGTCCACATCACTCTCGGCTCAGACTTTTGCGTTTGCGTTGCCTGCTCAAATCTGGAACCAAATTTGGGGGTCAGGTCATGGGGATCTCTCACAGTTTAATGTGGAAATATTTACTTCTCACATGATGATAATGAAGTAGTTTAAGAAGAAAGGCAGACTGCTGTCTAAATATGAAGACTTCCATTCAGTTTCTCCCTGTTTTTGTGGTCATTAGATTGGATCCAACTCTGCAGTCGCCCTCACCTCTACCAAAACCTTTTTAGCCTCTTAGCCCATTGCTTTAATCAACCTGCTGGTTCTGCTGCCCTCAAGTGGCCATATATATATATATATATATATATATATATATATATATATATATATATATATATATATATCCAGGATTTGCATAAAAACAAGGATTATATGATATATTGATATAATCAGATTTGAGCAGGTAAAGTCAATGGAAATGAAGCTTTGAATGTTTTGTGTTCTAAAAACAGTGCCTATTTTTTTTCTGGTGTAGTGATGTGTTAACTGTTGACTTCAGATGTCTCCAATCACAGCATCTACAACAGCCCATCTCATTCAGATGAATATTCTTGTAGCTGGATATAATGGCTGCCGTGGAACGTTGATAATGTCATTGAGACTCAGAAAGCTGGGTTTATCTTGTCAGGTATATTATCCTTTTATTCAAAGTGGTCTAATGCAGTGTGATTGATTACATATTCACTGTAGAACTTATCAATATTACACCTGTTGTATGAAAAAACCTTAGCCGATTTGAATCAATGAATTCGATTTCACGTGAACGGTGTGAATAGAATTCATTATTGGGATTATAATTAGCATTAGAGGTAATAGCATTATTAAGAGTGGTAGCTGAGTTTTTTTGTGGAGATTATTTTTTTTTTGTCCCATGATCTCGCTGCTTTTGTAGCCTAGGGAGGATAAAAATGATAGATTTTTGGCATGAAAAAGGTTAAAGGTTAAAGGTACTGAATATCTATGCAAAGCATGCAGCTTCTGCCTGAAAATAATGGTACTGGTCTCTAAAAGCTGTATCAGCCTTTATAGAGGTTAAAGCCATTTTTTTCTCACTAGAAACCCTATTCCCTGTAACTTTCAGACAGCCACTGTCTTCCATTCATTTCAGATGTCAAATTAAAATTTAAATATAAGCAGAGAAGAAGTGTATTTGATCTAAAGTGAATGGAAATCAATGGTAATCTGGAAGGAAGGAAAAACATATTTACAGGTTAAAAAACACAAACATACAATGGAACACTTTTGAAAATAGTTAAGAGAATAAACATGCACACTCCAGTTTATTTTACATACGGTAATAATTTCACTGGCAAGCAAATCTGAGCTTTCTGAGACCTCATGTAGTGTCCTGCACCACGTTCATTTCCATGCCAGCCATCAAAGATGTTCCCATCCACCAGAAAGTGTCCTTTCTATCTATTCCACTTCTGTGATTCTAACACCATGGGGATCTACTGTACATAACTCATCAATATAGATATATCCTGTATAGATACTGTATGTATGTATGTATGTTTGTATAGGAGTTATTATTGTATGCTGTCAGTTTGACCAAAACCTGGGTGTAACACCGCATGACATCGATGTTGTAAAATGAAGACAAGACGCACAGACTGGCAAAGATGACGATGATGATGATGATGGTTATTCTTGTCAATAAATCACATTTACAACTGCATATGGACTAAGTTCTTTAACATGAACTAAAGCTAATCTATAAATTAGACATGATTCCCATTTTTTCCTGTCATGTATGAATCTGTGGGGAGACTAACATCGTGACACCAGCACCTCATCTGCACAACTACTACAGCAGCTTTACTGAGGAAACGGATGCAGTCGCTTGTGAGAAAATAAAATATATATTTGAATTTCTGTCCACAAAAATGAGACGTATGAGTGAAAACAGGAGGTAACATATATTGAAACAAAATGATACATTAAATGTAAAATACTGCAGGAATTATTAGGTTATTTTTATCAGATGGGTGTTTCATAAAGCAAGAAGACTAGTTAAAGCAGTCACATTTCTGTAAGGTTTTATTTTCAGAAATTTTGTTTTAATAAATAAAGTTACCATGGACACGAGCGAGGTTCTTGTCAAATTTATCACATTTAGAAATGGGATTAATTTATTGTGTAATTAAAATCTGGGCTCATATTAAACTGACACTGAAAAGTAAAGCTTAACTATGGCAATAAAATTAAAGAAACCCACCTAGAAACTGATTAAAAATACAAGCTGGGCAAAGGGACAATCTTGAGTTATTTTAACAGTTCGTGACAACACTCAGATTAGCTTGATGATGTCATCGGGGTAATCTGGACAAGAGCTTCAAGAGTCATATTATCAGGCATCATCATCAGTTACATATTTATTATTCACAGTGTTAGTATCACATTCACATCATTCTGTAATAAATAGATTAGTGCTATACAGTTCATGACTGAGCTGGAGTCAGGTTGGTCTAACATAAAGTGCTGCTTTTAAGAACAAATAAGGGCTCCAGGATTATGGCAAAAATTATAATCACAATTATTTTGATCAATATTGTGATTATTTAACACAATTACTTGTTGGCTTTTTATTTTACTTAATTAAAAAAAAACGTAAAATAAGATCATTCAGCTGGGAAACAAATAAATAAATGTTGTAAGAAGGGTTGAGTTAAGATTTAGGATATTATTTATATATTCTTGTATTATTTCACTACTTATTTTCACTACTACATACTTTTACCCACAACCCAAAAATAGTTTTAATGCAGTAACTATCAAGTTATTTGTTCCTGTAAAAGGAGTGTTATCACTGATATTCCACTTGGTCTTTTATTTAATACTAGCTAAAGAAATAAGAGTGAATTCAAGATGGAAGGTGATGTGTCAGTTCTCAGAGGAGTCCGTCTCCTCGGTGGAGCCGTCGCTCTCCACCTCAATCTTCCTCCTGTGGTGGATGTTCCTCCTGGGGGAGGCCTTCCTCTGCACATCCTTCAGCCCTCCCACCGCGCTGCCGCTGCTGTTGCTGCTGGGACTGACTGAGATCTGAGCAATACTGGAGAGAACAGGACAGCATAAGAAAAAAGAAAGCAAGGAAGACAGGAAGTAAAGAGCCGGTAAAGGACAGCAGAGAGAAATGAGAGAGCAGAAAGAGGAAAGAAAAGGAAACATGTTTAAAAAAAATGGACTGGCTTGTTATGATACAGTCACCTTGTCCAATACATAGTATATAGTATGCATCTGTTAATTCAGTGGTGTATGTGTGTGTATGTGTGTGTGTGTGTGTGTGTGTGTGTGTGTGTGTGTGTGTGTGTGTGTATTCTCACAGTTTGTCCAGTTCTTGGTCCATCTCCGGGTCAATAAGCAACTCTGCCTTGCTGGGTAATGCTCCTGCAGAGAACGAGGGCACAAAGAAAACGCTGTATTCATCCATATTACCTACATTTACATTTCAATGTAATCATCATGTGTAATGTGGCAGGGTTACTGGTAGTGATAGTATATGTGGCTAATGTGTAATACTTACCAATGGTTTGGTTGATGGTCTCATGTTTAGCCAAGCTCATTAGTAAACTGTAGTATGAGACTTTGTCGGTCTGTTCCAATACTTCTTTCATACAGGACCTGGTAGGATGACTGTGTACACAAACACACACACAGAAACATCAGCTATATCACAGAAAATAACAACAAATTGTTACGATTAAGTGCTCAACAACGATACACATAGATGAGATACTGCACAGAAACAGAGGCAGGGGAGTGAACTGACATCAGAGGCTACATTAAACTTGTAAACATTACATATACTAATATTGTAGATGGGTCCTGGTGTTTGTACCTGTGTTTGAACCGGTCACAGAGGGCGTCTATACACTGAGCCAGAGTGGATGGCTCCACCCCGTCCTGCTGATGATCCTCCTTGTCGTTCTCCTCGGCAGCCACAGAGGGGAGCTGCTCGATGGAGGTGGACGTGGGGACGATGACGGTGTTGGGACTCTTCCCTGCTAACAGATCCTGGTAGATCACCAGCACACTGTCCAGGAACTCTAGAAACAGGATGATGGCCAGTCAGGAGACAGGGGGTTAAAATAACTGTACGGTCATTTACTTACTGTTTTTAACTCTTTTTAATATGTTGGTAAGAATATAAATTCTATCAACACATTGAGTACCTTGGTAGTAGAACTGCAGCTGGAAGGCGTAGAGGAAGTCAGAGAAAGACATCAGACAGTCTATGGCGTCGTCCATCAGAACAATTCTACAGAAAAAGAAGGAAAGCAGTTAACACAGCAGCAGGTAGCTGGTAATTTAAGGAGTTCATTTCCCCTTCAGGACTTCTAAACATGACCAGTGACAGAATCCTTTGGCACAGCATGGAGCCATCGTTTCTCTAAAAAACACCTTGCTGAAGAGCTACTGTGCTGCCATTGAAGTTCAATTAGTTTCAACTATGACCTTGTTTATCACTACTTACAAAAACATCAGTGTAACACACAAGTGGAACAGAAGGGGAGCTGCTGAGTGCAGGTAAGTGATCAAATTTAAAACTTCAACTTTGATATGCATACACATCACATATTCTCATTTTGTCGGATTTCAATGGTCTCTTTTTTTTTATTTGTGTAACGTGTAAAACCATCTCTGTGTTTCTCCACACTACTGTAAAATCAAGTCTGCTTTATCAAACTTAAAACTATGTGTTTGTCAAGTAATATGCTTTAAACTCCTTTAGTTAGTGTAGCACTGTAGTTGTGCAGTTTTACAAACACAAAGGTGTGATCCTGGTCAAAAGGGTTATTTGAGGTATACTGAGAAAAAGGGGTGTCTTCTGGTGTGTGTGTGTGTGTGTGTGTGTGTGTGCGTGTGTGGTGGTTCAGTGTACTGACCTGGCTGCACTCTGCACTATCTCCACTGGAAAGTCTGGACAGAGTAGCTGCAGCAGAGACCTGTACTCCAACACGGACAGTAAGTCTGGAAAACAACAGCACATATACAATTTACAATACAATTTTAAATTACACATTAGTTAGAAACAAGAAACTTATCACATAAGTCCAGGTGGTAAAGGTGTTCCAAGCAGATGTATAATAATATGTGTAGGTGCACATGTGTAGGTTGCTATGGCAGCACAAAGTGTAAAAGTACCAAATGAATCAGCCATTAACTATATGTTTGACTCAGCACTTCTAAACCAAAACTACTGAAATTAACGCTGCACATAAACTTCTCCTGTCGTGGTCACTTGGAATAAGCTCAGTGAAACTACTGTAACCCATAGTAACAACCTATCAAATCAAAACTTTTATCGAAGCTGATACAATCGATGGATAAAATTAAATCCAAGCTGACATTTAACTACATGGGTTGCAACCAAAAAAAATATTTAAAAAAATCAGGCTCTCACTCACCTCCACTCTTGCCGATCTGTCTGAAGCATCTCCAGAAGACTCTGATGAAGGAGGCTCTGTTATGAGAAGTGGCCCTGATGTAGTTATACTCTCTGAAGAGGACGTGGTTACTGTTCTTAACACTGCTGAAACTACAAACACACAAACTAATTTTAAAAAAGAACAAAGCTCAAAGCTTTTAAAAAATCTAAATACAATCTTAAATAATCTGACAATTATTTCCCTGATCATATCAACTGATCATTTGGTCCGTTAAATGTTAGAAGATAGTGAGAAATGACCATTGTGATTCATCTAGTGACGTCTTCAAATGTCTTGCTTTTCCTGACCAACAGTCCAAAACAACAATGCATAACAAAGACAAGCATGAAATCTTTAAAACAAATAAATGTTTTCATTATTGCTTTAGAAATGACTGAAACTATCGATTATCAAAATAGTTGCTGATTAATTTTCTACTGACCAAATAATTGACTGTTGAATATGACAGTATATAGTACAGTATAGGAAGTATTAATTAAGTGTCTTGGATTGATTTACAATACTCTGGAAATGTGTGACATGTTGTTTCATTCTTTTCTTCAGTCGTCTATGTGGAGACGTGTCATTTTTCCCAGACCTCCTATCTGAACCATGACTGTGTATCCAGTGTAACCTACTATTCAGCAAAGTAGCGGGTCACCCCAAACTGGCTGTATTCTTCTTTATGTTCCAGCAGCTGCGTCACTGCATCGCTCAGGTAGAACAACACGTTACTGTCCGCTGCAAAGACAAATATGAAGCTAAATATATATAAGCTAGAAATGAACGTTAACCCCATAACACACTAAACTCTTTGCTCGGGAATAATAGCGTTATGGAATACCAATTATATTCATTTCTTTGAGTTATTCAGATTTGGACTCATTTGGACTGAGGCTGGTGACTTAAGGTAACGTTACTTTAGTTTAAAGGTTGGCTATCATGGGTTGCAAAAACAACAATACAATAGAGTAACTATCTAAACGGTTAAAAATGCAGAGCTAACACGGAGCCTACCGAGGTATTCGTCAGCGGTGATAGTGGAATTAAAACGGTTCATTCTGGTCGTCATTTCAGGAGATAGCGTTGACACTGACATTTTTAAGCTCGACGCGTAGGTAACTATACGCTAGCTATGTACACAATTCATTTCATTTCTGTAGTACCGGGACTTGGCTAGCTATCATAGCGGTGACTGGGTCCCCTCCTGTCCTGTGGGCTTCCATGGAAACAGCGCCACAGCGGATGTTGTGAGCAACACAGATTAAATGTCCCCGAACAACACAGCGCACAAAGGTTCCTTGGCTCTTTTCTACATATTAGTATTAGTATTACTAATAATAATTAAAAAAAACAACATGATGTTATCAATAGTGGAAAGTAACTAAGTACTTTAGTGCAGTTTTGAGGTACGTTTTTCCATTTGATGATACTTTATACTTTCCACTCCACTACATTTCAGAGGGACATATTCTACTTTCTACTCCACTACATTTATTTGACAGCTTTAGTTACTTTTCAGATGCAGATTTGACACAATGTACACAAACATAAACAAAAAAGTAACAACAAGTGTGTAGTCGGGTCACATTTCAGACGTCCATGAGTTGTTAACAGCTCCACCAAATAGTGATATTTTTTTATTTTTTTACCTCTAAACTTCTCACATGGTTTCATTTCAATAAATCTTTAAATGACCAAATATTTTACCAAAAATCAAAGATTAGAGGAAAAAGTCCAAAAACTGGAAACAGATTTGTGTATCAGAACATTGTTTTTTCTTCTTTCCCATTAATCATCCCACAAGATTTATCTGGTGACCCTTTGTAGGGACCCGACCCCTAGGTTGGGAACCAGTGGACTAAACTAGCTGACTGTATATAAAGTAGTTGAAACTAGCGCCACCTCCAGCAGCTACAACAGTAACATGCTGCAACAAGAAGCAATAACCTTAAATTGTAGGGTATAGTGTAGCAGCAATAGATTGAAAAGTTTAGGTTATTGATTACTTAATTGTTTGGCTATAGTGATGTTGTTCCTGGACAATTCAAATAACACAAAGTGTCTATTCTCCCTCTCTATAAACTTGCAAATTTGCTTGTGTCTTTTCGTGTTGGGGCAAAGTACAGTACCTCAGTTAACAGTTAACCCTCACATTTCCTGTTTTGTACAATAACATTGTTTAACACAGAGAACAACCACATAAATAAGATCCACTGACTGAATTATATTGTTGTATATTTACTCAACCTGCCTAGTGTGAGGAAATCTGCACATCACTACATATGTACTGTCCTACTTTTCAAATCTGTGCTGTGCATTAGAAGTGATTTTTTCTTTTCTAGGAGTGCTGATAGAGAATGTTGAATGTAAGCCTACAATGTCTAAAACTGCATTCCTGTGCTTGTTGAGTCGTGAGTGTCTGAATGTCTATCTTTGAAATTAGGTCAAAATGTCTGTATCCTGTGCTACTATATTCTAGTTAAGAATAGTCAGACTGATGTTACAGATTATCGTTGCCTTTTATGTTATATGTTTTCAGTGACTGTTGCTGTTTTTGTGTGAATATGTGAAAGTGTTCTTTTTTCCACCCCCCACCCCCCTCAAAAAAAAAAAGGCCTAAAAAGCTGTGAGAATACCAAAGGAGAATACCCTGGACCTACAATTTTAGTGCATAATGATTTGAGGCTTTGTTTAAGAGTGTATAAATACATTATGTACGAATAATATAAAAAGTGATAATAAATGAATAATATTAATGTATAATCATAAAAATTACTTGCAGCCAAATCAAATATTGTATCTGTAAACGAAATAAATTAAATGGACCAATAAGAAACATTTATCATAGATAGAGGGCGGGCAAAGTTTCAATGCAGCCAATCAAATCTCTTCTGGGGATATGCACTCTATGTAATTAGTCTGTGAATATTCTCATTCATCCAGGTCATAGTTATCTCAAGTAGATTAAATCGATCGCAACTGGACTTGGTTATTTGTCTTGAAGACGTTTCACCTCTCATCCAAGAGGCTTCATCAGTTCATGCTCGCTCGACTAGGCTGGGACTAGTCCAACTAGCTGGTGTAGAAACCCAGGTATTTAACCTCTGTGGAGGCAGTCACATAGCCAGTGATGTCATTGGCTCATTAACACTCCATGTGCCCAACGACAGTCGTTTAGTGACAGTCGTTGGGGGTGGTGAAAGTTAGTTTCGACTTCGTTAGTGTTCTATTGTGTTATAACGACAGTCGTTAGAGTCACATGGGGTCTTTTGTGAATGGCTGTTGTTCTTCGAGGCTAAACTCCTGAATCTCCTGGGAATAGATGAAAGGGTAGCATTGTAAATTGGAGATAGATGGTGTCTCAGACCTCCTCCTCTGTTTAGGGATGGTTTTTCTAATTTCACATAGATGGCTTCTTTTACTCCTCTTTCAAACCATCTATCCTCTCTGTCCAGGATGTGAACATTGTTGTCATCAAAAGAGTGAGCTTTCTCCTTGAGGTGTAAGTAGACTGCAGAGTCTAGGCCTGAGGAGTTGGACCTCCGGTGTTGGTACATGCGCTTGTGCAATGGTTGCTTAGTTTCCCCAATGTAGAGGTCTTTGCATTCCTCATTGCACTGAACTGCATACACCAGGTTGTTTTTCCGAGTGTGTGGTGTTCTGTCTTTGGGGTGAACCAGTCTCTGTCTGAGTGTGTTGCTGGGTTTGAAATACACAGGGATACGGTGTTTATTAAAGATCCTCCTGAGTTTCTCTGATACCCCAGATACATATGGAATGACAATGTTGTTTCTTTTGTCTTGCTTTTCTTTCTCAACCCCCTTGTTGGAGTTTTTTCTGGAGCCAGCTGCAGTTTTCACAAAGGCCCATTTGGGATAACCACAAGTTTTGAGGGCATCCCTCAGATGCTCATGTTCTTCCCCTTGTGCCTGTGAACTGGTGGGTACATTATCAGCCCTGTGTTGCAGGGTTCTGATAACACCCAGCTTGTGTTCCAGTGGGTGGTGTGAGTCGAAAAGGAGATATTGGTCTGTGTGTGTGGGTTTCCTGTATACCCCAATCTGGAGGCTCCTGTCTTTCTCCATATGGACGTCACAGTCTAAGAAGGGCAAACTGTTGTCCTTAACATCTTCTCTGGTGAACTTGATGTTTCTGTCCACTGAGTTGATGTGTTCAGTAAAAGCTTGCACTTCTTGGGTTTTGATCTTGACCCATGTGTCATCCACATATCTGAACCAGTGGCTCGGTGTTACTCCTTCAAAGGAGCTCAGGGCCCTGCGTTCCATTTCCTCCATGTACAGGTTGGCCACAATGGGGGATACTGGGGAACCCATGGCACAGCCATGTTTCTGTCTGTAAAATTTGCCATTGAACTGGAAATATGTGGTATTGAGACATAAATCCAGAAGTAGGCATATCTGTTCTGGTCCAAGTTTTGTCCTGTCCTGGAGAGAGTTGTCATGTGTAAGTTGTTTTCTCACTGTTTCCAAAGCCTCCGTGGTTGGTATGCAAGTGAACAGGGAAGTCACATCGTAGGAAACCATGGTCTCATCTGGCTCCATTCTTATGTTCCGGACTTTGTTCACAAAATCAATAGAGTTTTGGACGTGGTGAGGGGTGTTGCCTACCAAGGGTGCCAAGATGTTAGCCACATGTTTGGCAATGTTGTAGGTGACCGAGTTTATACTGCTGACAATGGGTCTGAGTGGGGCCCCTTCCTTATGGATCTTAGGAAGTCCATATATGCAGGGGATTGAGTCTTGTGGATATAACCGGTGGTATTGTATCCTATCAATGATCCCTTCTTTTTGTAGTTTTTGTAGACATTCTATTACCTTCTTTTTGTAATTACTGGTTGGGTCTCTTTTCAGAAGTTCATATGTGTCTGTGTCACTGAGCAGTGTAGTGATCTTGTCCTGGTAGTCCGTTTTATTGAGAATTACTGTGCATCGTCCCTTGTCTGCTGGAAGGATTGTGATGTTGGGGTCTTTGCTGAGAGTTGTTACTGCCTTCCTTTCCTCAAAAGTGAGGTTGGAAGGGGGAGCCTTGGCATTGGATAGAGCTGCTGACACTTTCAACCTAAGCTGTTCGGCTTCAGTTTCAGTTAATTTGTTTTTCCTTATAGCTGATTCTGTAGCTGTAATCAGATCAACTATAGGTAACTGTTTTGGTGTCACCGCAAAATTCAAGCCTTTAGCTAAGACCTCCTTCTCCAACCACGGAGGCTTTGGAAACAGTGAGAAAACAACTTACACATGACAACTCTCTCCAGGACAGAACAAAACTTGGACCAGAACAGATATGCCTACTTCTGGATTTATGTCTCAATACCACATATTTCCAGTTCAATGGCAAATTTTACAGACAGAAACATGGCTGTGCCATGGGTTCCCCAGTATCCCCCATTGTGGCCAACCTGTACATGGAGGAAATGGAACGCAGGGCCCTGAGCTCCTTTGAAGGAGTAACACCGAGCCACTGGTTCAGATATGTGGATGACACATGGGTCAAGATCAAAACCCAAGAAGTGCAAGCTTTTACTGAACACATCAACTCAGTGGACAGAAACATCAAGTTCACCAGAGAAGATGTTAAGGACAACAGTTTGCCCTTCTTAGACTGTGACGTCCATATGGAGAAAGACAGGAGCCTCCAGATTGGGGTATACAGGAAACCCACACACACAGACCAATATCTCCTTTTCGACTCACACCACCCACTGGAACACAAGCTGGGTGTTATCAGAACCCTGCAACACAGGGCTGATAATGTACCCACCAGTTCACAGGCACAAGGGGAAGAACATGAGCATCTGAGGGATGCCCTCAAAACTTGTGGTTATCCCAAATGGGCCTTTGTGAAAACTGCAGCTGGCTCCAGAAAAAACTCCAACAAGGGGGTTGAGAAAGAAAAGCAAGACAAAAGAAACAACATTGTCATTCCATATGTATCTGGGGTATCAGAGAAACTCAGGAGGATCTTTAATAAACACCGTATCCCTGTGTATTTCAAACCCAGCAACACACTCAGACAGAGACTGGTTCACCCCAAAGACAGAACACCACACACTCGGAAAAACAACCTGGTGTATGCAGTTCAGTGCAATGAGGAATGCAAAGACCTCTACATTGGGGAAACTAAGCAACCATTGCACAAGCGCATGTACCAACACCGGAGGTCCAACTCCTCAGGCCTAGACTCTGCAGTCTACTTACACCTCAAGGAGAAAGCTCACTCTTTTGATGACAACAATGTTCACATCCTGGACAGAGAGGATAGATGGTTTGAAAGAGGAGTAAAAGAAGCCATCTATGTGAAATTAGAAAAACCATCCCTAAACAGAGGAGGAGGTCTGAGACACCATCTATCTCCAATTTACAATGCTACCCTTTCATCTATTCCCAGGAGATTCAGGAGTTTAGCCTCGAAGAACAACAGCCATTCACAAAAGACCCCATGTGACTCTAACGACTGTCGTTATAACACAATAGAACACTAACGAAGTCGAAACTAACTTTCACCACCCCCAACGACTGTCACTAAACGACTGTCGTTGGGCACATGGAGTGTTAATGAGCCAATGACATCACTGGCTATGTGACTGCCTCCACAGAGGTTAAATACCTGGGTTTCTACACCAGCTAGTTGGACTAGTCCCAGCCTAGTCGAGCGAGCATGAACTGATGAAGCCTCTTGGATGAGAGGTGAAACGTCTTCAAGACAAATAACCAAGTCCAGTTGCGATCGATTTAATCTACTTGAGACACTCTATGTAATGGCTCAATCACCAACGGATGTCCACACCCTGGGGGAGGGCCTTAGTTTAAATTCAACCAATCAAAATTGAAATCTTGTGGCAAATATGGAAGCCCAGACTATCGCTCATAGGTTAAATATAAATGTCTGAGGGGTGAAGTTGAACAGTTTGTTGTGTGTGCCGGCGTTTCTTCGACTAGAGTTAATTTATCGTGCAGTAAGATTTGTATATAAGGTCTATGATTCAACACAACAGTGATGTAGTCAGGGTGGTGCCCTGTCTCCGCCCCTCCCTCTGTCTCTCCGCCCTTGGAGGAATTTCAAAAACCTGCGACAAGTTACACATCAGCAGACATGACTAAACCGGAA
This sequence comes from Pampus argenteus, assembly GCA_036937835.1. Taxonomy (NCBI): domain Eukaryota; kingdom Metazoa; phylum Chordata; class Actinopteri; order Scombriformes; family Stromateidae; genus Pampus; species Pampus argenteus. The sequence goes on from CM072869.1 coordinate 22,026,046, forward strand.
AAGGCGTTAATTGTATTTAGGATAAGAGCACTAAATGTCTAAATTGTACAGAAAAAAACATAAACACATTTAAATGCATTCTGTAATGTTTAATAACTTAAGATGTTAATTAATACACGACATTTGTTGATTGATTCGAAACATTGTGTTAACCGGGAGAGAGTTGTAGCTGTCGATTTTATTTTTAACCGGAAGTTTTGTTTTGTGTTCTGGGTGTTACTGGCAACGCTTGTATAAAGCTCGTCTAGGCTTCTCGGTAGTGATCCCATTATAACCTCCATCTCACTGGACAGCCAGCATCGCATTGTCTCGTAGAGACGTAAACAGGTATCCCAGCGTTATATATGTATTTCCATATTTTAGTTAAAACTCGTGTTTGACCCTGAGCTTGCATGTTAGGGTGCGTTGTTAGGCAGCTGTTGTTGTGAAGTGCGTTGTTAGGCCTGGTTGTGTTGGCGCGGATGGAAGCTTAGCTCGTAGCCGTTTATAAGCAGCTAGCGGCGGCTACAGTCCGCTACAAAATAAAAAGCTCTTGGGGTTTTTTCTGCTTGGCATACTTAACACATAATTTAACAGAGTATATATTGTCCTAATGTGACCTGAAAGTGTGTGCATCTTTTTGCTGAAGCGGCGTAAACCAGAATGAGCGGGTTAACGGGCTAACGTAGCAACTGTCACAGTTGTTGCTAAGTTAGCCAGTTAATGGCGATCATCTGACCAGTAACTAACTATAACCATAGCTACTTAAGATGCTTTACCACTCCCAGTGTGAGCAAACTGGTAATACCATGGGCTACAACCAGTAAACTGGTTAAATGATAGCATAGCATGTAGACGGATGTTAACGGTAACCTAATTGATGATGACGAGATGTGAGGGTGCTGTTCAGATTCAGATTGTATGTAGGTAACACAGCTGTCTGAAGAAATATTAAGTATTCAGTGTGTCACTTCAAGCCTTCATGTGTTCACTCTTGCATGCACATGAATTCTGGCTACTGCTGTCTTTCTCATGCATGTGAAACGTTGTTGACTGGACTACAGCTGTGTGATGTGTTTATATAAGTGTGGTGATATCTGGTCAGTTACTAATGTGACAGAGTGGAGTAAATATTGAATGCTTCTGCCTGTTTTTCCAACTTATCTACATGAAATATTTGACTTTGGTCAGCATCACTCAGCTTTAGTGTTTCAGGGTTTTTGTTTACTGCACACATCACAAATACCACATTACTTTGTTAAAGAGTATCACACAGATTGCTACTTCCAAAGCCTCCTTTCACCAGAACCCCCTCAGGTGGGTGTTATTTAGTAAGTGGGCCGTGGTGGTTGACAATAAGAAGCATTTGTTAAAGTGTGATGTTTTTAAATGAAGTACTGCTTGGTGGGTTTGATGCAGGCAGAATCTGTATCAAGAAATGTATCAAGTCATGTCAGCCTTTTTATGAATAATCAAGGTCACATTAAATTATCATTTTATAATCTAGTTTAGTATTCCCTTCATCCAGAGCTTTGGTTTGGTTTTTGTGTCACACATTTGTGCCATTTGTGATATTTCCAGGGTACCACTGCTGATCAGTATACCCCTAAACCATTTTTAAAGGCTACAATAGCTAAATTTGCTTGTGTGTGTCACAAACAAACAAAAAAAAAAGAGAGAGAGAGAGAAAAAAAATGGCTCCATGCTGACAGTATTTTCCAGAGATGTGGATGATATCTTTTAGCCTGTTTACCAGACTGGGCTGGATCAATATGAAATATGAAGCCATAGCTCTCCCCAAAGTGCATTAGACAATCACATGCTCATGCTTTCATGTGGAGGTTAATGAGTAAGATTGCAACGAAAGAAAATAACTTACCAGGGGTTGTCATCTCTTATTGACAAGTATCTTTGAAGCACTTTTACTTGACATTGAACAGACTGTTACAGCCACTGAACCTGAGCCCTCTGGGGCCATGATGTCATTCTGCCACCCATATGTTACGTTACACCGTTTCCCTTTCAGGATGGGAAATTAGCACCAGCCAAAATGCTGGTTAAAATATAAAAGCGGCTGGTAGATGTGCGACACAAAATAACGATGTACTACTGAGTCGCTGGTGAATTTGAACACTTATCTGTCAGCAGCTGGCAGATGTTCACATGTTAAAGTGTATTTCTTACCCTGCTTTCAGTGCTTAAGCAAAGGGTAAAATGGCAGGTTGATACTAAGAGTTTGCTTTGTCTTTGTCCTGACATTTCAGGAAAAAATGTGGATTTTTTTTGGGATAAATTATCCATTCTTATTGGCTATTTCTTATTTTCTTCTTTTTTTTATTGACTTATTTTTACAAAACACTTGCAGTAACAAGCGTCAATCTGTTGTCAACTTGAGAAAAACTTGAAAACTGCAATTATTTTGACTGATATTGCATAATTCTCCTTTTCAGTAAATGACCGTGTTATGATTTCTTTTCTTTTTCTTTTCTTTTCTTTTTTTAATTTTTTTGCAACATTCACCGATGGCAGTGGCCGATATTTGTTTCATTTTGTGTGATTAAAATATGTGCTCGTGTGATGGACTGTAAGGCTGAAAATAATTTTTTTGCAGTATTATAAATAATGATTTCTTTTGTTTCACTGGAGCAAAAAGGGGGAATGAATAACAATAACAAAACAAACTGTAGGTATCAGGCCAAATTGTTATTTTTAACATCTATTATGTTGTTGTTATCTGTCTAGAAGTTTGCAGTTGTTGGATCCCTTCAAAACCTAATTATGAGTGTAATTGGCTCCTGTGCAGCCAGTTACAGAAAACATATCTGATGAAATTAATTAGAATTGTAAAGCATAGATCTGCTGACAACAGAATGTCGTTTTGAGTTTCAGGCTTCACATTTTCCTCCAGTGCTAATCTGCAGAATGTGCTGCACTGAATGTTGTTTTGTGTTGTTGTTGTTTTCTAGTTGAGTACCTTTGGGGAAGCCCATCCCCCAAGTGGCCACCATGGGGGACGATAGCGAGTGGATGAAGCTTCCCGTCGACCAGAAATGTGAACACAAGGTGACCAACACACTCATTGACATTATCTACAGTTTACTTCAACTCACTCAGACTTTACTGGTCTCATAGAGTCAATGTGGAGGAGGCGTATAGATTTCCACCATCAGCTAATGTTCATTACTCATCAGCTGGTATTAACTGAAGCTCATCTCTACTGGTAATAAACGTATTATACAGTACAATGAAACCAAATTGATTTCATAGGTTCACTGTAACATGCACAGTTTCTTCTTGCAAAGCTTTCTTACATATATTGACTTCATATTCATTTTTATTTGGACCATTATCTCCAAAAGGCAGGAAACTAGACCATGCCACCTACTGTATGCTTACTTTAATAGGTGGTAGCGATGGTGCTAGCAAGCTAAAGATCCGTTCTGAGTTCATTCATAACTTCACTATTAGCATTACGAGCTGGATATTTTTTTTAAACTAAAAAAGTTGCTACGGATGAGAGGGGAATGGAAGTTGACTGCTGGGTGATATGTTAATGTTCGACTTGTCTAACAGTTGTTGCATAAATTGCTCGTATCATGTCTCTTACTGATGGATTTAGTAGCACTTAAGGCAGCGAGCGGCCGTAGTCGACTCCAGCAAAGTAAAACCTAAAGTCCACTTCATCCTGGCCGTTGTGTGTATGTGGAGCTCAGCCCCGCCCTTGTGCAAACAGACACAGAGAACACATGACGGCAATGAAAAAGCAAACATCCATTCTCTCCACACCAGCTCCCGTCTGCAGCTGAAGTAGACACAGTGTGTGTGGTTTGTGTTAATAGTGATCATTAAGTACAATATGAAACTTTAACAGCAGCGGTGCTGCCCTGCATATGAGTGACCATATGCTGATGGCTGAGGGCCACTACAGACCCTACAAAAGACATTTTGACACGAGGGTCCTGGTATTGTTGATGCTGGCTCACTGTCACAACGACATGACTTACTGGGACACCTGAATAGAACAGAGCCTTTGTTAATGTTAATGCTGTTGAAAAGGTCTATAAGGAAGTATTGTTAGTGTTGTTTTCACACGATTTATTGACCATAATTACAACTTTGTATCCTTTTTTTGCATTTATAACAAATGCTCACAATTTTAAAATCAACATCAGGATTAAATGAAATAAGTTTAACTAGATAGGGTGTCACATTAATTTTTTACAAATAATTTTCGAGTTGGAACCAGAGTAGGAATAACAAGTCTTGAATCAATTTCCTGCTTCGATTCTATTTAACATGACTGAATTTCCTTTTTATATCATACACAAAAGCTTTTTTTTTGGTCTGCACATGATCAAATCACAAATTAAACTCCCGTGTTAAGTGTTTAACATGGGTGGGAATATCCAAGCAAAGATGGAAGACATTGTACCTCCTTTATTTCGCTGCTGACCTATAACTTTGGATCTGAGCAGTCTTGTTTTCTAATGATGAATCCAGGCTTACTCTAAGCTTACAAATGAGCCTAGAAGATGCGCCAGCAAACATGTTTATCCTACAATATAATCAGAGGGCAAATGGAGGAGTAGAGATGTTCATCCTTTATGAATGTAGGTCACATTCTCTGTCTGTTTCTAAAAACCTTCATTTTTCCCATTATGAACTGGAAAGACTCTTTACATGTCTGCATTTGTCTAGTTTTGCTTTCTTTTACTTAAAGGAGAAAGAGAAGCCTAACAGACAAACCCCAGTTGATGTGTATTTAACTTTGTATATGTCGTTATTCTCTCTGTACTCGCTGTTGTCTAGGTGTGGAAAGCCCGTCTGAATGGATATGAAGAAGCTCTGAAGTTGTTCCAGAGGATAGGAGATGAGAAGAGTCCAGAGTGGGGGAAGTACCTGGGTCTCATAAAGAAGTTTGTCACTGACTCGAATGCCGTGGCTCAGCTTAAAGGCCTGGAGGCCGCCCTGGCTTTCATTGAGAACGCTCATGTTGCTGGGAAGTAAGTCACTGTGTGGACTGAGTGTTGCTATGTGTGGACTGAGTGTTGCTATGTGTGGACTGAGTGTTGCTATGTGTGGACTGAGTGTTGCTATGTGTGGAACGAGCCTCAAAAGATGTTACACTCAGTTTAAAGGAGGGAAGTTTAAATAAATCTTTCCCCCTGTCTTATCTGTGAGTAACTTGATTCCTGGCTGATTGTTATTTACGGTCAGAGGTGTGTCAGTGAATCTTTTTAATACTGCATGCAGCAGCTCCAGTTGGAGGCTTTTCTGCCAGCAAGGCAGGCTTTCAGTTCACCACATGGATTTGCCTTTGGGCGTCAGCTGACCAAGACAGTCTCGGTCCACTGTATAAATGATCAAAGAATAGAAACTTTTTTTTTTTGCCGCAGTGCAAGAGAATCTCATGGACCACAGTGAATAACAAGAGGCTCAGAGTGCATGTTGAAATTGTATTACCAAACCCATAACTACCTATTAGAAACGGGATGTAGTGATGAGTGTGACCATGCTACACAGCAGCAGGACAAAGAAACAAGAGCACAATGCATGGTCAGGGTAAACTGGTAGCTCTGTGTCATAATGTTCATTTAGTAAATTATAGTCCCATTTAGAGTAAAACAGAAGATAAAGGGGGCTATGCTTTAGGGTGAGGCTACCACGACGACACGGGTCACGTACGTGTCATAACTACAGGTTAGAAGAGTCATTTTGACTGGTTGTTAGAAATTCTGTCATGACCTATTGCTGCCAGTTGTTTTAATTTTCTTTTTTAATTATAAGACATATCTAATAGCATTTCATTTTCGTTTGTTTTTTAATAATTAATATACAGAACAAGTGTATATATATTATGCATTTATGAAGACATGGAGAGAACAGATGAACAGACGGCAACCGTGCAGCCACTTGTTGTGTTAAAGTGTACTGAAGCAGCAGATCACATGACATGGTTAAGATACGTTTGAGTTTAAAAAAAAAAAAAAAAAAAAAGTTTTATGCAGTTGCAATAACAATATTTTCCAGTCATAGCTTAGATTTTATTTTTATGGACTTACTTGTGTTTTTTTTCCCCTTCTGTTCATCAGTATATCCAGTGTGTTCTAACAGGCTGATATTATCTATCTGCCCGTTGCTACAGGACAACAGGTGAGGTGGTGTCAGGTGTGGTGACCAAAGTGTTCAACCAGCCAAAGGCTCGGGCTAAGGAGCTGGGCACAGACATCTGTTTGATGTACATCGAGATAGAGAAGGCTGAGGTGGTGCAGGACGAGCTGCTCAAAGGACTGGACAACAAGAACCCCAAGATAGTGGTGGCTTGTATCGAGGCACTCAGGAAGGCTCTCAGGTCAGTGCTGCTCTCCCAGGCTAGCGTGACCACGCTTGCGTAAACACACAGGCGACTAGGTGAAGATAATTACCAACCATATTGGTGTATATTATTTTGAACATGCAATATTTTATTTTGATCAGAAATGTTCTGATATTCGTGCAGTTTAATCCATAAATGAAACCTTCCACAGTATTAATAGACTGATATAGGCTGGCTTTGCTTTGCTATTTACCCAGCTAATAATAGCTAACTAACAAGATAATAAACAAAGCTAAGTGTTACATCAATGGCTTTTGGCTGATGTTAACAAGTGTAATTGCGTGGACGTAATACAAGTCACAACCCCGAGTCACATGACCATAGGCTCCCTGCAACAAATTATCCTCTGTATAGATATTGTATAGGATATGTCGGTTATCTTTGGCATTATTTGCTCTTCATATAGAACCGTTTGTAGCATCCTAAAGACAAAGCAATAACATATCAGCCATCAAAACAGTCATACCATCAAAAAGTCAATGTGCAGATCACATTTTTATATATTCAACCTATTAGCATCTCTTCTGTCAGTGCAATCATGGTAAGATATGTCTACTATATGAGCTGTTCAAAGTCTAAAATACTGCATTTAACCAACATCATATGGGATGCTGGGTCATATCTAGGTGTTTATATAACAAATCTAAACAACATAAAACTTTTTTTATTTTTTATTGTATTACTAGAAAACATACTGATAAAACAATTCAACATTGAGCCAACCAGTATCATTTAGATCTGAATATTGGTAATGGTTCTTCAGTCTGGCAGTGTCTTCAGCACACTAACCGTCTGTTGACTTTCTGTCTGTTTTATATCTTCCCTCAGCGAGTTTGGGTCAAAGATAGTTACTTTGAAGCCAGTAGTGAAGATTCTACCCAAACAATTTGAGTCCAGAGAGAAGGCGGTGAGAGACGAAGCCAAGCTGCTTGCTGTAGAGATCTACAAATGGATCCGAGACGCTCTGAGACCTCCACTGCAGAACCTCAACTCTGTACAGGTGGGGCGCACACACACACACACACACACACACACACACACACACACACAACCCTGAAATCTAAAGTTTAGCTTTTAAACTTAACAATGTCTTCTGTCCTCTGTCCCTGTAGCTGAAGGAGCTGGAGGAGGAGTGGGTGAAGTTACCGACCTCTCCTCCCAAGCAGAGCAGGTTTCTGCGCTCCCAGCAGGACCTGAAGGCTAAGTTTGAGCAACAAGCCCAAGGAGAACAGTCTGATGGTATGTTAAAATTTTTAAATATCATACTGAATCACACGTGCTGAATATAACTTTGCTCATATTGAGCTTAAGTTTACTGATAGATATGACGCATAGATACAGTGGTTTATTGAATTTATGCTGATTACTGTTTTGTAGACCACAGCAAAATTTCAACATATTGTACTTATTCTATCTTCTTCTACTCATCTTTCAGGAGAGGAGGAGGAGGAAACGGTGGCAGCAGTGGATCCTTATGAACTGCTGGAAGCTGTGGAGATTCTGTCCAAAATGCCCAAAGACTTCTACGACAAAATAGTAGGTTACTACAGCATGTACACTGCTTTATATACTACAGAAAGTTAATTCAGACCAAAACCATAAAGATCATAAATGTTGATGCATATGTGACCTGGCTCTGTCTGTCTGTCTGTCTGTCTATTCAGGAAGCTAAAAAGTGGCAGGAGAGGAAAGAAGCTTTGGAGGCTATCGAGACTCTGGCCAAGAACCCCAAACTGGAGAACGGAGACTACGGAGACCTAATCAGAGCACTGAAGAAGGTACTGAGTAATGGCATTAGCATGTTTCTGGAGGTTACTGTAAAGCTAATCTAGTGACCTCATATTGTCCACTGACTGTTATGTTGTAGGTTGTGGGGAAAGATGCCAATGTGATGCTGGTGTCGTTGGCAGCTAAATGTTTAGCTGGACTGGCCTCTGGTCTCAGGAAGAAGTTTGGAACTTATGCAGGACAAGTAAGTAAAAATAATCTCCGAAAATGTTAAAGGCAACATTACTATGAATGTATTAAATGTGTGTATATGAGAGTTTGTTTTAACTTTCAGAGAAGCTACTGGATATATTTAGCTAAATAATTAGCTTTGTTTTATGTAATGTGCAGCAAATTTTAGGATAAGGGAGCTCGGTATGAGCTTTTGATTTTGGAAAAACTTGTTTGGTAATAAATATATAAAATGCCAATTCTGGCGCAGCAGCTCTTGCTTCATTGTCCTTGACATTTTACTACAACAGCCTAAGGTGTGGTGAAAAGAGCAGGTTGCATGTGCCATTATGTAATATTAGAACCGCAAGGAGTTGAACAGCCCCTCCCTCGCGGAACAAGAATTTAAATGTACCACACTATTTATTAAAAATCATGGTTCGTCACTAAATGAGTTTTGTGTGTATCCCCAGGTGGTTCCAACCATTCTGGAGAAGTTCAAAGAGAAGAAGCCTCAGGTTGTCCAGGCCCTGCAGGAGGCTATTGACGCCATCTTCCTCACTGTAAGTCTAGAGACAAAATCCTAGCACTCAGCAGGTCTTCTTCAGTCCAATGAAAAATTATTCATTCATTCAAAGTACATTACCTTGAAACTTGAACTTTTTTTTTTTTGCTCTTTTATTATCAGTATGTTGGGATGTTCTTGTTTGTCATATATTGGTACATGGGGACATGCTGCTGGTTTTAGCCATATCCCATTTGTTTTAGTTTTAGTCAATCAAATCCAATGAACATGTGAAACCATCTTATTTATGTTTTTTATAGTTTCTAAACAACAATGGAGCTCTGTGGCACAGAGGAATATAGAAATATACTGTATCAGGCTTTGATACACACAATACTTGTTAGTAGCATCACTCCCTTTATTTTACGACAGTCTTTTAAATTCTTGGTCACAATAAGCTGGACCAAAGCTGTCAATGTTGTCATTCTGTTTTCACCAGTGGGCTTTGGTAGAAGTCATGGCTAACCTAATGTTGACCGAGTGGAGCCATGTTTTTCAAAAAGCCCTTAGCAGTCGGCTTCTCTTCACTCTGCACTGCTGCTGCAAACGATACATCGATCGCTAACTTAATGACTGATATTTTTAGAGCACTCTACTGACTCAGCAGACTTCTTCTAATGCATAACAGAAGATACCTAATCTAAATTGGATAGATTGATGGATTGTTATTTTTGTAGGTTATAAAATGTTATATTTATTATATTTTTTTGTCCTTTTCTCCCAGACCACTCTGCAGAATGTGTCAGAAGACATCCTGGGTGTAATGGACAATAAGAACCCATCCATTAAGCAGCAAGCCTCCCTGTTTCTGGCCCGCTCCTTCAGACATTGTACCCAGGCTACACTGCCCAAGAGTGTCCTCAAACCTTTCTGTGCTGCCCTCATAAAGGTACACATCCTGGGTAGAAATGTCTTGATATTGATTGACATTAGTGTCCTTGTTTGTCAATGGTAAGATAATTAACGCATTTGTTGTTTCTATGTCAGACAGAAGTTGAAATAAAGCATCAAATTTGTCATGTTTCTCTCTCTCCTCGTCTGTTGCTCTGCTGTCTGTCCACTTCTCTCCATCAGCAAGTGAATGACTCGGCTCCTGAGGTGCGTGATGCTGCTTTTGAAGCTTTGGGGACGGCCATGAAAGTGGTTGGAGAGAAAGCTGTAAACCCTTTCCTCACTGATTTGGATAAACTCAAGCTGGACAAGGTGAGGCTCAGTGGGGCGACGGGGGTGAAAGTAGGATGATTAGTTTCATTTTTGTCTAAATAACTGTTGTTGTCTGCTAACCTCTGTCCCATGTTGAATATGTTGACAGATAAAGGAGTGTGCTGACAAAGTGGAGCTTGCAGGAGGGAAGAAAGGAGCAGGTGGGGGAGGGAGTGCAGGAGGAGGAGGAAGTGGAAGTGGAGGGGGAGACAAGAAGCCGTCAGCTAGAGGTCCTCCCCCTGCTGAAGCTCCATCCAAATCCTCTGCACCACCCAAGAAAACCCAACCTGCTGCCAGCAAGGTAAGTCCTAGTTGTACCCCAACTTGCTGGCTCATGGAATGTAACCACCAGTGATCTAACAGAGTTTAATGTCATAGTTGTACTTGAAGCTCTTTCTTGTCTCTTTCAGGCTTCAACAGGTCCGCCAAAGAAAGGCAAAGCATCCTCTGCAGCTGGTGGGAAAGGCAAAAAGGGCCCTGAAAATAAAGAGATAACAGAAACTGAATTGTCGGTAAGTCGGTGCACTTAAAGGGACCCTGTGCAGTTTTTATGTAAACAAAAGTTCAGTTGCGTTGCTACTCACTAAAACTCATTATGTGCATTGAATGAATTTCTTCCCTCATAAAACATTTGAAAAGCCATTGTTAGTAGCATCAAGCAGCAAGCCATTTTTTAACAAGTCTCTTGAAAACAAAAAACTCATTATAATTTTATTATATTTACCATTAATTTCATAAGATAGGCTTACAATGGGCTTTTTTATTATTTTTATTAATCTTATCCCTCCATTGTATGCTACTTATCAGACCACATTAATTGAATTATATTACTAAGAATTATTGTCCAATACTGTTAGGAAGTAGTTAAAAAATCACTTTAAAAATACATATTCATATGGTTTTCTATTGGTTTTCCATCCTAATTACATTGTTTTTTTTAAGTCACTGCTCACTACCCATGTGGAGCCATGACAGAAAAGTAACTCTACTCCTTCTTTATATTAGTAGAAAATGTGTCCTTAGTTAGCATGCATTCTGTGTAAATGGCAGCACGGCCCTGTTATTATTCTTAATATCAATAAATAATTGTTTCCTATAGCTTTATGGATTCTGAATTATTGGTGTGTTACTTTTGTTTTGTCATCAGATTGAGGTGTGTGAGGACCTGGCAGCAGGTGTCCTTCCTGCCTCCTGTCTACAGCAACTGGGCTCAGCCAATTGGAAGGAGAGACTGGCCAGTATGGAAGAGTTCCAGAGGGTAACAATTTTTTATTTTTTTAGAAACCCATGTTGGTTTAACTTTTTAATACTACTATTAAAACTTAAAACTGTGACAACAAAAACTGTGTTGTCGCCGTCATCATTGTTGCCATATCCCCATTACAGTTTATAGTTATGTAATGATTTGCTGCTACTGTAATAATTCATCATTCATTGTAACCTATTCTTATCATCTATTGTAATTCATTATTATTCATTGTGAGTGTACAATATGTGTGTGTTGATTTGTTCTGTACATGTGACATCCATTGCACGTCTGTCCGTCCTGGGAGAGGGATCCCTCCTCTGTGGCTCTTCCTGAGGTTTCTTCCACCTTTTTCCCTGTTAAAAGGTTTTTTGGTGGGCAAGTTTTTCCTCACTCGAATCGAGGGTCTAAGGACAGAGGGTGTCACTCCCTGTACAGATTGTAAAGCCCTCTGAGACAAATGTATTTTGTGATTTTGGACTATATAAATAAAATTTGATTTGATTTGAAAAGTAATTTTTCATGCTAGAGGCTGTTGGAGCCTTGTAAAAGGCTAACGTGTCACTATAGTAGCATGCAGGCATGTTAACCATTTCATTCATATTTGCTTGTAGGCTGTTGAGACTATGGATAAGGCGCAGATGCCCTGCCAGGCCTTAGTCAGGATGTTGGCCAAGAAACCAGGCTGGAAGGAGACCAACTTCCAGGTAACCGTCTCTCTTAACAGCTGACACTGGAGCAGATTGACAGACAGTTATTTGTCGCAACCTGACAGCTGCTGATTGAATGTAACATTTCCATCAGGCTTCATTTGTCCTATATCATACCTTTTAATGAATCGGAAGTCATACTAACACTGTGGTCTTGTCTCTCTGTATAGGTGATGCAGATGAAGCTCCGCATCGTGGCTCTCATAGCCCAGAGGGGACAGTTTTCAAAGACGTCTGCCTCTGTGGCTTTGGACGGCTTGGTGGATAAGGTTGGTGACGTCAAATGTGGTGGTAATGCCAAAGAGGGACTGACCGCTATCGGAGAGGCCTGCTCACTGCCGTGGACTGCAGAACAGGTTTTTAGCCCCATCGAGTGATCAACAGGCATGTAGACGTGGATTATGATGGATGAATTTTATTTACACTGTTTGTTTTTCATTTATTAGCTCGTGTCAATGGTATTTGCACAGAAGAACCCCAAGAACCAGGCAGAGACTCTCAACTGGCTGGCTAATGCCATGAAGGAGTTTGGCTTTGCTGGGTAACTTACAGCCTTCATCTAACCTCTCACTATTATATCAAAGCTTTAAAGTCAATTTGGTGTAATTTCGGTTACATTTTAAAGAATTCTGTTATTATTTTATTATTTATTTTGAAGTGTTTACAGACAAATGTGTTACAAGTGTAAAGGTGTCTGACCTTTGACCTCTCCTCTGCAGTATCAATGTGAAAGCTTTCATCAACAACGTAAAGACTGCTCTGGGGGCGACTAACCCAGCTGTTCGGACAGCAGCCATCACCCTGCTGGGAGTCATGTATCTGTACGTGGGAGCTCCTCTTCGTATGTTCTTTGAGGATGAGAAGCCGGCTCTCCTCGCTCAGATAGATGCTGAGTTTGAGAAGGTTAGTGACTTTCTTTTGGGATCAGAGAATACACTGATATCTTTGTCATATCATGATTATTTTTCACTGCTGCATTGTTAAAGAAAACAGAAAAAATATAATAAAATAAACTTAAGCTCTTCTCGCCACTTTTTATCCTGACAATAAGTTGCGTACAGGGAAAAAGGAAAAATAACTGTTTCTCCATCACAGATGCAGGGCCAGTCTCCACCAGCTCCAATCAGATCCACCAAGAAGGCAGCAGCAGAGGAGGAGGGGGATGATGGAGAGGAGCAGGAAGAAGATGGAGGAGGAGGAGGAGGAGGCGGAGGTGGAGGACAGGACATCATGGACCTACTTCCCAGAACAGATATCGGGTAAGTAAATGATCATCTAATCTATTAATGTGATTTAACTCTTACCTTACTCTGTCTTTACTTTATGAAACTTATCTGTCTGTCAGCGACAAGATCACATCCGATCTGGTGTCTAAAATCGAGGACAAGAACTGGAAAATCAGGAAGGAGGGTCTCGATGAGGTTGCAGCCATCATCTCAGAGGCCAAGTTCATCACAGCCAACATAGGAGAGCTGCCTCTGGCCTTGAAAGGACGACTCGGTGACTCCAACAAGATCCTGGTTAGTTTGAGAGCCGACCTGTACTCCTGTATTAAGAGTCATTAGCACATGTAACAGGACAACTTTGTTTGACAGGAACAGGAATGCCACCTGAGTTCTAAATTATAAAGAACCTAGAGTGTTTTTAGTGTTGGTTCTTTTCAGTCAGAATGTGAATGTGCTTTGTGGATGAAACCCAGCAGTAATGACATGCTGGCTTATGGTTTTAATTAAACTTCATTAAACTAAACAAATAAATCATAAAAGTGTGATACTGTGAAAGTCCATCTCTACTGGCCCCTGATTTAGATTTAATTTAAAGTAGATTTATGAAATATAAAATAGATTTTTGTCACTTTCTGTCTGTTTTCGATGAAAATGCTTAAAAAGGGAATTTTGTAAGTGTTGCGTTATGTTACATGTGTTTGCATGTGAGAAATCAACACAGTAACGACTGCCTGTCTACAACCTATATTCATATATAATATAATATAATATAATCCGTTAATCAATAAACACTGTTGTTTGTTCTTACATTTAAGTGTCCATTGATGTCAACATGTATAACTTCTCCTATAAAAAAATAGTTATTGGCCAGACAGAACTAAAGTGACACAGTTGAACAGTGTCAGTACAGAGAAGGTTTAGATATAGGGACAACAACATGATTAAAATCTTGTGTGTTTTCTCCAGGTCCAGCAGAGTCTAACTATCCTGCAGCAGCTGGCTACAGCCATGGGACCTGGACTCAAGCAGCATGTTAAAACACTGGGAATCCCTGTTATCACTGTACTGGGAGACAGCAAGGTACACTGACACTCGCATCCCGGTTTTCTGAGGAACCCTTGGCTTTAAAGCCTCATGTCTGTACATGGCAACAGACTCCTCCTTATATTTATTAAAGTTACAATTTGTTATAATGAATTGATGTGCAGAACATGCAAATGCTTTAACATGCAGTCTGAAAATATGCACAAAATGATATTGGAGTATGAGGCATGAGAAAGAAAGAATTGGAAAAGATGAAGACAGCATCACGTCTCTGGCTGTGTGGTGATGATTAACATGTCTCCTGTTCTGTAGTCAAACGTCAGGGCGGCTGCTCTGACCACTCTGCAGGCCTGGGTGGAGCAGACGGGGATGAAGGAGTGGCTGGAGGGAGAGGACCTATCAGAGGAGCTGAAGAGAGAGAATCCTTTCCTTCGACAGGAGGTATACACACACGATGGCTGAGCAGTTGTTTGAAATATTATCGAAATCGTAATATGGTCAAAGTGCAATATCCAAATCGCAGAAGCTGCAATCCTGAACTATAACATAGTTTACATGAAGCGAGGGAAAAAAAACATGTTCTGAAATCAAACTCTCTTCATCACCCAGTTGTTAGGCTGGCTAGCAGAGAAGCTGCCCTCTCTGAGGACAGTACCTGCAGATCTGATGCTGTGCATCCCCTACCTTTACGCCTGCCTGGAGGACAGGAATGGAGACGTGAGAAAGAAAGCCCAGGATGCCCTGCCCACCTTCATGATGCACCTGGGCTACGACAAGATGAATAAGGCTACTGGGAAACTCAAGGTACAACGCGTGTTCTTAATATTTTATTGAGACATTGGGGACAGTTTCTAACAATTACAACTGACACACACACACACACACACCATTGTTTTTGTGATAACTGAAACAACAAAGGACAAGATCTCAAGCCAGGCGGTGGTCTAGAACAAGAAAACTAAATATTTAGACCTTATAGATTACAGTTAAATGGTGAATTAGTTTATACTTTCTCAGAGACAGCTTAATCAGTCACATAAATTAAGCCATACTGGCATGCATACACAAAATGATGCAAAATATCTACAACCTGGGGTTGTTGAAAAAAATGTATATCATGAATCCCACCCCAACAAACACAAACCCAGAGGTAGCAGTGTTAAATAGCAACTGGTTGTTAGTCTGTGAGTTTCCCTCCAGATGTTAAATGACTGATCCATCCTGAAATATCTAATCCTCTCTAGTGTGTTTGTAAGGTCAGCAAGCCACATTTCAATATGAGGTCCTTTCTCCTTCCATAGCATTAGTACAATTTCTTAGCAAACAGAGACAGAAATTATTCGATCGATATATCTCTATGTATCCATCTAAATGGATGGACAGAGAGAGACAGACAGATAGATGAAGATAGAGACAGACAGATAGATGAAGATAGAGACAGATAGACAGATAATGCATAGAGATATATCTTATCTCAAGATGTAGAGATGTGTTTATCTCTTTATCTCGAGATAAAGAGATAAACATAGTATTGAAAGTTTGGAAAACGTTTAATTTTAATCTACACGATCACTCATGTAAACCAAAGAAAGCATTGAATCGTCATGATCAAAACAAAGTTAATATGAACAGCTGGTAAAAAAAAAAAACAGTGACAATATACATTGATTGCTGTGGGTATAAAGGAATTCTGTAAACTTTATTCTTTGCATTTATAGTAACAATGTGTATGTTGGTGATAATACTTAAAGAATCTGGAAAGTTTTTAGGTTGGAGTTTTTTCTTAAAACACTGTGCGAACTCATAGCTGTCTGTCTTCCTCCAGACTTCCTCGAAGGACCAGGTTGTATCCATGTTGGAAAAAGCCAGAGCAGTGATGCCGGCTAAACCTGCTGCTCCTGCCAAAGCTGGAGGTGGAAAAGGCTCTGCAGAACCAAGCAGAGCTACGTCAGGTTTGTGTGACGTCGCAGTTTACTTTTAGATTGATTACAAGTACAGTTTTGCATGTCAAATAATCTCTGCGGTGGTTAAACAAATATTATATGATGTGTGCGTTTAAGACCAAATCCAGATGGGGAATTGGTGGTTTAGCCCTCAGGAAATATAATGTGTTAATACCTGGATAGTATTCCACAACACCTGGAATTACACGCTCTCACTGACCAGAGAGTCAGTCAAGCACTTTCACAGTGCTAAGTCTATTACTAAACAATTGCAGCAAATTCTTTTACAGTCAGGTTCACATACTTGAACAACGTCTGTCCTCTGCAGCCACCAGGTCTCAGCCCGTCAGCGAAGACGTTACTGACAGTAAACCTGAAGCTAAGAAGGTCAGAGGAGGAGTGGCTGCTAAGAAGGTATGTGTGTGTTATACACAGTAACGGAGGAGGTATGTTAATGTAAATTCTCAAATAAAAGCTGGGAGTCTTATAGTAGCCGTGGCTGGCATGGACAAAGGCAGCCTGTCAATAAAAGATGTGCAAGAGAGTCCTGACTTCTGGTAGGCTACATAGAACGTATAGGAATATACCTTTTTTATATACCTATTGATGTGAAATAAATGAAGTGGAAGTGTTGGGTTTCCTTGACAGAAAAGTATCATTTATGACACTTTTTTTAAAATTATTTTTTTTTAAATTGTATTTTCAGTTATGTTAGTTGCGTGTATCAAGCATGCACTTTTAATGCACATTTCATTTTTTCTGTCTGTGTATGACATTTGGTTTTCATCAGTCGTTTCTTGACTGTGTGAACATGATGTGGTTTTTCTATTCGCCCAGCTCCCCTCTCCTCCCGAGGAACCTGCCCCTCCCCCTCCCTCCAAGGACAAGGACAGTAATAGTAAAAAGCCCCCCAGCAAAGGGAAGGCTGCTGCTGGCAGTCAACAGGTAGATGTGGTACAGGTGTCCTCCTGATGAAACTCTAGAATCATGAGCAGCAGTTGTAGACAGAGTTTCTCACTGGACACTTGTTAGCCTCCGTCCAGCTTTTCTCCACCTTGACCTAGTCTGGTCTTGGCTCGGCCTAATCCTGTGTCTCTCTTATTACTAATACCGGCACTATGAATCTACAACTGTATCATCAAATGCACATGGACTCACATTTGTTTGGTGAAATCAGATCAACGTGCTCAAGGCAACAGTTCTAAGCTTTTAACAAGTAACAACACGCTGACATAAAGACGAATCAAAGTGCAGTATATGCACGCTTACAGAAATGAAGCAGAGACAGAGAGAAGTCACATGGCACTTAAAGGTTTCAGGTCACTCCACTGCATGAGTGTTGTTGCATGTTAATATCACATCAGTGTTTCTGCACTCTGATTACATGTGTTAACCTGCACTGAGATCTTTTCAGTATAACAGCTCTGTATCTCTTGTTTCTAATCTGTCACAATCCAAACAGCTACTTATTTCATAATAATAATTATAAAAAGCCAATGAGGAAACATGATGTCACACAGTTATAAGTTCAGAAACAGAAGACACTGATTGACTCCCTCAGCCTCACATTGTGATGTTGGCTCCCCTCTCAGGGTGCTGCTGCTAAGAAGCCCGCAGCTAAAGGCTTGAAGGATGATGAAGATAGGTCCGGGCCGATCTTCACCCTCATCCCCAACGCTAAGGAGCAGAGGATCAAAGAGGAGAAGCAACTCAAGGTACCTGCTGTGCTGCCAGTTCAGAAGTTACCGACTGAATTTCATTTGACCCATATAGTAAATCACAATGCAGTAGGGCTAGAGATGTGGCAAAAACAAACGCACCTCAATGATTCCCAAGCTTGTCCATTAACTACATATATCATTGTAAACATTGTAAATTGTTTGGACTTGATGTCCAGGATAATTGGGCAAGAATAAAAAAAGACCTGCACCACCTACAAGGCTGGTCATTATTACAAATAGAGTACATGTTATCACGTATAGTTATTGACCAGATGCTTCAACTAAGTAGAGCACAGGTATCCACTTTAATAACAGATACTCTGCACACTAATTCACCTGCTGTCTATGTTTCACAAATGTTGACAAAACATTAAATTAGTGCGATATCTGTGGCCTGCTGCTAGTTAGCATTAGCTGCCTGGCAGGAAGGGGCACTGTGACACAGTGTTCAGTGTCTTCTTCAGTCTGTTCCTCCTGTAGATACAACTGTTAGATTCTCTACGTCCTACTAAATACTAGCTTTCTGCAGTACAGGAATATATACAGTGTTGTGAAATACACTTGCTATAAATGTGTTTTTTGCCTCTATCATTTCTGGCAGCCTTTAGATAAAAACCCTGTACATTATTCCATCTACACTGACTGTTTTCATTGGCTAAAGTTTGCTGCCATTTTATTTAAGCTGTTGATTGCCTTCTTACTTAAAGCTGGCAATAAACTGAGCAGAAATGCTGTCTTGATTGTTCTCTTTTTGGAAATGTCTTTGTGTAGATCTTGAAGTGGAACTTCAACACTCCTCGAGACGAATATGTAGAGCAGCTTAAAACTCAGATGTCCACCTGCTTCGCTAAGTGGCTCCAGGATGAGCTCTTCCACTTCGACTTCCAGAGACACGTCAAGGCTATTGGAGTCATGATTGATGTAAGTGTGTGTGTGTGTGTGTGTGATGCGGTGTTTGTTTGTTCTGTTCTTGGAAAGATGATGTATGTGTTGTCTGATTCTCATTTCTGTATGGGTAGTTAAGAAAATGGTGTGTGTGTGTGTACTTGACAGAGGTTAGAGAGTGAGAGTGAGGCCACCATTGGCTGTCTGGATCTGATTCTGAAGTGGTTCACCCTGCGGTTCTTCGACACCAACACCACGGTCCTGATGAAGGTGCTGGAGTATCTGAAGTTGTTGTTCACCATGCTCAACAGAGAGAACTACCACCTCACAGAGTATGAGGCCAACTCCTTCGTCCCCTACCTCATACTAAAGGTTGGCGCACGTCACACCCAGAATGACAAAAACACGTCTCTGTTTGCTTTGCATGCTCAGTTTTTTCTTTCCTCTCTTCTTTAGGTCGGGGAGTCCAAGGATGTGGTTCGCAAAGATGTTCGAGCCATTCTTACCATGCTGTGTAAAGTTTACCCAGCATCCAAGGTCTTCCCTTTCCTCATGGATGGAACTAAGTCCAAGAACTCAAAACAAAGAGCTGGTAGGTCTTTACAGACCAAGAGCTTAGTGGCTAGAGTGAAACCAGTTTCTGTCCAAACTATTGGAAGCAAAGTATTCTAACAACGTTGTTTCTGTTGTTTTCTCCGTCCTCAGAGTGTCTGGAGGAGTTGGGTTGTTTAATAGAAGGCTACGGGATGAATGTATGCCAACCAACTCCGGCTAAGTCTCTGAAAGAGATCGCTATACACATCGGAGACAGAGACACATCTGTCCGCAATGCTGCCCTGAACACCGTGGTGGCTGTGTACAACGTCTGTGGAGAACAAGTCTACAAACTAATAGGAAATGTAAGATGGAGAGTTATATTACTGCAGGGTTTCATAAGACATACATTGTACAATTGTGCATAATTGTTTACCTCATCCTTTCCAGTTGTCAGAGAAAGACATGAGCATGCTGGAGGAGAGGATCAAGCGTTCAGCAAAGAAGACTCCTGCAGCTCCAGCCAAGCAGGCTGCCACAGAGAGGTCTCAGAGAGAGCACCCAGCTAACCCCAACGCCACCTTCCTCCGCAAGCCTGCACAGGAAGACCCCAACAAACTCAAGTAGGTGACTTCTGACGCAGGTCTGCAAGGAAAAGTCGGCTAAATAAAAGAAAACGCGAGGATGTAGATAGAAATGTCTGTGTGTTTGTCTTTTCATGTGTCCACCATAAGATGACATATTGAACAACTGAAATTGAAGAATGTCAAGGACAAAGAAAGAGAGGGAGGGAGGAGTAGTAGTAGTACATGAAGAATCGTTGTACAACATTGAATCAAAGCTTGTAATTCAGTTTTTTAAACTGATCAATGGTCAGGGAGAGATGACTAACTACTAACAAATGAGCTGGAATGCCATCATTATACTGTATATCTTAATGTTTTAATGCTATATACCCCTACCTATACTATTACCTCCTTGTCAATGTAGAAGTACTGCTTTTTAAATTATTGATTGAACAATTAACTTTTAGAATAGTCTTAAAAGAGACCAAGCAGCAGACATTAGACCATTCCAAACATTATAGATCTGATCAAATATTACAAACCAGATAGAAGGGTGGAAAATGAAGCTATTTGTTTTTGGATGCAAATCCGTAGGTGGAGCATTAACTGGGAGATTGTAAAATAGCACTGCTTAGTTTCTTGTCTTAAGTAGTTAACTGCACCACGTGTGCTATCAATATCACACTTGGTCTGATACTGGCTCAGTCAAGGTACAGATGTTAGAAACAATGGTTACAGCCAGTATATAAAAGCAACACTTCCAGCTGTGGTTCATAAGCATGTTTTTCATTCTGTCAGCCAGCCTCTTTAATCTGATCCATCACAACCTACACGCTGTGGATTAACTGTAGTGGAATTTCACACCATAAATCGTTTGACTGTTTGTCTTCTGCTCGAACTAATCTCTTCTTCTCTTTTTACTTTTACTGAGTCATTGCATGTTAAGGTTGCTCTCACAGATGCAGCTTTTATTTTAAAAGAAAATTGGCTTAGATTAGATTCTGTGTTCAGCTGTGTCTGTGAAAGCAGCCTGTGTTTGTCTTTGGCTGGCTGATGGGCTGCCGGCTCTTAACCCTTCATCTTTCTGCCTGTGTGATTCTTTCCTCCTGTATCTGCTCTGCCTGCCTTCCTTTCCGGAGCAGAATAATGTATCGAACATATAGAATGTGAGTACCTCTTCCTCCTCCTCCCGCCCTCTTTTCTACGCGTTTCCATTTGGAAAAACCTCCTTTCTTAATACAAACTAATACTCATCATCCATATGAACAGAAAGGTTTGCTGTGATATTTGACTTTTAGTCTGTCAGGTAGATACAGCAGCCTCCTCCACCCACTTCATCTTCATTATGAATGTGTGTATATATGTTATGTATAATCAACATCATGGGTGTCAAACTCTGGCCCGCAGTGTAATTATGTTTGGCCCACGAGGCAATCCCAAATTACTACGAGAGCTGGCCCGCCAGTTCCATGAGTGTGGTTTGGAATACGCAGACGTGCCGTATCATACAGAGGTGAGGTGGTTAAGCAGAGGAAAAGTTCTGAACAGATGTTTCGAGCTGCGAGAGGAAATATGTCAGTTTCTAGAAAGCAAAGGGAAGGACACAGCAGAGATCCAGGAGCCAAAGTTTCTTTCTTTGTTCACAGTTTACTGAAAAACTCAGCGTACTTGGTTCTGAGTTTAACTGGCGATTTGCCGACTTCGATGTCCAGAAATGTAGGTTTGAACTGCTGAGTAATCCCTTCGCAGTGGATGTGGAAAACGCACCAACAAACCTCCAAATGGAGCTGATTGAACTTCAGTGTAATGACACGCTGAAGTCAAAGTATGATGCTGTGGGCGCCGCACAGTTTCCACAGTTCATCCCTGACACAATGCCTCAGCTCCACAAACAAGCTGCTCAGATGCTCTCCATGTTCGGCAGCACTTATCTATGTGAGCAACTTTTCTCCTCGATGAAGATGACCAAAACATCTCACAGGAGACGTCTGACTGATGAACACCATCGCTCGTTACTGAGAATTTCCTCAGCACAGAGCCTGAGCCCAGACATTGATAAGCTAGCATCCAAGAAGAGATGCCAGGTATCTGGCTTGGGCACATCAGATGAGTAGAAAATTGAGCAATAATCAACCTTTTCTTTATGCACTTTTTCTTGCTACTCCATGGCATTGGCTTGAATGGTTTCTTGATTTATTATTATATTGTTTTATTTTGAAAATGATTCGCCTGTGGAAAAAGTTTATTTTGATATTTAATCAGAAAGCTGCAAAAAGAAAAGAGCCATACGATTTTTATTCAAATTTAATTATTTTAAATCCAATTTTTCAGTATTATATATTGTAGTAGCAATCGTTGCTTGTTCCATATCCAGTGTTAAAGCAAAACCTTTTGTTGGCCCGCGACTTTGTTCAAGTTTCAAATGTGGCCCACTGTGTATTTGAGTTTGACACCCCTGATCTACATGGTTGAACTGTCATTTACTAACTACAACACATATAGTGGCTCAGTATAATAATATAAGTGAAAACCAGTCATTATTGTTGGCTATTGATGCCTATATTCATTCTTTACATTTTAACTTTCTCGTTAGTTTTGGGCGGTTGCGATACTGCAGGAGAATAAATGAATACAAATGCATTTTAGGACACTACTAATGAGCTTTTCAGTCCTCTGGGGGCAGCTCTATACTGTCAGCTGTAGACCTAGATAATAAGAAAATTGAATACAGTCTCTCTATTATACATTAGTCAACATTGGTGACTGGTCAAACAGAGACAGTGGTTGCTTCAACGTGTGTACTGCTTCATTCATGAAACAAGGATGCACTCTAGTATCGACACAAAGACGGGTAGGCATTTCATGTTTAAAACAAAAGTAAGGCTTTGCCATCAGCTTCCTGACTCATCTTTAAAAGAAAGTGATATGTGTAAGTGAAAATGAGCTGAGCGCAAGCAAGCAAGAGAGTGAGTGGCAGTAGAGGGAAGAAAGCAAGAGAAAGTGAGTGATAAAAGCTTATTTTCTGATTCATTTTTTTTCATGGTAGTTATGTTCTGAAGCAGAAATAAACAGCCATCAAACACTTAGTAGATTGTCGACTGTGGAAACGGGTGCTCCGGAATTTCAGTCTTTTTCCTATTCATTCCTTCATCCATCAAATCTAACTCAAACATCATTCACACAACAATAAATACAAAGAACGTTGTTGTATCAAGTGTGAAAACTGCTTTTCAAATGTCGCCATTGTTTCTAATTAACATTATCTTACAGAATTGACTGTTGGGTCCTAGTTTTTGGTGGGAAAGGAGCTAAAGAGAAAGAGTGTGCGGGTGCGTAGAAGGTCAGGTGACAAAAGAAAAGAGATCCTGTGTTGATGCAACACCAGTATTTGCATATCGAGCAGTTGTGAGGACATTTCACTGATACTTGAACCTCTGTGCTGATATAAGTAGTGTTGGTGTACTGTAGTATTCGGTTTATCAGCTCAGTCTCCTTATGTGTGGGTGGTGAGACTGCACTATGGACTGTGTAAAGTCTCATTTGGCTGTGTTGCATTAGGAGACGTCTTGAAGTTCTGTTTTCCAAACAGGAAGCAGCAGTTTTGTGACTTTGTTTTAAGATTCATTCAAATATCTAATTTAGGCATGTGCTGTGGGAATGGATCATGTCAGTTGGTTTTAATGTATTTTTCATCAGTGCATTGTTTTTAGAGGAATTACTGGTGAATTGATTATTTATTGTTAATGTAGCCAAATATCAGAGAATTTGTGTTTCTTATTCCAGTCGTCAAGGTAGCTTTTCAGTGCGTCTTCCTCCTTTTTCAAGGATATACCAAGGTACTTCATATTGGTTTTAGATCAGTGCTGATCAGCTCCAGTGCTGACACTCCAACAGGAGCAGACTATTCACACACTTAAATACTTTGATTTGAAGTTCTCCAAACATATTTATATTAGACTCAAAGCAATGATGTACAAAAATATCCAAAACCTCTCAGCCCATCTTTTCATCTATTAAGTATTTGTGTTTTTAAACTTAAAATAATCCACATACTAGATTCTCAGACTAATAAGTAAAAGCTTGTGTCAGTCAGGACTGGAGCTAAAAGGCACTGATCGATCATACATTAGACTAAATATATTGTCCTCTCAAACCATCCAGCCAAGCCCGTCAGAACGCCCACCACAGCGAGTCCTCCCACCCGTCCATCCCCAAAGAGTTCCAGTTAGACCTGGACATGATCGAGATGGATCAGAGCAGAGTGTGTGAGTTGCCGGACCTCGTCCAACACAAGCTGGACGAGCTGCTGGAGCCCATCATGATCCCCGAGCCCAAGTAAGACTGAAGCAGATCCACAGTTCAGCATGAAACGTTAAAAAAAAAAAAAGAAAAGCTGTTTGAATATGTTCTCGTGATTATTGCTGCTGTTGTCTTTCAAGGATGCGTGCCGTCTCTCCTCACTTTGATGACCTCCACAACAGCACAGCCTCCACCATCAACTTCGTCATCTCTCAGGTGGCTAGTGGTGACATAAACACCAGCATACAGGCACTGGCACAGGTAACACACACACTTAATGATATTTCCACCTCCATGTTGACTTATCACATACCAGTATCCGCGTCTATTTTTATTAAAAGAAATGCCAGTACAGAAATGCCAAAGATATGTTGTGGTAAATTAAACGGTGACGCCAGTATATAGTGTGTTCCAGAGCGCAGTGAGTTAATTTATTGTTTAACTCACCTGCTTAGGACATACCTTGGTCACAGTTCTCTATCATACGTAATTGACAATAACCAAACACTGAAGAATGTTGAATGACACTGAATGACTGCTTGTCAGTGGAATCCTATGCAGTCGGGTATCTTTTTTTGGGCAGTTGCTAACATCTGGCATGCTCACATGTCATGTTTCCTGCAGAAAGTAAAGTAAATGGCTAAATTTGTGCTGATTTGTCCCCCTCAGATTGATGAGGTGTTGCGGCAGGAAGACAAAGCAGAAGTCATGTCGGGTCACATCGACCAGTTCCTCATCGCTACCTTCATGCAGCTGCGGCTCATCTACAGCACACACATGGCTGACGACCGGCTGGACAAGAAGGACATCTTTAAACTGTACAGCTGCATCATTGGAAACATGCTGTCTGTGAGTCGCTTCCTGCTGCAAACGTTCACCTGATATGTCTGTAGCTTGTTGACTTTGTGAGGTGGTCGCTGAGGACGAGGAGACAGTTATGTCTTAATGATCTCCTGTCCTTTCTGTCACCAGTTGTTCTCTATGGAGTCCCTGGCCAGAGAGGCGTCTATGGGTGTGTTGAAGGACCTGATGCATGGTCTGATAACACTGATGTTGGACGCCAGAGTGGAGGACATAGAAGAGGGACAGCAGCTCATCAGATCTGTCAACCTGCTGGTCGTCAGAGTCCTGGAGAAGTCTGACCAGACCAACATGCTTAGGTGAGTCGGATTTTTCACAAATGGATCCCAACAAAATTACATTTCACTTTTAAATAGCTTAGGACATTTTTTAACCAACTCTGACATTATGATCAGATTCCAAACAATATGTATATTCATTTCTCAACTGCAGATGTAGGCCTGTAATCTTATGTTAATTTGACTGCTTCTCTTCCTGCCTCTCTGCAGTGCTCTGCTGGTTTTGCTTCAGGACAGTTTAGTCACGACAGCCGGGTCTCCCATGTTGTCTGAACTGGTCATGAAGGTAAGTCCTGTCACAGCTGAAGTTTCACACAGGGAAGTGTATGCTGAGGCAGTCACTAATCGCATGTGTGTTTGTGTGTGTGTGTGTTCAGTGTCTGTGGAGGATGATCCGCTTCCTCCCAGAGACCATCAACAACATCAACCTGGATCGGATCTTACTGGACGTCCACAACTTCATGAAGGTTTTCCCCAAAGAGAAACTCAAGCAGCTCAAGAGTGACGTTCCACACAGAACCCTGAAGACTCTGTTACACACACTCTGCAAGCTGACTGGGGCCAAGGTAACACATATACATACATACACACACACACACGACTTATTTATTAACCCTTGAGCCATCTTAGGACATTTCGTGGCTTTTTTTTTTTGCTTTTTTCTTTTTTTTTAAGAAATGTGGCTGTGTTGAATGAAGATTGCTAAAATTTGGTCAAAGATATTCATTTTTAATTTTCTTTTAGAATAGAAATCTCAGTACTTTATTAGGCCTAAAATGGCTTAGCAGCAGAAATCCATCCTTAATAGTTCCTAGCGGCAAAACGTGCCCCATTAACAACCATTAAAAACACTTTTTTTTGATCGCACGTTTATCTTAACATAAATGAATGCATTCCTTTGTTAAGATTTCATTTTGGACCACTGGCTTTCAATTTGTAGTTTTTATATGTGTCGTCCATGTGGCCCACTTTTAACCCATTCAGCGCGTGCAGCAAAGTTTCACAATTTTTACTGTTTTCTGCGAAAGAAGTGTGTGTGCTTTTTAAGTTGGATAATGGTGTGTGTAACTTCAAAAGTATTTTCTCTTTGAAATTCACTCTCTGCGCTATAAACTAATTCAATAATAAAAAAGATGAGTAGTGAGAACGAAAACAAAATTGGACTTTGTTTAGGTTCTCGTACAGGTTGTTTGTGCAGGTGCATTGCAGCCGTGGGATTAAATATGAGCAGAAATGCAGGAATAGTTATTTTGGCAAGATGGCAAAAGTGTACACTACGAAAGAAGCGCTAGAAATAGTTATGGAGTCTGACTGCGAGGATGGATCCTCATCCTCCGACTCTGAGACCGACACGGAGGAGGCCTCAGATGTCGAACCAGAGCAGCTGGAGTCCAGCTCATCTTCAGCTGATTCGTCTGAAGAAGGAGAACAAGAACCTGAAGTGGAAGCAGAGGGATGGGCATCTAAAAATGGAAAGATTGTGTGGTCTGCCACAAACGACCAAACGCTGCGCTACATTCCAGCAGCCAAAGGTCCTGTCCCGGGACATACGCGTTATGCTGCCGCTCGCATCTGGGACCCGATGACGAGCTTTTCGCTCCTGCTGACGGCCAAAATCATCCAGCATATCCTGGCAGTAACAAACCTCCACGGGAGACGAGAGATCACAGGCTGGCAAGACCTGCACATGGAGGAGCTGCAGGCGTACATGGGCCTGATTATTTTGGCCGGTGTTTACCGGTCAAAACACGAATCCACTCTCAGCCTGTGGAGCGAGAAGAGCGGGCGGGCCATTTTCAGAGCCACGATGTCCCACAAACGGTTCCACCACATCGGCCGAGCGCTGCGTTTCGACGACAAGCTGTCCCGACCCAGACGCCGAGATGACAAGCTGGCTGCCTTCCGCCAAGTATGGGACATGTGGACGCACCTATGCTGTTTAATCCGGACAGGGACATCTGCGTTGACGAGCAGCTCGTCCCTTTCAAGGGCAGATGCCGTTTCAGGCAGTATATGCCCAAAAAGCCAGCCAAATATGGTCTCAAGATCTGGGCAACCTGCAACGTCAAAACGTCATATGCCTGGAGGCTGCAGGTGTACACGGGGAAGGAAGGTGGGAGACCTGCTGAAATCAACCAGGGCATGAGGTTGGTCCTGGAGATGACACCTGCAGGAGAAGAACAAATAGGTGGGCACTGGCTCTTTTTCACAACCTGATTGACGTCTCCCTGTATAACGCCTTCGTCCTGTGGACGTCAATAGAGCCATCATGGGAGCAGCACAAGGCCCACAAGAGGAGGCTCTTTATTGAAGAGGTGGGAGACGCTTTGGTGATCCCACACATGCAGAAGAGAGAGCGCCTTCCCTGCTCCTCAGCCGCTGCAGCACTCGTCACAGAGGTACGGAGTGATGCTGCTGAGGGAGGAGGGGCCTGCAGGAGTGGCCTGGATGAGGGGCCTGGAGGAGCGGCCTGCAGGAGGAAGTGCAGGAGGCTGTGCGATTTTTGTAGGAAGAGAAAAGTTGGCAGCACCTGCTGCAAATGTGGAAGATTCTCATGCAAGGACCACAGCCTAATAATATGCAGTCTCTGCTCTACATACTGGCATTTAAAGGGTTAAAAACCAAAAAATATAATTAATATTTGATATGTATATTTCAGGCTGAAGTAGTTCTAAAAGACTGACGTGTTTAAAGTGGAAAAGAATATTATTATATATTATTTTTATAGCAGTTTTTAGGAAGGAGCCACGTTTTGTCTTAGTGCCTATTAAGGACACATAACGGGAAGACCCTCCAAGGGTTAATATTAAGTGACATTTTAATTTATTTTTATTTGTATAATTTTTTCACATTTTTGCTGTATTGATAGATTCTGGACCACCTATCAATGATAGAGAATCGTAATGAGTCAGAGTTGGAGGCTCATCTGAGGCGGGTGGTCAAACACTCTGGAAATCTATCGGGATTCAAGTCCGACCGAGGCAACGAGAAGTCCGGCCTGCGCACGGTGAGCAGCACATACCAAATACACAACAAAATATGCACCTCAGTGTCCGTTTTATTGAGTAATTAAATTAAATATTAAGTAAAATGTATTCAGTAGCTTTTGTCTTCAGGATGACTGTGTATCTAAATAATTGTGTTGTTGTGATGATAAATGTGTCTTATGTATTTGTTCCCAGGAGGATCGGATGTCGAAGGCAAAAGTCAGTGACATTCTGACTGAAATCTTCAAGAAGATTGGTTCCAAAGAGAACACTAAAGAGGTCAGTGCAGCTCTATTCTTTTACTATTTTACTATTCTCTATTAGTTTACTAGTTATTTATGCTCATAATGTTTATGTATTTCATTGACTTTTTAACTTTACAGACAGAAGGAAAACTGTTTTATTATAATGGAGAGCCTGGAAAACCTAGCCATGTTTCATTAATGCATGTAATCCTCCTCCAGGGTTTGACAGAGTTGTATGAGTACAAGCAGAAATACTCAGATGTGGACCTGGAGCCCTTCCTCAAGAACACCTCCCAGTTCTTCCAGAGCTACGTGGAGCGAGGACTCCGTATGATCGAGTCAGAGAGAGAGGGCAAGGCTCGCATCCAGACCTCAGCAGGTAATAACCGCTGTCACTCACTTAGAGGACAATGACGGGGGTGTGGATGTGGAGTAACACTCTTGTCTGTGTGTGTGTGTGTGTCTGCAGTGATCCCTCAGCATGGTGCAGACTCCACTCTGAGCAGTAACAATGAAGAGCTGAAACCAGCTGTTTACTACGAGAGACTCAAGATCCTCCGACAGAGACAAGGCCTGGAAAATACATCCAGGGTGAGTTGACACACTCAAACACTCGCTGCCTTAACAGCTTTTCCTTTAGGGTGCCCCGCGCCCAACCTCTTCCTTTAGGGTGCCCCGCGTCCAACCTTTTCCTTTAGGGTGCCCCGCGTCCAACCTTTTCCTTTAGGGTGCCCCGCGTCCAACCTTTTCCTTTAGGGTGCCCCGCGCCCAACCTTTTCCTTTAGGGTGCCCCGCGCCCAACCTTTTCCTTTAGGGTGCCCCGCGTCCAACCTTTTCTTTTAGGGTGCCCCGCGTCCAACCTTTTCTTTTAGGGTGCCCCGCGTCCAACCTTTTCTTTTAGGGTGCCCCGCGCCCAACCTTTTCCTTTAGGGTGCCCCGCGTCCAACGTTTTCTTTTAGGGTACCCCGCGTCCAACCTTTTCCTTTAGGGTACCCCGCGTCCAACCTTTTCTTTTAGGGTGCCCCGTGCCCAACCTCTTCCTTTAGGGTGCCCCGCTTCCAACCTTTTTGGTGTGATTCAAATGAAACTTAACTGATTAATTTCACACCAGCCCACCACCGTTTCAAGGTGTCTTGCTCTGGTTATTCAGTCCAAACTTTCATAAAAACATGTTTTTACTAAAATACATTTCTGAGTAAGCACCCTTAAAATTTGTCTTGAGGGGAAATGTATAATAGTCAATTATATACTGGTTTAATAAGATATTGTGTAGCGTTGGAGCTCAGTGAATCTACTAGTATTAATGTTCACTCTCACACACCAGGCGCTAAATATCACAAGGGCAGTGCGATCCACTTAACGATCATTCAACTTTCGTCCAGGCTTTGATGTTTGTTGCATAGTTTGATCAGTAACACTCCTGATTATTTCTTGTGTATATATATATATATATATATATATAATACATCCTTCTGTCTTCTCTCCTACTGAAGCAGGGCATCGGGGGAGGCGAGGACGAGCCCCAGCAGCGACCCCCCATCTCCTCCCTGCTGTCGTCCAAGCCATCTGTGGCCTCCTCCACCGACATGCTCCACAGCAAGCTGTCGCAGCTCAAAGAGTCCAGAGAGCTGTACCAGCAGGAACACAACGCACACTCCCACTCCCCGACGCATGCACACACCCGCTCTGCCTCGCCCGCCGCCAACCTGGACGACCTGAAGAAACGTCTGGAGAGGATAAAGAGCAACAGGCAGTAGGAGCGCCGCCTCATCTCATCCACTCGGCCTGTGGAGTTCCGCTGGTAGTTCAGAATCACCATCCTCCCTTTTTAACTCACTCTGTGTTTCTATTCATGCTGTGGTAGATGGAAATAAAAAGCACTTGGACCCTAACTTCCACACAAACGCGCGCACACACACACACACACACACACACTCTGATCCTCTGTATCAACATATCAGGTAGCAACTCAGAGTTGAACCTGACTCCACCCACTGTGCCTGTATGTTGTTATAAATCAAACACACCCTAACCTGATTGTAGTTCAGTACAGTCGCATTGAACTAAGGCTGAGAGACACACACACACACACACACACACACACACACGCTCACGCTGCATTCAGGTGTTTTTAGCTCTTATTCAAACTTAAAAAATCTAAAAATCTTAACAAAGAGGCTCTATTTAGACATCAAGTCTTTTTTTTGTTTTGTTTGAAATGTCGATCATCAGGGCAAAAAGATCTGAAAGACTGAATCCAGAGTGTAGGAGTGAATTTTGATGTTATGTGTGTGTGCAGGATCACATAGTCAGCTGTAGATCTGTGTGTACAGTTTCATCCTAACAACCAAATCCCACCTGTTCTGTCCTCTTTCAGGGTGCCCTTCCTGCACCCTCCACTCTCCTGTTTCACTAAACCTTGTCTCATTGTATTATAATAATCAAATAGTGGACCCCCCCCTTCCTTTTTCTGTCTCTCTCTTTTTAAGTATCACGGCATCATATGTTTGTACATATTTAAAGGTTGTTAACCACTTAACTGTTCCGGAGTGCTTCTCAAACGGGTGCAGGAGATAATGTTTCTTCCCGCTGCTGTGTCTGGATGGAGAAACGCTGCTGGAGCCAGAGCTGTTGTAGCTGTGTAAATGCAGCGTGTGACTGCCCCCCTGTGGCTGGATACTGTCATAGAACTCCTGATGTCAGCTTCATCCTGTCCTGGTTGCATCAATATTAACTTTTGAGTAACTACACAAAATACAAATATACAATTTCTACATCTGTGATGTTAAAAACTCCAAAATCCCGTCTGTAGTTTGGTGAAGACAAACGTCTCCTGACGGAGTTTAGAGAAGTCTTTAGCACGGTGCAAATAGGGCTTTAAGCTCCAGCACTTAATTAATCATGAAGTGTCTGATTTCTTTCCATGTCTCTGTAGGGCCACAAAAAAGTGAAACTGCGTTTCCACAGCGACAGCAGTGTGTGTTTTATTTCCCCCCCCTCACGGGGTTCAAAGTGAGGAGGGTCAAATCTGCAGCTGTGTGCTGATGTCTGTTTTTGTCAGGGTTACTTGGGGAATGTGTCTAGTTTTACTGTGAAAGCGGCTGTTATGTGGCCTTCTAGTAAGTGTTTGCGTAGAGTCACTTGTTTGCAATCCTCCGTTGACTGAAAGACCGCCAAAAGTTCTCAGATTTTACATCCCAGCCGATCTGGAGATGATCATTTGTGTTATGAAAACCTGCAGACTCTTGGTGCTACAGGACTAAAAAAAAAAAAACAACAACAAATGCTTTTATTCTGGCCTATCATACCCACCGTCTCTTTTCAACCAATCAGAACAGAGAATCTGTCTCTCGTGTGGGTGGCTGAGCTGCTTCGTTCAGGCAGAGCCACATGCAGGTGTGTTTAAGTGGTGTGTTGGACTGTGCTGTGGGGTGATACTTGGCTGTAAATACTGTACGTACTAATGCCCTCATTAACACCCCCATCAGTTATTTAACAGAGCCAACATGGCCGTCACTGTAAGTCATCTCGACCAAACTCTTTATTTATGTGCAGCTCTTTATCCAGCTGAACGAGGGTCTCTCTGTCCTGTGTGTATGGTTAAAGAGCATGGCATGAAGTCGGTGACTGTTTCTTATTTTCTTATGTAAATAAAGTTTGCATTATTAAAACCGCTGCTTAAAGAAGTCATTGTTTTTCTGATGAAGACGATGACGACGATGATGATGGTGATGATGATGTCAAATCATCTGTTCTGTAGCCGAATGTTGAGTAAAGAAAAACAAATAAATAACATTGTTTTTGTATTTAATTCAATTGTTAGTAGTCTTACATTGTTGCGCTCCTGTTTCCTTGTATAATCCATAGTGGAAGATGGCAATAAAGTCTTGTTTTTTTTTTTTAACAATCCATCTTTGAGTTTGGTGGGTTTTTTCTTTCTATTTTAATTAAATTTTCCTGTCAAGGATCATATTGTTTCTACTGGTTTTCCATATTTTCATTTTTTGACCGATATGATGGTGAAACTGGTTTAAAAAAAAAAAAAAAAGATATTTAAAAGTTCTCAATCATTAAAGGATGGATTCACAATTTTTCAAATCAAATCAAATTTTATTTATATAGCCCAAAATCACAAATTACATTTGTCTCAGAGGGCTTTACAATCTGTACAGGGAGTGACACCCTCTGTCCTTAGACCCTCGATTCTAGTGAGGAAAAACTTGCCCACAAAAAAACCTTTTAACAGGATTGAATAGATAAAATGGTGATCACATGATTGATCACATGACGGAATAGCCGACCATACAGCTGCATATTGTACTCTAAAAAAATCTTTAAATATTCAGAAATTATTAACATGAAATTAACAATAATCTAATATATTTATGGGGATGAAATAATAGGAAACAGAATTAAAGTAGAAACCAGATGTATCTTTGGTGTGTGTGTGTGTGTGTGTCCAATGAACAATATTCACATGTTCAGAGATTCTGGGAGAAGAAATATTAGTATGATTATAAACATGCATACATTCATTTTTTAATCAAAGAACATTATTGGTCTAAAAACATTTGTTGGGGAACTTTCAATAAAACAGCTAAAACAAGTCTATTAATGATAGTGCTTTAAGTAACATAATATTCATCATGAATAATGATCTGGTGCAGTCAGAAAACAGATTTCTCTGATTCATAGTTTTTATTGATTTGTTTGTGATCAGGAGTGAAAGTGAAGGATTTTTTTAAAACGTTCACAAAAGTCCAAAATGTTGCATTTATGAGATTAAGAAATGGCCTCCATCATGGAAAAGACCTGGCTAATGCATATTATATATATATATATATATATATATTATATATATTATATATATATATATATATATATATATATATAATATGCATTAGCCATATATAATATATTTCGAGGTATTTTACTTGGTATTACTACACTGCATATATATCCCAGCCGTATATACAGTATAGAATATGCTCCAAATCCCCATGTGTGAAACATAAGTCCTGTTCTGTTTTAAATCAGACATCGACACTTCACGACACCTTTTTTTTCAAGATTTATTTGAGAAAATAAAGAATACAAATATGTATGGAAATAGCTATTATATATTTAAACATTTCAATCTACAAAAAATATTCAATCTAAAACAGCTCAGTATACTGCGTACACAATATAGAAGTAATATACACAACACTGTACAGATTCATAGCGCCGAGGGGGAGATGCTGATAAAACACAGCCGTTGACGGAGCAGATTCAAACACTGGATAACTTATGAAACTGTGATCTCTTCAGCGTCTGACTCGGACTGCTCTGACTGTTTGCTGCACTCTGATGGAGAGGAAGGCTTGTGATGGTGGTGGTGGTGATGATGGTGGTGATGGTGCTGGGTGTGTGACTCCTGGCTGTCCAGCTGTTCTTGGCTGGTGGGTGCAGTCCTGTCCAGCCTGTGGCAGTAGGTGCTGCCCACGTCGGTGAGGTCTGGGTGGGGGTTGGTTTTGGTGGGAAGCGTCTGCTGGCGGCAGCCACCCGTGGACAGCAGCTCTCTCTCCTTGGAGTTCCTCCACTTCATCCTCCGGTTCTGAAACCAGATCTTCACCTTCACAGCACACAGAAAACAGTAAGTCACTGACGTGCACAATATAAATAAATGGAACATGAGATAAAAAGTGGATTCCTAAAAATAAATGATAAATAATGAAATAGTTCTTGGTATCCACCTGTGAGTCTTTGAGTCCCAGCTTGCTGGCCAGCTTCTTCCTGTCTGGTTTGCTGATGTACTTCTGCTTCTGGAAGGTTCTCTCCAGAGCCTTCCGCTGGAGGTCCGAGAACACCGCCCGCCGCAGCATGCCCCTCCTGGGCTTTCCTCTGGGGGCCAGGGGCCAAGAAAACGTCCCCGGGACAGGAACCACGGAGGAGGAGGCTGGAGGGACAAAAGACAACAACACACGTGTTTACTAAATAAAGGTGTAACCACCTGCAGGCATCACATGTCACATGTTGTCCTCAAGTGTTTTTCTTTGACGTTAAATATTGAAACACACAATACGCGAACACACGAGGAGATACATAAATAGAATCATATATATATAAAAAAAACTGAACTGAAATACATCACATAAACCGTTTTTAGATATTTTTTACACCTGTTGTGACATCACTGATGTTGAGGAGACGTGAAGCACCCCCCTGTGAGTCATATTTGGTTAAAAATATTTTACAACCATAATAATCACCTGCTGATATATGAATTCCTGACTAACCTACTGGAGACACATACCACAGACCCTCAGCAGGCCATGCCTCTGTCTCTCTCTCTCCACATTTTAGTGTCTCTCTGCACTTTTAAACTATCAAATTAAGACAAACACACTAAAAAAACATCATAACACGTCTCATATTCCCCAGGAAGTGTTACTGTTGCTACAGAAATGAATAAACAATTATTATAGTTTGGGCTGCAACTTTTCTCATGATTGATTCTATTAAATAATCGATGGACAATTCTTTATGTCCATTTTTCCCCCACTGGTTTTTATTAAAAAATAATAATAATAAATAAATAAATAGCCATCAGATCAGAATTTCGTGGTCCCCATCGAGAACAAGAAAATATTTTACATTTTAAAAACATGAACATTTTATTTTATTTGGCTTTAAAAATATATATATATTTTTTTTTTACCCGTGTAAATGGTTAATAAAGTAAATGAACATTTAAAATCTACAAATACAACATATACCGTTCGTATTTCATTAATGACACACGTGGGTAAAAATGTCAGAAATCAGATTTGATAGATAGACAGACAGATAGATAGATAGATAGATAGATAGATAGATAGATAGATAGATAGATAGATAGATAGATAGATAGATAGATAGATAGATAGATAGATCGTGACGTGTCAGTGCTCTCAGTTCATTCAGCGCCTCCCTGAACGTCCTGCTTGAAATCTAACGTTAAAAAGCCCAATTTGTCCAACAGTGGAAACAGAGCCTATGCTAATGAGACGGGCTCTCCAGGGCCGAGCTCACACTGCCTCTAATCAAGCATGAAGGGGGGTTGTATAGGCTGCAAATGCATAGAGAAAGCTGATTGTGTTGTAATGAATTGAGTGGAAAAGGCCGTCGACAGGCCAGTATATTACAGGCCCATTAAAGATGGCTCAGAGGCGCTTTAGACACACAGAGACACACAGAGAGCTTAGAGGTGTTCTCAGTCTTACACACCTGCCGTAAAGTGTCATCACGCGTGTTACCTGCGTGTTACCTGCTTCCTGCTGATGGATGAATATATGAATATGATTTAAGGCCTTTTTGAGTATATTTAAGTATTTTGCGGAACTGATCTTTAAGCTGTTGGATGTGTAAAGAGATTCAAGTTGTGCGACATTTTATTTTGAAATCGGGGTTTAAAAATTTGAATTGAACAGAATTTTGGAGCAACATAACTATGCGAAAAATTCTAAGTGTGTTTGTGTGTGTGCGTGTGTGTGTGTGTGCGTGTGCGTGTGTGCGTGTTTGTGTGTGTGTGTGGGGTTGTGGCTCCTATTGGTCACGGTGCTGGGAGCTTTGTGGGCACGCAGAGGGGCTTGGTGGGAAAACGACGGCGCGTGAAGAGGCGCGGAGTCCCTGAGCTGGGAAGATACCCGCCTCACATTTAGACCATGACAAACGGCACTAATATATTTAGAGTGTGACAAACCGGACTAATTTGTAGATTAGGACAACTGGTGCTAATGTCAGCAGTCAGCGCGTCGCCTAAATAGGCCTTCAAATTGGCGGAGCTGATTCGGAGCTGTCCGGAGTGTATTCCCATGCTAAAAGGCTGACCATGTCTCATCAGCTGGTAAAATGCTGACACTGGAGATTTCACACGGTTCAAACCTGGTGTTGGTAACGGAAGAGTTCAGTATCTTGATAAAGAGACAGTTTATGAAACATCTAGACGAGCTTTTCACTTAAAGGTCATTCTTGTGTTTGCTCTCCAGCCTTCATGCAGATGCCTCTAGAGACGTCAGAGCAGCAGCTGTCTCATTCTCAGACAGTGTTTCAAGTCCAGGAAGTGTCTACCTGATCATTTCATTCAGCATCAAAGCCCTTATTGTTATTACTGCTGAGACCCAGGCTGACCTGCAGCCTGTAGCTCAGCAGCAAGATGCTGACTTCTACTGTTTGTCCGTTATATTGTAAACAGGTGTGGATCCGCATTAAATGTACATGAGATACATATACATCCCCTGGAAATAAACCCGTCGCTCCTGATGAGGTTCAGGAGCTGTTAATGTTAATTTCTAAGAAGTGGTGCGTTCACGTACCTGCGAAATAGGAAGCTCTGATGAAAGGATGGAGACTGCCATCAAAGAAAGGAAGAGGGAAGGATTTACTCTGCAAACTGTGGGCTGGAGCTGAAAGATAAACACAAACTGACTTCAGGCAGATGTTTCACTGGTGCAAGAAATGTATCAAAAATGGATAAATATCATTATTATGTTATTATAATCTTGTTTTAATAGCAAAATATAACCAAACATGTGCAGTAATTCTACAGAGCATTCACAACAGCTGCATTGAGTCAACACGTGTTTATTATAGTTTTAGTAATAAAAGAGCAGCAACAATTTGCAGTGATGACAACCTCAGAGGAGTTGATAAGATATGTTTTAAAAAAAAATTACTTGCACATTAATAATAATGATGATAATAAATAATAATTAATTTAAAATAATTTAAAATCGGCCTACATTTTTCCTGATATTATTTGTGATCTTTGTTTTTAAAACTAATTATATTTAACATTATAAGATATATAAATCCATCATCATTTTCATGCATCTCTCACCGCTCCGTGTGGACGGTGCCAGAATGGCACTGACGCCAAACTTCAGGTAGCTGGAATCCGGGCAGGCAGTCTGCGGGGAGCCGGAGCTGCTGCGGCTCTGCTGGCCGGAGCTCTGCAGCGTAGACCGCTCCGTGCTGAGTCCTGACGCCCGGGGAGAGGCGCCCGGCCCCGGGCTTATCGAGAGGATGTCCCCAGGACTTCTGGAGCTGAAAGTCCGATGTATGTAGCTGTATGTAGGCTGGCTTATTCGGAGGAGATCTTCCACTAGGAAGCCTGAGGGGAGTGACCGGGTCAGAGGCGAGGAGAGAGCCGCCGGAGGACGCAGTAAACCCGGGTAGAGAGGAGGCGGCAGCCCGCTGCAGGGAAACATCATGGCTGGTCCAAAAAAAGTTTTTATCGCTTCACTAGTTTTTTAACTTTTTTTTTTTTTTTTGCGGAAATTTGTTCAGAAAAAGAGGTTAAAATGTACAACACACACTCTCACACACACTGACTGTGCTCTGTGTCTCCGTGCCTCTTTGAAAGGTTTTATACAAGACTCACTTTTTTACACACACACACACACACACACGCACGCATTTGTGTGCACGTGTACAAGTTCAACCCCCAGCCCATCTCTCTGCGGGAGACTCTTTAAACACAAAGTTCAGGGCCAGAGGATTGGTCAGCGCTCCTCTGGTGCCTTTCTGATTGGACTCCAGTCAAAGCAGTTAAAAAGTTCTATTGGGTTTTATCCAGACTTTGATTTCATTATTTATAATTAGATGCTTCCATGGTAACGACAACCAACAGGTGCATTCAATAAATTAATATGCAGAAAAAAATACTGAAAACGAAATAACAGACAAACAGAGGAGTAAATAACAACAATAACAACTATTTTAAATTATAGAGTAAACAAGAGGACTCGACCCTAATAAATAATAATGACGTCATTATTAATATTCTTATTAACATGATTATTACATGATTTTATTACATCTAACTATCTAACTATTATTATTATTCTCCTGTGTGTTTTATGTTATTAAAAGTATCTGACTTGACACATGAAGGAACTTTTTATTTATGTATAATAGTTTATTGTATTGAAATGCTTTGATTTTTGATTGAAGTGCAATCATAACCATAAATATATAAACAGAAATATATGCATTGTTATATGAAGAGAAATACAGATGTTGTGTATACTCCTCTCCTCTCCTCTCCTCTCCTCTCCTCTCCTCTCCTCTCCTCTCCTCTCCTCTCCTCTCCTCTCCTCTCCTCTCCTCTCCTTTCCCCTCCTCTCCTCTCTTTCTCTTCTCTTCTCTTCTCTTCTCTTCTCTTCTCTTCTCTTCTCTTCTCTT
The DNA here is from genome assembly GCA_036937835.1 of Pampus argenteus. NCBI lineage: Eukaryota > Metazoa > Chordata > Actinopteri > Scombriformes > Stromateidae > Pampus > Pampus argenteus. Next base: position 22,064,858 of record CM072869.1, read on the forward strand.
CTCTTCTCTTCTCTTCTCTTCTCTTCTCTTCTCTTCTCTTCTCTTCTCTTCTCTTCTCTTCTCTTCTCTTCTCTTCTCTTCTCTTCTCTTCTCTTCTCTTCTCTTCTCTTCTCTTTCTTCTCTTCTCTTCTCTTCTCTTCTCTTCTCTTCTCTTCTCTTCTCTTCTCTTCTCTTCTCTTCTCTTCTCTTCTCTTTTCTTCTCTTCTCTTCTCTTCTCTTCTCTTCTCTTCTCTTCTCTTCTCTTCTCCCCTCCTCTCTTCTCCTCCTTCTTTTTTATGAAATTATTTATTTAATGTAGAGATGGTAACATTCATAAAATTATCATTTTCACACAACAAAACACAAAAAATATCATCAGTGACGTAGCCTATGTAGCACTCATATTGTAATTTTTCCACTTTTTCATGCATTTGAAAGTAATGTAATAGAGAGACAGCAGGCGTACAGAGTTTGACATTGATTGTACCAACCTTCAGCAGTCTAGCAACAGCTTCTGCATCTTCTTGCATAGCATATTTTTATTTATGTATTATATATTTATGTATGTATGTATGTATGTATGTATGTATGTATAGATAGATAGATAGATAGATAGATAGATAGATAGATAGATAGATAGATAGATAGATAGATAGATAGATAGATAGATAGATAGATAGATAGATATTGACACTGTCCACATTGCATCATCATCATCATCTTGCAATGTCACTGGCTGTCTGTCATTGGGTGTACATGCTGGGGAGACATACGGTGGCCTTTACGCCTAAAGCGATTTAAAGACAGAGAGACTTAAAGTCGGCTTTGTTCTGGCCGCCTTTGATCTTGCTGACGCTCTGAATGTCCCTCGATGACTTGAATGAGTGTAAAATCATTCTATGTTCAGGAAGACAGAAGACTTATAGCTCATATAGGCACATATATTTAGCTTTAGTGCTTTTTGTTGCAGCTATCAAATAAATTCACAATGAAAGGTCACTTTTTACTCTCATTTAGCCTATGTGTTGTCACCAAATTAACAAGCCGAATAAGAATGCTGAAAATATTAACCTATATATATATGTATATATGTATATATATAGTAAAGCCATTTACTATATATTATAAGATATTACTGCTGGCGGGCTAGCATAGGCTATTGTTGCATATATGAATTACGTTTGCTTTTATGGCCTAGAGACATTTATTATACTCAAGCATTGCTGCAGTGGATGGACTTCAGATAGAGGTGAAAGAAGAACAAAGCATGTGTTTTTAAAGGGACCTCCGGGGTACAAGAGGTGAGTCCCTGAGGGCGCGTGATAAGACCTGTGACTAATGGTATTTAAACACATGCTCAGTCTGCCAATCACCCCTTCATTCACTTCTTTCATTCAATCTAGAAAACAAACAAGAAAAATAGATCAATATTTTACATCAAAAAAAAAAAAAAAAAAAAAAAAAAATTGGAGTTGCAACGATTAGTCAATGGATCAATTAATAGTCAGCTATTAAATTAATCACATTATTTTGATAATTGGTTAATTGTTTGGCGTTTGCAAGATAAAAATGTCCAAATTCTGTAATTAAAGTTCTGTTTTTTGTAGTGTTTTAGAGTAAATGGAATGTCTGACATACAAACCTTCACTGTTGGGTTCATCGGTGATGACAGGCGGCCTAAAGTCTGTGTCAGAAACATTTATGCATTGTTGAAATGAAACGTCCAGATTTACAGCTCAAGCATTGGAATGATGATAAAACAACAACAACAGATAGTACAAGCTGAAACATTAAAGTTATCATCACTTTTTAAGTGAGTGCTTTTCCTTGTATGATGTCTATATCTGACATGGTGATATTTAGGCCTATTTACTATTTCATGTAAGTAGAGCTGCACCAATAATTCCATTGCGTTTATATATATATATATATATATATATATATATATATATATGTGTGTGTGTGTGTGTGTGTGTCAGCGACTGATGTTCACACAACGGATGTAAATTAGCATTAACGTTACAATAAATAAAAAAATAAAATAAGGAATGTGTCATTTTTCAAGTCAAAATATCCATAATAGCTTGTCAGATGTGCTGCTTTTTATGTCTCACATATGACAAAACAAGACATTTTGATGCGTCTCCTTGAGCTGTGGGAAATTATCACATATTTTTTTAATTTATTTTCCAGCAATTCATAGAATAAAGGTTGCCTTTAATAAACCATGAATGTATAGGAGGGTGTTAGTTACTTTAAACCACAGACCTCTTGTAAACTACTCATTATCGAGGCATTATGATGAAATGATCCGCTCTTCAACAAAAGGAACCAATCATTAAATGTGCAGCAGATTTGCTGAGTGGCAGCCCTGCCGGGAAATACGACACCTTAACCAAAACCTCTCTCAAAGAGAGAAATTGTTACGTTCAAAGCATTTTATTCCTTCAGAAAATCCCTCTATTGTATTGAAGTGGAGCAGATGGTTCTCTGGGAGGGAATATGGGCATCAGCAGAACTAATTTCTCCTCTTGGTCCGACAGACAGACCAGCCTGCTGCTTGATTCTTAACCAACACAACAGCTGTTAGTGAATTAAACACCAGTTAAGACTCATTTTAAAGCTATTAGCCTCTAGAAGTCTTACAACATGAACCCTCCCCACCTAACTCCCTGAATTGATAACACATGCAAAGAAGGGGAAACAGCTACGGCTGTCTGTGTCTACGGTGAAGTAATAACTAGTTAAGACTCATGTCACAGCTCTAGGCCTTGCCAAGTCTTAACGAACATGGACCAAACAAATAAAACTGATGGAATGATGATGCATATGAAAACTGTTTTAAATAAATGCTTATGAAAGCTGGATATAACTGGAGCCCAATACAATCTTTCATCAAGAAGCTGTGTGCTGTATTTCTGATGAAGCTGTCTTTCATACAGGGAGAAGGAACATTTGTAGCATTTTCCATTAAGATTAATAATCACATTAAACACAAGTATAATTCATCATTGTGATATTAGTAATTATAGTGGAAACATTCATTAATAATGTTTCAGAGAGCAGATGTGGTGTTTTCTCTCGACTTGATTCAGTTATAGAGGAAAATACATTCTCAATCACACTATATGATCTTATGTTATCTAAAACAATGGAAAATAACAGCTATGATTATTTGTATTGATTTATTAGAAGTGAAGGATGCAACATTTGAATGGTTTCATTGTAACCAAAGAATGTAATTTAGGCCAAATTTTAGTATTTAAGAGCTAAAATATAAAATTGTGTAGAGCACATGTACTTTTGTCAGATTCTAAAAGTTTTCTTTTTTTGTATTTAAAACAGTAATTCATTAAATTTGTATGGAATTCCTTCCAAAACCTATAATTAACTGTCATCAGTTAACATTAACACACAACCAGGGACAAAAAATGAATACAAGTTTGCCTTTGTGCTAAAGCTAACTTGCTATATTAGCTATATCAGCCTGTGTCTCTGGTTAGCTAACACGGTCTATGAAATGTAGTAACGTATAGGCTACTATACCGGAGGCGGGACTGTCCTATAGGCTTTAGTTATAGAACGTGGCAGGTGTCACAGCTGACTGATAAATTTAACCTTGAATTATTATTATTTTTTTTTTTACAAATTAGCAAATGTTTCTCTCAAACTAGCGACTTGTTAGCACAAATTAATATTTTGTGCTGTCAAATGACTTAATTCATGCTCTGATAATCTTAATATGTGCATGAATTCAAAGAATTTTATAAACTATAATTGACTTTAAAATAATTACAAAAATTACAAAATACTTTTCAACAGACAAACAGTAAATTCATCTCCACATTAGGCCACAGTGCTGTGTAGCTAACTTATAGCTAACTTACAGCTAACCAATGTTGTTGAAACAATGTCCGGTTTAGCTTATCTGTATAAAATAATGCAGAAGAGATAAAGATAATGTAACTGTAATGTAAATGAACAATATTAATATGAATATGAATTCAGTATTTGTAGGCACAACAATACTCCAACAAAGCTGCTAGCCTCCTGCTAATACTCTGGTCTCCTCCCCAACAGCAACAACCTTTAGCTTTAACTTAAGGTTGCTACTGCTATGTTTTCTTGTTTGCCCATTTCTTTTCTCCATGACACCTGCTGGGTTATTAAAAATAAAAATATTAAAAAATAAATCCAAGAGATTTTTAGCAGACAGACTTGTATATTTATATATTTATTATTTGTATATACTTTTGCAATGGTTCTGGAGTAATGATGTTTCACAGTGATCAGACATTCAGATAAATACAACAGTCCCATGTTCTCAATGTAGAGAAACTTTATTGGAGTGATCCAAGCTTATAGTAAAAAAGTAATATGTAACTGTGACCATACTGTATTGTGACTCAATGCTTAGCTCAGTAAATCAATAGTCAATAGTATCTTCTCTCTCTCCTCTCCCTCTCCCTCTTCTTTGTGCCCGTTCGCTCTCTCACTCTCTCAGTGTCTCTGGGCCGGAGCATCTGTTTCCAGACAGTGTGGAACAGAGTGGATTAGTGGGGGCCCTGGGTGTCGAAGTGCGGCGACAAGCATTAAAACCATATTAACTTTCCATTAAACATCACCTCGCTCTGTCGAGGGAGAGAGAGACACAAGCCCTGGGATAAAGCTCCTTAGAGAGAAAGAGAGAGCGAGAGTGTGTGTGTGTCTGTGTGTGTGTGTGTGTGTGTGTGCCTCCCTCATGCACCTGTTCCTTCTGTACTTTTTTGCATTGTAAAAGAAACTTTAGGAGAATGTGTTCGTCGTAGTTTGTAATTTTACAGTTACTCGTTGTAATTTTGTCATTAAACCACAAACATCACTCAGAAGTTCCAGCAGTATTTTGCAAACTCAGGTTTTATGATTATATTCACTATATATATATATTTAGACTTATTATGTCATTTGTTACATAATTGCCTTCAAGACATTGACTTGAATGTAAATTGACTCTCACTGAAAATTCCCAAATCTATGAATATGTAAATATTTTTCCCAGACGTTTAACTGCTGGACACAAGATGTGTCCCACATTCTCATGTCCACTGCTGGGGGCTTCCAGTTTCAACGTCACACTCGTGTAAGTTGGACAACAATTGGCTCCAAACTAGTTGTGATGTCACAAATCACGCTGTGTGTTTCAGATTTCAGATTTAACGAGAGCACGGATAAAGTTTCCTTTCAGCAGAAGAACTCGAAAACAAACTGCACGTATTGAAGTTCGTTCTGTGTGAGGAGAACAACATCCAACGAAAGGATGAAGAACGACATGAGCGGAGGAAGGCTTTAAATCTTCGGTTATGGTGTGTCCACACTGCACAACAACATCTGATATTGTGACCTTCATTTTGCTTTTATTGACATACATGTCAACTACATAATGGCCAAAAAGGCCTGCACAGAGTTTTTAAATGTTATTTTCCATTATGTAAAGTAATAGAATTAAATCTGGTACTCAATCTTTGGATGCTTTCAATAATAACATCTCACTATAAAATACTCACTTGCCAGCGACCGACCCCATGAATTTTCATCAAGCAGCGTGAGTGTGAGAACGTCCTCCACATATCGAATTCATACAATAAAAGTAAAACTTGACCGAAGCGATTAGCCCGTGTTGCTGACATATATGAGAAATGGCTCGCCTCAGTGTCCCCATCATAGCCTCGGGACACTTGTGACATAGAGCACGCTCATTGAATGCTCATTAGTTGTAGATTGGTCATGGGAGCTCAGAGCAACACATCACTGTGCTAACAATCTTTCCCATTATAAGAGCTTCCATTCTTCCATTCACAGGCCATTCTGCTCTAATCTTATTGGAGTCTCATAACGTTCTGCGGCCCTTCAGCGGGAGGCTTAAAGCACCTGGCAGGTTGTTTAGAGGGGAGCTTGTAAATGCCTGTGGTTAAAATGGGCTCCGGGGCCCAAACACAAGCCAAGCACTGCCGGGGAAGAGAGGAGGGGGACCGATTTGGTTGTCAAGTCTGGTTTACATTTTGATTTGATACCGGAGTGGAGAAAGAGAAAGTGACCCAGCGCTCACACCAACCTGTTGCTTGAGTTCACTTGCTCACTCTTTTTCTTTTTCTTGTGCTATTCAGAAGGTGCTTCGGACCGAGCGTCATCTCGGAAAACAGAGAACCACTGTGGAACACTGACAATGCACAACTGCACAAGCACATTTCAATGTTTCAGCAGCACATAAACTTTACTGTACATTACTCAGGTTGTCAAAGACAGCTTGCTTCTAAATGTACATTTCGTTCACACTGGCAGTTTATGACACTGATGTTTCACAAAGAATTAAACTGTTTTTTTCTTGAGTTCAGCCCACTTATGTGAATTTGCGCCGTCTACCCCCACCATGGTAAAGTTGCTTGAACTGTGTTTCCTCTGAAGGGGTGGTTACATTGTGGAAGCAGTAATGTATAGTGACATATATGCCTCATCCTCTCTAGACTACATTTGGATGAGGTGCCCCTGAGCCCGATGTACCATCTAATCGCTCCCGGACTCACGGAGCAAGATGAGTGCATAGAAATCCATATATACATCCTTGGTTCTTGTTTCGTCTCGAGTACTTATTTGGTCACTTAGTTGGAATTATTACAAGAGATGAAATTAAAATTTTATTGTTTTTGTTGGTGGTGAAAGTGCCCCCCTTTAATTCATGTTGTGCATGGTGGATGTCCACCTAGCAGTGCACCGTGGAAGCTGACGGCACATCTAGCAGAGAGGTTTGAGGATGAGGTGCAGTTTCCACAAATGTGTCCAAAAACTTTTATTTTCTATTGAAAAATAGAAAAATATGCACTGTGCTCAGCAGAGTATCACTATTTACTTACACAAAAAGTGTAGAGAATTCAGATTTATGTTGCACTTTATGGGGCCGACAATTTACTAGAAATTATCCCATTTACAAAAAAAAACCGCATGAGTCTAGGGTCCCATCTCACTATTTCTACATTCAGCATATTAAGTTACACAACTCAATAATCATCCACAGCTAAAACCTCCTTTAATGGGGTGACATGAGAGTCAGTGTGTAAGACTGTATGCACTGAGCAGAGGCTTGAGCCAGAGAAACATAACCATGAATTTCTCTACAGAGACTTCCTTTCTCTGTGCTGTGGTTATTATTATATCAAAAGCTATTCATTTCCACTGGCCTGGGCCCTTTTGGTTCCTTCAGAGACGTTGTTTTAGCCCGGGGGTTTCAGAGAGCCTGGGGAAGCACCTTGTCCAAAGGCCTGTATTAAGCTGCTCTGATGGGTTGAGCGTAGGGTTGAGGGCAGAGACTCAGAGCTAGCTGAGGTGAAGAGACCGAGGTTAGCGCTAGGCTTGGAGCTGAATACAGCCCGGTCTTATTTCTGAGGCGGGCTGAATACAAGGACGCCAGCACAGCGCTGCATGGCTAGCAGGTATTGAGGCGGGCCACGCCACATAATTGGATTGAGCGCCGGCCACGGTATTTATGTCACTTCTCGTCTTGTCAATCCCATAACAGGCATAGCAACGGCGTGGGGATCTCCCATGGTGACGGGGCTTTGCCTTATTCAGATAGAATGGAGAGAAAAGAGCCAAGCCTCATTTAATTCACGTTTAATTCTCACTCAAACCGTTTTAAGAGCTGATGTTATTTGCATAACAGGGAAAAGGGGACTCTGCCATTTCAGTGTCCCCACATGTGTGTGTGTGTGTGTGTGTGTGTGTGAGAGAGAGAGAACAGGAACAGTGTTGTAATTGAAAGTGTATAGTAGGCTTATATATGCATATGCTGAGGGACAAGCGTTCTCACACGGATCAGCAGACAGAGAGATTCTGTTGCAGTACATACAATCGTGCGTTTGGCTGTTTATCTACTGATTCATATCAGTGGTGTGATGGCATTTCTATAAAGCGTGACGCACTTAGATCTCGCACAGAATCACATGAAAACTAAGATGGACATTAAGTGAATCTTTTTGTCTGATTTGATTATACCGCGCTTAACAAATGCAACACTATCATGACATCCTCAACCGTCTTTAAGGAATGCGACACTCACACGCGAAATCAGTTCTTTTTATGTTCACATGCGAGATTTGCTGTATAATCAGTGCCTGTTCCAGAGGTCATAAATGGGGCTAATATAATAATAATAATAATAATAATAATAATAATAATTCCTGTTGGTTCATTTGTATGGGGATCAGAATCTGAATCAGATTGAATTACATTAACAACTTTGTGTCAAATGAACTCAGTTGGCTAAGAACATTAAGATATAGGCTGATTGGTTGTATTACGGTACAACAGTTGAGCAACACATAAGATGAATGAAAAATATGCATAAAAAAGTATGCAGATAAAACTCATTAAGCATGACAAATGGCATAAATGATGACAGAGACTTCAGAGATGAACCAACAGCCAGAGACATAAAGACTGACGGGAGGGGTTCAAATCCCCAACAGAGACTAAGAAATATGACCTTAACCTCCCTGTATGGAGCATCACAACCCTACAGCCATTTTGTTTCAAAGAGAGAGTACTTATAGTATATATTATGCAAAATTAAATTGCTATTCCTTTTCCTCCACCAGTTTCCAGTTGTAAAAAAAAATTATGATTATAAATGAAATATAATATAAAATAATGATTTCAAACAGGTATTTAAAAAAGTCTAATGTCAAAAGCACAGGTTGAACTACTAATGTTTGACGAGGCCTCCATTCTACGTCAGTCAGTGAATCTAAATGCAATGCAGCAAAAACAACATGCATCTGCATGAGCTGAAAATGTTTTAAACTGAGAGAAAAAAACGCATGTGCATCGCTGAGCTTTCTGAATGCACTTCATGAATGTACAAGACAGGAGAGAGATAGAGGGAAAAGACAAGAGACTGGAGGAAAATAACAGGAAGAGTTCGGAGTTCAGTCACAAGCTGAACACAGAAACACAGCAACTCTCCCACAGACACAGCTGGTGCTGCTGTTGCTAGCTAGCTTACAGCTAATGTACAATAATGTATTTTGGCTGTTTGAGGTGAATAAACACAAATGAAACTCACATGAATAATGCAAAGCAAAAACTTGCTAGCTAACATTAGCCCAAGTGTGCAGTACTTGGTGTTTGAAATGAGGTAGCATTAGCTTTGGTCTGAAGTAGCGGGGCATGTTTCCAGGTAGTGAAAGACAACACTTCAAACCGCTTTAAACCAGCTCCAACGCAGATCATCCATCTTTATATGAACACAGCTGGTTAAATGATGTGAGTTAACAGCTCACTGGTTCCTGCCTCCAGTTGCCATCAGTAGATAGTCTAAGAAGTGCCGGTTGACTTTAAGCGTCGTTCCTGCAACAAAATGACATTCTAGTATCACGTAGAGGTTCCTGTGAAGGAGGTGAAGGACATGAGTCTTTCCTCCGGCACCTAGAGGAGCTCAGTCTTAGGTTAAGCTTCAGGTGATGCGCAGGTGTCCAAATGCTGATGACTACCAGACATTATGAGATGCAACCAGGGAAACAGAGGAATAGTTGAGTGTCATCTACGTATCACTGACAATAGTGTTACTGCTAAACCTCATCGCTATGTTGACTTTTCAAAAACCAGCGCCGCTGTTGAAATCATTGTCATTGTGTTTCCTTGATGTGATTATATGGTATGGATAGGACTTCTAACAACCACATATGTGGGCATGTTATATCTTTAGATAAGTCTACTACTGAAGGGTAATGCAGGTGTAAGACACATTGTTTTGGACAAAATCAGCATTATGTCGAAGGTCCACAGTAGTCTCAGCTCCTCGGTCTGAGGTCGGTGTTGCATATTTCCATGTCAGGAAGTAGAGCCTCTTTTGATTTTCTCTCCACTTTTGTGTGTACTTTCACTATTGCACATTTCATTCAATATAAAGTTACCAAAGAAAGAACAAGCTTGCTGTCAGTTAAAAACAAAGAGTTTATGACATTGTGTTAACATCTGAAACTGTAAGAAAATAAAATGAGGGAAAATTACAAAAAGCAAGAGACAGGTGAAATCAAAATGACCATAAATATAATAATTATAATATTCTGTGTTCTTATGTATGTGCTACCTTGTGTCTGTGAGCACTTCTAAGCATAGTTTAGCACAGTTTTTCCTCAATCTATCAGCACTTATGTGCTCAGTAAAGCAACCTGATCTCATGGGAAATTCACACATGAAAACAATCCCTGACACCTGCCTTCTTTCACCCAAACTAATTTGGAAGCCAGAAATGAAAGCTCCTCTCAACCATTTAGGTTTATTTTCATACTTGACTGTGCCAATGGATTTATATTTAATCATCAACTAAAGACTGCAAAACATAAAAAAAACAATAATTACACTAACACAAACTCAAAGGTTATGGTTATTTGTTCCTTCAGTCATTGTGTGAGCGGCGTGCAGACTGAGAAGCAGACAGACAATCTAATCTAATCTGGTCTGCATTGAAAATCATCCCCTCTGCCTCTACGCCGCTCTTTAAACCTGAACCTCCCTCCAGCTACACCCCACCCCTCTCCACCCAGGACTAATCCCTGGTTCAACCTTTGATTTTAACTTCAACTTTCTCCCTTCATCCCACCGTCTGAGAGACAGAGAGAGAGAGAGAGAACAGGGATAAAGTGACTAGTCAGCTTCCTGCTGCTTCTCTCTTCTTGTTCTTTGTTGGCTTTCGGCCCTTTAGCCTGCCTCTTTGCTCACTGCATGCGCGCACACACATGTTATGATATGCACGGTCTACACATGTATATGCGTGTGTGTGGTTTGATCTGGTTTCCTGGTGGACCCCATTGTGTCGGGGCAGGAAACAGCTAATCCAGTCAGATCCAACCCAGTCAGGGATCTGCTGCTCATATATTCTGACTGGCAGGAGCTCTGTTTTGGGGGAGCTTTACTTCAGAAATAAATCAAATTCTATCTGCTTTCCACTGTCAGTTCGGTGTCTGCTGATGATAAGATAGATATCATTCCTATCTCCTGGGTTAAATGAAAAAAGGCCTGAAATTGACGCGTTTGTGTGACGTAACGTCTGTGAAACTGGATGTTGCTTCTGTTCATGGGTCAAGTGAGGCCATCAGCTGAAAGCTACCTAGTGTTAAAGCTGCCTATGTGCCTTTCTACCTGAAACTTTGCAACAGAAAATAAAAAAAATTAATTGATCCTACTGCATTTTGTTTGTGTATCAAAGCCCGATATATTTTATTCCTCGGGATACAGCTCCATTGATTTGTCCAAAAACTATTAAAAGCACATCAGTGAGACATGTTCCTTCATTATCATGAACCCACACACTGTAGTTTATGTTGACTCAGTCCCACCCACACACACACACACACACACACACACACACACACACACACACACACTGTCCTGCTGTCAGAAATACGCACCAGAGCAACAAAAGATTAATAAAATTAAACTATGGTATATCTGTTTATGGTTTCTGTCTTCAGTAGGAACCAATGGGCTTGGGGTTGAATACTAGAAGAACTGTGATTAACGGTGACATCTCCATGGTGATGGATACTGTATTTTGTCTACTGCAACATATCCCCTAGCTCTAATGAAATTCAATAATATCTTACTTTTTAATGATTTAGGTACAGTAAAGTCAGTAAAACATATTTCAACTATTTAAGGGATCATTAACACTTACTTTTAAACTCTTAATATATAATATGATGAGCTTTACAATAATCTGACCTATACATATTCACTCAAGCTGCTTATGCACTATAAAATTAAAATTATCTATACAATTCCATTATTAATAATTAAAGACCAATGGTGATGCATGTGGCTATAAAAACAATCCATTAAAATCCTATTAATTATTTTTATTTACCCTTTCAGACCGAGGTGGGTTTTTGAAAGTTTGGACACGGGTTGATTTCAAAGTTAAAAGGCTCCACCCGGGTTGCTAATTGTTTGCTGATTGTCCTCTTTGTTATGCCTCTCTCCTGGGTTGTGACCCAGGTGCTATCTGAGTTGTTGATCTGAGTTGAACATCGGCCAACTAACCCTGGTCAATGGCCTAAAAGATGCACGAGTGTCTGTTGTGCTGTTGACGTCATGCTACGCACAGAGCAGTAGCAAGACGTCACTGTTTGGCTTTAGTAATGGCTAATAAATAATTTACTAAAGCTGCTAATGCTAATAATTACATTGGCTTTGGTCTGTTTTAATAAACGTTTGAGCTAATAACTTGGATGTATGTTTCTATTTAGCAATAATGAATTCATAAATATCGGTTATTATATAGATAGATAGATAGATATACTTTATTAATCCCAAAAACTGGGAAATTAGAGTGTAACAGCAGCATAACACAAATACAACACAATGAAATAAAAAGAACAACCAACAATTAATATAATAATTAATAATTAAATAAGAATAAGATAATTAAATAAGAATAAGAAATTAAGATAATAATTACATAAGAATAAGTAAAATAAAATATAATAATATACAATATATGACCGGATTTGAGCTATTATTATTATTATACACGCTGATGGCCTGTGGCAGGAAAGATTTCCTGTTCAGTCTGTAGTTTGGCAGCGGCGGAACTGATGACGTCACAGTCTACCACTGCATCAGCTGACGGAGGGATGTAAACAACGATCACGATGGTGGACGTGAACTCTCTCGGTAAATAATACCGGCGCATTCCCACAGCTAACAGTTCAATGTCCGGGGAACAGAGACGTTCCTTCAGGTTGACATGTCCCGGATTGCACCACCTCTCACTCACAAAAAGTGCAAGCCCACCGCCCTTCTTCTTCCGGCTTGAGGAACAGTCTCTGTCTCCACGTACCAGGCTGTAACCAGGCAACCCGACGCTGTTAGCATGGATGTGCGAGTGCAGCCAAGTTTCAGTAAAACAAAAAATGCTACACTCGCGGTACTCCCTCTGGGTCTTCACCAGTGCTGACAGTTCATCCATTTTATTCCCAAGAGACCTCACGTTTCCCATTATGATCGCTGGTACCGCTGGTTTATGTCTTTTCCTTTTATCCCTCCGTCTGCTACCCCGGCGTCTCCTCTGTAACTCCTGCGGGACCACAGGGGTTTACTCAGCACCATCAGCTGTTCACGCGTGTACACAAAAATTGATCCGGTCATTTTCCAAAACAAAAAATACTAAAATTAACTAAAATAAACAAAAAATACAAAGAATAACAATAAAACTACGGAGCTGCTGCAACAGGCTGCCACCAGGAGCGGCGCCAATTCGAAGACAACATTAAACCATTATATCAGTCGTAAATAGTAAAAGCTCATGAGTTAGTCCGTCCAAGTATACCATCAAGTGTGTTTTCAGGAAGGAGCAAGTTGGGAATAAATGCTTACAGCATCAATTCTCTGCTGCACATTTCTAGAGGGTAAATGTATCCTGACATAATCACCTGCGTTCATAGAATGAATAGCATCTCCACCTCCAAACACAGTCTGTCAGTGTTTCTGTTCCACACATCCACAGGTCAACAGAGATAAACTGTGGGTCTGACAAATGAATCAGTCATACGCAGTTCAAATGAAGTCAGCTGCAGACGGAGTGAATTTAAGCAGGATGGAAGTAGAACTTGACATGGTATCGTACTGGAAATGGAGTTTTTACATCCAGACAACCAAAAAAGTTGTTTTTAATAATGGATTATAATTTATTCAAAGCAGCTATACTGGATAGTTTTAAATAGAGTGACCAGAAACATTGATGTTAACGTTAAAGGTCAGTTTTGTGTTCACAACTTGTTTCTGCTGCCCCTAAGCAGCCATAAAAAGTAAAAAATACTCAAGTTGTACTTGAGTACAATTTTAAATTACACGTTGTTAAAGATTAAAACCAGTAGTTTCCAACTTCTGATGTCTACAAAAGCCAGCGTGTAGTCTGGCTCACATTTCTCATGTCTAGGAGTTGTTTTACTGAAGTAAACATCTGAGTTTCTTCCTCCGCTGCTGTTTCAAACATCTTTCAGTAAGTCGCTTATTACATAATACACAAACATAATACAGAAACACAAATACTTTTTCTTTTCTTTTCTTTTCTTTTCTTTTCTTTTCTTTTCTTTTCTTTTCTTTTCTTTTCTTTTCTTTTCTTTTCTTTTCTTTTCTTGTTTCTCGCCTTCCTTGTGGAAAATGTCACCAGGCCTTTTGGGCAGAACATAATGTGCATTTTCACAGTGGAGATATTCAAATGACTCAAATGACTCATTTAAATATCCATTCTGAGAAAAACAAACAGTTTTGGTTTTACAAGCGGACTGACAGTCTTACAGAAGATCACTTTTCATACTACAAGCAGAGCATCGTGTCCATTATCATTGAAGAAAAATTCAAAAGGCTGAATGACCTGCTGAATACTGAATACAAAGCTCCACATAAAGGAAAAAAAAAAGATAAAAACACTCTCATTTCCTGTTTGAAAACGGTGTCAAGTCATTCTTTCTCATACGCCGAGTGTGCACGGAGACACACACGTGCACACACACCAGATTATGGTCATGACGCCCAGCATGAGTGCCATTCATTCTACTTCCTATTTCAGCTTTGTTTGATAATTTCACATGGACTAAAGTCAGCAGCCCACGCAAAACAGCCTACATGCACACACACACACACACACACACACACACACACACACACACTGGCTGACACACTAGAATAAAAGAACAGCCAGGAGGATATCCCCATTTCTTCCATATCAGGGCTCCATTGAAAGCTTTGACTCTGAGCTGAATGAGAGGTTTCACTGAAGCCATTCACCTCAATGATCTGCTCTGATCTACTCACAATCAACCATATCTGTCATACATGGCTAGGCCTGAGTCCTAGGAGAGAGACAGAGTGTGTGTGTGTGTGTGTGTGTGTGTGCGTGTGAGACAGAGAGAGACAGAAAGATGAGTCAACTCATGCAAATCAGTATGGTCTAGGTACGTTCACGTGCCACTCGCGGTCTCTCTCTCTCTCTCTCTCTCTCTCTCTCACACACACACACACACAACACACACACACACACACACACACACACAGCCGTTAGGAAGTCAACAGTGAGTGGTCGGACAGAGAAATGGTCTTTAGTTCTGCCTTTTTCACAACCAGACAGTAATGGTATCGATTTACCATGGACATTACCAGCATGAACACACACACACACACACACACACACACACACACACACACACACACACACACACACACACAGACTAGGCATATATGCTGGGTTTACACCTCTTTAGGGGACATCACATATCGACTTACGTTCACTTCTGGAGACTCGTCCTAACCTTGACCACAACATGGCTAATCCTAAACTTCACCCCGATGATTTACATTTAGGGGACTTGCTTCCAAAACATGACTGTGTAAACAGATTTATATCCCCACAATGTGAGGAATACCTGGACCACACACACACACACACACACACACACACACTCGCAGCGAGCGATCCCTAAGTTAAAGGGTGATTTCATGGGGGTATCTTGTGAAAGGAGAGGGAAACTAACGTGTAAATCTCTGCCTCTCGGGTCCAGGTGCTTCTATGCTCCAATGCTTGTCAGTCAAATGCAACATTTTTCAGTCAATGCAAGTATAAAATCTAATACAAAATATCTGTATGTAATTACTACCAGAAGCTGCTGACTATAATTACATATGTAATACAGTGGTGCCTTGTTGATTGCAGGACTTACATTCTAAATTTTTACAATTATTATAGCTGTTTTAAAGCTGGTGAAGCTGGTTTTAATGTTAAAAAACATCTTTCTGCCCCATGACTAATATGAGAGAGGTGATCATGAGAGAGTCATATATTAGAGGAGAGAATATTACAGCTTAGATGATGTTACGCCGTCATCTGCAACACAACGTGATGCTAGACACCAGACCTGCAGAAACACCCGGAGGCAGCCGTTAACTGTCACTGACGAAACAAATGATCACCTCTCAGTACACTGGCAGCCATGATGCTGGTGATGTAGTCAACTGAATATTCATTCAGATTAAGACATTATGATGCCGGGTCATATGAGTTCATTAGTTGAATTTTTCTGTCGATATGATGATAAAGTGATTCATGTATCTGGGAAGTCATTAAAATATTGATAACATATTTACAGTATCAGCTGTTATTAGCTACTATGGCTCTGTTTAAGCACTGGCAGAACTTGGTTAAGGTTACAGTAGTAGCTATGGTGAAGATTAATGCAATCAATGCATTACAGCTGTTGTAGATCCTACGTGTGTGAGACAAAGAGGGAGAGAGTGAAGACCTGAGTGAGAGAGAGAGCGGTGTGTGTGTGTGTGTGTGTGGCCTGCCCTCCCTGTCTTAATCCCTGTAATAGAGTGAAGATCATGAATAGACCTCTAGCCTGCCCAGCCTAGCCTCCACTTCACCATATGTCAGATAGTTCTGCAGCTCTCCCCAAATTATCATTCCCATCATTTACTTAAGACGCCCCTCCACCACTCCATCCCTCCCTTCCTCTCATCCGTCCATCCAG
Source organism: Pampus argenteus (assembly GCA_036937835.1). NCBI lineage: Eukaryota > Metazoa > Chordata > Actinopteri > Scombriformes > Stromateidae > Pampus > Pampus argenteus. The sequence goes on from CM072869.1 coordinate 22,081,396, forward strand.
CCTCCCATCTACATCTTTTTGTGTCGAGATAATTGTTGCTTTTCAGCTTGAAAAGAGAGGAAGGAATAAAGGACAATCCTACGTGACCAATTGCATTCTGACGTAATTATTCTCTCCATTTCCTCAGAAAGAGTGAGAGAGAGACCGGTGGACATAAACAGTAAGTTTTGTTAAATATCTAAAGTTTCATCTGAGGTAGTTTGAGTGGCCTCATTCTTTTCAGAAATAGTAATAATATGACACAGTAATACATTACTTTTACTTACTACAGTATAGATTTTGTGCCTGACAGACTAGCAACCACATTAGTAAAAATTCATGGGATGATGTTGTGAAATGGGGGAAATTATTTTGGGTATCCAGGTTCTAGTTTAGTTAGCGACTAGCTGGTGAACATAGACCTATCCACCCTTTTTGTTGGAGGCACAGAACATGCACGAGTGTGGATAAACTCTATAACTACATCACACCTGTTTCTCAGTGCAGCTGCAGTTTGCTAGATGCCCACTGAGGTGTGGATTACACTGTAATGATCATTTTGGGTCAGACTGAATACGTGTTGCATATGATGCTCTTTAACGACATCGATGTCTTCAACCACATACAACACCTTCACTGGGAGAAGAAGAAGCAAACGCAGTCAGACGGAGTTAGTGACAAGCTGGTGAACACAGTGAAGAACCAGATATTTCACACCGGTGGAGACCAAACCAGAGCTAAAAGCCGAGTGGATATTGTGCTTGCATTTATTGGGTGTACAGATATGATAAATCTTGTGTTTACAGCTTGTTCCAAAGTGGCCAAAAAATAAAATAAAAATAAAAAGTGAATGTCAAGTACCACTCCTAAGGAACGTGATGGTGGTAGTGAGCCGATGCTCTACAACAAACATTTTAAATTTAACACAGGCAGTCTTCTTCTTCATTGCAAAGGCTACTGAGGCCCGTGGGTACTGTAGTATTTACAGCCACCTGGTATACCAAACAGACAGAAGAAACATAATTGCTCAGAAATTAAATTGGGCCACAATATAGACCTGTAATATAATGAAATATCCCAGGCGAGTCCTTTGCTTCTGTGTGGGGAACATTGAGGATATAATAAAAAAGAAAGCAGTGCTGTGGGAGGATTTCACTCAACACTCCTGCAATGAAACCCACGTCGCTTTTATTTTTCTGTTTGCCTCTCCACTGTAGTTTGATGAAGGTTTTTCTATAAGGCCATCGAAGCCCTGCTAAGCCACAGAGCTCTATACATACAAGGCTCTGCCACCCGAATGCCTGGCTGATTATTCTCCTCAAGTGCCGCCGCTGCAGCAGGACTTTGAAGTCCCACATTCATCCATCTCTTTCTCTTCTCTCCCTTCTCTATCAGTGTTTCTGTCTTGCTCACGACTAATGCCATAATGATGTAAAGAGGCAGAGGAGGAGGGGATTTGAATTAGAGCGCCGTCTTTCTCTCTCATTGCTTTTAATGGCTCTTATTGTGAGAGCTGTCAGACCACAAGGGCTCTCTGAAGGAGGGATAGGGCCATTCCTTCTGCCACTCTGAAGAAAGGATGAAGGAAGAAGTGGATCAGGAGAAGGAGTATGGGCAGCGTAAGTGGGATAAGACCAAAGTAGAGAGATGTGAGAGACTGATAGAGAGTGCCAGCGGTTGTTGGGTTTTAATTAAAACGCTCTAAGGAATTCTAAACAAGCCTCTTCTTCATTTCTCTGAGTTCTAGAGCCTAATGTGTTGGAAAACTCGTCTGGGTTACAATGAGAGAGGGATGAGAGAGGAGTTGAAGAAGAGGATGCTGAGAGCAAACGAGAGGCTGTTTACAGATAAAGCCATTACCGTCCCTCGTTAATCAATTAACTCATTCTTGGCTAATGAAAAGACTAATTAACTCCTGGTTAAAAGGCCATGGGAGATTTGTAAAGGACAAATGGTTGCTGAATTGGTGAAGTACTAAGAGGTCTACGAAGAAAAAACCCCAAAACAATAGAATGAGCAAATCAGTCTTTTACCACCAGACTCTGCTCATTTAAAGTAGAATAAAGCGTTGCTTTATGCAACATTAATGGAAACATTGAAAGTGTTTTCCTCTCCTTTTATTCCCCTTTTATTCCCCCAATATGCCCTTTCCTTTCCTTTCCTTTTTTACGTTCATGGAAACACGTCCCTCGTCTACCTTGGACCCAAACTAATGCACACTTGAGCTAACGTTAGCTACTTTAGCTAAACGGTGCTAACAGGACAGGTATCAAAAATTTAAGTAACATTGAACTTAGTGAAATATTGTAACAATAGTCAGACTTGGTGTGAGTTGTGGAGCCAGAGAGAGCAACAGGTGAGCTAATCAATGCTCTATTATAAGTCTCCAAATCTTATTTACATGATCATTTCCTAAATGATCACCAGCACACTTATTAGAGGGCCTGAATTTAGAGGTTGAGACCATAATGACATAACTAGATGCTCCATTCAAGAAGTTGACGCTTCTTGAATGGAGCATCTAGTTAAGCATCTAGAGGCCATTAGTGCAAAACAATTTCGCTCAAGTGACAGAAGTGGTTGTAGTAATTATGATGGGAGCTAAGGGTGAATGAAATGATAGCACTACAACGTTTGCGTAAGGAGGAGAATCAGGTGGTTAACCAGAAGTTAAGGAGGTAGCAATTTGAACCCAAACCACAATCTTTCCCTTAACCTAGCTAGACCTAAACATGACGCCATCACATCACAATGAATCCTTCTTTACCAGCAAGTCTGATCCAAGAAAGCAAACAAGACTGACTTCACTTGTGCCCACAAGTCCTAACTTCAGATGGACAGGAATATGCGTTTGTATTTCCTGTGATTACAACAAGACACCGTGCTGTCACTTCAATATGTTCTGTGTCCAATATCGAATCTAAAGTTCCTATCAAGTGTCATATTCAGTCAATTTCCCCAGCATTTTCTTTTATGCTACACTCACTTTGTTTTGCCCCTTCTCTCTGTCTCTCTGTCCTACTCTGACTGTGCTGCTCACTTCCCTGGAAAATGTGGTGAGAAGAGAAGTTTGTGGGAGTGGGTCGCAGTTGGATTTAAGTATCCAAGCTCCTTTCAGCCTGAGAGAGAAACTCTATAAAAGAGGCACTGAGGCATGCTGGAGGGCACGGAGTGATCTGCTGGCTTCTTCTACCTGAGAGGAAACACAGGACACACACACACACACACACACACACTCACTAACACCATACCAAAGGGCTGTCAAGTGCAGCTGAGAGAGGCTGTGAGTGGGGCAATAACAATGGGCCCCTGGGGCTACAGGGTGACCCCTAGGAGTCTATAATTCAGAAAGGGGTTAGTCTATCATTCACGTGCTCACACACACACACACACACACACACTCTGAACAGATTCACAGAGGCAAGACAAGCAGTTCATTATCACTGAGGGGAGGCACAGGAACGGAGGAGGAGAGAGGAAAGATAGAGGAGGAAGGAGGACACAGTAGGTTAATGAACACATTTTCATAGTGACTTACAAATAAGCTCCAGTTCCCATATTAGCAATATTACAAGTAATCAACAGTGTGGACAGCAAAGGTCATATTAGCTTCATTATATTTATGAGTTTAAAGCATATCTTTAAGAGTTGAATCAATGCAACGCATTAACTTGATAAAAATAGGTTTGTCTACAAACTGTATAAGTTTATTAGTGGAGAACACCATGCACTGCAGTGGAAACCCTTCTTTTTGCCAGTATGAGCAAAGTTAGAGTCATAATCATAAACTAAACTATTTTCTCAATAATAAAGCTAAACCTTACTGGCGGCTCTGTGAGGCTGAATTGGATGCTAACGCTAGCATGGCAGCATGCTCACAATGACAATACTAACATGCCGATGCTAAGCTGATATAATGTTTACCATGCAAATTAGCATATTTGCAAATTAGCACTATACACAAAGCTGAGCCTGGTGGGAATGTGATTATAGTGCTGTGGAAATACATGTATTCAGTACCAAAGTGAACTAAAGTAAACGTGTAAAAGTGTTGGACTTGAATACAATTGTGACCCGTTGATCACCAAAGTGAAACATTTTACTCAAGACCTTAAAAATGCCAACGTGATGGCACTATAGAAAAAGGTCAGGTGATAACCAAAGTCCTCAGCAGTCATCCTCTGGAAACTGTGTATGTACTCAGTCTCATGGCAATCTATCCAACAGTTGTTGGGATAGTTCAGTCTGGGCCAGAAAATACACATTATATATATAAATGTAGAATTTGTATCTAAAACGAGGCATGTCATTTAGTAATACATGCATATAATATGTTTACGTCTGCCAGTTTCACTTCGCACAGTTTGAGTAATGTGATGTCTCCGTTGACCCAACACAGTGGCGAATAGAATATTGTTGGATGCATTGATAAGAAAACTATCATTGCATTAATGTGGGTATTATTCTCTGACTAACCTCAGATTTAACGATCAGATTAAGACTTCATTCATCACCAGAGAGGAAAGTTGCATGTTACAGCTGTGCAGGAAACAGGGAAACAGATAAGAACTAGGAGAATCAATATATATATATATATGATATTAACTGAAATGTTATGTAAAATATTGTGGAAGTTGGGTATCTAACAATTCATTTGGACATAGTGGCCAAAAGTTGATGAATGTAGCTTTAAGGATATTTGTATAGACAAGAGAATCAAATACATTGTGTTCTTACTGCACTACAACTAAGTCAGGTAATACATCACTTCCATTATGATACGGTTACTGGTGTGTGTGTGTGTGTGTGTGTGTGCGCGCGCGCGTGTGTGTGTTTATGTGTGCCTGTATGTTCACAGATACCACACAGAGCTGTGACGAAAGGAGCAAAATACAGACATTTCACACACACACATACACACAGAGACACACACACACAGAGCAGTTTTTCAGCTCATTAGGCAGAGGTTTGCGTGTCTAATCAGGTTTTGTATGGATGGTGCAGGCTCATTATGATCTAATTTACCTTTAGTGGTTATTCAGCTGGGCAGAAAGGGAGGGAAGAAGAGGGAGGAAGGGGAGGCAGATGAGCCCCGAGAAGAGGACAGGGCAGGAGAGGAGAGGAGAGGAGAGGAGAGGAGAGGAGAGGAGAGGAGAGGAGAGGAGAGGAGAGGAGAGGAGAGGAGAGGAGAGGAGAGGAGAGGAGAGGAGTGGCTTTGACTTTCTGATTTTCTCACAACACTCTCATCAACCTGGTTTACAGTAGACAGCAGTTTTCATTGAACGGCCTGATGAATCCACTGTACATTATAATGGAGCATTTAGCTGCTAAAGAGCCAGATATAGTTCTCAGGAATTGGTGGAGAAAAAAAGAGACGTAGAAATTAGGGAAAGGTTATGTTAAACTAGATTAACCACATCCTAGACTTCACATTTTCATTCATTCATTTCATTTGTCAAATGAAAGAACAAACACAACTACAGAGTCACATACAGGCCAACTGGTGTTAACGTTGGACCCCAGGAGCTGGTTAAATTCCAGGCTGTTCTACGGTGCAGGAACATGTATACATGGGGATCCGCTGCCTTTGTTCAAGTGTGTTAAATGGGTTAAAGAGCGGTGTCCAGAAGCAGCAGTGTGTGTCCTGGTCAGCATGCAGGGATAAAGGCCTCCATATGGTGCTGGTCAGTCAGCTCCAGCACCCAGCCAGGAGGGCCGACCACCTGCCAATCACACACTGCTCTCACAACAATAGGAAGGAGTTACCCGGAGCCTGCCCACACACACAAACACACATGCACCCACAGACACACACAGACACACACACACACACACACACACATCTAAGTATAAATTTATAAATAGCATACCATGAACACCGGGGTCAATATGATGACTAATAGGGAACTAACAGTTTCATTTGTACTATTACAAACACATGTGATGTCTTATCTGGAGTCAAGATTAGACACATCCAGCCGTCATAGTGACAAGTGACAATTTTCTGAAAACTTATGAGGTTGTTTTTCATCAAGTCATGTGACCTTGATCATAGCAGTCACAAAAAGTCAACAATGTGCAGAACGGTAATCTGGATCTATTGCTTTTGAATTTTGGACACATAAATTAAAATAACCACCACATGGACTGAATAAAAACACGGACTTGAGGTATTCCTATAAAAAATAAGTTTAACTTTAAAAAATTATTAAGCTTTGATACGTTCTGATTGGAATTTACTGACCTTGGAATATGATTCGTTCTTCTTCTCTGGTGTTCGTTTAGTCGGATTGACATGTTTTGATTTAACCACAACGATGGTGCTGCAACATGTAGAGACAGGTAACAAGGTGACACAGGTGACGGGTCGATTACTGAACGATGAAATGATCTTATAGGATGACATGTGTGATGTTTGAAAAGGTGGTTTTCAGCCCACTATTCCCTTGATGAAGACCCTTAAAGTCTGTGTGTGATCCTCCTGGATTATTATTCTTGATTTTTATGTTTTAGATTTTATTACTTTATTACTTTTCACTTCTTGTATTTACTGTAAAGCAGGTTGTAACTTTGTTTTGAAAGGTGTTTTATAGATAAAGTTCCTACTAATATCAACGAAGCCTTTAAATCTGATTTTGAATACTGGCAAGAGAGAGAGAGAGAGAGAGAGAGAGAGAGAGAGAGAGAGAGAGAGAGAGAGATATGCGCCTCCATTTGCTCCATTTCCAAGCACTTGCATTAATCTTTTGTAATAACACTTCAGGCCTCTCGCCCGTCTATTACCGCTGGAATTGTGTTTATCTTTTCAAACGCTTAGAGAAGTCATTCACTGACAACCATTCACTCAAACTGCTTTGCCACAATGCAGCTCTGCTCCAAATCAAAGCCTCTTAATGACGCCATTCTTTTGACTCTGAGTTTCAACCATTGGTAATTCTTCGGGGAGCTTTCGGCACATTTGATTAGGAGATTAGAAAAAAAAAATAGAAAATTGGTTGCAGAAAAAAATAAATAAGAAAAGCGGCTTTGCAGGGTGTTTATAGATTTCATTTGTGTCCGCTGACAGAGGGCAGGGTGTGTGGTCGAAGTCTTTAAGTGGTACTTCACAGTCACACTCACATGTTTGGAAGGATTGGAGCTCTGATCTGCTTAGATCAGTAGAGTGACAAAACATCTTTTCTTAAACCTAATATACTTGGTTTTGTAGAATACTAACCTGCATTGAGTTATGAGTCTGTATTATGTCATGTTAAAGGAATTTGAGAAGGCCCGGCCAGCGTATCAGAACCAGCAGCTACGGTAATAAAAGAGCTGTCCAGTAAAAATAAGCCAGAATTTCAGAATCAGCCTCACACCAGGCTTCCCATGACCCAGCAGCACTGGGTCCTGACCCATTGTGGGCTCTGATCAGTTGACCTCAATTTGCACTTCAGATTCAAAGCAAAATTGCAAAATTGCAAAAAAAAGGATGTCTGTGTTTAGAAAGAAAAGCAAGCAATATAATAATATAAAATACTGTAGAGTTAGTGGAGTGAGTCAGTCTAATGTGGATTTAACAGGGAGGTCAGTGTGTGTGTTGAGTCACAGCCAAGTCCACTACACAGTAGACTTACATAGAAAAGAAGTGCTTTTATATATTGTATTTTATGCAAGCATTGACAGCATGCGATGTCAAAAAAGGCAATTTCATATTATTTGATACATTTCATGTGATTGTTGTGATCGAAGTTGCAAATGACACATTATCTTATGACAGTACCACAGTCAGTCCTATTCTGCTTTATATCCATAACTGAATAACAGCATGTGACTCTAACTTAATAATAATACAATAAATCAGCAGCTTAGTGTGTTCTCAAAGAGAAACTACATTTTAATACTTGGTTTTAACTATCATTTATATTGATAGAATATTGATTTTCATTTTAAAGGGATATGGTATCTTTACTGTACAAATGTATGTCAGCAAGATGCAAAACTGAATTGTTTGATTTAAAGTTTTATGTTTGCATCAGTGAAATTTTAAGTATGTAATTCTTAAAATGTAAAAACTGACGTGAACATTTGCTGCGTTTCTGTGTCATATTCTCATATTTGCTTTTTTTTAAATTCTACATAAAAAAATACAACTCTCAGTTGAATAAAAAAAACCCCTCAAAAACCTTAACATTATGCGTCAAATTTTAAAATTGTGTTCAATATTACAAAACCGCAATTTGAATTGCATTAAAAATACCAACTGAGCTAAGTGATCCAACAGTGACGCATCCCAAAAAATTACAAATCAGTAAATAAAACTTCAAATTAAGCACAACTTTGGCCAGACATTATCAAACCTTTTTTAATTAAAACTGTTAATGTATAAGGCATATTTGTAAATAATACAGAAAAAAAAGATATAAATGCACTTAAAGAAAAACACTTGCTACTGCTGACATTTGATTCCAGAAGGTGCAACATTTGTCCACATGAGGGTGCTCTGCCCACACTGAGTAAAACACCAACACTGTGACACATTCATATACATCGTTGGATCTGGAGCAGCTTGGTGCCTGTTTCTATGGTTAGAGACATGTTGCAGCCTTTTGCTGCATGTATACCATAAACATCCATCTGACGTATGTCCATATGTCTCACTGTGTCTCAGGGTCAGCTGCAGTGCCTTGTATAAAGTCCCTGACTCTTTGTGTGTCTTCCTGCAGCGCTTTGTTGTGAGGGTCGATCTTCAGAGCTGCTTGGTAGTCTTGGAGCCCTGTGAAAACATGCTTTATCATTGTTGGTGTCCAGTTCAAAGTAATGCATAGGATAAAAATGTCGCTGGTCAAACCTTCTGCGTGGAGCTGCAGCTGGCAGAGAGCGGAGCCTCGGCGCACATGGGCTCTGGCTCTGGCAGCTGCGTTGGCACCAACTGGTGGAGTCAACAGTTCAAGAGCCTGCGGAGAAATATTTGAGAAGCTGTTAATATGCACTTTACATACAGTTAAAGCTACATAAGAGCTTTGGAATACACTACTGGTATCAACAGATCTGTTCTTAAGATGCACGTACGAGTGATTTAAGGAAATCTGTGACATTCATCAATTTTCTTTTTCTTTCAGGTAAAAACTAAATTTAGTTGACGTGAGTCATGAATAGATCATCTTGACTTACAATTATAATGCCCTAATCTGAATTAGTATAAATATCATACAGATCATACATAACAAAAAACCCCCCACAATATTTAAGCTTAATGCAACATTAATATTTGTTTACAATATCATCATCATCATGGCTGCCAGTTTACTGAAATGTTTTTTCAGATTTTAGTTTCAGTAGTTGGAAACGTTTCTTGCAGCTCTGTCTGCAGTATCGTGTTGCAGCTGACAGTGTAACATCATCTGCTGTATTATTCTCTCTAATATGTCTGACCGTCACATCCACTGACATTAGTCACGGACCGCTTTGTTTTACGATGTGTTTTTTAGCATCTAACTTCACGTCAAAGCGTTCCTTCTTTATTTCTGCCACAGTGCAGAGCTGCTCTGATGACATGTCGTCAGCTGGATTCATATTTTCTAATTGTTTCGGGCCTCCTACAGCTGACACACGTGCTACAAGTTTTTGTCTTCTGATCTCTTAAAGCAGGACTTGAAGTTCTTTGTTTCTACAAGCAATTTATGACAAGTTTAGACAGTCAGGAGAGTCAGACTTGGAACACACTTACAAGGAAACCTCTCAGAAAAGGAGGTTAGATAGGATCAAAATACAAAAATGTTCTTGCATGAAAACGAGGACTGTTTAGTTAAAAGTGATCTTCTAGTGGTCAGTATGAGGAATGATTACAGCTACCGATTCTTTAATGTTGATGTTAAAATGAAAAATCTCCAATACGTTACTGCAGGTGTTCATTATTTCTTGGTAACTTAATTGCACTGAGGTCAGTTTTCCACTTTCAACACCTTTCAGTCATGTCACATGTCAGTTTCTACTGTTTTTTTGGAGCTGCGGTATTGATGTGACTTATCACTCACTGTCTTGTTTTAGATTGAATGTTGTGTATGGAGCGGATGAGTACACACTGTAACAGACCTGAGAGGAATCCTCAATGGCCTTGTGAAGGTTTCTTAACTTCAGATGACATGCAGCTCTGTTTGAATACAGAGCTGGAATCTTTCTGTTGAGTCTGATAGCCAGGTTGTAGGCGTTCAGTGCAGCCAGGTAGTTTCCAGTTGCAAAACATTTGCTAGAGGAAATTGAGTTTATTTAGTCATTTCATATCACATAACAAAACAAGAGCTGGTGTTAATATTTGCTGGAAATGGTTTTGAGAGCAGACTTCACTCACTCTCCTTTCTCCTTTAACCAGTCTGGATTCCTCTCCTCCTCCTTCAGGTCCTTCAGCTCTTCAACATCTGCATTCACCGCACATCTGGCTGCTGCTTGTTTTTTGAGCCACTGGTTGGACAAAATAATATTTGCTGTTATTTCATGGAGTATTATATAAAAAAATATCACTTTGATGCACCCATCTACAGTGATCAAAATTAGATTTTGCCAGCATGACCACATTATATGGACACCACAGAAATAGACTTTAAGCACAAAGATCTAACAAAACATAATATTATAATACATACTATTACATAATATTATGAAACATCTACAACTTCTCACCCCAAGCAGAACATTTAAAGCTAACTTTAATCCTATGGTGATTTTTTTTGCACATGTCAAGCTCCAATAACACTGGATCCTACACTTCCCATAATGCAACTCAATAGCATCTTTTATTAGCCCCTCCCTGTCTGTGACACATGCTTATATGATATTATATATATTCTATAGTCTTCCAGCATATATGCTTCATGGAATGAAGCAACACATATTCATCACTTCACCTCTTCCTCCTCTGGCACTCTGGACTCTCTGAGAGCTGTTGGGAAAACTCGTGGGGTGAATGTGACTGGAATGTTTCCAGGGACTCTTGGAGCGGGAACATCTACATGTTTTTTCTTGCTCTTTGCTTCACTGCTGCCTCTTCCATCTAAACACAGGAATACAGTGATTAACATACCGAAACCAAACAGTACGGCACATTAGACGGTGGAGGAAATTACTCACCAGGTTTGACCTTTCTTCCACCTGAACATCCACCCTCTTGCTTTTTCGTCACAGCTTTCGCCTTGTCTTGATTGCCTCTCTGACTTTGGAGTTTTAGTCGGGCTTCTTCTTCTTCTGCTTTCTCTTTCTGCTTCAGCTGCCATGCTTCCAGCTCTGCTGTAGTCCTCTCTCGCTCAGTGTCCTTTATTTTCTGGATCCTCTCTCTTTCATCCTTTTCAAGCTATGAACAAATATGATCGGTTATTTAAATAAACATCTTTCTAGTCACCAGAGCAGATACTAAATGGTAAGTTAGGACACTTAGAGAGTACCCTACCTTCATCATTGTCTCCAGAGCATATTTCTTCTCTGTACGCTGTTTCTCTGCCTTGGCTTTGGACGCCGCAGCATGTTTTTCTCGGAGTTTCAGCAGAGCTCTTTCTCTGATCTCCCTCTTTTTTTCTTTATCATCTGAAATATATTTACATAATATAATAACAGACGAATCTGTGTGTATAGGGTTGAGCAGACATTAAAAATCATATTGATGGGGGAACATTTAGAACCACTGTTCCTTTCTAAGCAGAGTAATTAGGTGTAAACTTTAAGAGCCCAAACTGAGTGATGTTTTTTAGCTAATATTAGCTTAATCCATATGTCTGTTGTATGTATGGTCAATCATAAAACAATACAAAAATAATTTAAGCCATTTATCAAGCAAAAACTCCAAACTTTATCTGGTTCTGGGTTTCTGCTTTATTTTATGACACTGTAAACTGAGTATCTTTGGGTCCTAGACATATTTCTCTTTGTCACAATCTATAATAAACTATATATTAAGAGATCAGAGCTCATTGTATATGTTAAAAAAACACATACATGTCACGATTAAGGTTCAGTACCAACAAGTCTATGTGTTGATCAGCTAGATGCACTCTTGTCTTACTCGTGCTTATCATCAGACACTCCCACACTTTGTTGTTCCTCTTAGACAAACTGATGACTGCAACTCCGTTTCCAATCTTTGCTGTGCTTCTGTCATCATCGACAGGTTCAGACAGGAAGGCTTCAAACAGAAACGGTGGGAAATGTACCTGAAACCACCAGAGCTCACAGTGTAAGTTGTATCAATGAAACACCTAAAAGCCTAAATGTTACTGACACAATGTCTAAATAAGGAGTTGTTAGTTAGGTAACTTTACCTTCAGGTACTCGTCTGTACACACGATATCTACATTTGCCGATTTCGCTCCTTTTAAAGGCACATTTATGTGAACCGTCGAGTCTGTCTGTATCCATGAGTAGTCTGTCACTAGCAAAGGCATCTGCAGCACCACCGGCCCGGAGTCAACGTCCTGCTTATAGTTGTGCTAACGGCTAGTTGGACGTATCAGTGCTTTCAAAACCCAATATTTGAGCTTTTAAAACCAATATATGACAATATCTGAGTTTTTAAAATCAATATTTGAGCTTTTAAAACCAATATATGACAATATCTGAGTTTTTAAAATCAATATTTGAGCTTTTAAAACCAATATCTGGGCGTAAAATGTCGATTGAAGAAAAGGGAGTTCTGTAATCAAGGAGGAAGCTAGCTACAGGTTCTAGCAGTAGGCGTCTTGTTGCTATGGTGACCAGGGAGCCTGCGTGTTGCCTTCACGCATGTAGGAAACATGACAATTCAACAGTATAATATAACGATAATCTCTTAAAATTATACAAAACGTGCACGAGCACTACTTATTGTTAATCAAATAGATAAGACCACATTAGACTAGCTCTACAAACATAAATATTGTAACGTACTTGGCAAATCTGAATTATAATAACCCGTCCAGTGAGAGTCTATGACACAGTGCACTAGAAGCTGACCACAATCTAGTGCAGGTAATAAACTGACTATGGATAAGTACCTCATACAACCCCACTTCAGAAAATTCAAACTACCTCTTTAATGTTCTTTGTACATGTACCCTATCCAAAAAATATTATTAATAAAATAACAATAGTACACTCTTGTGGCTTGTGTGTGTGGTTATCACAGAAGTACTTACCGTCTCATATATGTAAAATGTTGTTCCGTGAGAGGCCTTCATTGTCATCATACAGGTTTGAGTCACATATTAACAGACTTGCATTTATCAGTCTCTCTCTTCTCGTAAAGCGCTCTCACGCAGTGTTGTGCTGGATAATATTTTAGAGAGATTGTGTTTTGCATTATAGGACATCTAAAACCACCTTGTAACTAACCACTTTGTAGCTTTGTGAAGAAATAATTCCTAATAAATTAGAGGTAAAGCCATAAAAGCTTGTTTCTATTGATTAGTCCTGTTGTAAAAGAGACAGTTAATCTTTATTGACACATTAAAAGGTTGTGCGTTGAATTATCAGTCTTATCTGAAATATATGATAAATAACACGATTACACTGGAGTTCCTGTTCCTGCCTCGTTTGCCTAAATATAGATCAGCAAACACTGTTTGAGAATCGAAACCTTTGCTTCTCTGGAGGTGGCAAGCGAGAAATGGCAATGAGAAAAACTAGAGAGAATTTTTCTTTATCCAATAATCCAATTAAGCCTCAGCTGTACTTTATGTTTAGATGATTAGCTCCACTGTGCCTAAATACAGCTTTACAGGACTGCTAACATGGCTGTGTTGTTAAAAAATCAAATCAAATCAAATCAAATTTTATTTATATAGCCCAAAATCACAAAATACATTTGTCTCAGGGGGCTTTACAATCTGTACAGGGAGTGACACCCTCTGTCCTTAGACCCTCGATTCTAGTGAGGAAAAACTTGCCCACCAAAAAACCTTTTAACAGGGAAAAAGGTGGAAGAAACCTCAGGAAGAGCCACAGAGGAGGGATCCCTCTCCCAGGACGGACAGACGTGCAGTGATGTCACATGTACAGAACAAATCAACACACACATATTGTACACTCACGATGAATAATGAATAAAAGAAACCATACGTGTGTCATCTGATTTTTAAAGATGTGCGTGTTCGTTAGGAAGCAGTCAGCTTTATTACCACAGGTAGGATAGGGACGGAGGATCAACTACCTCAGTGATAGCTTTGTCAAACTTGCTTTCCAGTATCACTTTCAATGAAATATATAGTATACCGTACTGCCTGAAAGTATGTATTGCTCATGTGACCCTTTGTTATGGAATGAGAGGAGTGGTCTACAGCTCCACCCTCTGTGATCCAGAGATAGAGCTCCTGGTTTCCATCATCGGGTTAGAACTGAAGAAGCCTTTTGGATGAAAGGTGAAACATCTTCAAACTCAAACAAAAAGTCCAGTTGCTTACAACTCAACTCTCCAATTTTATTGGCTTACGGTAATATAATAAAATTGCAATGTTCTCTTTTTGCAGTGAAATTGCGGTTCACATACTTTTGCAAAATTTTCAGTTTTTGTGAAATAAACCACATTTGTTGAATTAAATAATGAAAAAAACAAATAATTGTGTGTATGTTTTGTGTGTCTTTACACATTTGTTAAATAAGGTTCTTATACACTGACCACTGTATCTCCCAACTGCCTAACCAAAAAAAACAAGATTCATCTTCTAAATAATAAATGAACTCTGTTGCCCTTTCTTCCGTTTGATCTGACTCAAAGCCAAATAAACTTTTATCAGAGTATAACAGAGATAAAAACAAGGCCAGAGATAACATCATGATTACCGTGGTGATATTCCACTGGCAGTCATATCATGTGTCCTCAACAACAACTCTTAAAACGATCAAATCCCTCAGTGTTGGACATACTGTTCTTGCTCGGCTGTCTCAATCTCAAAGGAAAGTTTGAGTCATGTGAAGTAAAGCTTGACTAAACATTGACTTCCTTCACTTTATAGCAGTTGTAGGATTCCTGCATCTTTCTCATATCTTAGAAAATGCGGTGCATTTTAAGTACATGTACTTTGCTTTACTGTGCCTCTCTGTTACTACAATAAAAGTCATATACTTTCTTGGGCTGCGGGTATTCCTCAACAAATATTTTAGCTCTGGTTTGGTTTCCACCAACTCTTGTGAAAAATATCTCTTTAGCTGCTAAATGCTCCAAAGAGTTCACGAACCGGAAAAAACAAACCAGACAATAAACTAAAAGAGTCTTAAAGGCGTTGTAGAGCCGGTGGGAACTACAGAGTCGGGGGATCATTCTCTCTACATTTGCTAATAAAAACAACCCACTTCATCATCACGCAAATTCAATCAATCCATTGTTAGTATAGAAATATTGGTGCATCGTTAAAGCTGGAGTGTGTTGCTTTTGTCTGCCCCTTCTGGCTGTGAGACTTAGCCGTTTGGAGGTCTATGGTCCACATTCAAAAGGTCAACGTGGGAAAGTCATCCCGCGACACAAAACTCAGCATGTATCTGGTGGTGATAGGTGATCAATCAGCGCTGTGTGAACTGGTTTGGCGAAGGCTTGGATTTAATCCACATTCATTTATATGTAAAAGTCCTGCACTGCAGGTTTAAGTGCAGTTAATTCTGTCATTTTTCAATGTGAATGCAGTACATACTGAATATAACCATACTACTGCATATTAGCTTCAATATAGATATACTATACAACAGGGGCAGAGACAGGGTCAGTCCTTTTTCAGTAAAACATTGCGTGGTTGGTGCGTAGGCTCAAAAAAAAATCTAATCTTTTTATGGGTGTAAGAAGATATTGATATGTGATAAAGCCTAGACAACATGATTATCATGTCAGTCACCGGCATTAAAAAAATAAAAAAAAAACAACTGCAACATCGTCTTAAAAGCTGTGTCATGAATACCATATCAAATCATATCATTGTCCAATCTGCTGCGGTAATCAATATTATATCCCTGCCAAAGTGCCCCTCCTGTCGTGGTATAAAAGAGAGGAGTTGTTTGAAACATTTGTGAAACGGTCACTTGAAAGGAAGGGTAACAGGTTGAGCAGCAGTAACTAGAGGGGTTAATGGCAACTTTCATGACTCCTCTCCTCTTTTACTTATCATGTGCTTTACAGCTTTGTGTCCATAAAATGACATTTAAAAAATGCTAGGACAATGGAAAGCGCTCCTCTGTTAAAGTCTAACTACAGAATAGTATATGAGATAAAAATCCTAGAGAGATTATAAAGAATGAAGGGAACAACTTTGGGCCCTATTTTTCCTGCCAGTGCAAAGCTGGTGCTTTATGTCTTTATCAATGTCCCATAGGCACAAGTCAGTTATTTCTGCGTCTACGCTTGCGCCTTATTTCCTTTAACTTTTCAACATTTACTTTTTCAGTTCTACTTTTCTGTAACAATTTCTCAACATTGTATGAAAGGATGCAGCCTCATCCAGGTATTTTGGCTCATTAGTGACACGCATTTACATAACCCGCAAAAAAAACCTTTCATTGTTACTGTTATTATTATTTTGCATGATCTTGCGTTCTTACACACAGCGAGGTTTTAAGATATGCCAACGTGTTTAAGAATCTGCATCCTTAAATTTGAAAAATCAGGAAATACATAAAAGGAAAAGTGTGTAAAGTGTGAATATGATTTACATTGATGCACTAACAGTTCAAATATCTCTGTGACAACGATGCCAGTTAAGTGTAGTCTCGATGAACTGAAAGAACATTTACATTAAAGATAAATTGATAATCTTGAAAAAGTCTCTCTCTCTCTCTCTCTCTCTATATATATATATATATATATATATAATTATGCCTGAAAACCTTTATTTAAAAAAAAATTAAATTTCTATAAGATCATAGTTAAAGGTCAGTCAATAATGATCATATCGCACACACATAGACACTTTTGTCTTCACCAGGTGGGATGGGTATTTACAACCTCACTGTTAATGTGTCACCTGGTACAGTGAATGGGAGGGATGATGATGATGAGAGATGCTACCCACGGCTACATATAGAAGTTAACCTTCCACTCTTGTGTGTACCGTCTCAGTGTGGGGCCTCATCACAAGCAGGCAACATGGGGAAAGGTTTCTTCATCAGTAAAGCAGCTGGGGTAGCGGCCATCATCATGGGCGCGGGAGCCGTGGCTACTATCATAGCTCTGTCTGTCGTTTACTCACAGGAAAAGGCTAAAAATAATGACAATCAAGTCTCGCCAACGGATGGAGGAACAACATCAACATCTAAACCTCCTGTCACGACACCTGCTCCGTCCAATGAGGTTTGGGACAAATACCGTCTGCCCACCAACCTGGTTCCAGACCACTACAACGTCACCCTGTGGCCCCGGCTCACTCCAAATGAGAACACTGAACTCTACATCTTTACAGGTAAGACTTTATGTTTCATATCCTTTCTTAGTAGAAAAACATCATCATCTCAGTACTCCAATCTCTTATTTTTACCTCATCAAGAAAATAGGGAAAAAAAGCAACTATATGAGAAGAACTTAAGTGCCAACCTGAAAAAAAAAAGATCCAGAGAACAACCAAACCAGAACGGACATTAACCTGCTTGCCAATACATTTGAGGAAAACGATGAAGGGGAACTCAATCTTATATTTGCATTTCTTGTCCTTAATTTGACATTAAGCCTAAACTAGCTAGCCTAAATCAATCCTCATTGTTAAGCAAGAGTTTGTAGGCGTTCCTCTGGCAGGGAAAGGCGATGGAGATAAGTTCTAGCTGTAATGTAGTATGATGTAGAAACACCCATCTTTCAAGAATCCTTCTGCTCGCAGCTTGCAGAGTTTCTACATCCGACTGTATCCCATAATGTGCAGAAGACAATTCAATTTACCAATGTCTGGGCGTTCATTGTGAGCCACATGTCACAGCTTGAACAGCAGATATTAGAAAATATCCATTTTAAAGGGATGTATGTACAAGAATTGATAGAATACTTGATCTTGGAGACAACACTGATAAAATCATAGAAACACATAGACAAAGTGTTAGTGACCTTTTCCGAACCAAATTATAATATGAGGAAACAGGTTGGGGTTTTTTGGATGGAGCTGAGGGTGGATGAGCAAAGTGCATCCACCAGAGCTGACTGTGTTGGCTGAAACAACATACTTCTAATTAAGTTATCACGATATCTATCATATACACACTACATTTAAGACATTAACATCTCTTTGAAGGCATTTTAATTGGCTTTTTTTTCGCACAGAAATTTTAATGATTTACTTGATTTTTTTTTTTTTAAGCTCAAATTGCGTCATTTCAATAATATCTGATAAAAGAATTTAATGAATCCATTTTTTCCCATCATCACCTGCTTCATCTTCTCCTTCTTACTGAGTTGCTTCTGTGTTGTTTCAGGTGACACCAGTGTGGAGTTTGAGTGTGTTGAGCAGACCGACCTGATCCTCATCCACTCCAATAAACTGGAATACAACAAACTTGATAACAACCACTGGGCGAAGCTCGTCGCAGTGGATAGCGGAGTCAGTGCCCCCGCAATCCAGTCCACCTGGCTCCAGAATGTGACTCAGTACCTGGTAATACAGTTGGAAGGTAAACTGATGGAGGGCCACAGGTACCGCCTCTACATGACGTTCACTGGAGAACTGGCTGATGACCTGGGAGGCTTCTATAGGAGCGAATACATGGAGAATGGAGTGAAGAAGTATGTGCATTGGGTGTGAGATAACAGGCCTTGAAAAATAACTATGAGTCCAGAAAGTTTCAGAACTTTAGATCTAGTCATTTTAGATCTAATTACACTCGTTAGCATTGAAGGTAGTTACGAAACCTTCAGGACTCGTTCTTTTTCAGATGCCATGCAGCCAGTCGAGAAATGGCTCCAGCTCTTAATGTTAACCTGACAGTCTCATTTTAACGTTTCTATTTCTCAAAGTGTAACGTTTGTTGAACAAGATACAAGGTTTTAGACAGCAGATTATTTCCCTTTTGATAGAGTTTCTCCCTGCTTCCAGTCTTGTGCTTAATCTATGCTAATCACATCTCTGTACTTGATGCACACAGATGAAACTGATATCAATCTTCACTTCTGACTTTGTCTATTTTCTGTCAGGGTTGTCGCTACTACTCAGATGCAGCCGACAGATGCCAGAAAGGCTTTCCCTTGTTTTGACGAGCCGGCTATGAAAGCCATTTTCCACATCACTCTCATCCACCCCCGTGGGACCTTGGCCCTGTCCAATGCTGAGGTAGAAGGTTAGTTAAGCTACAGTGATGTTTGGACACGATTATTGTGGATTTATAAGTGGATATACCAACATGTAAACTAAGACAGATGTTATAAAGTGACATTTATTTTGAAATTTGAATTTGAAAAGTATACAGGATTAAAAATTCATCAAAAAAAACCTGTTTGTGAAAATTTGAAAGTTAACTATGTGATCTCGGGCAGTAATATAAATAATGTTGATCAGTAATAAAGAAACCAATGTCAATGATTCTAACAATTTTTAGGCTGTAGTCATTTAAAAAAAAAAAATCTAATTAAATATACATTTTTTTGTGTAATTGCATTTCTCTTCTACAGAGTCCACCGTAGACGGCAATCTGCAGAAGACAGTCTTCAAACCGACTCTTAAAATGTCCACCTACCTCTTGGCGTTCATTGTCAGCGACTTCGACTTCGTCCATAACACTATTGGTGACGTTTTGGTAATTAACCGTATTTTGTCCATATTTCTGAAATGCGGTTCGTACCAAATTGCAACATCCTCCACTGAAACTCGACTTCAGACGAAGCATTTTTGAATAACGTGTGTGTGTTATGTTTAATGTGGCTTTAGATCCGCATCTTTGCCCGGAAGCCTGCTATTGCTGCTGGCCAAGGAGGGTATGCCCTTAACAAAACTGGACCCATCCTTAAGTTCTTTGAGGAGTATTATAATTCCAGCTACCCTCTGCCCAAGTCTGGTAAGTCCACCACACAAGATGCTTTGCTGTAGATCACTATAGAGAATGAAGTGTAAACCATGGTCAATAAACCAATCTATACAATGGACTATAACCATTCAACCACCATACCTTCTTGTCTCTGAGAACATCATTTTCTTTGTTGAACGTATTCCATCAGCTGTATTGCCTGAATTGATTTTATTATGAAGCTCCACGTGTATTCCGTAAGTAATTACCCAGTTACACACGTGTGATCCTCTTATTTTAATTACTCTCCGCACACCTCATTGGTCAGTAGTTCAAACATGTTTTATTGCCATCATGTGCGTTTTTTTATGATTGAATGATTGATTTGATGATTGAATATGCATTCATATTGTAGACTGGAACTTCCAGTAAAACAGCTGTAAAGCTATAAAACGCTCGTCCTTTATTCCGTTCTTATCGTTTATAGACGTTAGTCTTATCTGCGGAACACATGGATGCTTGTATCTCTCCGTTTAGATTTTTTATGATGTGGCTTTGAAAAGAGGATCTGAGAAGACCCTGTACAGGATCAGTTATTAACAGATGAAGTCTCTAACTAAACTGTAAAAGGTTGCTTAACAGAAAGAAATATATATTTTTTGAACATGTAAGGAAAGAAATGATTCTCGATCCAGATCAGGTTATATTTACAAGCAACAGCTAAACTCTACAGGTAATCAGCCATAAATCATTTCTTTCCTAATGCAGATCAGATAGCTCTACCAGACTTTAATGCTGGAGCCATGGAGAACTGGGGTCTGATCACATACAGAGAGACAGCTCTGCTCTATGATGCAGAGTACTCCTCCAACTCCAACAAGCAGAGGATCGCTACCATCATCGCTCATGAACTGGCTCACATGGTTCGTTCTCTGCCAACTGCACAATGTCTACCTGTTCTAACTCTGTCTGAGTATTGAATTTCAAATGATTTTTGCGCAACCTGTAAACAACTGAAGTCTTTTGCGTAAGACGAGTCAAATCAAGTCTCAAGTTCTAGACTTTTGAGACTTGACTTTGGTTCTAGACTCAAGTCAAGTCTCAAATCTTAAAATGAGAGTTTCTAAAAAAAAAAAAAAGAAAAAAAAAAAAGGTTCAAGTCAAAGTCAAGTTTGAAAATGATCAAAACAGGTTCTAAGTGAAGTCTCAAGTTTTGTCAAAGTAAGTCTCGTGTCCCACGTCCGAGTTAAATCACAAATCTTTGTAAGCAAACAGGATATAATTTATTAAAGTTAAAATTACTTTTGAAATGAGAACTTTCATTTTAAATTAATTAATTCCCAAAGCTGTATGTGTTTTTCATTTATATATATATATATATATATATATATATATATATATATATATATATATATATATATAAACGGGTTCTCCGCGCATCTTTCAGCAATGTGCAGGTGAATCAGGTCCTTTCAGGTCAGGGACAGCAAATTTGGATTCGTAGCTTTTAATAGTGCAACCGGACCAACGTTTTCCACACTACTGTGTGTTCATCAAAGTCTTTTAATGTATATTAATTAAATATTTAATCTGTATGACTATACAAAGTCTGCCTTCTTCTTGCTGCATCATTCACATGTTCTGTGCTGTTCCGTTAGTGGTTTGGGAATCTGGTGACCCTGAAGTGGTGGAATGACTTGTGGCTGAATGAAGGCTTTGCGTCCTACGTTGAGTATCTGGGAGCAGACTATGCTGAACCCGGCTGGAACCTGGTAAGGATTTACCCTCCCACCTCGCAGCCTCGTGCGGCGTCACACAGGACAATGATGACATTGATCAGTGGAGTTTTCATTACATTGTCTCGTGTTTCTCATAACAGAAAGACCTTATGGTGCTCAACGACGTCCACAGAGTGTTTGCAGTCGATGCCCTGGCCTCCTCGCACCCTCTGTCCTCTAAGGAAGAGGACATCCAGACACCAGCGCAGATCAGTGAGCTGTTTGATGCCATCTCATACAGCAAGGTAACCTAAACAGCAGCATCTTAAGACCAATCTGTCCAGGTTATGCTATCAGTTTCTCTCCCATAGTTTGCTTCTTTTTTTTTCTTTTGTTTTATTATAAAACATGTTTCCTATCCTCAGGGAGCGTCTGTTCTGAGAATGTTGTCAAATTTCCTTACTGAAGAAATCTTCACAATGGGACTCAGGGTAAGAACATTTTACATGCAACTAGTCCCCTTTCATATGTCACTGTAAAAAAAGAAAAGTTGAGTTCATCTGATACCTCAACAAATACCAAGCCTCATTTATCTCCTATTCCTTATTCCTGTCTGCTTGTCCTGCAGACCTACCTGTCACAATTTGCATTTGGGAATGCAGGCTACATAGACCTATGGAGACATCTGCAAATGGCAAGTTCTTTTCAATGAACATTGACTTACTTTTTAACCGTAAGGATCTTTAGTATATTCCAATCTGCTGTTGCTAATCATATCAATTTCCCTGCTTTCTGCTTCCACAGGCTGTTGATGCCACTGGAACTAAGCTTCCCAACACTGTCAATGACATCATGAACACCTGGGTGCTGCAGATGGGCTTTCCTGTGGTCACCATCCAAACAGACAGCGGCCACGTATCCCAGAAGCACTTCCTCCTGGATCCAGACTCTCAAGTTACAGTTCCATCTCCCTATGAGTATGTACTTATGTCACCCACTAGACCTATGAAGTTATTATTTATGTTTATCTTTAATGCTTCTGCTGCTACAATGAACAATCACAACTATTATAACTGCTATCGCTGTACTTCTCCTGCTTATACTAATACACTGCTTTTATATTATTGCAGTAATACTACTATTATTGATACTAATATAACTATTAGTCATTTTCATTTTAATGGCGTCATGATACATCTGAGCCATTTTCTCATGAGTGGCAAAACAACAAAAGGTATTTATTTTATTTGAGATTTTATATCACATTTGTTTATCCCACAGCTATGAATGGATCGTTCCAATGACGTGGATGAAGAATGGAGGCATTCAGGAGTCTAAGTGGCTGACGAGTAAAACAGGTAGGTGATACACACCTGCAAACCTGCATGGGGATGTTGTGCTGAAAAATGAAATGAGTCTCTGATAGTTTAATCAGTGGAGATAAACTGTGTTTAACCTTTATTGATGGTGAAGCAATAAACTTAAGTTTAAGTTTATTGCATTATTTGCTGTAACAGCTTTGACTCTGATCTCAGAATTGTCATCTCTGGGTGAAAATGTGTGTATCTGTGTGTCTTTGCACACCTTTTTGCGGTGGCGTTTGAACATCTATTTTTTTTCCACTGAGTGCTGTCTCATTATACCGCGGGTGAAAACACTGATTGCAGATTGGTTCATATCTTGGCAGAAAGCTCTGTAAGAACAGTTATGATATGAAAATAATGCCGTTAATTTGATATCTTACATTTTTGCGGATAATTCTGACCTCCCTTTTTTCTGTAGCCACATTTGAAGATATGAAGGTAACAGGGACTGACTGGGTGTTGGTCAACCACAACGTAGTGGGTTACTACAGAGTCAACTATGACCAGGGCAACTGGGACAGACTACTAAATATTCTAAGCACCAAACATGAGGTAGGACACAAACACAGCTGTCTGACATAATCATAATAATATGACCTGCAGCTCTGCTATGATGATTACATACATGCTTCTTGGTTGTTTCTGTAGGACATTCCAGTGATCAACAGAGCTCAGCTGGTGGACGATGCCTTCAACCTGGCCAGGTAAGCTATACTAATGCTGGTATAAATACATGATTATAATGAAAGCCAGTATTGGACTACTCAGATGTGGAATTTGTTTATTATTATTGTTCTTTGACACATTGACAACAGGGAAAATAGTCTAAAGTTAGTCAGTCATTTTACTGTGACTGTACCAAGGCACACAACTATTTTGCCAATGTTTTGGCAAACGGGGCTGTAATCGAGGCTATTTCTGTAACAAATGATGATCGAGATGTTCAGAAAATGTAGGATGGTCCATTCATTTCACAATATTGTAACCCCAAAGAGCAAAGATCGTCAGCACGTCGCTGGCTCTTGACACCACCAAGTACCTGATCAAGGAGACAGCATACATGCCCTGGCAGACAGCCATAGACAACCTGGACTTCTTCTACCTCATGTTTGACCGCAGCGAGGTTTATGGTCCCATGCAGGTGTGCTTTCTTTCAGATAAACAACATCAGCATGGAAAATCAAAGACTTCACGCCTGTGCTTCTAATCGTTGTGGGATACTCACATTTCCTTGTTCTTCCTTGTTTTTTTTTTAAAAGAATTATCTGAGGAAGCAGGTCACCCCTCTGTTTAACTACTTTGAGAACATCACTGACAACTGGAGCAAAGTACCTGATGGACACATGGAGCAGTGAGTACAGCAAACAAAAAGATGGCAATACTGTTCTTTAGATCGTATATTTTAAGAGACGCAATAAAAAAATATGACACTTACAAAAAGTCTTTTGTAAGTTTGTCTCGTTCAGCGATGTGTCCGCCCCTGAGAACATCATAGCATAAAGATGCTTTTGAAACTGTGCAAACAAAATCTTATTTCAAAGACTGTATTAAGTGTTTTATATTGTAACATATTGTCTGGCTGCAGTAAAGGTCCTGAGATCCTGGGGCAACAGCTGTAGTTCAATGCACACAAAATGAAACTCCTACCCTGTTAGCATTACTGTACTAAACATAACTGGATATTACCATGAATCATCTTGCAAAGCTGTAACTAGCCCCCACTGAGATGACTGCGTTTTAACCGCCCGCCATATGTGTATATGTGGCCAATTGCTGAAAAACATCATGCTAACTGTAACAGAGTTAGAAATTCACTTTATTAGTTTATATTTTCTATTTGTATTTGTAAGTTTTATTTATCATTGTATGATTATTTTGAGTATTTTGAATTTGATCTCTATGAGTTATCTTCATTTACCACAATTTTATACACTTTCCAAGTGTTCATCACCTCCTGCACTTTGCCCTTTTTGTTCCTCCTGGGCTTCTGTAGCCCCTCCCCTCTGCCCTCACAGGCCCGTTATGATCTGATGAGGGAGCAGAGGTGTAGGAAGGAGGAGACAGAAGATTTTTCTAATCTATGTTGATGTCTTCTGCAGAATAAACACAAGAAAGCAGCATCTTGAGTCCTCTTCCTTCATGCCCGAACACACACCCGTTACACTGGTGCCGTGACCCTTTGGATCTTCAGATCAGCTTGATGCTCATCGCCGTGGATGCTGTGCTACTACCCTGATCTACATTTCAAGATTTTTCTGTGGTCAGGTTTATGAGAGACTGTGGTTCAGGGCACTCTGCTTTAACTTTGTATTTTACCCTCAGTGAGTTGATGTCTTTTAATTGCTGATATATGTATATATATTACTCTTGTACTCCCCGTTAACTTGTTTTTCTACTTAATTTTGTTTCTGTGTAAATACACAACGCAAGTACATTTATATTATTATTACATTTACGGCTGAAATAACAATGGATAGGTTTAGTAGTCCAACTTTACCTAAAGGTAGGGGCGTTTGGTTCAGTGATATTGCTGGCAGTAGGGCTGTGGGACATTCAAAGTTCACACCTGATAGTTGTGCAGAATCAGGGTTAGGTTTGAGCCCAGGTTGTACTCCTGTGGGTGGGATAATGAGGGAGGGTCCCCTTACTTCCACACCTCGTAGTGATGTTGATGATCTTCGCCACCTCACAGACATGGTAGGGCAGTTAGGTGCTCAAATTGGTGAATCCATTGTTGCTAAGCTAATGTCAGCTGGCGTTGTTAACATGAATAGTGACCACCAGACTATCCCAGCTACCCAGAACGCACCATGTGACGTTAACAGACATGACCTCCCACATGTGACAGTTCATGTTAAACCTGATAAAGTGCTTCAGACATTCAGAGGTGACAACACTGACAAATACTCTGTCCAGGACTGGATTGACATGACTAAAACTCACCTCAGAAAACAAGATATTCCTGTGTGCGAACAAGCAGAAGAAATTATGAGCCACTTGATGGGCAAGGCCAGAGATGTTGTGAAGATTGCCTTGCGTAGTGATCCTGCACTTAATGTTACACAGAGACCTGAACTGATATACAATGTTCTTCTCCACTATTTCAGTGAGGCTCCCTCATGTCTCCCTCTCGCTGACTTTTACGCTACTCTGCCCAAGCACAGAGAAAACCCAGTTGACTACTGGATAAGACTAAACAAGGCAGCAGACTTGGCTCTTGAGGGCCTGCACAGACGAGGGAAGCAGATGGAAGACATGAATGATGAAGTGGCTCTCATGTTCGTCAAACACTGCCCTGACCCGGAGCTATCCTGCACCTTAAAATGTAAGCCTATTCACGAGTGGACCTCACGTGATGTTCAGCTGAGAATCGATGATTATCAGAGAGAGTTGAGGGCAAGTGGCAGAACTACTGGTGCTACACAGCTGAAAAGCCACATCACCACCATCACCCCTGACCAGCCCAGCACACCATCATCGAGCCTAACAGCGTATGAGCAGTGCCACACTCCGAGTCCATTACCTTCACCCTTCTCTCTCCAAGCCCAAAGTCATGTGTGGCACCCTCCTTGCCCCTCCCCAGTGCCTGTCTCAGTTCAAGGTGGTCCCCAACATGCTCAGAACCAAGCCTCTGTACCAGTTGTGGCACAAAATCTCCAACAGTCAGAGGAGAGACTTCTCACTCGCATGGTTGACATGTTTCAGGAGATGATGGGGAAAATGCAGCAGCGCAACACTTCTCATCCAATCCGAGGTGGAAGGCCCCAGCGTGCTCCTCGTGAGCGACGTACCAGAGAAGCAGGTTGTAAAGTCTGTAATGACTCAAGCCACACCACCATTTCACACTGCATGTCTGAGAGACTGTGTTTTAGCTGCTTCTCCCCTGGCCACACCAGACTCAACTGCCCTGCTAATAACTCCTCTCAGTCACAGCCTGAGGGAAACTAGCTGACCTGTATTCAGAGGGAGGCAGTACAGGTCACACCACAAACTCCCAAACCGACGACATGTCTGATGCTGAGACTGTTTACACATCTGTGAGAGACTCATGTAGTGACTCTGAAGTCGTTGTTTATCAGAATGTTCACAGAATTGGTAGCAGTGACAGTCTCTTTTACACAACTGTGGACATGGGTGGGACAGTGAAAATTGGTGGAATGTTGGACAGTGGTTCAATGGCCTGCAGCATCAGTGAGGCAGCTGAAGTGAAGCTGAGAGAGGCTGGAGTGATAACAGACCAGAAAATGATTGATGTGAATGTGGTCCTTGTTGGATGTGGCGGACTTCGTGTTAAGCCAAAGTGTGCTTTTGATGTGGAGATGGAAGTGTACGGCTGCAAAATGTTAGTCCCCACACTTGTTGTTCCAGGACAGCATGACGAGTTGATACTAGGGACCAACATCATAAAACACATCCTGCATCAGTCCAAACTATGTGGGTCCTACTGGAAGACAGTGTCTGGCCCTTGCCCAACTGGGGACCCAGAAACTGAACATTTCCTGTCCATGCTATCTGGCCTGAATCCCTGGAAAGGTGAGGATGTTCCTGACAAGGTCGGTACAGTAAGGTGTAACTCAGCTACCTGTCTCGAGCCTGGCCATGAGTATCTCATCTGGGGAAAACTGCCCAAAAACACTGTTGTTTCCCCAGGCAGCACCGTCATCACAGAGCCAACGTCATCCCGCTCAGCTCCCAGACGTGTTTTGGTCGCAAAGATTGTAACTTCATTGTGGGGAGACAGATGGGTCCCACTGAAGCTCATCAACACGTCTAGCAAGCCTGTGTTATTAAGGCGCAATGCAAAGCTGGCTGATGTCTACTCCGTTGTTGCACTTGAAGACATGGATGTTGCTGAGCACTCAGAGGTTCCCCTTTCTAGCTGCACTCAATCAGCCGTGCCGTCTACTGCAGATGCGGATTCTGCCAAAGACAAGCTCAGGTCAGTTGGACTCAGTGGTGTTGATATGGAGTCATGTGAGGTTTCAGAGGACTACAAGAGGAGAATGGCTGACCTTGTTTTGCAGTATGAGGATGTCTTTTCACGCCATCATCTTGACTGTGGGGAGGCGAAGGGCTTTGTGCACCGCATACACCTGTCAGACAGCAGGCCATTTAGGCTCCCGTACAGGAGAGTGCCCCCTGGCCAGTACCAGAAGCTGCGCCAAGTGCTGAGTGAGATGGAGGAAAAGGAGATCATCAGAAAATCGACCAGTGAATACGCATCACCATTGGTGCTTGTGTGGAAAAAAAATGGAGATCTCCGCATCTGTACAGACTTTCGTTGGTTGAACAGGAGAACCCTGAAGGATGCCCATCCCCTTCCTCACCAGGCGGATTGTTTGGCAGCGCTGGGAGGTAACTGTCTGTTCAGCACGATGGATTTGACCTCTGGATTCTACAATATGCCACTCCATGAGGATGACAGGAAGTACTCAGCATTCACCACTCCCATGGGTTTATATGAGTACAACCGTCTGCCGCAGGGCCTCTGCAACAGCCCTGGGAGCTTCATGCGTATGATGACCAGCATTTTCGGTGACCAAAACTATCTGAGTCTCTTGTGTTACTTGGATGATCTGTTGGTGTTTGCACCTGACGAGGAGACTGCCTTGCAGCGGCTAGAGATGGTGTTCGAGAGGCTGCGTGCTCATAACTTGAAGCTGGCCCCCAAAAAGTGTTTCTTTCTCAGGAGGTCTGTCAAGTTTCTCGGTCACATAATAGATGAGAATGGTGTTTCAACAGACCCCAGTAAGGTTGAGAACATCACAAACATGGTGACCACTGACCTCATGGAGCCCGATGGCGTGACCCCATCTCAGAAGAGGATTAGGTCCTTTTTGGGGATGGTAAATTACTATCAGCACTTTGTGCCCAGGTACTCCGCCATTGCCAAGCCACTCTTTGATCTGCTGAAGGGTGGGAAAAGAAAAGGCAAACACCCCAAGATAAAACTGTCAGGCAGGAAGTTGTGTGCCTCTGACTGGACAGCAGAGCAGGAGCAGTCTTTTGAACACCTGAAGTCCTCACTGATTCACAGTGCTGTCCTGGCCCATCCAGATTTCACCCGTCCCTTCATGCTATCAACTGATGCATCCCTGGATGGCATAGGTGCTGTCCTGTCTCAGGTTCAGGAGGGTGAAACACGAGCCAGGCCCATTGCTTTTGCCAGCAAGTCATTGTCTCAGTCTCAAAAGAACTACCCGGCTCATCGGTTAGAGTTTCTGGCCTTGAAATGGGCAGTCTGCGACAAGTTCAGTCACTGGCTGAAAGGCCACAAATTCACAGTCTGGACTGACAACAACCCGTTGACTCACATCCTGACAAAGCCAAAGCTAGACTGCTGTGAACAACGCTGGGTGGCCAAGTTGGCGAGCTACGACTTCCATATCAAATATATCCCAGGCCAGCAGAACGTTGTGGCTGATGCCCTGAGCCGTGTGCCGTTTGTCAAAGAGACCGTTGGCCACAGGCTGCTCGCTGAACCCTATGTAGGTCTTCTCACTGAGGTCAAGGATGTGTCAAATTCGTCCGTCCAAAATGCCTTCCGGTCATCCAGTGGTCACAAGAACCCCTTTCCAGTGAGCGTCAATGCCCAGTCCACATGCAGTCCACTACAAATGCACACTCAGTCTGTTGCGATGGAGGATGTGTCTGCTGTGCTGCAGTCACACATTGAGTGGGATGCTGGTCCCAGGGCTCGTGCTGTTGAAGTGTTGCAGTATCTACCTCAATTGGTTCCACCTGGACAGGACACCTTACCTGCCTACACCGAAAAGGACCTCCGTGACAAGCAATTGGAGGACAGAACTCTTTCTCGCGTTGTGTACTACGTTGAGAGACGTCGGAGACCCTCTAGGAGAGAACGGGTTAAAGAGTCTGTCTCTGTCACAAAATACTTGAAGCACTGGGATAGGCTAACTGTGAGCAACGGTGTGCTATACAGGATTTCAAGGGATCAGAAGACCAAAGCAAAGCGCTTCCAGTATGTTGTTCCTGACTCACTCAAGACTGAGGTTCTGCATGGAGTGCATGATGGAGCGGGACATCAAGCTCAGTTCAGGAGCCTCAGCTTGACAAGACAGAGGTTTTTCTGGCTGAACCTCGACAGAGACGTGAGAGACTATGTTCGTCATTGTCAGCGATGCATCGTCAGTAAGACCATCGAGCCTGAGGGTAGGGCTCCCTTGGAGACCATAACATCAACCAGGCCACTAGAGTTGGTGTGTATTGACTTTTGGTCGGCCGAAAACTCTAAAAACAAGTCTGTTGATGTTTTGGTGATAACAGACCATTTTACAAGAATGGCTCAGGCATTTCCATGTAAAGACCAGACAGCTAAACAGGTGGCAAGGGTTCTCTGGGACAGGTATTTCTGTGTCTTTGGCTTTCCTGAAAGGATTCACAGTGACCAAGGGGCCAACTTTGAGAGTCAGCTGATAAGTGAGCTCCTCAGGGTGTCTGGTGTAAGAAAATCTCACACAACCCCCTACCATCCAATGGGAAACGGAAGTGTGGAGCGATTCAATCGAACCTTGGGTGGCATGATCCGTGCGTTGCCCCCTGAAGAGAAAGCTGACTGGCCACGGCGCTTGCAGACACTGACTTTTGTGTATAACTGCGCAACTCATGAGACGACAGGTTTTCCCCCTTTTTACCTCATGTTTGGCCGAGTCCCCCGCCTACCTGTCGATGTCCTCTTCCGTACTGTCCTTCATGATTCTGCTGTGACAAGCTATGATAAGTATGCTGCATGTCTCGCCAATGACCTGAAGGAGGCGATGTTGATTGCTCAGGACCATGCCACGAAAGAGCAGAGGAGACATGCTCAGCTGTACAACAGGAAAGTAAAGGGATCAAACATTAACATCGGTGACAGAGTGCTCTTGGCCAACAGGAAGGACAGGGGTAAGAAGAAGCTCGCTGACCGGTGGGAATCAACCATCTACACTGTGGTGGACATGAACCCGGAGACGCATACATACAGGGTTCGCGACACAGTCTCTGGGCAGGAGAAGGTGATCCACAGGAACCTGCTGATGCTGGTCAATTTTCTTCCTGTGGAGGACACATGTGACATGTCTGACCCTGCCTCGTCCATTCCTGCTACAGATTCCTCAGCCCCAGGAACTGATGGCATCAGAGAGGATGGAGAGACCCTGTTTGAGGGAGAGAACGAGACTCTTTCCGGAGCTAGTGAGAGCCTGGGTGCTGGAAGTGACAGACACTCGCCTGTGTCTGTGGAGGAGGGGCAGTCCCCTTTGACTGATCCAGAGCCTGTGGACTCTGAGAGGAGAACTATAGAATGGATCACGCAGCTGTCCGCACCAAATCTGTCAGCAGCGGATGTTACTGACATGACAAGCATGACCTCCGACCTCCAGAACTGCTCTGTCTCACCTGAGGGCCGCACGACAGATCTGTCTGTGACTTGTGGTTTTGCCCCTGTGACTGCTGTGGACGTCACAGCAAGTGTGAGACAGACAGACATTCTGCACACTGTTGACCAGACCTCAGCCATGTGCTGTGACCGTTCTAATGCACAGACACAAGTCAGGTCAAGATTTGGTCGTCTAGTCAAACCTGTGAACAGACTCATACAGACCATGTCTAGGCAGGATGTTGTTAAGGACAAGTTCAATGTTAAAGCTGTTTGCAAATCAGTGTTCCAGGCTTTTGCTGACTAAAACCTTAATCAGATAGCCTATGCCCCTTTTTTGGGTCTGATTGTTTTTGTATTGATATAATGTTGCACTGTTTTCATTTTATACCGTGTCACGAGCCTGCACTACACTATGTTTTGGGGTCTTGTGGGGTGTATAAGGCACCCTGTTACCAGTTGCTGGATTGAGAGATAAGCGCTGCTCTCATGCCACTTCATCCTTAAGGGATACATTTGGTGTTGGTTTTCTTGTTTATGGCCCCTGGTAATCTGTGAAATGGTAGTCTTCTCTGTGGTGTAGACTGTGTGGTTGGTGCTCATATTCGATAAAATTCAGTGGGGGTGGGTGTAACAGAGTTAGAAATTCACTTTATTAGTTTATATTTTCTATTTGTATTTGTAAGTTTTATTTATCATTGTATGATTATTTTGAGTATTTTGAATTTGATCTCTATGAGTTATCTTCATTTACCACAATTTTATACACTTTCCAAGTGTTCATCACCTCCTGCACTTTGCCCTTTTTGTTCCTCCTGGGCTTCTGTAGCCCCTCCCCTCTGCCCTCACAGGCCCGTTATGATCTGATGAGGGAGCAGAGGTGTAGGAAGGAGGAGACAGAAGATTTTTCTAATCTATGTTGATGTCTTCTGCAGAATAAACACAAGAAAGCAGCATCTTGAGTCCTCTTCCTTCATGCCCGAACACACACCCGTTACATAACTATGATTAGGCTAATCCAACCAATGCTGTTCAGATCATCCTTCTCATGATAAAATTGTTTTGGACAACACTATTACTACTGTAATAATGATACTGTTTCATTCATTTGGCCTTCTGTTAATACTCTTCCTGCAGGTATAACCAGGTGAACGCCATCAGCCTGGCTTGCAGGACAGGCATCGAGGAGTGCCAAAATCTGACCAAGACATGGTTCAAGCAATGGATGGATACTGGTGTAAACAAGTGAGTGTATCCGTCAGCCCATTGTAGAACCTGTTGTCTCTCCACTATCTGAATTACTTTTTACTGTACTTAAAATGCAACTTTTTTGAATCTTAAAAAAAAAATGTCATCTTTCTTAAGGATTCACCCCAACATCCGTTCCACTGTGTACTGTAACGCCATCGCGCAGGGTGGTGCTGAAGAGTGGGACTTTGCTTGGTCAAAGTTTAGAAACGCTACGATCGCTATTGAAGCTGACAAACTCCGCTATGCTCTGTCCTGCACCAAGCAACCATGGCTGCTCAACAGGTCTGCTCACACACAGCCGTATTAATGCTATTATGCAGTATACTACATATTACTGACCAGTACTCACACATGTACTATATGCCCCCTCCTCAGGTACCTTGAGTACACTCTGGATTCAGATTTGATCCGAAAGCAGGATGGCACCTCCACCATTGTATACATTGCCGGCAATGTGGTCGGTCAACCTCTGGCTTGGGACTTTGTCAGGGCTCGGTGGTCATACATTTTCACTCAGTGAGTACTACATAGTACTATTTTCTAACACCACTGTATTCCCACGGCATATGAGATGAAGGCAGCTGTTTGTTCAGTCTACAAATTGTTCCCAAATGCGGTCATTTAAAAAGAGCTGAAATGAGCTTTACAGTTCTCATGGATGCAGATATATGGTGTGTGTTAGATAACACACACCTTATGGTCGAACTGAATCACAGTCACACAATAAAACACCCATTGTAACATCACATAATAGCTGAAAGCTTTATAGCCTGGTTTATTATCATTGACAGCCTTTATTGACCACACCAACCAGGTTTAACTCTGCCTGATCAATCTTTGCTCTTGACTTCCTATAAACAAACCTGGCCTCCCTTTACACAGTACAGAGTAGAGTTCAACACACTTACATGAAAGCCTGAGATATGATAAAAGAAAAGTTGTACAAGTTGCATTGAATGCAATACATAAATGGTGAGCATATATTTACAGCCTGTCTTTATGATTTAATGTGCCTTGTTTACTGTAAGTACAGTTAGTTTCACTGCTCACTTTTTAGTGGAATCCAATTTTCAATAAAAAGAAAAAGAATTCCTAAGTGACTTGGATACAACTGGCCCTGATTATCCTGTACATCGTGTTTCCACACAGGTATGGTGGCGGATCCTTCTCCTTCTCCAACCTCATCAATGGAGTCACCGAACGCTTTTCTACTGAGTTCGAGGTTCAACAGGTTAGATATTCTAGACCCCTACCTTTTCACAGCGGTTTCAAAGCTTCCTCACAATGAGTTGATCCATTTTCCCCCACAATCAAACACATTTGTATATCTACTTTTAGATATTTTTTTAAAGTCATGATATGGTAGATGTAGATGTAGAGATTACCTAACCCTTCACATCGTTTCAAACACACCATCTTGAAGTGATGTGAGTTGAGTCAAAGCAAGAGTAACTTCACGGTGTGGGGCTCAGTGAACATCGGTTCTCTGCATGAATCAGATCTCAAGTGTGTGAAATCGTGTCTGTAGTCAGGCAACAGACCTGTGTGTTGTTATTTGTTGCTGCCTCACTTCACTGTAACTGCGTTACCTCCCCAAGAAAGACACTTATTTAATGTGTTGTTTGTTGTGACAGCTGAAGCAGTTCAAGGCAGATAACGCTGAGGTGGGTTTTGGCTCTGGGACGCTGGCAGTGGATCAGTCCATTGAGAGAACCATCGGCAACATGAAATGGATCGCAGAAAACAAGCAGAATGTTCTGAATTGGTTTGATGCTGAGGAAGTACATTAAACCCTTATTGTAAAATCACAGTTTTTAAACATAACGTGTGTGGAAAAACAAAAAATTGCAATGTTGTAATAACAAAATAATAATGTAGTGTTCGTTTTGTACATATCTGCTTCAATTGAGACATATTTAAACAAGCTCCTTCTTTGGCCTGTTGAAAAAAATGACAACAAGATGAAGTGCATTTTTACACTTGTACTTGTACTTTTCCATATTTAATATGCCCCTAAAGTGGCAACATGTGCTGATATTTCCTGTCACAATACAAAAATGCCCGGACCAACTGGATTGTTATGGAATACATTCTTTTATTTATTGGTCAAAATCTGTGAAGGTTTCATGTTTCCTGGTAATAGCTGCTGAAACAACGGTTTTATTCTCTTACTGCTTTAATTGGACGAAATGTTTCGATGAATTCCAACCGTGTTGCAGTGCTGTGATCTCCCAAATATAGGCTGTGGCCACACATAATAAAATAAATGATAAATGGATTGCCTTTTCTACCTAATGGACAAAGCGCTTTAAAATTTGCCTAAAACTAATGCACACCAAGAACATGTATGTACAATCAATAATGTACAATAATTTCAATATTTGCACCTTTAAATAAAGGAATCCTTACATTTCCTGTGTTTACAGGATATTGTTGTGCATTGAGAACATGTAAGTGGCATTTTGCATGTAATGACACCCACCTTGTACTGGTTTGTGAATATTTGTAGATATTTAAAGGCAGCGATTGTACTTTATTCTGAAAAAAGGAGAATAAACTGATTTGTTAGGAATGTACTGTGTCCAGTCATTCCTGTTGTAAATGTGCTCCGATCAAGTGTTTTCACTTAAAATGGTAAATAAATATCTAGATCAGCATTTATGCAGTAATCTAAACATCCTCTTATTTCTTCCTTTTATAAACTCCTAGTTGAAGTAAGGATGTGTTAGTTAAAGCTAAAGTTCGACTATTTGTTATGATGTACGAAACTCTGAATGCTGCGTAACACTGTCTCTGAATGGAAACAGTTTAGTACAGCAGCACATGTTGGATTGTTTACATTCATTATTTAATATTAAAAATAAAATAAAAATGAACTTGACTTTACTGAGAAACACTTGACTGAGACCCGTCGCCTCTGTAAAATTCCCTTCAACCTGTAAAATCAGTAGGAAGGTAAATAAAAAGTGGAAATTCACCTCTAGTAGACTTCACAGATTATACTGTTGTTGTTAACAGTCCATTAAACAAAACTAAAAGTTGACCTATGACCTATCAGGCAAATCTTTACGTCACACACTTGTGAATCCTAAGCTGACATGCACTGGTTCAGTGAACATCAACTAAACATTACTGTAGATAATATATTACTCTTATCACACTTGTGAGCAGATAGTATATCAACATTTTCCACCACTCCCTTGACAGCCGTTCCGTCCTAATATATCATCCATTTATTCTGAATAGTGAGAGAGCTTGATTATAGAGGAGCATGGGTGTGGGGGACAGCAGTAGTTAAATGCTGGCAATCACTGCACGAGATCTAAGACTGAGAGACGCGGGCGTACTTCATGGTCGATCTTTCTCCGGATCTTTCTGTGGAACTTCTGTCACACGTGCGCTGTTTGTTAGGTCATGGGGAAAAGTTGCGAAGTCAGCAAGCTGTGTATTCTGTCCGTGGTCTTAGCCCTGGTCTCCGTGGCAACCATTGTGGCATTGTGGACTATTGCCCTGACAGGTGGTGATGATGTCACACCTCCTTGGGACAGGTAGGACATTGATTTTATGAGATGTTGAACAAATCTGTGTTCTTGAAGGGGAGATAGATATTGCTGCAGCACAGGATGGTGATCAATATGACGGTCCTGGTTTTTTATGCATCACCGCTGCTGCTTTTCCTACTATGACATGCCAAAAAAGGCCTATTACAGTCATTTATATTTATTTTCATACATTTATATTAGTCTTTATATGCAGTTGTGATAATCTGAGGTATCATTTGCTGACAAACACACGTGTCTCAGTGTTTGGCTGCTGTTAGACTGACAAAAATATGTCCTTCATCGGAAAAAATGATTCAGTTTCTACATAACAATTTGTAATTTCTAGCTGAGGGTATCAAGTCATTCCAAGTCAATTGTCTACAGTCAAAGTGAAGTCACATTAGCAACTTGAACGCTGCACGTACTCTTTACACATGTGCACATTCTGGGTTAATATTTTGTACATTTAATTTCATTCTATTCAATTTAAAATTTAAACCTTGCAGCCGCTCTTCTCGCTTAATATGTATTTACTTATTTGTTATAGCAATTGTATTCATGCACCGCAACACAAGGCAAATTCATTCTATGTGCAAACTAACTCGGCCACAAACCTGATTCTGATTATGCACAGTGGCCCCACTCAATGATCTAAAAAGTAACTACAAACTGTACCTGTGAAGTAAATGTAATAAGTAGAAAATACAATATGTCACTGTGAAATGTGGTGGGGTTGAAGTTTAATAGTTTTTCTAAATGCAAATAAAGACTTACATACAATATTTATTCTTTATCATATTTTACTAAAATCAAACTGGGATTTCATTTTAATATTGTGAATTATGATATAAGATGAAGTAACTAAATCAGTGCAATGTACATGTGGACATGTGATTCTCCATATAAAAATGATATTAGATTTTATTGGTCTGTTTCTCATTTTATTCACATCACCCAGTCCTGCATTACACATTATAGATATATATTTATTAATCCATGTATGTATCCCCGTCAGGTACCGTCTCCCCACTGCTTTGGTCCCTGACTCCTACAACATCACCCTGTGGCCTCGTCTCAGCCCTGACCCGAACACCGGCCTCTACATTTTCACAGGTGAGTCACAGCAACAGTTATGTTGCTCCATCTGACTACTTCCTCCTGTCCGTTCTAACTATGTGTTTAGAGAACAACAGCAACCAAGGAAGTAAGAGCACAGAGCAGAAGTTATTTTCCATTTAAGGGAAGTGAATTGCACTTCTTATTCCCTGCACACGCCACAGTAATCATTTTATTACTAAATTATTGGCTTTTATCAACAACTTAGATCTAATGAGACCGATCAGGATCTGCTGGCTCGAATATGAAAACAATATAATGTAGTGTTAATTCATAAAACACAGGAGTTTCATTATCTGAAGATATAAGACATGTGGTGGACATTTATAAGGCCAAACATTCAGTGATGGATTGATCTTTTTCTCTTTTAAAAAACAAATCTCAGAATCTTACATTTGAGAGGATTAGAGATAGAGATATGTTTATTATTAGTTATTTAAAATGTTCTGTATTACTTGCACTTTATTAGCAGTTCTAAACAATTATTTTGGTTTTAGATATTTTGTATTTGTATCTACGTTCCGTGACTGTTTGCGTTGTGTTTTTTTTAAATGGCTAATAAATTGTTAGCAAAGTGCAAAGCTAATAAAATGGCATATGCATGATTCTGTATTTATGAGAAAAAAAAACATGTTAGTGTTCTATCGTTTGCTCGTGTTAATTAAAGCACATTACAGTCTACTACAGTGCTGCAAAAGTAAAAAAAAAACAAAACTGCATAATAAATGAAAAAGCTTCGTCCCTGGGTGGGCTCGAACCACCAACCTTTCGGTTAACAGCCGAACGCGCTAACCGATTGCGCCACAGAGACGGTGCTAGCAGTGCCCTGCAAGATCATCTTTCTTCATAACGGTTGTACGTAGTACTATATCTTTCTTTATAGAAATACACAAATATAGCTTTTTATAAATATATTAGCTTTTTATACAAACGTTTTTTTTTAACACGTGCAGTTATCATGTTGAGTAGCGTTACATTTTAACACGGTGAACACGGAGACCCAGGTGCTGTTAACGGAGATGTGGTACCAGCCCACCCGAGGATACCTGAACTAATACATCCAGTTTTTTTTAAACAGGTAGAAATAATGATGTAAAAAAGGGTCAAATAAGAGAAATGCAAGTGGTAAGAACGAACAGGCCTAATATAACTATAACTAATATAACACTCATATAAAATATGCAAAAAAATAAATAAAAAATCCATCTTTCATAGACAAAGCTCTAGGCCAATGACACATTCAAATGTTAAAATATGTATGCATCATACATAAATGTAATATAAAAGTATAAGAACATCTGGGGCTTCAGGTCAGGTCCAAGAGGAGCAGTCTGAGCTCAGCACAGCTTTTATTCCATATCATTACTTACAGCGATGCGCCACTAGATGGTGCTATCAGAACATAAAGGACGACGATGGCTTCTTATTCTCTGATCCTTCTGTGTGAATGATACGTATACACATATGCGTATACATACTAGTCACATTTCAAATGTTATTATGGGCCTATTCTGTGCTGCTTTTGAACAGTTTTGGAAGCAGAAGCAGTTATTCTCTTATCTTAAGCCAATACATATACTACAGATATACAATAATACACTATTTATTTCATAACACTCAAAACCACATAACAAGGCTTTTATTCAATTATTAGTTATTAGGGTTCTCCGTCTCTATAAATGTCCATGCTTCACTCACACATACAAGGCTCAGTGTCTCATTTCTAATCAAACTAACTAAGTGGATGAAATCAGTGTGCATGATTACGAGTGCTAACCATTAGCCTGCTGTTCAAGTAATATATTATGTTCTACAGCTGCCACGATTGACAGAAAAAATATGCACCAAACTATTTTGATAATCGATTAATCGTTTTAAGTAGTTTTTTAAAGAAAAAAAGACGGAGACATTAGTACATTATATTAATTATTCATTAAATACATACTTCTTTTGTTTGATATAAAATAGTAAGTTAAAAAAAAGTGCTGTAATGTACTTTTTTACTATTCCATCTAACCAGCCCTCCTTTTTATAATATACATTCTTTTTCCCTGAATTAATGTGTAGTACCTGCTCCATATCTGTAGTTTATATGTACAATATAAATGATTTTTTCTTGAATTATTTGTTATTTATTAATTAGGCATTACTCTTTATTTCACACTACTTATTAGAGTTTGTCTTCATTCACCTCCATATTCGTTTTAACTCTTTGAACAACTATCCAGGATTCATGTCTGTGTTGTCTCATGCATCCATCAGGTGAATCCACTGTGGAGTTTGAGTGTGTCATGGAAACAGATCTAATCCTGATCCACTCCAACAAACTCAACTACACTGTGTGGCCGGACACACACATTGCCATGCTCACAGCTTCAGGTATAATACACACACACACACACACACACTTTCCTCACATATAAAAGCTGCTTCCTTCTGCAAGAAGACATGGATTTCATCAGTTTATGTATTCTGTGACGTCTTAAGTTACTGTTTGAAGAAGGCTCATTTCTCTGTTTTGATTTTTTTTTTCTATTTTTTGACCAGGCGGTGGTTCTGCTCCCAGCATTAAGTCCTCCAGGTTGCAGCCTCAGACGCAGTACCTGGTAATCGAGCTTAACGGTAAATTAAGCGAACGACAGAAGTATCAGCTGCACACTGAATTCACTGGAGAACTAGCTGATGACTTAGCCGGCTTCTACAGGAGTGAATATGAAGAGGATGGAGTCAGAAAGTGAGCTTCTTATTCTCTCTTTGCTTGTCTGTGTCTTCTTGTAGATGTAATGTACTGAGCTTACTTCAATTCAATTAGTATTTGTGTTCAGCATGTTTCGCTCATTCTCAGGATTGTTGCCACCTCTCAGATGCATCCAACTCATGCCAGAAAGACTTTCCCTTGTTTTGACGAGCCAGCTATGAAAGCCGTTTTCCACATCACTCTCATCCACCCCCGTGGGACTGTAGCTCTGTCCAATGGCATGGAAAGAGGTCGGTGCGGTCTACATGTATTTAAAAACATGTTATGTTTGCAGAAAAGTTTTGTGCATTTAAGCCGGATAGACAGCTTGCAAGTTCCATACGCTGCCATATGCATCCAAAACCAGATTCAATTAAATTTACACAAGAATTTGGAAGCAGCTGCCACCTATGTAATAAGATCAACATGGCCATAAACAAAAACACTGTCTGAATGAATACTGAATGAAACAACCAGTGAGGATCATTTATAACTATAAGCCTAGAAACTGTAAATCAAGTGAATTTGCATCCCACATGTTAGAATCCCTTCAACGGTGTGTTTGTGCTCTTTCAGATATTGTTAACACTACTATTGATGCAGTAGCAGTGACACAGACCAGGTTTGAGCCCACCCAGAGAATGTCTACATATCTGCTGGCCATTGTCATCTCTGACTACAAACACCTCAGTGCCACTCAAGGAGACACTCTGGTACTGTAACTGTCCATTACCTATCATGCTTATTTCATCACTTTAAAAACACAGGCTTCAAATCTGGTTGGGGGTGATGGTCAGGGAGAACTTTGACCATGTTTAACATCTGACATCATAACACTATATAAATAACGGAAAAGCATAATAAGCAGCTTTAGGATTTGGTCTGCTATTTATCTACTACGGTACTCTCTATTGAGTCCTGTGTACTTGTATACATACTGATACTGTTAATACATAATAATACTTGCTAAGTGTTTACTGTTGTGTGTGTGTGTGTTCAGATCCGTATCTGGGCTCGCAGGAAGGCGATTGAGCAGGGACAGGGAAACTACGCCCTCAATGTGACCGGACCCATACTGGACTTTTTTCAGCTGTACTACAACATTTCCTACCCTCTGAGCAAGTCAGGTCAGCCTGCTATATATACTCATCTGAGGCCTGCTCAGCTATGCATTAGTTTTGTGTACACACTAAAAACCAATTTCCAGGCCTTTTTGTTATTATATATTATTATAATAACGATTACAATATTTCCAGTGAATTCATACCACTTGCTAAACTAATTTGCTTCCTTTGACCTGCATTAAACATGCTCTATGTCTCATAGATCAAATCGCTCTGCCAGACTTCTATTTTGGGGCGATGGAGAATTGGGGTTTAGTGACCTATAGAGAAACCAACCTGCTTTTTGACCCTGTGACCTCCTCCAACAGAAACAAAGAGACCACTGCCACCATTATCGCCCATGAACTGGCACACATGGTACACTGAATTTTACATTCTGACTATAAACTGTTATTGACTGATTTGTAAACTAATTGACGGATATGGTTATATTCTGTGGCACAGTGGTTTGGTAACCTGGTGACTCTGAGATGGTGGAACGAGGTCTGGCTGAATGAAGGCTTTGCTTCATATGTGTCCTATCTGGGAGCAGACCATGCTGAGCCTGCATGGAACGTGGTGAGGGTTTCATCACGGTCTTTGTCTGTTGCTATATTCAATCTGTTAATAATCTATTAATATGCTAATACCCTGCTCCTTACTATTACCATTTTAATCCTTTTATAAATTAAGATCTCATACTCATGTCAGTTCTTTAATGGTGTACGTGTATATGCAATATTCTGTATCATTATATATACACAGTACATACACCTTATACACACTTTGGACTTTGTACATTTTGAAAAAAATTTGGTCTCAAGTGGAGTTATTGCATTTATACTTGATTGAATGCATCTATAACCACCTCTGAAGAAAAGGACATGCTGTACTGTATTTGCTTATTTCTTCTATCAAGCAATATCTGTTATCAGCTCACCTAAACACAAAATATAGTAGTTATCTAAATAATTATCTAAATATAATCCTTTGTGATGTTTTGTTCCAGAAAGACTTGATTATACTTGATGACATGCACAGGGTCTTTGCCGTTGATGCCTTAGCCTCCTCACATCCTTTGTCTTCACAAGAAGACAGTATCATTTTGCCAGACCAGATCAATGAGCAATTTGATGCCATCTCCTACAGCAAGGTACACAGGCACGATCTTCTTATATAATATTTGAATTTTGATTATTTTATAAATACATGCCACACAGTAAACATGCACAAGTAAATATGTGCTCACTGCCATTTCAGACTCTATTGTCCTGATCCACTGCCTCTGTGTGTGTCCCTGTGTCTCCTCAGGGTGCAGCAGTGTTGAGGATGTTGTCTGACTTCCTCTCAGAGCCAGTCTTTGTCCAAGGACTGAATGTATGTTCTATATATCTATATTCATGTTTCGACAAGCATACATTATATGTACTGTACATTTTGGTTTGGAGTTAAACATCAGGGACAACGTGCATTGTGTTTTCTTTTGTCTCCAGAGTTACCTCAATCACTTTGCTTACA
The DNA here is from genome assembly GCA_036937835.1 of Pampus argenteus. Lineage (NCBI taxonomy): Eukaryota > Metazoa > Chordata > Actinopteri > Scombriformes > Stromateidae > Pampus > Pampus argenteus. The sequence goes on from CM072869.1 coordinate 22,123,997, forward strand.
GTAACACAGTAGGGAATGACTTGTGGCAACATCTACAAATGGTAAGATGGAATTGGACTTAATCTCATTTATGTTAAACCCAGAAAAGGTGGATGAATGATTTAAATAGATCTGTCAGAGCTGCTAGTGACTGTGAAACATTTCTTCAAAACAAAACTGTATCGTCTGCATATAGTGATAGTTTAGAGGTTAAGTTAATAAGTTTACCATGGGTTTTCAAGTATTATCTATTATCTTGTGCGCTTCCATAGTGAGACTGTAGGTAAAAAGTAACAATTTAAAACTAGACAAATAGATGAAAATGACTTGTAGATTATTCTAATTTTTAAAAAATTAAGTACTTTGTTACCTTTGTCAATAGGCGGTGGAAACCAATAATGTATCCCTTCCTCGTCCAGTTCATGACATCATGAACCGTTGGGTGCTTCAGATGGGCTTCCCGGTGGTTACCATTGATACTCTTACAGGAGAGGTATCCCAGGAGCACTTTATGCTGGAACCCAAGTCTAAAGTCACAGTTGAATCACCTTACAAGTATGCAGCACTGCTACAGTATTTCACTGCAATACTGTATATCTGAAAGAATGTTCTTGTTGTTTGATTACCTGGAAATATGTGTTAACACACAGAGATAAGTATTTGTCTTTTCTTTTTTCTTTTATCTGCTACTTATTGTTGTCTCTCACTTGCATCATCCAATGTCCAATGAATGAATATCAAATGTATTCCCTCCTCCACAGCTATGAGTGGCTGATTCCTGTTAGGTGGATGAAGTCTGGTGAGGTCCAAAGAGATGTCTGGTGGTTGATGGAAAAGACAGGTATGAAGTAATATGGATTAAGGCAATTATAAAACATGGCAATGACCAACCTGTTACATAAGTAGTAGCAAAAAAACGAAAATATTGCAAAAATAATGATTAAAATATTTTTTTTTCTAAGCCTAATTCGGTTTGCTACTGTTTAATAAATAATCGCACCTGGATACATGTTTTCTATCTCTCACTGTCTTTTCTTTCTCAGCTGTAAATGAGGAGATGACGAGTGGTGGTTCGTGGGTTCTGGCTAATATTAATGTGACTGGTTATTACCGGGTAAACTATGACCTGGGCAACTGGGAAAGACTCCTCGCCCAGCTTAATTCTTCAGAGCACCAGGTACACAGTGAGAGTTTGATGCATACATTTTTGACTTCAATGGAATGAGTTGTTGTTCCTGAAATGTAGTTCTTCTTCCTACTCTTCATTCTCTCTTTGTATTTTCTTCATTTTCCTTTAAATTTCTTACCAGTTTGTATTTCATATCCTGTTTGACACAAGCTCTGTTGTGCAGGTAATACCGCTGATAAACCGAGCCCAGCTTGTGGATGATGCTTTCAATCTGGCCAGGTAGGTCACTTCATCTGCCTGGAGATTCAGTCCATTTACATGCATGGACACATTCTGTTAGATAGAACACAAATGAAATAATAATAATAATAATAATAATAATAATAATAATAATAATAAAACATCTTACTACATGTTGTCATGGTGAATGTCAGGAAATACCTAACACAAGAAACACTGAACATACCGGGCCTGCAAAAGGAAATTATGAAATATAAAATGGGCTAAGCTGCTTAACAAGATTGAAAATATAATCAAGGCATGAATAATTTTGCTATCCTTAAAACATAAACAGTTAAAAGAAATATTATTAGATAAACGTGGCGCCTCATCTCTGCTCGAGGCTAAAAGCTCCAGGCTACATTAACCACTACTAGCACAACACACACAATCTCTGAGTGAGAATGTCAACAGGGGCTAATGTTGGCGCCAGGTTATGGAATAAAAAAGACAATAGCTCTGGCTCTGCTGTATCAATGTTTAAAAAATGTCATGTCCATTGTGCATTGAGCGTTAAAGGCGTGTAATGATACATCTGTAGAGATAGATGAAAGTTTATGGAGTCATTACAGTTAAAGGGCTTATCCTCTTGAAAAGCATGAATGTGCTTGGCTTTTAGATTATCAGATTGTTTTTTCAAAGAGGACATTTGTCCTCAAAGTAGCCCGAGATGAAAACTTCTTTTTCCTCCAAAAATGGAAAATGGTTGACTTCTGGAGAGCATTAAAGTGAGACTGATTACACATGTTAGTGCTCAACAATGCATTATCTGCATTTTTAAGAAAAGTTCTATTCATCCAAACTACATAACTACATCAGAGACAGACATCTCATCTTACATATTCAAGACCCATGTGTCTGTTCTCTCTGCAGGGCTCAGCTGGTCTCCAGCACTCTGGCTCTGAGGACAACCTCCTATCTGTCTGTGGAGACGGAGTACATGCCCTGGCAGTCTGCGCTGGACAACCTGCAATATTACTATCTCATGCTGGACCGAACTGAAGTCTATGAGCCTATGCAGGTAGAGGACATTATGTGTGAATGTATATGACAGAGCTTCAAGTTTTTGTTTAGTAGGATTTTTTTTAGCACTTGCCAGCAAACCAGCTCATTGGTTAATACAGACAGACTCATTGTAGTCTGTATGCTCCTGGTGTCTACAGACAGACTAATGTCCTTTACTCTTCTGTCTCAGGACTACATGAAGAAGCTGGTGACTCCCCTCTTCCTGTATTTTAAGAATGAGACATCTGACTGGACTCGTATACCAGACAGACACACTGACCAGTGAGTGTGATACATACCAAACAACAAATTGCATAACATCTGTAACATCTATTTGTCATTGTTATTTTTCAACACCCAAGATGACCCACAACTTTCACGTTTGACATCGTTTTACCACACACAGATGTATCTGAGAAACTTGATTTATTAATGACCATGTGTGTCTCTCCTGCAGGTATAACCAGGTGAACGCCATCCGTATGGCCTGCAGGACTGGAGTAACAGAATGCCAGAACCTGACCACTACATGGTTCAAACAATGGATGGACAACCCTCAACATAATTTGTTAGTTTTTGATAATTCACATTAAAATTATTTTAGCGTACTTTCTTGTTTAATGATAATCATTCCATTCACTGTGATTTTGTTGCCCAGGATCCATCCTAACCTGCGTTCTGCAGTGTACTGCAGTGCCATGGCAGCAGGTGATGAGGCAGAATGGGAGTTTGGCTGGTCCCAGTTTAAGGACGCTTCTTTAGCCAGTGAGGCCAGCAAACTCATGTCTGCACTTGCCTGTACCAGCAACACACACCTGCTTGAAAGGTGTGTCTGTGTGTTCTGTCCTTCCTTTTTCAAATATCAGGAAGGTAATGAAAAAAAAAGGAAATGCTGAACAAAGGACAATCAGTTTATACACAGTTATTTGTCTTTTCCGGTTGTCCAGGTATCTCTCCTACACCTTAAACCCAGATATGATTCGTAAGCAGGACGCCACCTCAGTCATCACATCTGTCGCCAGCAACAGATGGGGACAGAGTCTGGCTTGGGACTTTGTCAGGGCCCAGTGGAAATTCATGTTCACACAGTGAGTACTATATTCAAGGACATAAATACATGGGTGTGGCAGTTGTAATGTGGAATGTCAATTGTTTTGCAACTATTCTGTCATATAAGTAATGGATAATTAGCAATTAAAATAATCTAAAGAAACAAAATCGTCGGCACTAGTAGAAAATCAAAGGACTGCCAACGTCATATATACATATATACATTATGGCTGTACAAAATCATGTCATGGCAATCCAGGTCATATCAGTTTATTTCACTCTGAACCAAAAATGTCAACCTGCTTTTGGCGGGAGAGGAAAAGTCAGTGGATCGCTAAAGAGTCATTCTCTGGGGACCATGAATGTTTGCACAAAATGTAATGGCAATCCGTTTAATAAGTTAATAGTTGTTATATTTGCAATAGTTGTAATATTTCAGTCTGGACCAAAGTGGTGGACCAATCAACTGCCATTCCTTTAGACATGCTGCTAGCATGGCTAAAAACATGGTATGACAAAGGTGCAAAAAGGAAGCAGTCACAAACCACACAATAGGCAAAAACCACAGGAAAGCAGGCAGGACAAAGGCTGGACAATTACATTAGACAATCTGGGCAAGAGAGAGTTAAATATACTAGTAATTGATTGACATGTGATGGTCAGGTGACAGTAAGGGACAAGCCTGTTAACCTCTTGAAAGTCTGTTTTACTCTTTCTCAAACAGCTCCATGCTAAATCAGGATAAGTTCCTGTTTGACTTGAGTTTCTATTTTTCCAGATACGGAGTAGGCTCCTTCTCATTTGCCTCTATGATCAGTGGAGTCTCAGCGAGGTTCTCTACACCTGCTGAACTACAACAGGTACGCCCACATGGAGATAAATGTATTCCTGGTTCACTTATAGGAGACACATCATGCACGCATCTAAAACATATTCATCTTACACTGGCCCCTCAGTTCAGCTCCTGCCTCCAGGCCATTTTAGCTCCTGTCACTTCCTGTCAGGCCTCAGATGAAGCAGATGATTGGTCAGCTCATGGATGCTGCTCCTCAGCTATGTAAACAAACAATAGTCGTAGACTTTCACTACTCTTTCTTTACTCCAAATATAAGCTACTCAAATACATTCATACATATTTGAGCTGAACATATGCAGGTGGACAATGCAAACAACAAAAACCACGAAACAGATGGCTGTGTGATGCAGAAGTAGAGGTAACTGAGCAAAAGGGAGGCCTTGAAGGCATCATTGTTTTTACATATATTCACCTCAATTTTTGGAACTTTAAGCATGTTTAAAAATGACAGGAAACCACAAAAAGCATCATAAGGTAAATTACTAGTTAGTCTATGAATGACAAACCGTAGTATGAATTGTTTCCCTGTGTGTCCTCTGGCAGCTGGAGGAGTTTGTGGAGGAGCACAGTGCAGCAGGTTTTGGTCCAGCTACTCTGGCTGTGGAGCAGGCGTTGGAGAGGACCAGGGCTAACATCAACTGGCTGCAGCAGAACAAACATGAGCTTCTGGACTGGTTCAACAGCCAGACTGGACGTCATACGGGCTAATACACAGCCAGGAAGAAAGAGCTGGGAGCTGTGACTCATCATGCAGATCAAAAAAGTGTTTCTATGTTTTTTTTTATTAAGAACAAAATGAAAAAAAATAATCTAGAGCAACATTTCCAGTTGAATTTCACAAAATTGTGCAGAATGAAGTTGAACTAATCTGGTATCTGTGTCCTACTACCTACTTTAAAACCTACTCTAAATATTTTTAATTTTTTACCCTCTTTTGTGCTTTTTCAAAGAAATATGTCCAGATACTGTAAATCCTGCTACAAGTTTAAACATAGTCATCAAAACGTCATTATAAGAATGAATATACGGTCCAATCCAGCTTTAATAAACCCCATAACATCTTTTCACCTGTAGCGCTGTTGACTGTGTTGTTATCAACTGCTCACCCTCATCCATCTGGAAACAAACTCTGCATATGTTTCCTACACAAAAAAATGTAATGTGTGAAATATAAAATGTGAGAATTTAATGCAGTCTGTATTTTATAATTACAGTAAATCTTCTGTTGATCTTCGTCCCTTTTGGCTGCTTCCCGGACCCGTACCGTAATGACCGTAAAGAATATCTAAAAGGGTGTCTCACTCGAGTTGATGTATTTTAAAGTGGAATTTGAAATTGTAATTGTTCCCATCTATAAAACAGTTATTCGTGATACAGTTTCTCTACATCTACACAATGTTTTCTTTCAACATTTACATTGGAATCGTAAAATGGAAGGTTTAGACGAAACTTTATTTAGACGACTTATTCCTCAGACTCAGTCTCCAATCACACTTTTAAATGAACTGAAAAGTGAGTCTTTCCCATCAAAGAGTCCTCCTGTCGACTCAGATTCTCCAAAACATACAAAAAGCCTCTCACACTTTTGCATAAGACCCCTTTTCTCCCATCATCCAACACTCCCCATTTCAGTCTTTTTAAGGTCTATCCAAATAATAGAAGTAATATCTTCTTAGTGCATCGATGAACTCATTTTATTGGTCTGATTTGTCACAGCAACAGATACACACAGGTAACAGACAGATATCAAATCAAACTATAAAACATTGTCGACAGAAGAAATTCTCCTCCACCAACAAAAAGAAAAGACAATGATTCAAAATACAAAGTATTCAAACAAAGAACAAACTATGGCTTTCTTTTTTCTGTCAACAGGTCCAAATAAAGATATGAATAAATAAAAAAAAACACACTGTATTCATAAGCCACTTCACTGTGATTATTGGGGAGCCATGACAATACATCAAACAAACTAAAACGAACATTAATATCAAGACTTTTAAAGATGATCCTACACAGATTTGGGCTTTCTAGCCGTACAGACCAATCCAGCGTTAGGTTTGATGATTGGAGTGGATAGAACTTTCTAAATAGGCGTTGTGGTTTGTCAGTTTAAGCGTTTTAATAATGAGGTCAAATGAAAATCCTGCAAATGGCAATGTAGAAATTTCATTTCATTTGATTGAAAGTCAAAGACACTGCTGCTCACACCCAACACCTTTAGACACAACTACAGCCATGCATGACAATTTAGCTTCAACTTGACAAGCAGTTTCACAAAGCGTTTTCTTTTTATTCGTGTGACCCACCGTCCGAACTATACCCGTGTAGCTTTTTCTCATTCCTGCTCCCTTGAATTGTTACAAGTGTACAGTTCTGTTTGGCGCACAAAGACAGGAGACAGGAGCTTACGAAACGTGTATCTCGTAAAAATAAAGTAGAGAGGATGGTGACGGGAAAAGGGGATTATCAACCTACAGTATAAAAATACCTTTTCAGCTCCATCATCAAAGCAAAGCAGGCGACATCGGAGGAAGGCTGAGGTTGAAGTATGCCTCATGCAGTTAGTAACTGAATATGTTCAGTTCAAATAGAAATGACTCTCTTTGGAAGACGCCGAACGCTGTTGAGACAATATCAGAAGTTCCTCTCTTGTTTTAAACGTCACACATTATGTTGAAGACACATTGAAACATAGCCACGAGAAAATATTAGACAAACATGCAGTCGGTCGTTGACACAGCCAGTCGCAGCACAAAACCCTCGGTAATAAAGTCAACATTAAACTGTACAAGAAGTGAAAACAGTCACATCGTTATCGAGTACTGTTCTATAATCTATGTGGTTTGAGTTTTTCCTTTTCAAAGTGTGACAGAGAGAGTAATGAGATGATGAGTTTTGACCAACCGGTCGAGGCAGATGGCGCCCACCTAGAGCCCCGCTTCTGCTCGAGGTTTCTGCCTGTTAAAGGGGAGTCGCTAAGCAAAAAAAAAAAATATATATATATATATATATATAGGCAAAGTCTGGGTGGTGGTAGGAACAACACGTGTGAAACAGAAGATTTTTCTATAAATGGAACTGACTGGCTTAATGACTTATAGGATGAGATGTGAAGAGAAAAAAGGTCAGGGTTGATGTGATTTGCAGAACAGTCATTTTGTTCATTGTAATGGATTGTGTCAACGAACAATAAACTAATCACAGCTGACGTGATAAAAATGATTATGATATGATGAACCCTGATGAGGGTGATAAATTACAGTGACACAGCCAGTTCAAATGTACTTTGATTTCACAGCTCATGGTTACAAACTCCCATTTATCATGTGACGTATCTTACTGTCATTTATTTATTATTTATTACTCAATAAATTTGGCAGATGTACTAACAAATGCTCATCGTAACCTGCTCACTTTGTGAGACCAACAGTCGACTTTTATGATGACACAGCTAAAAAAGCAAAACAGCTAATGTTTGCAGTTTTTACTTTATAATAAAATAATCAGTTATCAACACAGTCAGCACTGTCAACACATGTACACAAACTTTATTCACCTATGAGCCGACTGTCAACATGACATTGTGTTGTGTCAGTGTGTCCAGTGGAGGAACTCCAGGACGTGTTTAGCTTAGCTTAGCTTAGCTTATTTTAGCTCATTTTAGGTCTGTTTAGCTAATTTTGACAAATTGCAAGTCTAAAGCTATTTTATAAATATACTGTATGTTCTTTATTGAACACATTTCTAAACTTAAGCTTAAAAATGACACATTAAGGACTGATTACATGTTTTTTTTTCATGTTTCCAGTCTTTGTGCTAAGCTAGGCTAAACATGTTTCTCACATAACTTTGAACTGGAGACAGAGTAGTGGAAATCATAGACATCTTCTCCTCTCACTGTGTGTTTGTGGTGGCTAAAGACACAAAATTGCTCTGCAAAAATAGTAAAAGACAAATACTTTTCACCACCTATTAAATCAATCTCCCTTTGACTTTATCATTGAGCACAAGGCAAATGATTAGTTTTCTTCTTCATGAATTGTATCAGTTAATTTTGTGTCTTGCACTTGAACTACATACATATATAACTACAGACGTCTGACCTTACAGGACCAATGGCAGATTAGTTCACGTTTGTATTTATCAGTACACCATTGTTCTCAATAAGATGGTGCAATAATGTCATTATTCATTTCAGGGACAAGTGACAGTGGGAAAATGAGGGTAATAATTAGTAAAAAAAAAAAAAAAAAAAGGGAAAAAGCTCCAGTTCAGGCAAAGACAGAAAAGCAAATGTAAAAGAATGGATTTGGCACTGCTAATCAGCGTCCGCTAATCGGTGCTATTCACCAAAGATTTTTGCGCTTATGATCGCAAACATACTCATAACATTTTGCAGCTGACTGAGTGAATAGAGCAGTTTATAGTGTTTCAGACTTTTCTCCACATTTCAGCACAAAAATGGGTCCACAATGAAAAGTGTCTTTAGCACACTGCGCTCACTCGGAGCTCACAACAACCACAATATGGTTTGCTTATTTTACTTCTCTAGCATTTTGCATCATTAACATAATCTATTGAAATGTCAAATGTCAGAATATAGCTATTAATGTGAATAAAGCGGCTCCTTACTATATAGGTAAATACTGAGCTCCGTCAGTGATGTTGTTCTCATTTTTAAATCCACACATGTTAAAAACACAACAAGAAAATGTTACTTTTTACCTAATGCAATTTTAACTGACCATAGTTACAGATATCATCAGTGATATTTAACTAAAGTCAAACCAGAGCTGGAGGACAACATGACAAATTACTGACAAGTGGACAAGTTGAATGCAGCCATTAGTGACAAGACTGCAACAAATCAAACAACAGGTTGAAAGAAACGCGAAGGAATTCCAAACTTCAACAGCCTCTTTCAAAATTTCAATATTCAGGCTGATTTGGAGAACGGTTAAAAATGTTCTAGACTCTAGATTTGCTGGAAAGCCTTAAAAAAAGGGCCAGTTAAAGAAATAATTTTCTAACATGTGGAAGTATCCGACATCATCCCCATCATGCATGCAACTGGTGGTAGAAATACAAGGGACAGAGCATATAATAACCGGTTATATCATCATCATGTTGACTGTAACTCTGGTGTGTGTTAATAGATTCGTTGTGTTATTCAGGGATCACCAACAGAAATCATTTCTGAACACTGAAGCTTGCTTACATGTAAACAACCCACATGGCATCCTGAGTGAAATGAACGACCCCTCCTTTACAAAATAAAAATGTTTCACACAGTTAATATAGAGGGAAAACAATGAGCTTGGCATTTTACATTTAATAGGTGCAAGATAATTCCATTCTTCCATTCTCTCAAATGCAAAGTGAAGTCAAATTCAACTGTAAATCAAACTCGTTCCAACATTTCCACATCACCCCCCCACCCCCTGCATAAACCTCACTGGAGGATTTTCTCCCGCGTGTCAGGCAGTCTGAGGGCCACCAGGCCGCCACACACCAGCGCAGTGAAGGACAGCAGGATGGGGATCGCTGTGGTGATGCCCACAAAGCTGGCAAAGATAGAGCTGCCGAGTACCGCTGCTAGCTTACAGAGAGCGTTCAGCACACCGAACGCTGTGGCCCTGAGAGACAGAGACAGAGACGAGAGACAGAGACGAGACGTGGGCTTTTGATGAACACACTTAAAGATCTTACAACGTGACATATTTTGTCAGGTTTGCACATTTTATACGGTTAATTAGTTTGCACACTAAAACAAAACCCGCGTCATATCTGATACATATGGAATATCGACCACAAAGTCTGATACCTTTTAGAAGTAGGATACAGCTCCACGGTTACCACCTCGATGCCGTTCCATGCAGCTACACTGACGCTGCAGAACAGACACTGCAGGGCGATGATCGCTGATTGGGTGAAGCTCAGAAACAGCAAGAAGGTACAGCATGCTGAAATGAGCATGGAGCCACCTGAATAGATACACACAGATCCTACAATGAATCATTGTCTCACTGTATGTCGCTTTAAAATTTTGTCACATATATTTGTAGAGACTTTGGCTGAAAAAAGAGAAAAGTTGTATCAGCATATCAAACTAAAAAAGCCATTACTCCAGCTCATATTACCTAATTTACATATATGCAAGTGGTACAGGTGCAACATGGCACCAAATACTTTGTGGGTGCTTTGTGAATTATATGCTACCTTTTACCAAAAGCCTCGCAATCCTTTTCTGGATTTGGCCTTGTATGTTCACATTTGCTATTCAGCTTCTGCATTTCAACAGTGGCTAATGTATAACTGTAGGTTCCACCTAACCGAGTACAGACACTGTATGCAGGACTACCAGGCCACAACTCTAGCACTCTTGGACTATATGGACAAATGAGGCTGCATATGATCCATGGATTGACTTTGGCTTTTATTTCAGGATGAAAATGAGTCAAAGCTCCCCTGAAACCTTTGTGGTCATCTTCCTTTCTACTAACTGAGAAATTCTAATCACTACTTCCCTCAGCGGTACTAAAGGTTGGCACTGGACATAAACTCGAGAGGTGTGGAATCATCCAATATCGGATGGATGCATCCAAACAAACTCATCAGCTCTATTCACTCGGTAAATCATAACCATTGCAAGATGAGCACTATGGACTGTGAAGTGAAGGAACATGATGTGCTTCGCTTCTTTCTTCATGACCGCATCTTATTAATCGGTGGCGCATCATACTTATGCACGTTTGGCTTGGGAAGAATTTGCATTATTAACAAAGCATAGTTTCAGCAGGAGTACGACGTTTACACTGTTGTGTTTAAAAAGGTGTTTAAAAATCCTGTGTCTACACACAGAAAGACATACAGACGTGACCATGACAAAAACATCACCTATAATCCTGACCCTGCCGATCTTCTCCATGAAGAGGGCGGAGATGATGTTGCCGGGCAACACGGCCAGACTGCCCAGGAAGCTGACTAAGTAAATGAGAACGTCATTCTCCTCAACAGTGTCCAGGTGGCAGCCATGTTTGTTGTGCTCAAAGGTGGCATTCTCCATCTTGCAGTCGATAAACTTCTCCTCCCACAGATCTACAGAGTACAGGGAGACCATGAAAGATGCAATAAGATGAGATTCATGGAGGAGGGTCAGATGATGAGGCTTCGACCTGATTCAGTGAAACATTTGCCGGAGTTTTGTATATTTGGAATGTTGGAATTTTCAGCCCTCTCTGCTGTAGATATTCTCCGCTCTCTCCATTCTCTACCTCCTTTATTATCCTGGTTTTCTCTATATTGCTGATCAATCCGTGAGAATTCCAGGTTACAAATAAAGTTTTTCTACACATTCTGATAACTTGGGACTCCAGTTGGTGATTGAACTGCCATGCTGTACCTACAGTAATGACTTACATGGCAGCATATCTTTGAAACATATGAACAATTATAGCTGCGGTCCGTGTTAAATCAGTGTTAATTGGAGCATAAATTCTGTCAGCAGCATCTGGGTTTTGAACAAATAACAGTGACAGACAGACTTTGTATGTCAATGGCTGTTTTGAAGGTTAAAGCACCGATGTTTAAGGCAACTTGGGTAACACTGACATACTACCACCTTAGCTGCATTGTTGCTGGACAAAATCATCCAATGTAAGTGTTGACTCTCCTTTTAGCTCTGTTTTGGTCTCCACCAGCCTCTCTCTCTTTAGCTGCTAAATGATCCACTATGTCCACCAGCTATTCTCTAACTTGGTCTGCTTTCTGCTTGGCGCTGGGCAGGTAGTGTACAGTGGGTTTATGAGAGCTCTAAAACCAATACAATGAGCTGAAATACACTAAACTACTCCTTGGAGCTGAGTGGAACTTCAGAGGTTTAATACTACAAGAGTTGTACATTAAAAATAGTCTTTTGACTCATCATTCATATAAAATATAGTAGCTTTAATTCATTACGAACACCATGTAACCCACAGGTTGTGAAAATCATGCTGGCTGGAGTTTATTATCTTTCAGCATGACACTAGCTTTTTAGTCCATCAGGAAAAGTCCTGTGATGAACCGCTTACCTTTTGGATCCCTCTGTAGAACATGTATGACCTGCTGACTGCAGAGTTCTTAAAACCCATTAATTAATATTTTATTAACATGTATGATGTGGTACTAAAAGGCCTAAACCTTTTAACCTACCTGTTCAAAATCATAGATTCTACTAATATATATTTCTCTGTCTCAACAGCCGAGGTGTTTAATCGAATTGATAACAAATGTGGATTTGCAATGCAGTGCTGTGTCAATATGACATGCCTTATAGTAAAACGCCGGCGGTATGATCAATGGTTTTGTGTCATGTCATGTTTCATATTGATAAGGACTTGAGCATTGCCAACATTTGTTTAAGCGTTCTGGTCTGGAAGGGTTAAAGTGCTCCTGCTGAACCTACCTGTGTTATAGAAGACGGTGGAGCGAATGGTGCAGTTCTCAAACACTGTGTCTGTGGACTTGATGTCCGTAAAGCGACAGTCTTCAAACAGTGAGTCCTCAAACTTCACTGACTTCAGCTCTATACTGATGAACCTAAGGGGATGGTATGGGAAACATACACACATACACACACACACACACACAAACCAACAGACAAAGAAAACATGGACTCTGACTTCTATCGCCGTGGCAGCACAGAACCAGAACGGACAGAGTAGGCTCCTCACTGTGGTAAATCTGACCTGGCCACCACTGATAATACTGCCATGAGAGTTAATCACTGCTCCACATATGAATAGAATAATTACCTCCATGGCAATATTATATTTTCAATGCCATACCTGCTGACTATACTAGTCACGATTCAGACCCATTCTGTCCGTTATGATTCTGCACAAAGCATAGAAGTTAAATGATATACAGTAGTATAACATACTGTATATCTGTACTGAAGTGTCCTTGAAGATACACTCCCTGAATGAATCCCTGTGGTTCCTCCCAGCTCACTGCTGATGTTTGGGAACAAAAATGTACGCAGCTATGGAAGAAGATAAAGAAGATGCTCTCATCTCAGTACATGGAAAGGAAAAATCATCAAATCAGACATTGGTGGGAAAGACCTGATATTGTCCTATTCTGAATATATTTTGTTTATATGCTTCAAAGATAACTATTTTCCAAAACTGACAAGTCAGGTAATATCAGGGTTTTAACTTTTTTCCCTTTCTTTTCACAGCTCCTTCCCATTAGCTTGAATGAGAAAGTGTATTGTACTGTACCGAATGTGTGAAAACATCAGCTGTTGGCCCCCGTATGTAGACAATGACTGTGACTATGTTTGGCTTTTCACTGTGCATACGAGTTTGACTATTTGGAAGAGCCATAAACACTTTTTCCAACATGGTTGGAAAGATGATTCTGATTCTGATTCTGAAAAACACCAACAGTGAGCCGAGAGGAGCTTTTGGGACTTGTGGACGCTTTATTGTAATAAAATAAAGGGGGTGTATGTTTACTTCAACCACATGGACAGAGAACCTTTAGTATATGGATGTATACTAAATATAAGTATACTGTACATACAATTAAAAAAACAAAGCTTACATAAACCTTCAGAGGTTTCATGTTTTCACAATGTAAGTTTATAATTCTTTTGTCTGACCATTAGCATATGCAGTAAAGTGATTACTTGTGGACATATAGCTAATGATCTATTACACATCAATGCAGCATGCTACTTTGTGATACCAACATAACTGAGAATGAAATGATCGATACACTTCAATAACTGTTGGAACAAGGTGCTGGTGGTCCTGACTTCTCACTGGTAGATTGTGCGCTGAGCACATTTTAGCACAGGGTACATCAGAAGAGTTACGAGCATTTCTATTCTAGAAAACACAGCGCTGTAGCTTAATTACGCTTTGATGACGGTTTTAGAGGGAAAAAAGGTGAAATGAACAGGATTGTTTCCATTCAATGTTGGCTCTTACTTCTCAGTTAAGTTAATAGAGATTTATAGGATTTTATTTAAAGCACAACTGGTTTGACTGAAAAAAAAAGCTTTAGTGACCATGTCTGCAGTATACCTGTAGTCCCCCTTGTGTCTAGTGTCTGGCACAGTGGGACTTACTTGTCATTGATGTATTCCCCTTCTCTGTGGATCTGGTTCTCCAAAGAGAAGTTGAAATGGAAGTTTTCCACTCGTTCTTTATGGAACACCTAAACAAAGACAGGAACGACATGGACGCATCCACTCAAAATTCTCATATGTTGCACTCTAAATTATCTAAAAAAGGATTATATTGCTTGATTTTTTAATCCATCTACAACGGTTTTGTGCAATTTGTTTGAGTTGTTTTTTCCTGCATGTCCACGGTTGTTTTAATACAGGGTGAATATCTGTTTATGATTTAGTTATCTGTATATGGATATAGGAGTGTACGTTTTTTTTTTTTCCTTCCAGCAAATTGTCAGCATGAAAAGTCCTGCTGAATGAACTATTAGCAGTTCCTGTTTACGCGGTGACCGTAGTTCAGGCAACTATCACTGGATTAATGTGATACTGAGAAAGAAAAGATTGTCCAATGATATGTCCAATGTGATTGAGCAGATTGAACATAATGTATTGTGTCTGTGAAATGACTGAGGTATGACTCACTCAGCAACAAATTGTGATCTTTAGGTGCAGTTGGTTCATTGCTGTTGACATTACCTTGACTTTAGACTGGTACTCCTCATACTGAAGGTGTTTGATCATGTCAGGGAACCATACAGACAGACCGTAGAAACTATGACAGTGTAGATTGAGAGAAGACAGAAGTCAATAAAAGGAGCACAGAACAATCAGAATGGAACTTTGTGCTTATATCTAACCGACCCTAACTGTAAGAACTGGCAGATGAAGAAAGAGTAATACGGGTTGCTTTTAAAGGCAATAACTGCCGTAGTGGTGGGAACACAATGTGAACTAACCTGAAAGCCATGCAGAACCAGATGATGGCCATGAAGAGCGTAGCAAACCTCAGCTCAGCAGACAGAAGAGAAGCTACGTTCCGCAGCACCTGGCAAAATCACATGTTTTTCAAATCCTACGCCGTATTTTGTACGAAATGTTACATATAATGAACAATTTTGGGAGGGAATGCAGACGTCATGAGATTACGAGTTTGCAACGATTGCCAACATTGCCAGCTGTGGTCTCTTGTACTATGTGTTAGTACATACCAGTTTACAGAGCGTTAGTGAGCGGACAGCCCAGCGCTGTACAGCCGTTCCTGTAGCACTCTGAATCTCAATGAACTCATCCTCTGCCGTCTTAGGAGACTTGATGTGAGTCACCTAAAAGGAGACCAAGAAAGGGGAAAACTTAAAACAACATCAGTTTCTCCTGGAAGCGACTGGAATTCTCTTGTGGCTGAATGAGCTCTGTTATTTCATTCATGTTTTTTATTGATTTACTCTGGAAACATGTAACCGTACCGTTACTGATGTTTCAGTATGACCTGATCACATCAGCCGGCTGTAATTATCAGTTCGGTCAGAGACATTCAAAGCAAACGCTTATAAAGTTAACAAGTTGTACATCTCACAGTTGTCCGATGACCTTCTGTCGGCTGAGATTGCAGACGCACTGTGGTTTTTAATGGCAGCGTGATTAATGTTCACAACCTGCATGAGCAGCATAATATATGACACGTGGATGAAATATATCTGTTTAAATCAGCTAATCAAATCCTAGGAACCGGATTTATTATTTATGTATGTTAAAGTTCATTTTAAGTGTCGACAGGAAATGGGAAAGCGTTCATTTTACTTACACTCCTGAGATGGTCCCCAACACCTGAAGTACCTTAAAGCCTCAACGAGACATTCTGCTCTAAATCTCTAAATTCATGTCTTCTAAATAAATGTGCTGGTGGTCATTTTGAACATTATCCCCACATTAATAAGATTTGAAGACTAATAATAGCTTTGATGTCTGCTTGTGTGTGCGTTGAATGACAGCTGTGATTGACAGTTGGCTCACCCACTGCTCTGAATCAGACTATAGTCACAAGTTTAATGTTATGGGATTACCTGATTACCCCCCCGTTTAGCACAGTTTTGCTAAAGTAGCTAATGTTAGCTCAAATGTGCCACACTCTCCTGGCTCCGATGGAAAACCATAAGCTACAAAGCAGTTCCAATGCAAACCGACGGGTGACGTCACACATCGCTATGTCTACCTTTATATATATTATATATATAGCTGGTCCCTAACGATGGTTGGAGTTGGTTAAAGGAGTTACTGCAAAAAAACCATAAATAAATAAAGATTAAATGATGTAGTGACTACATCCTTGTGGGTTAGCTACGTGAACTCACTGTAAAGACTTTTTCTGGCTGTCCTTTGGCCCTCCAGTTGGTGTCATGGACCCGCTTCAGGATCATCCACGCCTCATCGTGCTTGGCATTCTGCTCCACACACACACACGGACACACACACACACACACACACACACACACACACACACACACACACACACACACACACACACGGACACGGCAATGTAAACAGTTCCAATTTCATCACCATAATCACACGGCAATTTGTTTCTGTAGGTTTTATCTTTTCAGATTTATATGTACATATTTTACATGGATTCAGTTGAACTATCATCAGGTAGAGGCGGCAAGCATTAAACTCACGCCTTTATGCATGTAAAGCATATGCAAGGCCGCTATGGTGCACCCCAAAGATTGACTGTTTAATACATCACTGCTTCATTCAACATCAGAGCTCTCACCTGGAATCACAAGTAATTTAAGTTAGTGTTTAGATCCATTTAAACCCTCCCTTCACCGGAGAGGGAACGTGAATACACATGTAAGCTGAATACTAATGTCAACAGTTACTTCAGTGAACATGTCCAGTATAAGCATGGCAGCAGTCTCACCTCCAGCAGGAAGCGAGGACTCTCAGGCATGAAGGTGAGGCCGACCAGAGAGGCGATGGCAGGAAGAGCTGCGACCAGGACAAACACCCTCCAACTGTGGAACTGGAACTCTGTGCCCATACTGAACCCCCAACCTGCACACACACACACACACACACACACACACACACACACTTGTAAACAACAAAACGTCACTGCGCCTTGCGTCAGATCAGGCCTCTGTTTGCCTTTTTGTCCCATGGCCTATTTAGATGTCACAAATCTCATATGGATATGGTATTAATGTGTATTCTGTTTTCAATGATATATTTCCAACACATTACATTTATTTTAGTATAAGTATCACTCTGTATATCGACTCTACATGGAGTCTCTTAGTGCTCTCTACAGTATACATCTTCTATATGTCTAACTTCTTACCGTATCTGGGAATGATCCCCCAGGCAGTGAATGAGGCATAGATCCCTCCAATCATCCAGAACATACACAACCAGGACAGATGCTCTCCTCTCTTGTCCATCTGAAGGAACTCAGAGAAGTACGAGTACACAATCGGCACTGTGCCGCCAATACTGAGAGAGAGAGAGAGAGACAGTGAAAGAGAAAGAGAGACAGGTTGTGATTACTTATAACAATTTAAAAATATATGAACACACAAAGAAACTGTTTTTTCTTCAGAGAGAAATAATTACACAAAAATGTAAGAGGATTCTAGATACATGCATGGGCAAAATTCCCCTTTGAAAATGAGCCATAAAAAATAAATACGGTCATTTTTAAAAATGAATCCAGCGAAGGAAGCCTTTAATTAGAGGATTTGCCACGACAGAAGGACTATTCCCACATCAAACATTACAGGGGTTAAAAGGCAGGGTGCAGCAGTCGTGATGTACAAAAGCAACGGACACAAAGCACGCTTTAGATATAGAACAAAACAAAATTTCTGCTTCTATCAAAGGGAACAAAGGATTTCATGTGTAACGTTTTCTCATCGCACGGCAATAACACACACTGGAAACATGAATATTACTATATGTTGGTCCAGATGTAGGACCTATCCAGACATGCAGTGTTGTGGTGTAAACTGTTGCACTGTACTGTGACCTGATTTCTGATTTCTCCCTGCGGACAACAGTTATTCTGAGACACAGCACTGTGGTTGGCGGTTTATTGCAGTAACACAGCAGGCTTTTTTCAGATGTATGACCTCCATAAGCCATCCTCGGTCTGCAGCAGGGTAAAACTAGTGTCTCATGTGAAAGAGATGGGAAACGTTTGTCTTGCTGTTCCAGTTTGTGATTTAATCTGACAAAGCAAGTCCATCTTTAAATTAAAGTCATTCTAAAAAGCTCCTAAAAAGTTTGTAGTTTTGGCTGGACTGCAGCAGCTGAGCCATCCATACACACAGGAATGTCTCTGAGTAACTCATAATGATCAGGCGGCCAGGTGTTAGAGTCTGCAATTAATACATAAAAGAGTATAATAAGATTTAATTTTATTAGTCACTTGATTCATTTTATGATGCTTATTTGATGCTTTTATATTATATTAACAAAATTCCAGTCAATTCTGAAATCAAATGCAGTTGAAAGCTGGAAAAAGCTTAAAAGTAGATCTTAAAACGTGTTTGAATCTAGAGTGTACGTGCATGTGTGTGTGTGTGTGTGTGTGTGTGTTACCCGATGCCAGACAGCAGTCTGAAGAAGAGGAAGAAGCCGTAGCCCTGAGCAAACGAGGACAAGAAGGTAAAGACGCAGTTTATAGCTAATGCCACAATCAGACAGCGCCGACGGCCAACTTTGTCTGCCAGACCTCCCCACAGGAACGCTCCCACCATCATGCTCAGGAAGACGGTCAGACCTGCAGACAGAAACAGAGGCAGAGAGGAAGAGATGGTCAGCAGCGTCACGTCTGCATGGAGCTGCACAGTAAGGCCGTGATCCTCCAGCTGAGACTGCAGCTCCACAGAGTTTTTCCTTTCCCTCAAGTCTGAATGTTTCCAGACTTTTTAAAGATTCAGTCTAGCAAACCTTTCGGTGCAAGCTTGTGCAAAGCTGGAAATATATCATTTTACAACAATACTAACTACTAGAAAATGTACGTTGTCTTATTCAAGCATTGTGAAGAGAATGATTGTTAACCAAAAGAGATTTATGTTACTTCAGAAACAAAAGAAAAGTATTTTCAGTTTAAAACGTATAAGATATACAATACAAAATATAAGATATATATTCTAATCTCTTTTTCAAATGTGATCTTGTACAGTTTAGCCACTATAAAAACTCGATGGAAATATGAATATATGATATAAAGCATAAATGTGCTACAAAAAGGTCTTCTTCATATATATTAATTATGTTATTTCGTTTTATAACTGATATATATGTAAATATATCCTCTAAAATATATAGTATTTTGAGAACATTTCAGATTTTTTTGCTAAAGTATCAGAAGTACAGACCCATAAAATTACTAACACTAATAAAATTAACTTGATTAGCTTTGGTTTTTTTTTCTTTTTGCAGAATGCTGTACATTCAACGTCATGTAACGTGATTTGTGCAACTCATTTAGCATTGCTAGCCTGCTCCAAGACTCAAATCAGAATTTTTCAGTTTCTATGTCCAGAGCAGGTCCAGGTGATTTCACTCGACTGCTTTAACATAAAGAATGCATTTGATGATGTGAAAAATGACCCTCATTAAATCCACATATTTACTTTGACATATATATATATATATATATATATCCAAAAGCTATTAGCTGCGTATCAATGTGACTTGACATCTCAAGGTTTTGGCAGTTTTTCCATTTGAAGTCGTCTCTGAAAGTATCGTTTTACTGCACTTAGAAAGTCAATCTGAAAAATGCACCAAGGACAAAAATGGGCAGGGAACCCCCACCACAGCCTCTGACTGAACAGTGTGAAATTAAACACCTGTCGTTTCATTTTATCATCCTGTCATTTCCACGCGGCCCGGTCCCGTTTACTTTCACACACTGAAGGGGGAAAATGTGGCTGCGTGATGTCAGCACACTCAGCTCGTTCAGGACCTCGATGAGCAGCATGTTTCTGCCTCTGCCAAGTATAGCCGGTGCCAACAGACAACATGGAAACAGACAACATGGAAACATTACACCGCAGTATACAGATGGCCATGCTGTCCATGTGACTAATCATATCCAAAATACACACAGAAAACACACGCTGTTTAGTTCACATGCAAATAAACCGATCCAAACAAAAAAACGTGTACAGTATAGAAAGTATTTTCATTATCGATCAATCGGCTGATGAGTGTTTTTGATTTATTGTTTAGTCTATGCAATGCCACAAAATAAGAAATCTCAGACTTCATCGTAAGCAGTCTGAACCCAAAGATATTTAATATATAATGATACGCAAGAAATAAAAGCAGCAACTGTATATAGGATGTTGGAAACAGAGAATATTTATATATTTTCTTTTTACTAGTTTTGCTTGAAAAAAAAAGAACCAAAATAGCAGCTGATTATTTTGAGAAAACGAGTTGGCTTCTCTAAGCAAGCCAAATTCACTATGATGCATCTGATACACGCGTAGATAGAAATCTATTTCTGCGTTTGAGCAGCAGTGAGATGCTGGACGACTCTTTCTGAGGTCAGGACGGAGAGTATCGATCATTTGCGGAGTCTGTCTGCTGACTCAGAGCACAAACACAGTGTCTCTCTGTGGAAAACACTGCTGGAGGTGTATGACAGGACGGGAAAAAAGGGAAAGGGATAAAAACAGCAAGGATACGTAGGCAGGCTGCTTAGATCAATTAAACGTAGATGAGATCTTTGACAGCATAAAAGCCTGCTTTATTCTACTCAAACAGCTGAGCAAATATTATGTGCTGTATTATTAATAGTTTGAATAATTTGTGTCTGATATTGTTTTTTCTCTGAAAAAAAAATCAATACAATTTCCTTCTAATACTTATCTATGAATATGTAAAGACTGTCCATGTCAAACGCATCTAGCTGAAGGAATAAAAATAAAACAGATTTTTAACTGGTGGGAGGCACACAAACACGGACACAGAGTGTGAAAACGTGTGTGCTGCTGAGTCTGGTGGTTGCAGAGGATGAAATCAATTTTTTAACAGATTGCTGACTCGTCAGCAGCATCATTCATTCAGTCCAGTTCAGCAGATGTCTGGCAGTGTTGCAGCCGTTCATGCTGGAATCCACTGACAGTTAAATGTCTCTCTAAGGTACATCGCATAGAAATGAAATATATGAAAACTTCTGGGAACTGGGAATGTCATGCAGAAACAAACTCATATTGCTGACTCAGGCTTTATATAATCCATATCCATATATGAGATTCATAAGAATGTCTGAATAAATCTAATCATATCAAATCTCTTCTCTACATCTACAGAGCATCAGTGTGACACACTGCAGCCTCTCCTCTCTGCTCCTCTTTTCTGGTCTCCTCCCTGTCCCGCCCCTCGCATCTTCCTCTCCTCTCCCACACTTTCCTTCTCTTTCATTCTTTCATCTTCTCATCTCTTCACTCCTCCTTTTACCCCTCTCATCACATCCTCTCCACTCATCATCTTTGATGTTTGCTCTTCTTTCTCTTCTCCCCTCCACTCACGTCTTTTTTTCCCTCTTTTTCCATCCCCTCTCTTCCCTTTGCCTCTCTTCTATCCATTCTACCCCTCCTACTTTTTCTCCCTTCCCTTCCTTTCCTCTCATTTTTTCCCTCTCTGCGCTGCCCTGCTTCTCTCCATTCCTCCTCTTCTCCTCTCCTTCTTCTCTCTTTCTCAAGCATCAGGCAACATGTCTGCTTCCTTCAGATGTGTAAACATGCTAAACCAATCTTAAAACTTAAAAATATAAAAACAAGCTCACAAGTAGAGTTGGAACAATTCTCCAAATCCACAGTTTAGTTTTAGTGCTTTTGTCTCGTTTTAGTTGTTCTGGGGTGGGTGTGGAGCATCAATGCCACTAAAGAACAGCATGAAGGTAGTGTTCACAGTTATTTTATACAGTATTAATGTTTGTGGACATGTTGTAAAGTGCGTAAATAAAGAAACTGCAAGTTACACTAGAGTCTCTGGCTGCAACACGTAACTATTTTAGTACAAACGTTTACTCGCCAAACGGAAAATCTACCCGCGTTTGGCATTTTAATGGGTGTTAATGTCTGTAAATTCATAAAACATAATGTTACTGCGGGTGACTGCGACACAGAACACGGAACCGTGGCACGAGAACCACGGACTAACCAGCCAACAGCCTGATTCATTCCTGCCGCCTCCATTAACTAATTAAACTTGACTAATTTGAGGATTGTCTGAGAGCTCTAAGAAGCATCAGACAGGAAATGATTGACTCTCCCTGGACTGTGTGTGTCTGTGTGTGTGTGTGTGTGTGTGTGTGTCTGCGTGTGTGTGTGTGCGTCTCATTCTACATCATTATTGTTGTCAATAACACATCCAATTTACACCTTACTGGATCATCTCACACAATGTTTGATGCTTATGAATTTTGTAGAACACGTCTCTGACGCTGTATGAATTATGGTTTTACAGGCTACAAATGGATCTGATAATGATGATCTGTTCATTTTGGTAAAAATAAATAAATAAATCAAATGTAAAAATGATGAGAGTTTATTATTAAGTTGATGCACAACTAATCCTTTCACGACTGTATCGGTTTGCTATGTTGACTGTCGTATAAGAACCATAAAAGATTAATACTTGAAGGAGAGACTGTCAAAGAGATATGTCCTCCTCAATCACGCAATAGGTCAATATGTCAGTCATATATGAAAACTCAGCATTGCTCTCCTCTGACAGCAGCACAGACTCCACAACAGAGCAACGCACGAAGAAATCAAACAGTACGCGACAATAAATCATTCAAGGCTTACCCAACATCCCTTTTTCCGCATTGGACAGACACAAATCCTTTTCAGCGGACGGTAGGACGAACGCAACCACAAAACATTCAACCCCGTCGGCCATCAGAGCCAGACCCAGCACTATGAAGAGAGTCCACTGGAACCTCCCGTGGCCACAGTCCTCCATGATGTCTTCATACTGTTCCGATAACTCTTCCAGTTCAGAGACTGCACTGCCGGCTGCTCGAGCTTTAGCCCTGGAATAGAAACAGAGAAAGAAGTCAGGAAAAAGGCTAGAAAACACACACACCTCTCTAAATAAAAGAATGCTGATGTTGTTCTTCACTTCAAGGGATTCTATGTTTTTAAAAAAGAAGATAAAACTTGGATTAGAGAGACTGATATTGCTGAAAATTTGATGTAGGATTACATTTTTTTATATCTTTACTCCATTTGAAGCTATTTTTTATTGAATTATGGAAATTCATAAACACATCATTCATTTCAAGCAGTGGTCAACCAATGTCAAAGCTCAGTGGATAATGTGAATCCTCCTTAAAGGGGGTCTATTATCAGTTAGTCCCTTTTAGATCCTGTCTCTTTAAGGCCCCACTGTGTTCTGATTGGCCAGCTTCTGGAAGTTGCCTTTTCGTAAGCTTCCCTCAGTTCTGAAGGCTAGGCACACAAAGTATTTAGCAGAAGGATTTTACTTCTTTTTTTTTATTTATTTATTTTTTTTACTTGAAATGGAAACTTCTAGAAAACATCTGCACACGTTCAAGCTCTAATCAGATCTAAAAGGAGAGTGGACGACGGCAACAAGCACAGAACGGACGGCCGCTCCAGCACGCACGACGAGCTGACATCATGTCGTCTGGAAAGTGAAAAAAAAAAACCCATTGCAAACAGTGTTTAGGACAGCTGAAACCTGGGCTTGTGACTTGTTGGGAGTATTTTACATACGTGTTTAACATCCAACATAACATAATAACAGCATATAAATATTTCCCTGTTAGGGCGGGGGTCTTAAGTGTTCACGACTGCCTACAGGTTGGGGGAAGTTGGGGCCTACAAGTGGTACAAGGAGAATAAAACGCTGGCGACAAAAGACCACGGTCTATGGTACATTTTATACGACTTGGCTGTCTCACCGTGCGGCTCTCTGTGCAGCCTTCACCTCGTCAGGATGTGGTATTCCTTGATATTCTCCTTCGTACATCTGGTCTTCCTCATCGTGGCCTTCGGTCACGTCGCTCGCTGCGTCCTCTTCCTGGGGAGGGTAGTCTGCCTGGTAGCCATATCCATCAGGTCCACCGCCTTCTCCGTAAGTCCCATAGCTGTCACCGCCACCTTGGTGGTATACGTTGTTTTGGTAGGGGTCAGCCATCGTTGGCTTGTTAGGCCTATTCTAAAGGTAACAGCTAGTTCTGTAGCGAAAGGCTTGTTCGCTGAATCAAAAGATCCTGTGACAGATTTCAGAGGCGAGCGACTGACATAAACCTGCAGTTTGATCTTCTAGTGAAGCATGATGACTTGGACCCAAATACAAATGATGCTAACCTGTCAGTATCACAATCACCAGTTACAGTGATCGCGTTACTTTAACCCTCATTTAAAGGTAATAAATGAAAAGCTTTTAAGCTTTTCAGAACACGGCTCGAGCTGAACCTCTTCTGGTTCGGGTTGTTGCAGTGGTGTAAGGCGGTGACTCCAGTCTACAATTGTTACTCCTGAAAAAAACAAAAAGCAAAATATGTCACAAAGACTAACCATTTGATGAGCCGTTTCTTCAAGTTGTTAACACGCTTAACCACATTGCTTTTCCTCTAGAGGATACAAAAAAATGTATCTTCATCCTGACGTCAGGCTGTAGATGTAGATGTAGAAGACCACCTGCCATCTACTCTCTACTGATGTGTAGTAGATATCAGTGGTGGGTAGAGAACTTAGAAGGCGGCTGGCTTGTAGTTTTGCAAACAGCGGCTCACTTGAACACAGTCTACACTCAGTAAACTAGTCATAACCAATCTGTACATAACAAATGTAGCAAAGTAAAAAGTAGATTACTGGCTCAAAAATATACTTGAGTGAAGAGTAGAAGTACAGTTTAAGAAAAGGGAATGTGAAAAGTAGTTGTTCCTTAAAAAAAGTACTTTTTTTACTTATGTGTGTTACTTGTAACTCATTACTACAAATTACAGATACATATATAAACTGCATTTTATATGTGTGTGTATATTTTTATCTGAATTAACTCAATTTCCGGTGTCATGGCGACAGCATAGACAACCTCGACGTCCACCCTCCTTAAACTTTAAGAATATCCACATGTCTGAGTGCAGTCCTTCACACAGTGAACTCAGCACATTGCCTCCCTGAAAGATAAATGTCCCATATGGTTAAATCATTTTCATTCTTTTCCAGGCCAGTTACATTATTTTTATTTTATTTTAACAATTCTGTTCAACCACAATTCAAAAGCAATGTTAATTTTCAGTAAATATTTATTTATTACTACTCTTGTCAGTTTCGAGTCATTTCAGTGACTATTGTGGGTTTTTATTTCTTTAATATAAGAATACCAACAATTTTGTACACATCTGTAAAACTCCAAAAAGACTCCAAAAATGGTCAGAATGAACTCAGACTGAGCTCATTTTTACTAGCCACGATTTGAATATTTCTATTTTCTTTGTCTTACAAACTGCATCTTTGGGATTAGACATTGTGTGTTGTGTCTTTTACTGGCTTCTGTATATGTTTGTTTTGTTTTCTTCCAAGGTTAAATCACTTCAGGAAAGTATTATGTGGCTCCATTTTTATATTTATTGTCTCATTTTCCCACAGTGTAAAAACCCCTCTGCTTTCTCCATTTACTGGAGAGCGAGAAAGAGAACATTCATCGGGTGGCGTCTTTTTTTTCTCTGTTTCTTTTATCTTTGTGTGTGTGTGTGTGTGTGTGTGTATCAATTACCAGTTTCAGTTTCTTTCATCTCTTTCACTTTATCTCCATTATATTATTCAGAATCTCCCTCTCCCTCTTAAATATCATATTTAAATCAAAATGTACAAAACAACACACACAGACACACACACACACACACACACACATGCTTGTTTATCACTTGGAATCCTGAAGGTTACAGTGCATGGGTGACTACAGTTTCACAGAAAGCATTCATTTTACCAGCATCAATATGTATGATCCTGTTTTTACAAGGACGGATTCAAACACAAGATTGACACATTGCATTAATAATGTAAAGGGATGAGATGCAAGGAGCAGGAGGAGAGAGAGAAAAATAAAGAACAACAACGAGAATGAGAGGCTGGAAAGAAAAGAGGGAAGAGAATGACAGAGGGGACAGAGAGCAAGGTTAGGAAATGACTGTGAAGGAACCTGAGAGCTGTGACAGATTGCAGGCCAGCTGTACAACCACTGTACTTTAAGTATTCCTTTACTGACTGTTAAAGGGATACTCCAGTGATTTATGCTTCTATAAGATTGAGTGACCTAAAAGGAAAACTGTAAAAATTGATACAGCAGATATTTTATTTCCTAGAATGAGCCAAAGTCCAAAACCACTTCCCACAGTGCAACTGAGTAGACGTTCCCTGAAATGGCGATCTTTCAAACTCCATGCCAGACTTTTAGTTTAAGATTCAGAACACATTATACAACAGTTTTACCAGCTGAATAGCACTGCTCATGATGATCATGATCATGAAAATGGCGGCGCGCAACAGTGCAGCGGCTTCTCGTGCTCCCGGGGTCAAGCCCTCTTTTAGTAATTTTAGTACTTTTACAAAGCTGCACAGAGGACTGTGGGATGCAGCCTACCCACCACCACGGACACTTACACCTCCAGGTGCAGGAAAAGGGCCTCCTGCATCATGAAGGACCCCACTCACCCCGCACATGCTCTGTTTACCCCTCTCCCCTCGGGCAGGAGGCTGCGGAGCATTAAGAGCAGGACCACCAGAATGAGGAACAGCTTCTTCCCAGAAGCTGTGAGACTGTTGAACTCTGGAGGACCCCTGTAGCCCCTGCCCCCCATCCCCAACCCCACCCCCCATCCCCCATCTGGACCCCCCACCACAGATGCACAGACAATAATACAAAAACAAAAACTTTGCACTGAAATTCTTTATGCACAATGCAGCTATTTGCACAACCTGGACATTTCACCATGGTGTTATTCTGTTGTTGTTTTTCTATTTCATTGTATATACTTTGTCTTAAATTTAAAATTGGCTTTACTTTTATATTTTATGTTCCATATATACAGATGTGTATATATATATTTTATTTTTTATTCTGTATTTTATTATATTTGATATTGGGCTGCTCCAGGACCAGGGGAAACCAATTTCGTTGCATCCCATGTTTACATGTGTTGCAATGACAAATAAAAATCCTTGAATCCTTGAATCCTTGAATCCTTGAATCCTCATGATGCGTAAACTGATCTTCACATGTTAAACTGTTGTGTTGCCTAAAAAATTTATTATTTTTTTAATTTACAAAGTACTTAAAATAAAAATAAAAAATAGCAATTTAAAATAAAGAGTAGTCAACCGTAACGGTGGCATTGCTAATCCTAATCCCAACACAACCCATTACAGCACAGCACAATGCAATAAAACACTGCAGAAAACAATGCAACACACAACACTACAACACACCACTACGCAAAACCACACATCCAAACAATACAACACGGAACAACAGGTGAAACATGATAACACTCAGAAGAGTGTAGCACACTGCAATGTGATGTTATGTACAGTATACAGCAAAACATGATATAGCTGCTAATATAGTATATATATGGTAATATAATACAATAGTGTGGACAGTATTTATTAGAGGTCTTTATGGAATGTACACACACTGAATACTGAATGGATAAAATGTGCTGACTGGCCAGATACTACAAGGATTGTAAACACAAACATGGAGTGAAATATGTCACCTGCTGTGTTTATTGTTACCGTCCAACCATACAGATGAATATATTACTGTAATCAATAAACAGCATCTTAGAATGAGTTAAAGTTTCTTTCTTTCTCACTCCTCACAATCAGCATGTGTTCACCTGCCTTTCTTCTTGTTTGTGTTGTCTTAGAGGTGACTGTCAGATCCACCATATGGATGCTTTCTCAGCCAGGAAGCCAAGTCACTGTCACTGCCAAGTTACACCCAAAGACTGTAGCATTAAATAACACCATGGCACGCTGACAGAGTGGGAATGAAAAAACGTACCTTGACTTTTGACTCGGAGCACCAGCTCAATGTCCCCTCATATAACAGCGACACAGCAACAGCCACAAGATATTTGAATATCAGTAGCGGCAAGCATTGATCCAACTGTATAAAACTCGACAGCAACTTGAGTCTCGTTCCCCAACAAGTCGAAAGCTGCGATCACTGCAACATGGCAGAGCAGACACCTGTCAGGATGTCTGTCCTCACAGCCATGTGTTCAATAAACTGCGCTGAAAGTAGATGATATAGACAGACAGCAGCCTGCTTATCAGAACCACAGGCCTGGTTCTTTCTCTTGTCTATTTGACTAATGTGCACAGCGGATCGACCAGGACGGTGGCCGGTGCACGTCCAGGAACGAATGTCCAGATGGCCGGTTTACCTCTGACTGGGTAGATAAACCCAAGCAAGATTTGTTTCTAAAGCTACGCTGATGATGACACAGTATTCCTCTTACTACATATACTCTTTGATTAGTCCAAGTTTTGACTCCAACATGTCAAACCCGCCATTGTGTCACATTCTGTCTTGTTTCACAAATAAGAATGAATAAAATGACATAAAAATAAATAAAATAAGATCAAAGGTGTATGATTGCTTTTACATTTTGCAGCAGGTCCTGTACTGTATACCTATATCTATATATATATATAGCAGGATTTGTAGTTGTTTGTAGAGGGTTTACGGTGTAGTAAGAAGCCGTAGCTTACACCTTAACTGAAGCGTGTTCTGATTTGACCTTGAACATGTATGTATATTTCAGGTAAAGAACGAGGAAATTCAGTGTGATCCCAAGTCTGCAGAAGGACGGACTGATCGGAGCAGAACATGTTACTGTAGTTGTTGCCTGAATGCATACGTTGTTTCTTCTAGAAATAACTTACTACATATAATGATGGACAGCATCTCCGTCTGAAGCATAGGGTGCTCTATAATCATGTTGCTGTATATTTGTTTCAAGATTCTCCTTTCTGCAAACTACCGGCAGCTTTTAAAAATGCAGCTTGCTTGCAGGAGTCAACTGGACACACATGCTAGAGCTCTAGCCAGCAGAAGATTAGAGCTTTTGATTTGTCATAGCAGAGAAAGCACAGACGATTAACAGATGAAATGTTATTCAACAAATGATTGTTGTGGTATATTTATGTATATTTATAATACCAGAGCCCTGGAACTAAGAAACTTGAATGAAATGCAGCGTTAACAATGCTATCTGTTACATGTTCATGTTGTAACATATCAAAACGTCTACCATGCTGAGGCCTGATACTAACATAAGTCTACACACCTCTCAATGTATTAGCGTGCTAGATATTTAGCATCCTGATAGAACCATGTGTGAATGTTCATTTAAAAGGTGCAATGTGGACGTTCAGTCAAAAGTTAACTAAAATTATCAACAGAATGTGAAGGAATGACAATTTTGGTGTTATGTCAAAGACGTCAATGTGTTGTTTTACAGATTATATATATATATATGTATATATATATATATACATGGTGAGAAAGTAGGCAGGATTTGAATGTCAACCCTTTTTCAAAGACTCTCCAGTGTTAAAATGAGTTAAAGCCATAACATTTATAACATGATAATATGCGGTAATGTGTATTGTTTTGTTTCCAGATACCCCAAAGTCCCCAAAGACAATCTCTTAATGCAACAATTGTAATTTGGTTTAGCAAACTGTTGAGACATAAAAAAAATAAATAAAAAAAACCCTCTTGTCAATAATCAACAGTCTTTGTTGTCAACAGTTTTCATTGAGAACCATTTTTGACCAGAGTACCAAGCATTTGGATGTACTAAAGCTGCTAAGATGAAATAAACACAATATAAATAAAAGGTATTTATTTTTTTAGTAATAAATAAAAGTGTTTAGATGCTAAATCTACATTATGTAACATGTTTACTGAAAAATAACGCACTCTGTGTGATTACAGCCTCTCTGTATCTATAGATACACACCTACACACAATACTTCCTCCTTATTGTCTCCTCTGCTCTGAGTCCCTCACTGGCCATAAAAGAATCCATTTCCACAAAGTGACTCTCCTCCGATGTGAGCCATTGATCTTGCTGTGCGGTCAAGTGCTTGCTTTAGCTCTCCTTTCCCTTCATACTGATGAGCATTCACACACGCAATCAGGGGAATGTAGTCGTTAGCAGATAACTGTACATGTTAAATCTATTAGCAGTATGAAGCTCATTCAACAAATCCCACAAAAAGACCAAATCCATCAATGTGTTAGCCCGTCTCTTAATAGTTTGGACTTTTTTTAAAGGCTCAGTAGCTGGTCACTGTCACTGGTGGATGTGGGTTTTGCTTTAAATCCAGCCTTCTTCTGACTTATCTGTGTGTGTCAGTATATGTTGTGTTCAAACCCAAACTGCACTGCAGTAATCCCAAATCTCAAGGATTAAAAGTCAAAGCACTCTCACTGACAACACGGATCTGTCTGTGTGTGATTGTACTACTTCCTCTGCCCTATATCTGCATTGGTTGCAAGCAGCAGCGGAAGAGATTAAAAAAAAGACTAACAGAGACACAAGTGTTCAAGAGTTCAAATTTGATCTTGTGTTTTTTTGTTGTTTTTTTATCTGGACTCAGATGAAGAGAAAAACGTGACTTTAACTACGACATCACCGTTTGTGAAGGAATCATTTAAAAGAGAATGACTTCATTGTTAGTTTTCATTATGTGAATCACCTATACTGTAATATATCCCACTGCAGACATATTTCTTCATCACATGCACTTTTGCTCTTTAAGCAAGGGGATGACCAGCTTTAAATCTTCCTACATTTTTCATGTCTTATCCAGATCTTGCTCACAGTGGCAAGTTGACCCAGACATCCTTCTCCCTAGCAACATCCTCCGGCTCCTCCTGGGAGATCCCGAGGTGTTCCAAGATGTACCAGATACAATATATAATCTAATTATAACACATAATAATAAGGTTGAAATTTCCAAAATAATCAACTGGAAACTGATCTTAAAGCAAAAAGTGAGCATGTGAATGCAGGTTCAGATTAAACAATTCAGCCCTGCTATAGTTCAGACAGACACAGAAGTAGTTTTATATTCACATGTTCTATATATACACTGTTCCACCTGCATACATACACCAACACTGAGCTCTGCTATACTGCTGCCTGCTTTCCATTATTTACACCTTCCAGGACTGTTGTCATTAGTGTGATGCATTTACCAGTAGGAATAGGTAACATCACCAGTTGCATATAGGATCAAGCATTTCACAATTAATACACATGTGACCACAAACGTGCCAGATGCACTTATCCAGTGTGATTTATGATGCAGTAGCGGAGGCTTTGATTCCTGACTTACTAAGACTACAAGCATGGCAGTGCATTATTAGATTAGTTCAGATTCTATGATAAACTTATCTCAGCTGATAGCTGGCCAAAGTTGCAGGACCACACCGTTGTATCTACTTGCTCTATTCAATCATGTACCATGAATGAATGAATGAATGAATGAATGAATGAATGAAAGGTCAGACCATTTACTGAAGGACTTTCCAGTTTGTTTATCAGTCATCATAGCTGCTAAAGCAGATTACTGTCACACATAAAGACATGTTTCTCTCTGTCTTTGGTAGGTTGTGCGGTTTCTTCTACCTTCTACCATTATTCCATTAGGCTAACAGCTGCACACCATTAGTGGTTGGGGTGATGGCCACCGGATTTATTGCTCCACTCCGTTCTACACAGTCGTGTTCATCTTCCACTGCTTCGTTCAACTGTTTGTTAAGCTTCACTATGTTCTGCACTGTTACCCTGGTTAAATCTGCTCTGCACTAGTGCAAGTTACTTTCACAGCCAGATGTGTGTGTTCAATATTCTATATACAACTCCTGTTGGCCATTTCATGTCATCTTTTCAAACTTATTCACATACTCAGCCTTATATTATATTATTTAATATCGATGAGTATGTCTTCCCATGGGCCCACCACCCATGGGAGGGGTCTCAGGGGGGGAACCCCTTAGAAAGGTGCGAAGAGAGATGGGCGGCTGAAGATGCTGCCCCCGCGACCCGACAAACGGATAAAGCGGAAGAAAACGAAACGAAATGAAACGATGAGTATGTGCAAAGTTGCAAAATAGTCACTGACACTTAAGTTGCTTGTAGTGACGAACCCACAGAGAATTGTCACCAACTCTGCTCATTTCACCAACCGTGCTTGGCAAAACAATTTTTTAGCATATCATTTTTTGACTAACTAATATTAACAGGGATGCTCGTAGTGACAAAAACCCAGTAACTAACCCTAACCCTAACCCAGCCTGGTAGCTTCAGCATGCATCTGGTAAATCTCCTGTTCACTACCTGCTCAGCAACAAATGGATGACAGACAAAGGATAGTGACTAGCTGGTGAACATAGTGGAGCATTTAGCAGCAAAGGTGATAATTTGCTCACAGGGTGGTGGAGACCAAAACAGAAATAAAAGGAGAGTGGATATCGGACCTTCATCGAGTGAACACTGTTAATCTGTTTCTGCTGGTTGTGTGCAACAACCAGTCAGTTGTTTCCTCGACAGATGCTGGTTCTGTTTGTAGCAGCCGGAAGAGAACTGTTTAACTGGACATTTTGAGATTATTAACGCTTGGTTATTTTTTTTTTTACTGCATTTTAACCCAAACTATGATCTTTTCCTAAATTCTAACGTAGTGGGTTTTGTTATCCAAACCTAAAGTTGACTTGCCCAACAGCTATTGGAGCACAGAGCAAAAGGGGCGGGACTTAGGAAGGGTCAGTTAACAGTTTATCACCGCTCCCTCAATTACTTAATTTTAAGTTAATGAGACTGTCATCCAGAAGTTAGGGGAGACAAACCAACCAACAGGAAGCATAAAACAAGCAGTGATACACACAACAAATTAATAATGGCCCTCACAAAAACAAATCTCTAAAAACTTGACTAATAAAACGAGAATCCAAATTATTTCTGTGTCTCTTTTTGATGTGTTGTTTATAGGATTGTATTTTATGGTCCCTTTTTTGTTGTTTGCCGTGTTTGCCGTCTTAACGAGCAACAAATAAAGCCGAATGAATGAATGACACAGAGAGAAATAAATCCAGAATGAGATAAATAGTTAAACAGAAAGAAAGACACCTCGGTATGAATCTGCAGTGGTACATAATATGATCGGCAGCTGAACAGTAACAAGCATCGACCCTTCGATCAGTGCTGATAGGTTGTTTTAGTACTGTCTGGGGCAGCAGGAAATTAAAATCCGGGCAGATGGAGTTAGTCCATCTCCCATCAGCCCCATCTCACTGACTCAGCTTTATCAGCCTGTATTCACCACCTCGCTCCTCATAAAGCACATAATTAATCTGATTGCAGAGCCAGACGAGTGTCTGCAGGTTTCAGCAAGTTACATTTTAAGGATTTTCCTCACCACTGAAGTTCATTTAGAGTAGAGTACAGGACAATGAATCAGCGAGAGCCAGACAGACTTTACAGTTAAGGCAATAAAGAAAAAGATAGTGTACAATAAAATCATCATGACATGATTTTAATCCCATAATACAAAAAAAAGGTTTTGCAAGATTTAAACTAAGTTTTAAAGACTTGGAAATTCAGATCTAGATTAATCTAGATTAAAAATGAACATATAGAATCTTTAAACATATTGTTGGTGGTAATGGAGAGATAGCCATTGTGGACCATTGAAAGACGAATGAATATTGCCACTGACTACTCCAGGTGATAAACTAGCAAAGGTGCACAAATATACAGTTAGCTGGTTGGGTATTTCCTTTAAAACATTAGAGCACTGATAACAGAGACTGAAACATATATAATATACATTCAGATTGTACAATTTGACAGAATAATTTTAGAAAATTTAGAATGTGTGTAATCTGAGCGATAACACTCAAGAATATGTTATCAAAATCTTACACATTTATTACTGAAATAGAGTTCTCCTTCACTGGGAAAACTAAACAATCTACCACCAATCTGTCCACCAACCAGAGCGTACAGAACAGTTTTCTTGATATCTTCTCCATTCTCTCTCCTGAAGAACAAGAAATTCTGCAACGTGCCAGTGCAGCTTTCTGACTCATATAAGGTCCTTGCATGTATGAAGGAGGAGGAGGGCAGCGGACCGTGATGGGCTTCCTATCGATATATACAAGACCTTTAAAGATAGACTGCTGCCTCCTTTTCTAGCCCTGTTTGAAGAGGCATCCAGGACAAACTCTTTGCCACCTTCTCTTTCCATATCACTTTTAAACTAATGCTAAATGTATAGCACAGATCTTATCGCTGGATGCTGGGAAGGCTCTTGACAGGGTGGAGCAGCCCAGATTTGGCCTTGGAGAAATTATCGTTAAATGGATAAAACTATGAAAGAAGAGGACTCCAAGTTCCCAGCTGTGTCTGGTATTATAGGGCAGCATAGATTAGTGCATGCATTGGTTCTCATACAATTCTACAATACCACATTTTCTATTGGTATGACAACAGAAAATGCTACATCTTCTTTACTCCACCATGAGAGTCTGGTACAAAATACAAGCGCACATAAACACTGTGTCACATATATCAGGTTTTACAACAAACTGGGGAAACTGCAGATTTTCTCTTGGCAAAGTTGAACCTGGCTTTAGATTTTGGACAGAGAGAGGGATTATCAGTTATAGATATGTACATGAAAAAATTCATTTTTTTTCAGCAGATATTTTATTTACAATAAAATTAAGCTAGCAAAGCATTTTTGTGTTTACATGTTTGGTATTTTTTTTGCATTAGCTCAAGTTGGCTGACTGACTCAACAGGGACTAGAAATGATCTCTGTTTCTAGGTCATTCATGTATCAAAAAACCAAGATGGCGACCAATATGGCGACCGCCAAATCCAAAATGGCGACTGCCAAATCCAAGATGGTGACCGCCAAATCCAAGATGGTGACTGCCAATTCCAAGATGGCGACAGTCAAAATGCCAGCACTCCACGAACCAATAAGTCATGTCACGTTGCCTACGACCATTATTATTTTTTGCAGTGAATGGTTGGTATCAGGAACAGCGGGGGACAGCGGCTACCTGCCAATAAACTGACCACAGTCAACTCCACTGACAACTCTGCTGTATGTCACTCAGACCAGCAGCTATTCATAGATTCATCACACAGAGACAGGAAACAGAGGAGAAAGATGCAGTCAGCACGAAAACAATTTAAAACAAACAAAAAAAAGTGTACAAAAAATAAATAATGTTCCTCTAAATGTTCCTACGTGATCCTGCACAATCAATACCAATGGGCATGTCAAATAATTCCATGCCTATAGCCACTTCCTTTTATGCTATAAATTGACATCAACATATTTTAATGTTGATATATCTGAAACTGGAAATGTTCAGTGACTCCCACTTTGTGTTAATAATAATAAGGATAATAATGATTGGTAATTCATGCCAGCGCTCATATTTGTCCACATCTTTGTAATTGTTTGTACAGTAGCACTGGCTGTTCGCCTCTGGTAAAACACAATTTACTGACAAATTAATTATACTATATCAATTACTTCTTTTTTTATTGAAAAACAGTTTAAAATTTGGAATGAATGAATTGGAATGAAGCACTGTATTGTTTCTCAAAATCCCACAAACACACAGACACAGACACACACACACACACGCACGCACACACACACACACACGCTAATGTGCCTGGTTATAAATGTTGCAGTTGCTGCTTGTCCCGTCATGAATATTAGATGAAATTTTGCTTTCCTCCAGGCTAGCAGCTAGCTGTTGTTCAAAAACTGCTGACTTCAGTGTGCTCTCACATCACTCTCAGGATGTGAAGATTGATAAAAAAAAATATGAATCTCTATCATACCATGATACTATTAACATGTATGTTTGTTCACATCCAGCTATCCATTTAAAACAACCTGGGGATGTCCTGGATCATATGGTAGATGTCGTCATTATCAAACAAAGGCCTCGAGGGCATACACACCCAATGACTGGCTTCCCATGATGCATCGGGGTAGCAAACCAACAATGCGGTCCTCCCAGGAGTCTTTCACTATCAGATGATTAAAGTCAGCCAGGAACCTCAACTCAGCTACTCATATGCAACCAATAGTAAGATCAACCTGTATATCAAAACCCACGTCTGGCAAGGCTTACTGCAGCTAGTGCACCACGCTGGCCACTCTATGGGTCAAGTAGTGCGATATTTGCTATATGAGGTTTTGTAAATCCTACAAACAGAAGAGATTTCAATAGTCACAGTCACGTGAACATATGAACAGTAGTTCATAGTTGAAGAGGTTTTTTTTCACTGTAATCATCCGTCCTGTTCAACACAGTCATTTTGTGCAAAAATGCACTAAAAGCTTCAGGTTCTGAGGCTTCAGATTGCCTCTTTGTGTTGTGGTGGAAGTATAGGAACAAAAAGAGGGACTTCAGCACTAAAAACATTGAAAGCTGTCGACTTGATTTAACTCATTTGGACTGAAGCTTTCCATTACTAACAGATCCATTTTTAAATGCATCTTTGCACAAAAGGAGGACTGTGCCCCGTCATTTCATTTTTAAGTGGGTTATAAGGGAACCACCTGATATCTCATATAGTGACACCAACTTCTATTCGCTGGAGAATGCAATGAAATATGGTGAAAAGTTGTGTGGAAAGATAGTATGTGAACCTAGAATATTTGATGACTGATAAATAATAAATAATATATATGTATATGAAATATGTCAAAAATGAATCTGTTCTCAAGTGAACACCAACTGCTTCCTGATACATGTAGCATTTTCTAGTTTGACGTGTATCAGACAGCTAAAACATTTTTAACTACAATGCTGCCACATTCTCAGCATTCAGGAGACATTTTCCCCCCGCAGGGAACAGCTCGCGTCAATCTGCAGCATCATTTGCATTCTCTGCCTGAGAATTTCAGAGAGAGATTAGAAACCTTTTATACCGTTAAGATCTTAACCACCTCTACGTTGTTGAGAATTCATTTGACGCGGTACGAACGCTGACACATCCAATAACTCGCTCACTACACCAGAACGGGCGCTGGAGCACATCTATGCCAAGTCTATAGATGAACAACATCATGGAAGCTGTATGGTACAGTCCGGCCTATACTGTAACTCACAGTGGTTATTTATTATTGATACGAGCTACATTTGTCTGCCATGTCACACCACACACAAGTTTTTTCTGGATACCAAAAAAAAAACTGAGAACATACAATAATTAACTCCACCAATAATGTACAATCTTATAAAGTTTAAACTCTATAAGATTCCCCAAGGTCAGTCCAGATGTAACAGACCCAGGAACAGAGAGTGCTACATACAACTACAGAAAACACTGCCTGTAAACACTGTGTAGACACTGGAGGAAACACTAAAGAGAACGCTCCTTATTGGGAGGTGAGGTGTGTATTGTACTGTAACTTTAAGACAGAGCTACCCTTTCTGGTTTGGCAGAAAGTCTGTTTTCATCTAAAACAACTTTCAGTACTGAATTTGGTCCCAAACTAATGACAAAAAAACAGCTCCGAGACGTGAAAGATGTAATAGTGGAAGCTGGAGAGCGTTAGAATCATTTAGACAAGATTAATAATGCATGGTGTTCTATCTACAGCAGGAAGAGACTGCTCTCTCTCTCTCTATATCGCTCACACACACACACACACACACACACACACACACACTACAGTGCAGTCTACTGTATCAAAGCAGAAGTAAGCAGCAAATAATTTGCTGTTTAGCTGAATGCCTAAAATGACTTATACTGTGTATACACCTTTACCTGACAAGCAGGTCAGGGTAGGTGGATGATTCATGGTCTAATAAGCTACACTACCTCTTCCTCTTGCCTGTAACACCGAGCCTCCTCAGCTCAGTCACATGACTTTGTTGATAGAAGAATTCGAGGATAGGTAGAAGGATGGCATTATTTGTCTGTGCCTTCCAAAATCATTGCAAATCACTGCTAAAAAAAATGAGTATGTGTTATTAAGAGAAATAACACATACGGAAAGATCATGTTTAGGGTCCAGATAAGTACTTGTGGTTTTCAGGATCTTTGTCGTCATGGCTACAATAATAACCACAGGTTTAATGTTAGGGGATGATTGTTTTTTTTAAAATAGACCTCGTTGTCACCTGTCAATAATTATAAATAATGTCACCTGATGTTCTCCTTTGCTCCTGGTATAATGAAATGACTCGATTTGTAATGTAAATAAGTAGTAGGCTATACATTATTTTATGATTAATGTTTTGGATCTGAGAATGATTTTAAAAGTGCTCAAACTCTGTTAATGTGGGATATCTCAAAAGGTGCTGACAACATGTTATACACTTTGGGTGACTTTGCACATTATCAGAAGTCCAGGCCACAGACCAATAACGATCCGGAGCCTAAAGCCCAGACCGGATCTGTTACATGTTCTCCCTTTAACGTTAAATTCATATCACGCTGACGGTGAATCAACTGGAACGCTTAAAACCAAAACAGTCGCACCACTTATTTTCTATGTACAACCCCCACACGACCGGTGGTGTGTGTTAAGATTAACAAAACAAAAGTCCATAATCTCAATGTCCAAATGTGCACGCTATTATGTGGTGTATACATATTGCCAGAAAAAAAGAATGTAATGTGAGCTGTGTGTGTGTGTGTGTGTGTGTGTGTGTGTGTGTGCATTGATTACATAATGCTGTTGGCAAGCAGTCCCTGCTGAATAGGAGGTTTCGTGCTTCCTGTCTGTTATTAATACATTCATCTCCCTGTGTACTTTGCAATTTGTTAAGGACTTTAAATCCACTGAACTTCCACTGTTAATAAAGCAAAGTGATATTTTTCTCTGACGTGTGTATGATCCGTGTTTACGTACAGCTGGCCCATCTTTTGGAGCAAAAGTTCAGATGTCTGATCTACCCGCGTTCTAAACAGTACTTTGTCTACTTTGCTCTGTCTATAACTTTTTAAAAAAACAATACATTTAACATGGTGATGCTCTGTTGTATTTAACATCAACACCTACTTAAGCCATAGAACAAAAGCAAAACTTCCATATCTGCGTTTGTCTTCCAAAGCCTGAAAACAAATCACTTTTTGGTTCAGTAAAAGATTCTTCCATTACATTCAACATACAATCCTGCTTTTAGAAATCAATATTAACTCTGAAACAAGACTGAAAATCACTTCTTACCAGAGAAGAGTCAAACTGAAGTTTACATCCAGTCGATGGTTTCCCGACCTCGTAGAGATTGTATTTTATAATTCATTCATAGTCTGGAGTTTCTACTGAGTATGTAAAGAGCATCACTTTGACTACGCAGCCAACACACTGAAGGATTAGAACAGCAGAGGATGGTGCCGGCTTCTCTCTCTCACTCTCTCTCTCTCTCTCTCTCTCTCTCTCTCTCTCTCTCTGTCTCTCTCACTCTCACTCTATCTCTCTGCAGCACTCCTCCCTACTGCCACCCACCCATCACATACACAATGGTACAGTCTAGCTCTGTACCGCAGTACGTGCAAGAACATGCTATGTTGCTGACTGGTGGGGAGAGTCCGGGTCTGGTGGGGGTAGGGTAGGGTAGGGTAGGGCGGGGCGGGTGCGCAGGAGGATTGAGAGAGGCAGATGGGTGGCTGGTGAGAGGGGGATGGATGGATGGAGGCAGGGAGGGAGGGATAGATGAGGAGGTGGAGTAAGGGAGTGGTGGTGTCCCAGTGACAGATGTGTTGACTTAGTGTGAGTGCGGAGATGCTTTCTTTACAATGATGGAAAGGTGTTACAGCGTGATGCTGTCTACATGTGTCAGATGTCCATTCTTTCTGCCTTTTTACTTTCTTTACTTTCTTCTACTACAGCCATGCAGATGGATCACACACGCCTAATGGTCGCTCATCAACAGCTACTAAATTGAATTAATGTTGAGCAAACTTTTGATTTAAATTTTAGTTTTATATGCCTAAATACCCTAAATACATATAGTAATAATCTAGCGTAGTTTATTACAGCCCAATACAGTTCAACAGCACCATAATCTACAGCCAAGTGAGCATATATGAAATCAACCTCTCTCTAAAATAGATTAAATACAAACATGTGCATTATAATCTTCATGAAGGTGAGACTTGTTATACTGCATTTGCTTTATCTAGATGAACCTAATGAACTGGCAATCAGTGTATGAGCCCATTGAACAGATTCAACAGGATGAAAATGAAGGACCCCCCCAGAGCACAGACTCATTATTATAAATCTATAATTACTGACACCATTAAATTAACTGACCTGTTGTCTCACATTTGATCTGCTTTATGTCGTTGTTATCTGTGAACTGTTGTTTGGACTAAACAAATAATATGAAGATGCCGACTTGGACTAAATAACTGACAAAAATATACATATATATTGACAGATTACTTAAACTAGAATATGATGATAGTTTAAGTCCAAATGCAGGTGCAAAATAAATAATGTGTTTGATAAGGCTGAATGATGCCGTGATGATGTTCAATTTAAAAGATCAGCTCAGATTTCAAACTTTAAAGCTGTCATTCATTGCAGATCCATTTCTGCTCAAATTCAACGTCTTTCTGTGTGTGTGTGTGTGTGTGTGTGTGTATACAGCACCAAGGACAGACCATATGGAGCATCCATTGTGTGCTCATTAGTGTGTTCAAGCTGGGAGGGGGGCCGTCAAATTATATTCACACACACACATACACACACATACACACACACACACACACAGATGTTGCCTGGTGTTTATTTTGCCCTCAGGCCAAAGTAACAAGAGAGAGGAGATGAAGAAGTGCATACAATCAGTTGTAACTGTTTATTCACCATTTGATATTATTGAACATTGAATGTGTTTT
Source organism: Pampus argenteus (assembly GCA_036937835.1). Lineage (NCBI taxonomy): Eukaryota > Metazoa > Chordata > Actinopteri > Scombriformes > Stromateidae > Pampus > Pampus argenteus. The sequence goes on from CM072869.1 coordinate 22,165,284, forward strand.
TTTAAGTTTCATAATGAATCATCCCTCAGTCAGTTTTAATCAATAAATCATCAAATCAAATAAAATTTTTATTTATATAGCCCAAAAATCACAAAATACATTTGTCTCAGAGGGCTTTACAATCAAAGCAGTAGCAGCTGCTTACTTTACTCACTGCTTTCTGACCGTCTGTTTCGAGCGCTGTAACATCCTAAACCCAGACTACACTACGCCTGTGGTTTGAATTATTCCATAACATATGGCGTGTTTGATTTACAGCAGCTGGCAGCCTGCCAGTGTGGTGGGCGGTGCACCGTACACTCTGGTGAACACTGTACAAAACACAGGTTTTTACAGTGTGCAGGGAATCAAATTTTAATAGATGTACTTTGATTGACAGCTGTCATTTGCACAAACAGGTAAACAGATTGTATCAGCTGTAGCCAACTAATGTTAATGGTATAAATTACTAGAAGTCCTTAATCCCTTAATTGTACCTACTCGTTGTGTGTGTGTGTGTGTGCGCGCGTGCGAGTTCGTATGCATTCTAGTCACTCTCCCTCTTTGTGGCCTGATATTTACTCATCGTGACACTTTCAGATGTTGAAATCTCCATCTCCAAACGTTGGCTCGTATATGATAAATATTTTAGAAGTATCCAGTGAACAGTTATGAATCAGGACCTCCGGGATTTAAAGTAAGTAGGTCGTGAAAAACAAAGTGTGCCGAGTAAGAAGAATACAGCTGCTATTTCTGTGTGTCTGGTACATATTTGCGCACAATTAACACTGACTGTTGTTCTACATCCATCTGCTACAAATGCAGAGACAAAGCAGAGAATGAGAAGATGAGAAATTATCACATTACTGTAGTGTCTTGGGAGAAAGCGTAAATAACAGGAAATATGGAAAAACAAGCGGATGACGGGCAACAAAGACTTTGTGCACTTTAACCATCAGGACACCATCAAATCTCACTTCCCAATATGACTTAGGTCTAGAATGGTACAGCCATATTTGACCACCCCCCTCAGGCGTACACACATGGTTTGAGCCAGCTGGCCTCAATCCCCTCCCTGGTTGGTTTAGTTTGCTCTGCGGTCAGTAGATCATCAGTAGTAGAATGCAATAGTCCATATACTCAAACATACACACACACACACACACACTGGATGGGGAAGATCCTTTCTTAATCCCTGTGGCATACTCTGGCAGTGCAGTATAAAGCTGATGGCAGAGGATTACATCAGATATAATAAGTCAGCCAGTCAACCAGTCAACCAGGCAGCCAGCCTTACAAGCACGAAACACACTTCACAATCGAAAACCTGCTTTCAGTATCACGAGCTGACATATCGACATGTCACAGACCACCTGTCCAGATACCTGGACAAAACCAATAATAATCTCAATTTATCTAGTCTAGTTCACACCAGGAATCTGAACACAGTGTGCTTGTCTAGCATTCTTGGAAGACTGTTTTCTGATAAGGTGATTATTGATGATGATGATTTTTTAAACGCTGAAAAAAACTAAAATGCTAATTCTTGGTCCAGAGCATACAAGAATTAAATTCTGCAACATTACAGTGAACATAAGATGGTTCGACAATTTCACAAAGCCCCAGTACCAGACCTGGATCATAATATCAACAATATAACAAAGACAGCAACTCAACAATATCAAAATGGCGGTAGAGCCTTCTTCTACCAAGCCCCTCTAGTTTGGAACAGCACCAAAACTAATCATTCCAGTCATCCCTGTTTAAGTAAAGTTCAGTCAAAGTAGTCAAAGTCCTAGCAGCAACAGCATACAAGTATGGTAATCCTGATGGGAAAATATATCATATATACCATCTGCTCTCCTTAAAGCTAAGATTTGTCACACAGTGTTGGTTAAGATTTTAAATCATCTTAAGGTTAGGCAGAGAAGCCGAGAGATTTTGTGTCACACTCAGAATCAAATTAGCGCATGTATGAAAATAATTGGTACAAAAAGTCATGTTCATTATTTATTTTTTTTGCAAACACTTAACTTTGGAATTGATCATTTATCACAAGTGGTTAAACACAGATTTGGCAGAAAAATGGCTTATTCTTTAGGCAAATTAACAACAACGGCAAAAATATTGCACATAAGGAAGTTGAGGTGGTGGAGGGGGCTGCGGCAGGAAGCAGTGATGGCATGAGTCTAAAAGTATAAGCGCTGTGCTGTAGACATTCAGGATTATGATTGGACATAAGCCATCAGCTGATGAATGAACCAGTGATCGTGGAACATGAATGAAAAAGCTGACGCCAATCAGCTAATACAAATGCTAATGCTATAAATTGATGTATATACTGTATAGGCCATTACCTTTTCAGTATTCTCCACACCACCAGTGCTGAGGTCCATATTTAAAGCTGCATTTCTTACAATTCCATAGAGATTTTAAGCATGTTTTCTGCTCAATATCAAAGGAAATCAACAGGAAAAAAAGGAGAGATTTCTCATTTCAACAAGACTGCAGATGGATGACTCTGCAAATTACTGTTTGACATGCATCCAGAAGGAGTGCATTTCCAAGATTGATTTGCCTGGTTTGGCACAGTAGCCCATATTAGAATGGATTAGATTGGACCGGTCTGCCAAATTGCAATGCCTGCTCATTCTGAGTAAACTAAAGCAAATACTAATTAATTGAAAACATTTTGATTAATATATGACCTGCAATAATCCTTCCAAATGTCTTCCATCTGATTAAAACACACACATATTGGTACAGCTGGCTTCTTCTTTATAACAAGAAACATTAAAAGTTGCAAAATCTATGGATGACGAGTTCAATGTTTCCTTTGAGATACATTTCTTTACTATTTGTTTGGTCCATAAAGTGATTAGTAGCTCTGGTAAATGGAATATATCACTTGATAGAGGAATTATACATACAGACCTAATAAAAATGAACACCACCAAGTGCAATAGTACAACAGAATGCAAGAATTAAATGAACTTGTGGACTTTTAAACATTAGATATGTGTCATCTAAAGCCATATTAGTAAATGATCTCACAACATAACTTTAATCATAACTCATTTGAAAACCTTGTTCTTAGTCTTTTATACCTGGTAAACTCTAGAGCCAGTTGTATTCGTTACAGTGTATTTTTCTATATAGTGTAGTTATAGTGTTGTTTTTTATCTGAATTCTCAGATTCTCAGAACTCTCAGTTTTTATCAGGTGTCGTACTTACTACAAATATAATAATTATAGTAGGTGATTTTAATATTCAAATCAAATCAAATTTTATTTGTATAGCCCAAAGTCACAAAATACATTTGTCTCAGAGGGCTTTACAATCTGTACAGGGAGTGACACCCTCTGTACTTAGACCCTCGATTCGAGTGAGGAAAAACTTGCCCACCAAAAAACCTTTTAACAGGGAAAAAGGTGGAAGAAACCTCAGGAAGAGCCACAGAGGAGGGATCCCTCTCCCAGGACGGACAGACGTGCAATGATGTCATGTGTACAGATGTATTCATGTGGACATTGATAATGATTTTGTCTTAGCACTGCGTTTATCACATTATTAGACTCAATTGGCTTCTCTCAGAGTTTAAATAAACCCACTCACAGCTCTAACCACACCCTCCACCTTGTTCGGGCGTATGGCATCGACGTTAATTATTGAATAATCTTTCCACAAAATCCTCTTTTATTGGATCATTATTTAATAACTTTTGAATTCCTATTGGACTAAGGGCTGATTGCACGATTGAAGTTGAACAAAGATGCTTCAAACAACAAAAGCTACAGCGACTGGTGAACGAAAGAGGTGTACAGCCTGATCCAGAGAAGGTCAAGCTGATAGGGGACCTACCGGACATGGACCTGGGATGAACCACAAGAGAGAGCTTTCCAGAGCCTGAAACTCTGATAAGCACAGCTGTACTGGCTTATTACAGCCCAAGAAGACCAACTGTGGTATTAGCAGATGCTAGCAGTTACATGCTAGGAGGGCTGCTTCTCCAGCAACATCAGGATTGGTGGAAACCTGTTGCTTGCTGCTCAACAACACTCACAAGCGCAGAGACACGCTATGATTGAAAATGAGTGCTTAGCGGGGGTCTGGACATGCGAGCACTTTGGATACTATGGTATGGATTATTGCAAACTGGTCCTCTTAACACCAAGACCTGGACCTGGACCTAGTACCAATCAGATGCCAAAGAATGCTCCTCAGGCTCATGAGGTTTAACCCTGCAGCTGAGTACACACCTGGTAAGACACTTGATGCTGACTGCTGTCAGTGAATCCAGCAGTCAGCACCAAGGACAGCGACACAGAGCCTGATGTCTGCTGTTATGTGAACTCCATTAGTACCATAAGTGCATCCAGGTGGAAACTGGACGTTGGGATGGACTTGCGTGAACACAGAGGGAACTATTTGATGATTTGTGATGATTTCTCCCGCTACCTTGAGATACTGGCATTAATTGTTACAACAGCAGATCAAGTGGTGGTGAAGTTGAAGGCGACCTTTGCCAGTTATGGGATCCCGGACACAGACTGCTCTGATAACAGGCCCAGGATTTTCACATGAAGCTTCAAAAGATTTAGTCAGGAATACAACTTTGACCACATCACATCCAGTTGGGAATTGACAGGCAGAACAGACTGTGCAGACTGTGTGGGCTGCAGTGAAAGGGTCTGTTTCTGGACCTTTTAATCTTTTTAAGCCACACCCACAACGTCAGCTAGTGTGAGTCAGGCGGGCAGTATGGCTCCTAATTAATCTTGACTTATGAGAAACGGTGGACTACTCCATGCATGATGCATCAGGAGAGCGCCACCCAGTGGTTGTACGTGGTTCACACCCCAGGAGGGAAGTAAAAGTGGAAGAACTTCCTATTCTGCTCAATTAGTCAAAATACAAAATCAGAGAAGAATAGATATAACAGGACAAATCGCTGAATTGGGTAGACAGTATGCAATGTCTCCGACTCCTGATCTGCTTGTCAAGAGGACAAGTCTGCAAAATAAGTTCAATCTTCTATCCACAGCTAAGACAACTAAATTAATAAATCACTCCAGGCATAAATGCTACAAACATAGGGAGAGGATAGGAATTTTCTCTGGTCCCCTACCCAATGTAACCAGTGATGACATGTATAGCCGCATGTCGTCATTTCACCGCTGGTTGTCGAGGTGGTGTCCAGATAATGATGTGGGCTTTATAAATAATTGGACACCTTTCTGGGGAAAACCTGGTCTGATTAGGAGAGACGGCATCCATCCCACTTTGGATGGAGCAGCTCTTATATCTAGAAACATGGTCAAGTTTATTAGTCGATCAAATCCATGACAATCCAGAGTTGAGACCAGGAAGCAGAGCTGCAGTCTTACACGCTTCTCTGCGCCTCCACTAGAGCAGTTGCCCACCCAACCATCTAGTATAGAGACTGTGTCTGTCCCCCGTCCACCTGCATTATTTAAAGATAAAACAAACAGAAGAGGAGTAAATCATAAAAACCTGATAAAAATTAAATCAACATCTCCAAGAGTCCAAAACAAGATAATTAAATGTGGACTCCTGAATATTAGGTCCTTGTCCTCTAAAGCTGTTTTAGTAAATGAATTAATATCTGACTATGATATTGATTTAATTTGCCTCACTGAAACCTGGTTGCAGGAGGATGAATATGTTAGTTTAAATGAATCCACTCCCCCCAGTCATTGTAATACTCATATTCCTCGAAGTACTGGTCGAGGTGGTGGAGTTGGAGCCATATTTGACTCTAGTTTACTCATTAATCCTAAACCTAAACTAAATTATAATTCATTTGAAAGTCTCGTTCTTAGCCTGACTCACCCATCCTGGAAAACATTACAGCCAATATTATTTGTTATATTATATCGACCTCCAGGTCCTTATTCTGAATTTCTATCTGAATTTGCAGAATTTGCATCAGGCTTGGTCGTTAAATCAGATAAAGTCATTATTGTAGGTGATTTTAATATTCATGTCGACAACCATAGTGATAGTCTTAGTACTGCATTTATCTCTTTGCTAGACTCAATTGGCTTCTGTCAGAGTGTAAACAAACCGACTCATTGTCTGAATCACACTCTTGACCTTATACTCTCATATGGCATTGAAATTGATCATCTAATAGTATTTCCACATAATCCTATTCTATCTGACCATTTTCTAATAACCTTTGAGTTCATACTACTGGACTATAAACCTTCTTTCAGAAACTCCTACAGCAGATGTTTATCTGACAGTGCTGTAGCCAAATTTAAGGAAACAATTACTATAGTATTAAATTCAATGCCATGTCTTAATGTTACAGAGGACTTAGCAGCTTCCTGTAGCCCCTCACACATAGATCAGCTCGTTAGTAATACTACAGAGTCATTACAGACAACTCTTGACTCTATTGCACCTCTGAAAAAGAAGATAATAAAACAGAGGAGGTTAGCACCATGGTATAGCCAGCACACTCACAAATTAAAGCAAGAGGCACGTAAATCTGAACGTAAATGGCGTGCCTCTAAACTGGAAGAATCTCGCCTAGCCTGGCAAGATAATCTTGCAATTTATAGGAAGGCTCTGCGTAATGCCAGAACAGCCTATTATTCCTCATTAATTGAGGAAAATAAGAACAACCCCAGGTTTCTCTTCAGCACTGTAGCCAGGCTAACAGAGAACCACAGCTCTATTGAGTCATCTATTCCTTTAAGCCTAACTAGTAATGACTTCATGAGCTTCTTTAATGATAAAATTCTAAATATTAGAGACAAAATTCATCACCTTTTGCCCTCATCAGGCAGTCATCTGATTTCAGATACAGCAAGTTTGGAAATAGCTATAAAATCTGACATATATTTAGACTGCTTTTCTCCCGTCGACATTAAACAAATAACTACAATAATTACTTCATCAAAGTCGTCAACCTGTCTCTTAGACCCCATCCCAACCAGGCTGCTTAAAGATGTATTACCTTTAGTTAGCCAGTCCTTATTAAATATGATTAATCTGTCTCTATTATCAGGATATGTACCACAGTCCTTTAAAATAGCTGTGATTAAGCCTCTTCTTAAAAAACCAACTCTAGATCAAGAGGTTTTAGCCAATTACAGACCAATATCAAACCTTTCTTTCATCTCGAAGGTACTTGAGAAAGCCGTAGCCAACCAACTATGTGACTTTCTCCACACAAACAGTTTATTCGAGGAGTTTCAGTCAGGATTTAGAGTAAATCATAGCACAGAGACCGCACTAGTTAAAGTTACAAACGACCTCCTAATGGCATCAGACAAAGGACTCATCTCTGTACTTGTCCTATTAGATCTTAGTGCCGCATTTGACACCATTGACCATCAGATTCTCTTACAGAGACTGGAATACCAAATTGGCATTAAAGGAACCGCCCTAGGCTGGTTTAAGTCATATTTCCTAGACCGTTCTCAGTTTGTTCATGTTCATGATGAATCCTCCATGCAAACCAAAGTTTCTCATGGAGTCCCACAAGGTTCTGTATTAGGGCCACTTCTTTTCAGTTTATATATGCTTCCCTTAGGGAACATTATTAGGAATCATTCAATTAACTTTCACTGTTATGCTGACGACACCCAATTATATTTATCGATCAAGCCTGATGAAACCAATCACTTGACTAGACTTCAAGCATGCATTAAGGACATAAAAAATTGGATGACCCACAATTTTCTGAAGCTAAATTCAGAAAAAACTGAAGTTCTCCTAATAGGACCCAAACACCTTAGAAACTATCATTCCAGAGATTTAGCCTTAGACGGGATCACCCTGGCCACCAGCTCCACCGTAAAAAATCTTGGCGTTGTTTTTGATCAAGACTTGTCCTTTAATAACTATATAAAACAACTTTCGAGGACTGCATTCTTCCACCTACGTAACATTGCCAAAATCAGACGCATCATTTCTCAAGTGGATGCAGAAAAACTAGTCCATGCATTTGTTACTTCTAGGCTGGACTATTGTAACTCTTTGCTATCAGGCTGCTCTAATAAGTCTCTTAAGAGTTTGCAGCTGATTCAGAACGCTGCTGCACGCGTTCTGACAGGAACCAAAATCAGAGATCACATCTCTCCCATTTTGGCTTCCTTGCACTGGCTACCCGTTAAATCTAGAATAGAATTTAAAATTCTTCTCCTAACTTACAAAGCTCTTCATGGTCAGGCACCATCATATTTAAAAGAGCTCATAGTACCTTACCACCCCACTAGAACATTGCGCTCCCAGGATGGTGGGTTCCTTGTGGTTCCTATAGTGTCTAAAAGTAGATTGGGAGCCAGAGCTTTCAGCTATCAAGCTCCTCTTCTGTGGAATAAACTACCACTCTGTGTTCGGGAGGCAGACACGATCAACACCTTTAAGAGTAGACTTAAGACTTTCCTGTTTGATAAAGCTTATAATTAGGGCTGGCTCAGGTCATCCCTTAGTTATGCTGCCATAGAACTAGACTGCTGGGGGACTCACATACTCGCTCTCTCTCTCTCATTCTCTCTCTCTCCTTATCTATCCATCTATCTAATCCATCTATCTATCATGTTACTAATTAAACTTCTTCCCCGGAGTTTCTGTGCTCTCTCGCCCAGCAGGTTCTTGTGGACTTTGTCTGCTGCTGTGGTCCTGCGTGGCGTCTACTGCATGTGTTGTCGCCGTCATCATTGTTGCCATATCCCCATTACAGATTATAGTTATGTAATGATTTGCTGCTACTGTAATAATTCATCATTCATTGTAACCTATTCTTATCATCAACTGTAATTCATTATTATTCATTGTACAATATGTGTGTGTTGATTTGTTCTGTACATGTGACATCATTGCACGTCTGTCCGTCCTGGGAGAGGGATCCCTCCTTTGTGGCTCTTCCTGAGGTTTCTTCCACCTTTTTTCCTGTTAAAAGGTTTTTTGGTGGGCAAGTTTTTCCTCACTCGAATCGAGGGTCTAAGGACAGAGGGTGTCACTCCCTGTACAGATTGTAAAGCCCTCTGAGACAAATGTATTTTGTGATTTTGGGCTATATAAATAAAATTTGATTTGATTTGATTTGATTTGATAGGAAGGCAACTGGCACATCAGATAAGAGTATCGGAGGCATCCACGTATATAACTTAAATTAGCACAGCAGATAATTCTGGGACTATAAAGGAGTTCTTTGATAACTTTGATAAGACTACTTCCATATGCCAGGAAGATATATGGAGGAGCCTATAACCCCAGAGGAGGTCACCTTAGCAAAAGCACCAGGCCCAGATGGGTATACACCCACAATTTATAAGGTTGCTACAGAGGATGCACCGCTTCTTCTGAAAGGTTTTAATGAGTCATCTGAAACAGGGCTTCTTCCAACAACATTCTATCAAGCAATAATCTCTTAAATACATAAAAAATACAAAAGACCCACTGGAAGCTGCATTTTACAGACCAGTGAGCCTATTGAATGTAGACACCAAAAATTCTAGCTAAAATCTTGGCAACTAGACTACAAAATGTACTTCCAAAAATAATTCATGAAGATCAAACAGATTATATTAAAAATAGACAATTGACACATAACATCCACAGACTACTTAACATAATATATACATCCAATTCAAACTCACTCTGAAATATTATTATCACTGAACGCAGAGAAGGCCTTTGACAAGGTTGAGAGGGATTATATTTTCTCAGCCCTGTCAAGGTTTGGTTTTGGCTCAAAGTATATTTCATGGATCAAGTTATGCATCTGCAATGGCTTTGCCGCTGTTTTCTGTACTGGCGATAGAACCTCTTGCAGTTTCTTTACGGGCAGCAAAAGAGTACAGGGGGATTTATAAAGGTGGCGAGGAACACAAGGTCTCACTGTTCGCAGATGATTTATTAATATACATCTCAGACCTGTCTAAATCAGTACCCACAATAATCTCAAATCTGAGCAAATTTGGACAAATTTCAAATGTAAAGCCCTCTGAGACAAATGTACTTGTGATTTTGGGCTATACAAATAAACTTTGATTTGATTTGATTTGAAAAGAATAATATTTCCAATTAAGACCATAAATGACCAACAATTTTTAGACAATTTGCCCTTCAGGTTGTCAACTCAGTTTAAATACTTAGGTATTAACATTACCAAAAATATCACAGATCTCTACAAGGAGAATTTTAGTAAAATACTACATACTATAACAGGAGATCTACAGAGATGGTCCCACACTCCTATTAGCAGGCCGAATCAACACAGTCAAAATGACCATTCTCCCCAAATTTCTTTTTTATATCAGATCATTCCCATTTATATCAACAAGGTTTTTTTTTAATAGATTAGATAAAATAATCACAGAATTAATTTGGAATAAGAAAAACCTAGATTAAGGATGGTCTTCCTACAGAGACTGAAATCAGTAGGAGGTATGGGGTTGCCAAACTTTAAATTGTATTATTAAAATGATGACCTACTAGCTAACAAAAACCCCTCCGTTATGGTTTTGTATAGTAAATGCCTGTTGTCATCCCTCTTCTCTTCCAGCCATGTTGCTTCCAGCTTTGCCCACTGTAGATCCTGACCCATTGATTAACCCAGTTGTCTCCCATGCATTTAAGATTTGGTCCCAGATTTGAAAATGTTATGATTGGCAGTATTGTTGCACAAACTGATAGCTCTTCAATATGTGCAAGACATGGTCTTCTGCAATTTAAAATAATTAATCATTTACATTGGTCAAAACAAAAGCTTAATAAAATATTTCCTTCAGTAGATCCTGCATGTGACAGATGTGGACTCGGACCTGCAACACTCATATGTCATATGTTTTGGAGCTATGGTTTCGTTTGTCAGTCTACTTGTATGCCGATTGATACTTAACTGGAAACAAAGGACAGCCCAAACTTATTCAAACCTTATGACAGACGTTATGAGACATTTAGAGCTGGAGAAAATCAGATTCTATAGGATTTAGCAGCCATTTATTGACGGTTTTAACCACAACACATAATGTGATGGCAAGTTTTAGAACTGCCCCCACCCTTCTTTTTTTATTATTATTATGTTTGGTTATATGTCTTTATATCCCATTGATCTATATTTTTTCATTCGTTCAGAGATAAATAGAGGATGTCATATTGGATTGCTCTTGTATTAGATGCGTACGCGTAGATGTGTTTGGTGTCTGTTGTGTTGAAAATGAGAAAAATTAATAAAGAAAGTTAAGGGAAAAAAAAAAAGTGGAAATACTGTCACCATCAGCAGGCTCTCCCTCAAGAGATGGAAATATAAGTCAGCAAGACCAGAGACTCAACCAATTCCAATCATCTCTGAACTTGCCATATCAACTGAAACAGACTACCAAAGGACCGACAATCACTCGGGTCTGAGGCGCCTGTAAGCCCGTTGAAAAGTCAGATCTGTCGTGGCTGCACTGCGTGTGTTCTGCTGTAAGTACAGATATTTGTTGGGAGGAAAAGGGGGCTGTTGAAACCTAATGTCAAACTTAGCTAGTTAGGGCTTTAGAGAGTGTGTGTGAGGTTTTTCAATACCCTGCCAGCATCATCAAATCTCTTCTAGCTGAACCACCATCAGTTACATCAATCCATTGAGCACATTAAGGCAGCAACAGCCTGAAACAACCCCACATTAAAAACTCTCTTTGACCTTCCTGCACCGCTTTACTCCCTCCATCTTCTCCATCTTTCTTTCTTTTTTTTTTTTTCAATTTCAATTAGTCCCTGTCTGCTTTTCGTCTCTGCATTATAAATCAGGCTAAAACCCAAATAGCGCTCTGTCTCGTAGCTTTGTACCTCATCTGCTCCGCTGCAGTCTGTCAGCTTATTTAACTTATCATTTATTGAATACACCCACAGAAAAAGATTCCACATTTTAACTCATCTTTTTTCTAATGGGTGTCTACACTTTTGATTGACCGTGTAGTTTTGTTGTTAGCTATATTATATAATATTTCAAGTACTTTTCCCACCACTGCCTCTGTCACACACACACACACACACACACACACACACACACACACAAACACACACACACACACACACACCTCAGAAGAAGTCAGCTGTGAAATTCACAATCTTCCAACTGAGGCTGTAGCAGTCAGAGAATGAATTCATATAAATCCTTTGTTTAATTATGTGCCCTTACACCTTTGTTGACATGTTTAAATGAAGGGTTTGTAGTTGACTTACTCAAAAAGTAAGAAACTAATTAAAGCATTTCAATAAATACAAGAGACAGCTTTTAAATGCAATTTGGGAAATCACGCACGCCAGAACTCCCAGAAGATTTCTGTCCACAGCTGAGTGATGAAGGAAAGGTTGAATGTTTGATTAAACAAATCATTCAATTGGTGGGAAGACATCCGAAAAAAATGTGAAGTGTTTCTTCATTTATCCCACGCAGGATTAATAAACACGGCAGCTCCTCTTCTTGGAGGCGATCATGCATCTTCATTGGTGGGGAGGGGGGTCGTCATTTTATAAACAGTGAAATTATTCTATTACTCTAGTTTTCCATACATGCCCTCCTACACTTTTTCCCATCATGATTAGTTCTCTCATCTCATCTCATGTCTGTGTGGAAAGCATAACCTAGCCCTGAGCCAGCAGCATCACTGTGTCCGCCACAAGCTGCAACTCTGTCCCCTTGCTTTGATTCATATCTGCGTCCACTAAACACCATCTTTTTTTTCGTGCTTCAACCTCCTCAAGACGTTTGTACACTTGATTTGTATTCAACCATATACTGTATATTACCACAGTAAAAACCATGACACATTTTAAACAGTTAGTGAACTTCATGAATCTCTTTATGAAGTTGAGGTTTTAGTTGGTGATTGTAAATGCAGTTTCAGAGGCTTAAGTGGCTGAAGAAGAAACAAATGGGACAAAGTGCTCCATCAGTCTCTAGCTGTAGTCTTTAAGGACACTGGGGCTTTTAAGAACATTTTTCAACAGTTAAATGTGGGCGAATGAATAGACTATGGGCAGTAATGGCACTAACAGCCCATTATTCAGTGTTCAGTGGTGTAGAGAAGCCACTTGACAAACCGGTTCCAGTGTTTCTATGAAACAGCCATCTACCAACTGCTAATCAACATGACACACATACTGGTTATACTGTATATACGCACAATAATAGTTATCCAGCAATGTATAGTATACCCGTAGCTTTTTTTTTCTGTACATACACATTATATGAATGAAAAGTAAACTGTGATCTAAAAAAATAAATAAATAAAAACCAGAAGAAAAAATAAACAACTTTGCTTTGGGTAGCTGTAACCTAGAGGGTAGAGCAGGTCATCTACCAATCAGAAGATCAGCGGTTCGATTCCTGGCTCCCCCAGGCTGCGTGTCTAAGTGTCCTTGGGCAAGATACCAAACATCAAATTGCTCCCGAAGGCTGTGTCATCAGTCTGTGAGTGTGTGTGTGTGAATGTTAGAAACTCCTGGACCTTGAACGGCAGCCTCCACCATCAGTGTATGAATGTGTGTGTGTGTGTGAAGGGGTGAATGATGACATGCATTGTAAAGCGCTATATAAATGCAGTCCATTTACCATTTACTTTCAAACTGATGCTCACGCATCTCGCATCATGATCCATCAAACTCATAAATACATGGAAAAATAGAAATGTTTAGGCAGCACTGGTAATAACCTTCAAAGTTCAGTGGAAGCTGTTTGTTTGACTTTCCCAGTCCAACTGTTCAGTATTCTGCCTCAGTACACAAGGAGGGATATTATGTAACTGCTGGGGAGATCTGTGACCAAGGACTCACACCTGCAACTTGATGTTACATACATCATATCAATCATAACTGCATCCTTTTTTTTTAAATCACGTAGATAAATATGAAACAAATCATGATGTTTTATAGTTAATGTACTGTATGCTCCATGCTTGGATATATTTTTAGATATATGTTCATTTAAATCAACATCTGCCAGCAGCACTAAACATTTTCAAATGAGATTTCCTAAAAAGTAGAATACATCAATTCATCAAAATATGCAACACTAACTGAAATGCACATATGATCGATTCAAGTTACAATCACTGTTCAAGTTACTGTTACAATCAATAAGAACATTTTAGGAAAGGATTAAAATGGGCAGAGAGGTTACTTTACCTTATCACTTGGATCGGAGGGAGCTGGGTGGGGTTTCCCTCTGCTCTCTCTCTTTCTGGATGCTGGAGATCCCAAAACAGTGATGCAGAGACGCAAAGAGAGAGAGAGAAGCAGAGAGAGAGAGAAGCAGAGAGAGAGAGAGAGAGAGAGAGAAGCAGAAAGAGAGAGAGAGAGAGAGAGAGAAGCAGAGAGAAGCAGAGAGAGAGAAGCAGAGAGAGAGAGAAGTAGAGAGAGAGAGAGAGAGAGAGAGAGAGAGAGAGAGAGAAGCAGAGAGAGAGAGAGAGAGAGAGAGAGAGGTGGAGAAGGAGGTGTTAAGTTTTTTTTGATGCAGTCTAGACAAGGTCTGAATACTTATCAGCTGTGTGTGTTTATGTATCGGTGTGAGGAGTGCAGATTCATATTCTTCATATTCTGTTGCTTGTCGGGCACATAAGCACATGCATACATGAGCTCACACACTCTCTTTCATCCTCACACTTGTCACTTCAGTTCAATAAGCTGACGGGGAAAGTGTCAATCAATCAATACTTGTTCAATGACTACAAAAATACACACTACGCCACTAGATTAAACATAAAAAAAGAAATGAACTAAGATCCAACTTGTCTTAAAGGTCCCCTGCGGCGTTTCCTCGTAAACAAACAATAGTTATGTTTACATTGAGTGTTACTTACTAAAACTACAGAGACCTTCAAGGGTCAAAACAAGATATTTATTTTCATTCCCTATTATGATTATTTTGCATTATCTCACAATAAATTTTACATTCTCTTGCAACAGTTTTGCATTCCCAGGAAACACCGGCATTTCATCTTCGGTGTCCTGGTGTGAAGTTACACATCTAAACTGTGACATCTGCTGATCCTAAAAACATACTGCACTCAAAGAATGATCCTGGCATTCTGCTGGGTGTGAATGCAGCCATTTACCATTGAAGCAAATGATTGGCCAGGTAGGTACTGAACACATGCAGGTGTAAATGTAAATGCCTACTAAACATGTGCACACAGGCAGAGTTTTGTATGGAATTCCGCGTGTTATATAGATGCACATATGCATACACATTAACAGGACCTTTCACTTACATTCAGGCACACATGAAGGGCTGGAACATCATCCATTATTCCTCAGAAGTGCTACTGCAGTCTTTCATATTTCATGCTTATTTCATGGATGTAGTATCAGACATCGTAACCCATAGAGATTATATGACAAGCCATAGTTTATATAACCGGCGAACATAACATTTTATTTTTGTTGCTTCTCACTTTCACAGCTATAATGTCCAAATGTTGCTTTGCGGTGTAATTTCAATAATGGATGACATGATCGTAAATATTCATGACTGGTTGGAAGATTTTAATAACATGAATGGTTATTCAGAGTGGGTATGAGGGTATTGGTAGGTATTATAAATCAATGGCAGAATCCCCATGGTGCAGTGCTTTATATAAAGAGCATAACAGTAGAGCACTAAGGTGCTAGATTATGAGTTTATTTTTTTGGATACAAAACAGCTGTGCAAGTGAGGACAGATATTTAGGTCAACAAATAAGGATCTTCTCCAAAGAGCACTGGAAGTGAAACATATGAGCAGAATATAACGGACACACACACACACACACACACACACACACACACGGTAAAGAAGAAAACGAGAGTAATGTATGAACAGCAGGCAACTGAAGCATTCAAAACCGTCAGACATTTAAGTGCTGTAACGTGTGTATATTTAGGCTGACATTCAGTAGATTGTAGATTAGATTTAGGGGGCACATTTGAAAATGAAAATAAAAACAGAATGAAAATTCAATGAAAGGGAGACAGGGCGATACTTGCATTGTACTTACAAGATATGGTTTTAATAACTGAAGGTCTACACACTGGCCTGCAGATTGTGTCATATACAGTACCAAATGTTCCCATGAGAAACAGTCAAACATTTGACTGGTACTGTGGAGAAGTAAGAAGCTTCATAAAAACATTCATAAGCAAACACTGACCCCTAGTGGTCAAATAGAGCATGTAAATCATGGCATTTCCAGGCATCCAAGTGGAATATAACTCAGTAAGATATACTATATGCACATGACTTATCAGTTTGTTCAAATAACATATCTTTGTGATTGTTTAATTGGAAATATATCAATGCAGTCTCTCTGGGAAATGGGAAAAAACACAATCAGCAAACATGCATGATGCATAGTTACTTTTTATGTCATAAACTGGACAAAAATAAAACCACACACGCGCACACACACACACACACACACACACACACACAACAACAACAACAACAGGTATCAGGGAGGACGGCTCTTAACAGATCTGGAAAACCAAGAAAGCTCTCAGAGACACCTGCTCATGTTCTGGTCAGAAAGACAAATCAAAAACCCAATTTGACCCCATTTACTTGAGGTATTCAACTCCCACCTGCAGAGGAGTTTCTCCTGAAATCCAGGTAGGAGTGGACATTGTTGGGCGGTGGAAGGAAGACGATGAAGATTCCCTAAACCCTTACAACAGGCAGAGTTGGATGACTCATATCCTCTGTGGTAGTCAAAAGGTTTGTCAGTGGCATGTGGATGAGATTGGTCCTGAGATGATGACGGCTCTGGACATTGTTGCGCTGTCATGACTGGCACAACTGTCCAGTGTTGCACAGGGGTCGGGGACAGTGCCTATGGACTGGCAGACAGGGGTGGTGGGTCTGATAATCAAAAAAAGGGGAACAGATGGTGCGCTCCAACTCGAGGGATCACACTATTCAGCCTCCCAGGGGAAGCTTATGCCAAGGTGCTGGAGAGAGAAGCTCTGGTCGATTGTCAAAACTGGATTCAGGAGGAACAATGCGACAGAAACTTAAGAAAGCGCTGGATCGAGCCAGGCAGATAAAGTTCAGAACAGTTGAAGTTAACTGGTTCTCAAATACACCTCTAATCAAGGACAGACAGACCACACTTAATTGTGTGAATGGAGTAACTAAAAAGTGGACAAATTCCAAAATTCAAGGTCAGAAAGGAATCAACTCACCATGGCTCCTGAACTGCAGATCAACCCATTTGTTTGAAACCAGTTCTCCTCCAGCCAGTGAGGCGCAGTCAGGGGAGGCAGGTAAGGTCGTGTCTCACCTGTCATTATGAATAAAAAAAAAAAAAAGATGATTTAAATTATTATATTATAATTCAGCAATGTGTGCTCTACAGTTATTTTCCATTTAAATTCACAATTTTTTATTTTTTTTAAATCGCTGAATTTTCACATTTAACGTTCAGATAGTAAGAAGAGACGTACCACTTGTACTATATGAGCTGAATTCACATAGTTTAGCTGATGTTTATGATGTACAGTGTTTTTATTAAAAGGTGACGCACTGACGTCATCAGTCAGATTTACAACATATGAACTCTACAGTGTGGCTTCATTATTCATCATTTGATTGGCAACAGTTAAGTATTTTGTTTAAAATATTATTATCATCTTACCTTTACTTCTAAATGAAGTCCACGCGCATGGATACATAATCCTTAAATGTGGAAATTTAGCAATTTTGAAAAAAAAAATAAATCCAAAAATGATGAATTTAAATGGAAAATAACTGTAAAGCACATGAATAAATAATTTACGTTATGTTTTCATAATGGGGGAGGCATTCCATAATAATGGTTCTCCTGCTTCATGTTAGGGGGCGGTGGTGATCCCAGAGATTACGACGCAGCGACTAAAGAATAATGAAAGAAGAATGAACTGTTGCCAATCAAATGGTGAGTAAGCTACACCGTAGGGTTCATATGTTCATATGTTTGTAAAACTGACTGATGATGTCAGTGCCTCACTAGCCATAGCACAGCAGTCAGACTCAGATCACAGCCAACCATCAGAGCCCAGGAGAGACGCTTGTGCCCAGTGGTGTACACCCAACGGCCTCATGGGCACTTCCACTCAAGCTCCCCTAACATGATTGCTCCCATCCCTTCCTCTACCCTTCTTCAGCTACTCACCCTTTTCTTTCCCAGTCAATACGACTGCACAAGAGCCCTGTCCAGCAACTCAAAGAGCCCCACCACAAGCGGATCAAGTTGGTGATTTTCAGCCTCTTCTTTCATTCTCAACAGATCTGTCCTTTCAACATCCTTTCCCTCGACCCTTCTTCATCCCTCCCTTGACCTTTCTTCATCCCTCCTCACTCTTTCATCGCACCCCTCGACCCTCCTGCATTCCTCCCCTCAACAGGATTAACTTTTCCATTAAACTGCTTTCTGGAGCTCCAACCAACTCCTACTCAACCAACTCAACCCAACCAGTCGAGGCAGATGGCAGCCCACATAGAGCCAGTTACTGCTCAAGGTTTCTTCCTATTAAAGGGGAGTTTTTACCTTGCAGCTGTCACCAAGTGTTTGCTCACGGGGGAATGTTGGATCTCTAAAGTACACTCTAGACCTGCTCTTTATGAGAAGTGTCCTAAGATAACTTCTGCTCTGATTTGGCGGTATATAAATAAAAGTGACGTTGCTTGACTCCTTCATCCGTGCTTCCTGAGCTGTATTGCCATAACCACTATTCTTTGGGGGCTACAATGGTCTATTAAGCCTAACTCATTCACTCCAATACCACTGCAGTTGTAGCGGTCCTAAACAAAGGTCAATCCCATTCTCCAGCCATAATGCATTTCTGCGCTGACACGCATTCATCACAGCTCAACACCAGTTCATCCTCCCGGTAGCCCATTTTAGCACTATAGCCCATAATCACATATTCATCCTATACCAGCCACAACATTAAACTAGTTTCACAGCTGGGAAACCTCTCAAATGCTTCACAAGCATTCACCCAAACAGCCTCGCCCCATGCAGTCTCTCAGCTTACCTAACTCGCTGGAATTGTTTCAAGGCATATCATACCATATACCAGCTGTCCCTTCACTCTATCTGTCATATCCGTCTGCAATTTCATCACCCATGCTTGTTCCAGTCTAAAATTCCGTTATTTACTACCATTCAACCATCCACCCACAGCAATACTTCCAAATTAACAATTAACAAAATGCCACCTCCAGGCCAAGACGGTTCTCTAACGCTGTAGCCAGCCAGTTGCAATGGCTACAGGTGAGCTTAACTTTCCTTTACTAGATGTGTACTAGCAGTGGGGACCCCCTCTCTGATCCAGTACTATTTTTGGGACCTCAATCAACTGAGAGGGTTCCAGTTGAGTGGCAAATGTAGCAATCTCTATATGCAAGCAGCCCTAGCATTTATGACTCAGATTGCAGATACACGGCTCACTTACCACTAGGTTAAGGGTGTTTGTGTGTGTGTGTGTGTGTGTGTGCGTGAGGAGACACTTCATGCATTTCAAGTTGTCCAGCTGTGCAGCATCTAGCATTATTTCCTGTAACACATACCAGATCTGAAACTTAAGCTTCCAGTCATCCCTGAAGCAACTGATTTATGTTTTCACCTGTGTGCCACATCTAGTTTGTAGAAGTCCAGACGCACAACATAGTGAGGAGGAAAAGTGACAAATGGCTGCGTTGCATTCAATGTCCACCAGTCACAGGTGAGTGCTACTCTCAAGGCAAGCCTCCTGAGCTTTTTTTTTTTTCTTGTCTCCTGGTATACCACTTTCTGTGTAAAACATCAAAATCCATCCTTAGCCACAACACTTGAAATGAAACTATGGACTCACTATGATGTTTTGTTTTTTGTTTCACCCGACAAGGGCTGACTGGAAGCTTTGTGAAGAATGTTATGGTTTGTGAAAACTTTGAGCTTAGATGATATCCAGGTGAACTATTCTCTAGTGATTCAGCCTGTTTGATTGTTGACGTTCTCTCCCGTGAATAAATCAGACCACTGAAGAAGTGTAAAAAAAAAAAAAACAACCCAGATTAGTCAAAACATAATTTAATTGGTATACATAAAGTGTTTTGGGCCATTGTTATCAAAGCTGAGTTACATTATGTGAACACAAACACCATTTCCTTCTGTTTCCTGTGAGAACTGACCTTTGACCCCTTCATCTTGCTCCCAGCATCGAGTCAGACACATGCTATCCCCCGAGAGCTTGGCAGCCTGTGCTCTACAAGGTCCCTGCTTTCCTTTGCTTGACTTTCTGTATATTTTTTTTAACTCTTAAAGTCTAAAAATACACTTGAGTGCGGATATTGCTGCTGTGTTATATAAGCTTATGGGATTGAAGTGTCAGGAATGGGAGGCTGTACAGAAAGTTTCAGGATCTTAGTTCTCACAAAGTAAACAATCATGGAAGAAGGACAGTTTCCTGGAACAACTTCACAGAGAAAAACTACCCGGAATTAACTTCAAGCTTCATCTTTTGGTCACTTTCTGAAATACTTGAGGGAAATGTCACAGGTTTCCTGGGGGGAACACTAACAGTAATGAAGTCTTTCACTCAAATTGTATTTAGTCTATATCCTGAGTTTTATATAGAAGTGTGATCATTCCCATGATAAAAAACATATATCCTGTTTAATAATGTCTCTGTATACATGTCATGCAACAGTAGGATTAAGAACAGGAAGTCTTTTTTTTTTCTTGCTATGTGTTCTAATGAATATATGATATATGCTCATAGTTTCATCAAGGTTCTAACAGGATTTAAGATTATTGCTTCAGATTTTTGCTTTTTTTTCATCAGCTGTTCGGTATATAAGAAAACATGTTTTGGGTCACAACACATTTTACTATATTTTGTTTTACAAGAGAGGCACGTTTTGGTTTGATTCCAGGCAGGGTATTACTCTGTCACTGTACAATACTTTACACTGCTAACGAACCCTTTAAGAGAAAAGAAGAAAACATTTTTCATAGAAATCAAAGTAATCTTCAATCATATAATGGTTGACTTACATTCCAGCATGCTAATAAATTATTGCAACAAGATTGCAGTAGTGCAACCCGTCAGAAAAGCAGCTGATAGTGCACCACGGAACCTCTGCATGTTTTTTTATCATATGTTCTACTTCAAACCTAAATATGTTGAAGCTATTGTTTACATTCAGCTACATTTATCTACTCTAGAAACATCTCACCCGTGCAATAGTACTCTAGTCTGACCCCCGCTCCTCCTCCACAGCCCTGTGCCCATTTTTCAAAGATGTGGTAACACATAGTTTGAGCTCGTACATCACTGGTCATAGTGACCGTACTGTGAGCTGCATGTGAGTTTCTCCACTCACTGGTATGGTGAACATTGGTGCACAATATCTGGTGGCGGCCCAGCAGAGGTAGCATAGCCTTACAATAGACAGCATGCAATATGTTCTACAGGTCAATCGTGACATGTGCACACACACACACACACACACACACACACACACACACACACACATAAACACACAAGCTTCGAGAACACACAAGTGTTCAAGGGAATGTTTTCAGTTAGTATGCCACGTTGACGTTTCTTTCGCATGTAATGCATCACATTTGACCTTGCAGTGATTAGTAGCCACTGGCAGAGAGAGAGAGAGACGGGTGGGGCAGAGAGATACCGAGCATTTATCAGACTGGTTGATCTCGCAGTGATTGCAGTTGAGTGCAGAGACAGAGAGAAAGTGAGGAAAGCACCTCATGTTCATCAGAGTTTTATCGTTATCTAAGTTTAGAGTTTGGCTCACAGACAGCTTCTCAAGTAACAAAGCTGCAGACTGAGTTCAGCCACTCCCACAATCACACACAGAGCTTTAAACTGAGACGAGCAAAGCCACAGAAAAGTTGCAAGTCACACAGAATAGCAGGAAAGACAGGGGATATCAAGGCCTACGCGCAGAGTTAGAGAAGCAGCACAAATTGGACTATTCTGTTCGGTAGCAACTCCTGAACAGTCAGCAGTTCATCTCTGCTTTCTACCTGCTAAACCAGGGCGATGACGGAGGAAGCAGAAGAGGAAGTCGACTTCCCTCCAAAGACTGAGCAACAGACTCCACATTTTCTACGAGATGTCATCTTCCATGGCAAGTTTAGGGTGAGTCTCCACATGAGCATTTTTTTTATAACATTACATGAAGTACACACATGTGGCATAATTTTAACCTCCTGAACCTGACTGACTTCCTGCTGTGTCAGTCACAACAAACTCAACAACAATCTTGGGGGAATAATATATATATATATATATATATATATAAACTGATAAACAAGACATGAGAGATTTATTTTAATGTGATGCATTGGCTTAGGCATAAGGAAAAAACCCCCATGCAGTTTATTTCAAAGACTGAAGCGCACAATCAATGACTTAAACGAAGGTAAACAGTCCTCTGGAAGGTATCTGATTTTATTTCCAGTAGGTATTGTTTAGCATGACCAAAGTTTTTTTTTTGTTTTTTTTTCTTATCGTCTTCACATCATGTAGTTTCTTCCCCCTTGTCCTCACTATGGGAAAAAAAAAATAGATTATAATATTTTTGGTCCATTTTTATTCAAAACCAGTTAATATGTCATATAACAAGTCATATAAATGACATTCTGGACAGTGCTGATGACCTGTCACCTTGCACAGTCACTGCTACCTCGACCCATGAGGAAGATCAAACAAAGTTCATTCTGCGTATTTACGGGAGAACTCACAGCGCACTTAACCACAGCTTATTTATGACTGCTCACTGGTGGTCTGAGCAGCTAAGAGCTCATAAAAGAAGAGCTGAATTAGAACTGCGAAGGGAGGAGGGGACACTGGGCCTCATTCATATGTACAGATTTGATCTCAGAAGTATTTCGCTAGTGATTTTCTGCATTTTTCTTACTGTCAACACATCCCATGTGCAGAGCCCAACCAATGAACTAATCTACTAACAAGTATTGTGCATGTATCCAAAGTCTGATATATCATATTCCTCTGTGCCATACACCTCCGTCGTTGTTCAAAACTAGTTTGTATGACAAGAACAAGACCAGAAAAGATTTTTATTTTAGACGTTATCGAGTTCACGTAGAATTTGCTGCCACTGATGGTGACCGTTTGTGCCCACTAAAAACGACAAGCTGCTACGTCGATAAAAGGCTCAATAAGTGATTGGTTAGCGTCATGAACTTAGGTAATATTGGTATTTTGCCAATCGGAAACCTCCGACATGGAAGCAGCATGGGTGGAGTTTGTGCTCTCTGTGTAGTTTGAGCTTCAGACACCTTCCTTCAGATCTGTAGCCAGAGGTTATAAGTAGACTTCATTAGAAGTAATACTGTAAGTAGGCTCAGGTCACGACGCATCTTATAATTCACACACTATTTACGTCTATTACATTGGCAGCTGCCACCTCTACTATGACACCCGACTGTCTCCCCTGCTTCTGAAATCATAGTTTTCATTCACTAAGTCTCTATGCCGTCCAACGTAGGGCTGCAAGATATTAGCAAAAAAAATGAAATATGCAATATTTTTTTCCGCAATATATTTTGCTCTATGAAAAAAATACAGGGATTTTCACCAGATGACTCAAGTAGTAGTTTAATACATTGACTGACTCATCATGACGCTATTGTATTCATATAATACTCTTCTATCAATCCAGGCTAAAGTCAACGACAAGTCATGATTATTAATATTTGCATGTTGCTTATAATAATACAAGAGGGTCATCTGTGAATGAAGTGGAAGGGTGGTGTAGAGGAGGGATCCAGGAGATTACAGGAGGATATATCTCTGTACTCCAGGTTAAAACACCAGTTCATTATCACAACACAAAATAACCTTTCTATGAATAATTAGCTATAAATAACCGGTAATAAGCTAAACTGAACCTGTAATAAATAAAAATATCAATATATAATAAAATATCAACACAGGACTATTTAATTTTACAAACTTTAAAAAAAAATAGCAATAGGTGAAACAAACAAAGTGTCGTTCATCATGTCTACATAAATAAAGATTAAATGAAAGGTTTCAGTTGTATACAATCTGGTTTCTTTCTTAACAGGGTACATAGAAGATAAATAGCATTTGAACATTTCTTTCTCACAGCATCAGTGTACGTATCAAGCATCTGTATGCGTTGCTCACTCAAGCTTTTGAGTCAGTCAGGGGTCAGAGTGGAATAACCCTTCGCTGCTCTGTTTGGGGAAAAAAAAAAAAAAAAACCCAACTTCCCAAGGATTTCTCAGCTTTCTTTGCCCGGGACGTGTTTGCAACTGTAGGCTCCACGTCACTGCTGCAGTTTGACGTTTCCTGGCAGTCCATCATCTCTGATGTCACTCCGGCTTTGACCTGGGGCGTGTTGTCTGCACTGATGACGCTCGTCTTGAATCATCATCAGACTCTGCTTGAAGATGAGACCATACCTTTCAATGGATGTCAGATTTTGAGCCATGACAACATGTAACAGACTTGTTTATAGCCACTTGCTGTAAATGCCTTTACTATGTCATAATCCATATTGTAACATGGCCAAGACTGCCCAAAGGAGTCTAAGAGGTTTCTTCCACCTTTTTCCCTGTTAAAAGGTTTTTTTGGTGGGCAAGTTTTTCCTCACTCGAATCGAGGGTCTAAGGACAGAGGGTGTCACTCCCTGTACAGATTGTAAAGCCCTCTGAGACAAATGTATTTTGTGATTTTGGGCTATATAAATTTGATTGTTCTAATTGTTCTAATATAATTTGAAAGTTCTTCAGAGACAGAACGGACGGAACCTAACGCAGGAAACACACCTGAGGACACAGATTCTCAGCCAGGAAGTGCAGATGCAGAAATACAGGCAAACCAACAGCTTGGAAGACAAACCAAGATCTGGGCGTCCAAGGGTTTCTACGGCAAGAAATGACCACATCCTGATCCACATGTGCAGGGAAAATCGCCCAATGACATCACAGGAGTTTCAGCAGTGGTCAAATCAAACCGGTGTCAACAAACAACAACATATAATTTGTATTTGTTTGTGTCTGCTTAATGCAGCCATAACGTTTGAAACACGAAAAAAGATTTTGGATTGTGGAAAATCTGAAAAAGGGTGTCTGAAAACTTTTTATTTTCCACCACCGTATAACATATTTGAAGCATTTCCACTGACTGTATTAAATCACATAATATATTTATAATAGATATTTGGGTATGCCTCTGTTCTCCAACGTCTTGAGAGGATATTTAGAAATATCTCATTAATGCCGTAGGTTACTAGTCCTGGTATCCAGACCTAGGTTAAACAGACAGCCTGTATCCTTCACCCTTCCCCAGCCACATCCTTTACATTCCCACCAATCTGAAATTAACACTTAATTGCTTACACAACTAACATTGACCAACCTTAACCTCAATCTCAGCCACTCCTGCAACCTTTGCTCAGTTTTTTTTGCTTTGGATGGCATTCCAATCTGGCTTCGCACTCATCGTACAACGCTTTGTTTTTGGTCAACTGCACAAGTTTTCCTTTGTGTATGACGCAGCAGAAAAGTTGTGGCAATACGTGTCTTACTTGATATCACACATCCTGTGATGTGACCGTTTCGTATGTGCACATCATGATGATGATGCTGAAACAAAATATAATGCAGCCTTATTCCAAGTCATTGAAAATATGTAGACAATCCAGCAGTTATTCATGGTATTAACACCCCACAAAACTTTGATAGGGCACTGCAGGGCTGGAATTATACCACGTCCAGTGCTATGGATGCCCTGGAGTGTGGCCATAATACCCCTTCTTAAATTAACTACCCACACAGCCAGTCTGGCATGCCGTGTTTTGAGCTGACTGTTATGCCCTTAAAAGAAAGTTGCAGATTTCCTCATTTAAAACTACATGCAACAAACAGGAAGCAACAAACCGGGTCGCTACTGTGGTTGAAAAAAAACCTCCTCAAATACTGTCATACACACTCACACACACACACACACACAGAGACATTAATTATGAATGTGTATTTCATTTGGTGTGTATCTGATCCACTGACCAGCATGTATTTTAGTGAGACATTTCCATGCTTAAACAGTGCAGCTTACCAAACAGAGGCTCGTAAGCAAGTTGAGATAACAAAATCCAAAACGTAGTTTGTTAATATGTTATTATATAATATATATATATATATATATTTCTTAAAGAAAGCTTGGTGTAATATATTCCCCATATAAAAAAATCATTTCTGTGAATGCGCATATGATCTCAGACTCAAATGCTAATAGATGCATAGATGCTGAAAACTGTTCAGATCAATTTTGGTCACCCTTAGCCCAATTATATACATTAATATATAATGATAATGATTAATTAAAAAAATCAAGCAGTCAGCCTTTAATTATATTCTGACTCCTAATTGTTGATTGTATATGGTTTTATCCATACAGTGTGATTATCACTTATTAACACGTTGTTGTTGCACCATTCGCTTTGACCTTTTGATGCTCTACGATTTGGCTGCAATGCTCCAAGAGATTTGAATATATCAAAAATGACCTGCGCAGCTGCTTTCACACACAGCAAGCCAGCTGGCAAGTGACAGGCTGCTGCTGAGCTGCATCTGGAGCTGAGGATGGACGTCAGAGCTTTATCTAGCTTCAACTCAAACAAGTCAGTGATGAATGTGATTCACTGCACCCTAAATCATCAATGTAATGTTACCTAAAGATGCAGTCTCTGGGCTCAAAGCAGCTGGTGCATTTCATTTCTTTCTTAAATTTGGTATTTGGTGGCTATTTGAGTATATATTTTACAGCTCAATTTATTCAGAATCAATTCACAATATAAGTATATAATAAGAGATTTTTTTTTCATTCACCTTTATCATATAATGACTTTCTTGTTGAAAAAAAATGCTGCTCTATCTGTTATATTTAAAAGATAAAGTTAGCAATTGTAATTTTAATATTGTATAAAAAAATCCCTATTGTCCCTATAAAAAAAAAATAAGACAAAAAATTGTGCTAACCTAACCGTTATATTTTTTATTATTTTTATATTGTCTTATTTTTTTTTCTCAAGAGCAGCTTTTCAACAAGAAAGTCACTATATAATAAAAAACAAGCTAGCATGTTTAGCTAACTAGCATGCTAACAGCATGCCATGCTAATCAGGGCTGCCTGAGCCACCATATCAACAAACAATCTTCTAACAGCTAAGGTTGCTGTCTAACACCATCAGCCACCAACACGCTGGCTAACCATCCCCAGAATCCAGAACATGCTTTTCAATGGTTCAAACAAACCAAGCAGGCCTCTTCAGCTACATCTACCACCCACTTCCATCCATAGCATCACAAATAATTATCTAACGAAGGCATAAAATGTCCCAAAGATATCAATAAATCCCATAAAATATTAGGCCAGCCAGGTGCTTCGGCACCAGTTTGAATTGATGTTGTAATTTATGTGTATGAGTTGAAAGCTTCACATCTTGTTTTGTTTTCAGCACAGCCAGCGTCACATGGCTTTATCCTTCCATCACTGGCTATAAGTCAACCCCGTCATACTGAACTCCAACAACTTTCAACCCAGCCGTGATATTATATCATCTGCTAAACACACACACATTTCTATATAGCGTCTATATGTTCCTATGTCCTAAATCTTTACCCTTTTCTGTCCGTTCTCATGTGTATGCTGTCAGCTGCTGAAGGCTCTGACCCCAGAGGAAAACACTCGCTGCCAGCATGGCATCTACTTCCAGGATGGTCAGAGGCGCGTTGACTACGTCCTGACCTACCCCGTGAAGAAGCCAGCTGGGGGCCGATCCAGTCGACAGTCATCGCACCGATTTACTGAAAATGCTGTTGCCCGCAGCCTACGCCGTGGCCCCCGGAGCCGTGACAAACACGTCCAACACCACCAATCAGAAGTGGTGAGAGACTCATCGTTATCTCCAACATCATCACCAGAGACCAACGTGGAGCTGGGCTGCCCGGCAGAGACCTTCAACGGCCACGAGGATCATAAAGCATTCAGGAGGGAGGAGTTTGAGGGGAAACTAAGAGACATGGGTCTGGAGCTGGAGAAAGACGAGGATGTGAGTTCTACATATATATATTATACAATAATAATTGTTATATATACAGTATATATTACCTCTCAGAAAATGTTCTATAGATTGTCTGTAGTACAGTGAGTCATAAGGTTTAAGTATTGTAAAACAAACGCACCTCTCTGCTAAATAAACATCTTCAATGCAGTCTCAGACTTTTAGAACCCACTGTGTGTATATGTATATGTTATATACTGATATACTTGTTATATACTAGTATATATGTATATTGCAACTTGACAACAACTTGAACAATTTAGGAGTCAATTTGTCTTAAACTAATTGCAGGCTTGCAGCTTAGATAAATCTGTTTATGAAGCGTGTACAAGTGGAAACTGATATGCTGCGTATGTATTAGATGTCCTAATGCCAGTATATAAATAGTAAATAAGACTCTCTGCAGCAGCACGTTGAAATTGGTCGACCTACAGCTGTCAGTACCGAGGGGAAGGTCTTGATTACTACTTTCCTGAAACTGGTTGCAAATAAAATTTATTCACAAGTGAATTATCAATCAGGAGACTGCAGGTGTTTCAGGTTTCCAGGTGTACATGAAAATATTTGACTTTTAGACCCCACTGTCTGTGCGTATATATATATATATATATATATATATATATATGCTTATGAAAATGAAAAAGCCTTTGATTGCACTAACACAGCCTTGGTTTCATTTTTTTTTAAAGATTAAAAGGACACACAAAGGAGTCTACCCCTTTAATTAAATGTTCACATTGTGACATATTATCATCAGTGTCTGAATTAAACAGAAGGAGTTTTGCAAAGCGGAGTGACTCACACCAATAATTACACCACAGTCTGTGTCAGCCTGGCCACATAGTACCTCCGCGGTCAGTCGCCGTGGCGTTTATTATTAAAGATTAAAATCAGATTAAAATCAAATGGCTCCTTTTAGATGTCACAAGTCAATATCAGAATGTAGCGGCTCATTTTGAATATCTCTTTATTAAAAACATAGGCTCCTATTGTGTTTGCAAAGTGTATATGGTGGGGTGCAAATAAAATGTGTTACAAATTCATTAATAGCGAGATGACACTGTAACTGTGTCAAACTTACTTCATAGTTTTTTTAGAATTATGATTTCCAAATAATAACAAAATATTCATATTATATTAATATTGTTATTATTGTCAACATCATTTTTACGAGCTCAAACTCTGTTAGACCTTGTATTATCCTTCGGTAGCTAATCCAGACGTTGACATGTCAGTTATGTCTGTGTTGACTGACTGCATAATCTCCTTTGGCACAGTTTCCCAAACCTCCCTATGTCTCTTCTCTCAGATCAGATTTCAGTCTGTCTTCAGATGTGTACATTCTGCTTGAGCTGCTGCGTGAGCTGTCACTAGTGGGACTTTTAAACTGTCAGAGTTGACAATTAATTAGTGTGTCACCTAATCCGTGTGCATCTAGCACAAAAGGGAAATGCATCTGATCGCTCCTCTGTGTCCTACAGGGCTTGAGAGTGTGAATACTGTTTTTTAATCAGGTCACAATGTTTTTTTTCATGAGTTGATCTGTCCAAATGACACAGCATATCCACAAATCGTACCGTAGTCTAAATCCTGTGGGGGTCATAAAGCCTGGGATAGTGCCTGCGCTTCTCCAAGAACATCCTCCCTCTGCATTTGAAAGTTCCCATTACAACAAACTGTAGCAGTTACATATTGCCATAGTGCACTGTGCAAGTACTTAATGCACCTCTGCTTGTCTCACTTGGTACTTATATATATATATTTTTGCATACATTGTGCATTGTATGTCTCAGGCCAAGATTCCAGGAGTGTGCTTTGTGAAGCTCCACGCTCCCTGGAATGTTCTCTGTCGAGAGGCTGAGTTCATGAAGCTAAAGATGCCCACCAAGAAGGTAAGAATGATTGTCTCTCTTTATTCACTCTGACTGAGTAAAGAATGAAGAATCCACTTTTCTTTTATCGCTATTCAATTTACCCAACTTTATTATTACCACTATGCTTTATGTAAAGTGTTCAGGAATATCTGCTTACACCTCCAGCATCATGATATTTCCCAGCAGAGAAAAAAAAGTAAAAAAAATTCCATGTTAGTTTTTCCATTAAGTAACACTATAGCACAATACCATTTTTTTTAATTTCTAATTTTTAATTTGAAGGTTAAAAAGCATAGAGATTATTATGAAATTATGAGAAGCGAGCAGTTTGACAGTATGGAGCAGAGAGAGAGAGAGAGAGATAGAGAGAGAGAGAGCGTGACTGTCAGCTAGCCTGTCCTGAGGGACTCAGCTGACCGCAGAGGCAGCTGGCTGGGTTGAAGCTGGTCTGGTGTTGGTTCCCATCACTCTCTGCTCCATTCTGTCCATCTCCTACTGCAGGTGAAGCCAGAGTGGAGTCAGAGACTTGAGGGACACTCTTTCACTCTCCCTCACTCCTGCGCTGTGCTTTCCACCCTTTTTTCTCGTCCGACAGGTTGACAGAACACCGTTTAAGACACATTGCTTCTCTCAAAACTGTAAACACTGAACCCATTTCCCATAACATATGTTCGCAAAACCTCTGACTATTTATTGCTAAATCATACTGTACATTGCAGTACAGTGTCACATTGCCTCCACGCTGGCCATTCTTTCAACCTGGAAAGAAAGAAATGGAAAACTATGGCCTGCTTTAAACTAACAGTGACCACAGATTCAGGTGAAATGAGGGGCTGTGGACTGCTCTCTGCTCTTCTTCCACAGCTCAGCCCCACTGAGACAGCTGACCTACAGCTGTTGGCCAGCTATCCTCTGGCCGTTCACCAGGGAAAGATGCTCTTCCAATAGACTTTTACAAATGTTTCTAGGAGGTTCTCAGACCAGACTTGCACGAGGTACTGATGTACTGTTTCTTTCACAGGTGGCTGGATTAGCCACATGTATGAGCAGGAAGTGTAAAGTTTGTGGTGCAGGTGATGTAGGGCATGCTGGCAGGTAGAATCGTTGGGTTTTGGTTTTGGTGAGGAGTGCCAGTATGCTCATATATTGTCTGGACTGATCCCCACTAAGGATTGTGAACGCAGCACGGTTACCTGTTCCAAGCTGCAGTTTATAAACACCATTGCCTGTTTGTGTTTATTAAATGTAATAAATAGTTGTATTTTACTTTCAGGGACAGAGTCAGGGAACACAGCCCTGGATATAAGAGAATATTTGACGAATATGTAAGTGGAAATATTTCATGATATTTCATAACCTTGTTTGTTTGTGTGTGTGTGTGTGTGTGTGTGCGTGCGTGTGTGTATTTTTGGGCGGTGATTTCTAGGTGTACGAAGTCAAGCAGCCAAGCGGTGTTATGGAGAAGATCAACTCACTAGTTAGTAAAGTTCTGGAGCCTCTCCATCCCCATGTTGAGGAGCACCAACCTAAGAACATCAAACACCTGTCACACACGTTCTCCAGGGAAAAACAACACCTGTAAGTACACCTGTTAGACACTACAATGAGGTTATGTTGTCTACTGTCTAGCAAAAAACTGTGTCTGAGTGTATTCTGATTGAAGAAGAGGCGCAGGACAGTGAGGGATGGCATCCTCATCAGGTGCAATGAAACTAAGCTGCACCCCAATAATAATAATAAGAAGAAGACGGACACTTACAGGCAGATATAATGGTTGAAGCTGAGACAGACACAGTCCTGGCTGATTTTGGTACTGACATGGCATCTGTGGTTAGTAACGAACCGTCCTGTAAACCAGGTATAAGGAGGATGAACTGGAGCAGTACAGCCAGAAAGAAACTATTGGTATCAGTGGGATTGTATCATATTGAATAAACTGTGGTTTAACTTGTGGAGGATCTATGAGGCTGATCAGCTGATTATTTCTCTAGATAAGACTCCCCCAACAATCTTCACAGAGAATAGACAAAATCTGAGTTTTAGCTGTTACAGAATTAATGTTTATTAACTACAGCTGCAGCTGCGAGCAAAGGTATGAAGGAAAACAGGTGTAGCAAGGAAACAGGGCTAGATCTGACCCATAATAGTGAGGTTTGTGAGCAGAAGGAAAACAGTGGAGCTAGTAAGTAACGCAATCACGCTGGCAAGTAATGCATCCTGTAAGAATGTCTTCATCAGTGAGGATCTCACAACCCTGAAGGTATCATATAAAGACATTTTGGAAATGATTGTAGTATCGGTAAATTGAAACAGCAGTCATAATTAACTGCCATGTCATTATTAAGCCTTATGTTCTTTGACAGCTCTTCTGTCTGAGCATACTGATTTAGTAAAATGTCATGTTTTAGTCAGCAACACTACGGAACATGTGGCAGTAAACTGTAATGTTCAATAGCATTGCAGAACATATAAAAGACATGGTAAGAGTCTGATAATACCATACCATGGGAACAAACAAGGCTTCCTTTTACAGTACAGTTTCATTATAAATACTGAACAAAGTGTGAAAACATCTGCAAGAACATAACCAGTATTTAAGATGATGTACCATGACAGTAGAGCATAGTGTAAATATAATAAACCCTTAACCAATGGGTGTAGCTACGAACAATAACTATATGAAAAAGTCATTAATTGGAAAGTAGTATCTTAATTTGTAGATAGTACATAATTAACCTAACTACAATTGTAATTTGACCTAATGGGAAATATATAAGGTCTTACTACAACGCTACTTAGTTGAGTTGATGGTTAATAGTGGAGGTTTTTCTTAGTATTTCACCTGTAGTTATTCTATATTTACCTACTGACTACCGGCGGTAAATACCCATAATATACTATAGTCACTACCATATATTTAGTAGGTAAATACCTGGTCATAAAAGGAAGGGTTAAATTGGAAAAGAGGAGGAAAACCATGACATCCTGCAAAAACACTGTAAAAACAAGCCTTTAATAACAAAGACAAACTAAGAGTTAATGCAGTTAAAAATGAGTTATGTAAAGCACAGAGAGTTGACTTTATGGAAGATGCTGAATGGTTGTTCAAAGATAATCCTGCTTAATGCGTTTATGAGCGTTTTGAAAATTTGTTTGAATGGTCTGGAAATGTCTTAAAGGGATCATATTAATCTTTTTCTAATGTTCAGTTATTTATATACTGTTATGATGTCAGTTCCAAAACCTGTTCTTAACATTTCTACCGTTTTTTTTTCCTACTTATCTTTCCCATAAACTGCAGTCTGTTCCAGGTCCTTGGCTGATAAGGTTATTGTGTTGTTACGTTGTCCACCCTCATAATACGGGTCAGATCCAGTTCCAAACGTTATATGGATGGATTTGAACAAGCTGACATTTCACCTAAAGGACGAGAAATCCTGTGACTATAGTTCGTTTCATAGTTTGTAGACGTAACCGTGACACAGCTTCTGGAAGCAAACGAATGAGCTCATCAGGAGGGGGGCCGTGGATATTATTACCTAAAGGAAGCATAATATAAAGCGAATAATATTGGTCTTGGTACAGAACCTTGCGGAACTATTTGTCTAACTTTTGTGCACAAGGTGGATTCATCATTAATGTGTACAAACTGATATCGATCTGATAAATAGGACTAAAAAAAAACAGCTGCAGTTCCTAAATGCTGTTGAAATCATTTCCTTAAATGTTGCTGCGACACTATCCGAGTGTCTAAAGGTGTGTAGTCCAGAAATAGGAATTCAAAAGTTATTAAATAATGATCCAATAAAAGAGGATTCTGTGGAAAGATTATTAAATATTCAATGTTGATGTCATACATCAGAACAAGGTGGAGGGTTTGGTTAGAGCTGGGAGTGGGTTTATTTAAACTCTGAGAGAAGCCAGTTGAGTCTAATAATGTGATAAACGCAGTGCTAAGACAAAATCATTATCAATGTCCACATGAATATTAAAATCAACTAAGGACCAAACGGGCCACTATGACTAATAGAACTGTCTGTAAAGTTTACCAGGTTGGGTGTGAAAGACTAAGAACAAAGTTTTCAAATGGGTTATGATTAAATTAAGGTTTAGGGTTAATTAATAGGCTTGAGTTAAAGATGGCTGCAACTCCACCTCATCCCTGAACTACAGTAAACAGAAACTGGCCGCTTGTCGGGATGGTTAATGTTATGTTTGACTGCGTAGGGAGCTACATCAGCTTGCTGACTAACTGAACCACTCGGCATATTTATCTGTGCACGCTGGCTCGTTTACATGTATGAGGTTAAGTTTCACCGGTTACACTGTAAGGAAACTAAACTAAATGCAATGACAGATTATCGTGTGGATTACTATGAGGATGATTGCGAGTCATTTCACTTTGATTGACCGACCATATTTATTTGAGTCGAAGGGCACAGAGGATGCTCAAACTAATGGAAGAAGGGAAACAGAGAACGGAGACAGAAGTGATGGCTACCTCAGAGAAACTGCTGCTGTTCCTGTGGTCACCACACACACCATAGAGTGAAGAGGAAAAACGTCTTGTGCAGTGTGGGACCTGTTGCTGCCAGGCTCAGGAAATGTAGAAGCATCCACAGATGACATTAACTGTAGCTGTGTTATCAACATTGTCGTCCTGGAAACCGTTTCACCTCCACAAAATCAACTGGATAAACGTAGTGTGCCTGGCTGGACCAAATGTTCAGTTCCACACTGTGTTTATAATACGTGACATACTGGGTGAGGAATTACAATAAGTCTCTGTCGTCCAGCGGTCAAACTGCACAGTGTCTATGTTGTCATTTTATCTCTGCAATTTGAAAAAAAAAAAAAAAGGATGACTATGCCGGGTAGCTTGGTTAGCTGGCAAGCTGTGCTGGATACAGATGGCTGCTAGGACAAGTCTATGTTATTGTTATTTGATACTCCTGCTGGACTCGATGATTTGTTTAATTGCTTCGCATAGAACAATTTTGTCCTGTCAAATATGGACTCTTGTGTAATAATGTGGCACATTTGTTGAAATGACAGAACTGCAAATACAAATATGAACAAAGAAAAATACCAATAGCCATTGATAACTCTGTATGAAAGAAATATGCTATACACATATCACTCCCATCCCTGCAGTGGCTCGCGTCTGTCATGGACTTTTTTGGACTTGTGTTTTGTTGTTGTTGTGTTCATTTTGGTTTCTTTAATCTTTTTGTGTTTTGGGGTTTTGGTTGTGTTTGCATTGTTTTTCTGTGCTCCTCCCACCACCTGCTTTGCCTTCACCTGCCCTGCACCACTCTCATCAGCCCCTGCTTTTTGTTTTGCCCCATTTTCTGTTTGTTTGTTCGTTCTTGTCAGATCCTTGGTTGAGTTCAGTCTGTCCTGTTTTGCTTGTTTACTTTAGTCTAGCCGAGTTTGTCCTGTTCAATGCTGCTGCTTGTTCACTTTTGTTCTGTTGTCATCTGAGTTACCTGCACTCCTGAGTTCATTATTGGAAAATAAGCAGTCATTGCTGTGGATGAACACTAAACATTTTTTTTTCCTATTACACTGTTTACAAAGTAAGATAACAGCTGACAAATTTAGATTATTGGGTTGTATATGCCTTTTAATGTTAATCAGACACAGGCCTAGATGCTGTATGGCAGTAGCACATCTGCCTACCTCTAGTGTCTTTCTCTCTGGGTCAGCATTGTGTGGGTCTGTGTTTGAGCACAAATGATGGTCTGCAGTTGGTGTGTGTGTTTGTGCACAATACAACTGTCACTGTATAATTTTAATTCTAGTTGCTGCAGTCGGACTTCCCATTTCCATGAGTATTACACACCTTTAACATACGAGCATTAGCCTTTTAATTTCAGTCCGCCAAAAAACCCAGTTCTGAATGCAAGTAGTTCTAAATCTGTAAGATCTCAGACTATTTTTAACGTTGCAGTTAATAACTGGGTGCAATTAAAGATAATAAAAATATAATATTGCCTGAAGTCTCCCATTCATCATCATAATGCATAATGCATAGCCACAGCACAGTTGTAGACTGTAGATTGTTAATCTCAATTATGTATTTTAAAATTTGAAAAACCACCACCCCTCCCCCCTCTGCCAGGCAGTGAATCCAGAGGATGACAGAGGAATGAATAAAAGTAGATCGATAAGAGTAGTAGTGGCAATGAAATGCTAACCCATACCAATATTCAATACCCCTCCATACTAATAACTCATTAGTGTGTGTGTGTGTTTTCAACTTTATTGGGTAAACAAAGTGTACATTTGTTTTGGTGCAACATCTAATAGGGCTGGATATAATACTGTATATTGGATGTTTTAACTGATGTTTATTCTTGTTTAACAATGTTTTTGCACTTTATATCTTTTTTCCTTACAGTTCTTGGTAATCATCTAGATATGACATTTACATACTTGATTTACTTCTTATTAACATGTTGGGTTTTTTTACATTTATATTTCACAGTAGGCTGAGAGTTACTTTTTGTCAGAACAGAAGGGTTAAACTGTGGGTTTAGACTGTGATACAGCACGTACCATTATGACAGACAGTAACAAATATTTGTGCTTCTGTGTTTTTATTTTTTATTTTTTTTTGTGTATAGGTTTGACCTCTCAGACAAAGATTACTTCTTCGACAGCAAAACCAGAAGTTCAATAGTAAGTCCACTGAAGTTTCTCTGTTGTTTATCATAGAGTGTATGTAAAGATGGAGGTAGAGAGGTTGGTTTACATTGGAGCCGGTATGAAGCATGAAGTTGCTGAGTTTGGAGCCAGGACCTTTCACACTCAAACATGACCCGCTGCCTCGGCTAACGCTAGCTGCTTCGGATAAATTGAACACGGCAGGTATGAAATATTGCGACAATAGCAGACATCAAAGCTACTATGACTTATTAAATCGCATTAACAAAGCAATTATTATAACCCTGTAAGAACCTAGGGATAAGAGAAGCACCGATGTAGCAGACGACCTCTCCCATTGGTTGATTAGGGTCACAATGAAAGAGTTCTCAAGCTTACAACTCAAAGTAAACACCAAAGTTCAGTGTGATAAAATAACTGAGGCATGCAGTAAAGGAAGAAAGGAAGGCTGTGGTTGGAGCCAAAACAAAGAAACAAATGAAACAAAATGTTGCTTCCTAATCCCACACAACCTCACTGATGCTAAAAGCTAATTCTCTTGACTTCACAGTTTACATTCCCCTTTCAACCAAAACACACTTAACCATTATCAGAGCTGATACCACATACACTCAGGTCCATTTAGATCCACTTGGGTTTTGGACGTTTAAACGCATTAAAAGGAGACATAAAAACTGTCTTTGGTCCTCAGGGCCGAGTTGACCCACTGACACCTCTAGTTCAGAACAGACAGACCATGTTTAGTCTGTCCCTCTCATTTCTGGAGGCAAAGACAGTGTTGTGCAGTTTAGCGCAGCTTGCATGCATTTCTGATTTATTGCATTATGGATAAGAATCTAAATTATTTTAGAAGGGTGAGAGATGTACAAACAAAGTTTGTAAAACCTGTTTAACATTGTTAACATCAACCTGGCTAAGAAGGAAGCTACGGACAGCCCGGCAGCTGTTTGTTGCAATGATGACAGGAGGGATTACCGTCCTTTCTGTCTTGTCGTCATGTCATCGCACTGATATTCTTTATTACCTTTCTGTCAGCCAACGCTTGCAGGCTATTGCACTGTGCATGCCGCTGAATTGCCAGTCGCTCCAATAGTTTAGCGGCTATGCCATCCTAAAGGCACTGCGGTAAATGAATGGTGTGAGTTTTGTTGTTTACTTGACAAAGGCGTGAAGCGCAGAGAATGTGGTGACGTCTGTCTTGTTGTTCATGGATCTTTTTTCCTGCAGTTGTATTTGCTTTGAAGGAACTTTTGTGCAACCATTTCTTGTGTTATTCGGAAAAAAAGTGCAAAAAATGCATTTGCAAAAGTGCAATTAGTGATGGCCTCCACCATAGCCATGGTGTTACCCCCAAATGGCCTGGAGTGGAAAGTCCAAATAATTTCACACAAAATATAAACACCCGTATTGACTCCAACACACCGGATTGGTATTGTATACAGGGTTTATCCAATCTATAGATATGTATGCATTCACATTATTCAAACAGAAACAACCAGAAATTATGAGGTAATTATTGTGATCGCAGATTGGAGCTTTAACCTTGATTTTCTTACCGTGTCAATAACTTGAATTATATTAAGTATCCTGAGTTTGTTGTTATAGTCACATGGTGAATAATTTAATTTCTTCTGTTTTTCATCGACTTTCAGGTCTTTGAAATACTGAAAAGAACTAAATGCAAAGCCAAGTACCACATGGGTAAGTCTGGACCTTTGTCTCTCACTGACAAAACAACATTGAACATTGTGTCAAGTATTAAAAATCAGACTACTAGTGCAGAACTTGCTAATCATAATCTCAGATATATACTTGAATTTTCAGTTCATTGAGTTCATCTCAAGCAAATTTCAAATATATTACCCATATGTTTCATAGTCCTGCTAAGTCAGAGCTCATTCATTTGCTTCAGTGACATTATTATGTGAGGTAACCGTTCCTTACACACAAAAAGTGTTTTTGTGTGTGCCTGTTGTGACCTTCTCTTTGCACTTTCAACTGATGGATGAAGGCAGAAAATTCCCCCAAAAAAAGTAAAAGAAAAAAACTAATACATGGTGTGTTTATATGCATTGAAGCAAAAACAAAGAACAAACTTTGAATAAAAGTAACGTAGGTTACCATAACACAAAATCCGACAATTGGTCAAAATCACAATGTGATTTGTCCATTTTATGCAGAAAAGTTGCAGTAATTTAGCAAACCTGCAAATATTTTTCAGGTATATATTATATTTTTAATATAATATATTTTCATGCATTGATTATTACTATCGCAAAATCACAATTTCCAGGAGGGAGTGGCTAGTGTGGGAGCTCAATGAATCTGGGAACTTTGTCAACCAGAAATGAAACAGGCCATAGGAACCCACCCCTAGTTTTATGACTGTGTTTATGATAAAAATAAACATTTGTTTGTTGCTGGTGCCAGCATTGATAGTTGTAAAATTCACAGCCTGCGAATGAATGAGAAATGAATGGCATTTGAGAACATGGTTGGACTGTCCTGTCTGGTAACTTCCTTGGTTCAGAGGGCTGAGCAAAAATTGCAATAAACACAACTGCAGAAGGATCTGGACAGCAACAAAATACAATTATAGATAGATAGATAGATAGATAGATATCTATCTATCTATCTATCTATCTAAGTAATGTATTTGAAATGTCTTTAAATTAAATTAAATTAAATTAAATTAAATTAAATTAAATTAAATTAAATTAAATTAAATTAAATTAAATTAAATTAAATTAAATTAAATTAAATTAAATTAAATTAAATTAAGACATTGGTCATGAAAAGTTGAGTTATATTTTCAACATTAATCACTGGGATGCCTGACGAGAGTGACACTTGATACGGAATGAAGCAGGATCATAGATCATACACCAACCGTTCCTTAGATAGAACATCCTCCTGTCAGTCTGAATGCAACATATAGAACTGGGTCAACATTGTTGAACCTGAACTGGATTAAACTAATAAATAATAGAATTGAGGAGCCTCCAGGCCTCAATGACACCTACATTAACACCTGTATCCGTATTCTCTCCACAGGTATCACTAGTCTCCTGGGTAGTGGTGTCTACACAGCAGCCTACCCTCTTCATGATGTAAGTAGCACACATAGATCTTTATTACAGATCGCACTAGTCAAGTACAAGCTGTAGTCAGTCACATTTGTTATAATCACCAGAAGATGAGTTGAAAAAAGTGTGCGCTACTAACGACTGAAACTACTAAATTCGTCCATCTCATATTATTAAATCCTGGTTTAATCTCCAGTCGGTTTGTACGGTCATTAATGTCTGTGTTTGTCTTTCCTTTCTCAGGGAGATATTGATGAGGAGAGTGCAGAGCCCAATGACAGAAAGGTAAGTATGTTTAAACTTATTGAAGCCCCTATAAAAATCTTCACAGATTGGTATTCATGTTTTGCATTCGTACCACAAAAGAATCCACATTAAAGTGCACATTATGCTAAAGGCGTGTCAGTTGATTGGATATTTTTGCTCTTGCTCTTGCTCACCTGCAGCTGAGGTGAATGAGTTTCTTTTTATCTTTTTTGACAAAATAATCTCAACTCAAAGGTCATCTCGTTATCTTTTCTGAGCCTCATGGATACTTGCAAAGAAAGGCAAGATCAAGAATGAACTTCTAACTTTCTGGTCTATTTTTCCTCGTCATCAGTTATTTATTTCATTTGTTATACATGAAATCATAAAGATATAATCACAGTGAAATGCAGTCACATCAATCCATCCAATGTGTACTGTAAAATTGTTTAAATAAGTAATCATTAGTAAGCAGCAAGAAAAGGCCGTTATCCAGGTTGTTGGGATCCTTAATGATTCTCCTAGCCTTATTCTGTCTGGTGTAAATATCCTATATGTAGGGTAGAGCACTGCCCATGTTCAGCAGAACAAAGCATTTATTTGCAGGGCCTTGTGGTCCTGTTGATGCAGGAGTAGAAATTCTTTAGTATTTGTGCGGATACCCAACATTTCCTCAAGCATCTGAGGTGGAACAATGTCTGTCTTGCTTTTCTTCAGTATGCAGCACTCAGGTCAGGCCCTCGGTACTTAGAGGTACTTGAAGCTTTCCACCAAGGACCTATTAAACATATTTAGACATATTTAAACATACCTTGGTACAATGGTAGATGAAGACAATTTTAGATAACATGTTTTAAAGTTGCAGATATTGGGTGTGATAAGACCAGCTCTATTACTATTTTGTTTGTCCAGTTGTACTTTTTAAAATAAAAACATTTAAAGAATTTGGAAAAATTAAAGATTAAGTCAGGTGATATATTTTTCTAGAAGTGAATAATTCCAATGAAAATACCCACACCAACAAAGACTTTTTATTTAAAACTTTTGTAACTTTTGTATTTAAGATGGATATTGCTATAGGCATGTTCAAAATGATGCACCTAAGTACTGTTGATTGTCTTTTTCAGCTTTTGTATGAGGAGTGGGCAAACTACAGTGTCTTCTACAAGTACCAGCCCATCGGACTAGTGCGGTAAGGACATATATATATATATATGAGGTATATAATTTACCCTATTAAACAGCTCCAATATTGAATTGTTGTGGTTTTAGTCAGTATGTGTGCTTGTGGCTCTGCACTTTTACAAAATCACTGCAAATATGATGTTGCATAATAAGTGCATTATATAGGATTTATTAGCCTTAACAAGGAATAGTTCTCGCTTTAGATTTGGTAGCTATAAAAAGCACAGAGTAGACAAGGTTTGTGGGTAAGTTAATAAATTGCTAATGTACAGAAACAAGGCGTTATCAAATATAATTCACAAAAGTATTATCCAGATATTGTTCTATCATCTGTGAACCATGTGAAGGTGACCCATATTGGTCCAAGCAGAGAACCACCCATTTCTAACTTTTGTTCACATGGGAGGATTCGTTGTTAATGTGTACAAACTGAAATGGTTCTAATAAACATACCTTTAATGCCAAATAAATACATGTTCTAGTCTCTGTAATAGGATGTGATGGTTAATAGTAGTATAATGTGTAACTTTTACTCATGCTGCCTCTGTGCATTTCTTGATTGTCATTATTGATACCAACATGTCAGTTTTGTCTGAAAAAGTAAATTGTGATTTGCATTTTCTTCTTCTTATTTAGGAAGTATTTTGGTGAGAAGATTGGTCTATACTTTGCCTGGTTGGGTCTGTATACCCAGATGCTGATTCCTGCCTCTCTAGTGGGAGTCATTGTCTTCCTCTATGGATGTGCAACAGTTGATGACAACATACCAAGGTAAAGACACATGCACGAACACAAATATATATTTTGAGCACGGGAACGAAGAAATGTGAAGATACTGTGAGATATTTTAATTAGACAACTTGATTGGCAACTCATTTAATTCTTTACCCATTCATCCTCTGCTGCTGCTTGTCTTACTGAAGCAGATGTTGCTAAATCTACATGCACGGAATTATTCTTTTTTGTAACCTGGGCATTAATGTCATTAGTTTGGATTAGAATACCAATTAAGATAAAAAGAAAGTTTATC
Organism: Pampus argenteus; assembly: GCA_036937835.1. NCBI lineage: Eukaryota > Metazoa > Chordata > Actinopteri > Scombriformes > Stromateidae > Pampus > Pampus argenteus. The sequence continues at coordinate 22,207,468 of CM072869.1, forward strand.
TTGATGACAACAAATCTCAGAGCCAAACCAACAATTAATTCATCCTATTAAGTATTGTGTATTCAAAGCTCACCAGCTAGAAACTCACTAGTCGTATCCTGTAAAACAATATAAGCTATAAATCCCAGAGACTGGAGGATTTAGAGATAAATCTGACAGGGATCCAAAGACATCACTACAATGGTTGGACACGTTGTAAATAAAACCCTAATATAACAAAAAGGAACAATTTTAGGAAAGACAGTTATTAGAGTGAGATGAGACGATGAGTACAGAGTTAGTGTACTCCGTATTCAGTAGTCATGTATTATATGATCTGCAATTGTACCAAGCTAATTTTGGTGCTTATTTTTTTTTTATTTTTCATGAACTAATCAATACATTTCATTATATATGGTATATGTATGCACAATGTGCTCCAGATTCAGCATGCACATTAGTGTATTTAATAATAATCTATTTAAAATGTATTTTAAATATTTAATTCACGGCATTAGACCAAGAAAATGGATCATATCACTCCAGTTGTCAGATCGTTACACTTGTTTCCTTTCAAAATATATCTCTATATATCTGCTGCTGTGTTGCTGCTATGAACCATCCAGACCTCAGGTCATCTGGAACAGGTCTGCTTTCTGTCCCCAGAGTCAAAACTAAACATAGTGAAGAAGAATTCAGTTTTTATGCTCCACATATCTGGAACAAACTCCCCAAAAACCGCAGTTAAAAAACTTTAACTCCCAGTTTAAATCAAGACTGAAGACTATTTCTGTTTGCTGCTGCCATTTATTAAATGAAATAATTATTCTTACCCTGAAGTGTAACTTTTATTCATGTATTTTATACCTGACTTATTCTATTTTTGCTTGTTTTTGTTGTCTCTTAAAAGTGACTTCAGTGATGAAGTGTCACTAAGTTCTCAAAGTTACATTTTTCTTTAAGTACATTATATTTTAGCTTAATAACGGACAAAGGAAGTTGCTATTGGAGACTGTTTAACAGTGGGGGAGATAAAGAAGAAAAACTATGAAATAAGTCAAGAGGAAGAACAAAATACAGAGAAAGGGAGACAAGGCAAAGAGTTTGATGAATGACTTGAGACAGTAGGGCCTCTTCTCCTTCCTCTGTCTGCTTCTCATCACAGACAGGATATTGTGACACAAGCTGCCATTTCAACTCAATGCAGCCATACGCCACACATGCTTAGTACAAGTGTTAATATCAGAGTTTCACACAACCACACAGTAAGGCAAGCCAGAGCCCCTGTCAGTGTGTTTCAGAATGATCTCATCCACAGTGTCAGTATGTTGACTGCTTCAATCAGACTGCATGATGGGAGTAATTGTACGCATTTAAGGAGGAGTAACAGCCAATGCAAATCCGCCAGTGTTTTTAGATCCGGAATACACCAATTAAAGAGATGTTTTTACCATTATATTAAACTTTGTGAAACATTTGTTTTTTTCTAAATATTTAAAATATAAAGAAAAATGGAGAGGAAGAAGCTTCTGAAGAAAAAGCCTAAACTTGATGATTGTTTTTGGGGTACCCCAGGGTTCTATCCTTGGCACTTTATATTTATTGATTTATTGAACTTGGCTATAACCTGTAAAAATCGTCTTTCTACACTTCTACAAGACTTATATAAAAGAATTATATAAAATGTTGATGAATATAAAAATTCTTGGGAATTATTGTAAATGAAAGATTTAAGTGGAAAAACGTAATGAACATGTATGCAAGAGGTCCATGAATATGCTTTGTATATTGAGAAAAGTTTATTTGGTGTATGCTTCATCTCTTTTAAATCTTTATTTATATTTTAATTTTTCTTTATATCAACTACTGCAATATTGTTTGGGATTCAGAATAATCTCTAGAAAATATTCAATGAATTCTTTTAATATATATGCTCCAATACAAGCAAAAAGTGCCTCCAGAATGCTTAAGCGAGCAAGAAAGATCATGGCTGACTCTTCCCACCCTGGACTTAAAGTTTTCGAAATGCTCCCCTCCAGAAAGAGGCTGAGGTCTGTTAACCTCTTATTTGCACATCGCTGATCCTGATACTACATGATGTGTTACATTAACGCAACTTTATTATTCAATATAATTAATAATAATTATATTTTAACTGCTGCGCACCTTAACACCACATTCTGAACCAACTTCCTCTTATGTAATTTTATTACCTACCTGGCAATAAATCTGATAAAGTTGACTTGCTCGGGATTCAAAAAGACTTCAGATATCTATGCTTTACAAGACAAGCTCGTCTTGCTGTGCTCGGGCCAGTGCTGAGAGAAAAACAGAACAGTTAACATATTGATGCTTTTAGCATTGATGTTTGCCCATGACAGGGAACTTGTCTCTTCCTTTACAGCCACTTCATTGTCACCTTAAGGAACGCAGATGTCCATCTGTATTCCAGAACCAATCTTCCCTCAGTGAAGGATGACTTTCCAAATTGTGTCAGTGAGGGTAGATTACCCTCATCTACTAGCATCACAAGCTACAGGATTATGGGCATGTGTGACGAGGTGACACATGTGCGATGTGAAAAATCACAAAAAAAACCCATAATATTTTACTGCTCACTGTGTGTGTGTGTGTGTGTGTGTGTCTGTCTCGTTTCCCAGCATGGAGATCTGCCACCCAAAGAACAACATCACCATGTGTCCTCTGTGTGACAAGGTGTGTAGCTACTGGAAGCTTAGTACTGCCTGTGGAACGGCCCGGGCCAGTCACCTGTTCGACAACCCTGCCACTGTTTTCTTCTCTATATTCATGGCTCTGTGGGGTGAGTGAACACACATCAGCTCACTCAAAAATACACGAATGCAACCAATATCCTGTTTGTGAGGTCTAACTTTGTGGTAATTATGGCTGTAGTTCGTGATGCAGTTTAATTGACCCGTTATTAAAAGTTAGTTACTATTTCCTCTCTAGCACATGTATGCAGTTTACAAAGAGCACTGTGGTAGAGTTACCATTCAAACATTTTGAAACAGCTGGTAGTTACTCATTTGTAGTAACTCATCATCATTAATGCTGGTGAAAAGTTGTTGAGCTGTAATAATCTGTTCAAAGTTGACTGTTGTTGGGTTAAAATGCTCTGTGCTCTGCCCAAGATCATTTGAGAGAAGAAAGTCTCCACACTATTGAGTAATTGTGAGTGGATTGAGTATATCGGTTGTTCCAACAGAGAGATACTTATCCTCTCTTACAGGAATCATATTCATACCACATTACAATGAAAGACACAACAGTAGTGATAAAATAATATCTGTAGTGAAGGCACAAATGACAATAAAATATGAGGTACCATCAAGTATATACACACATGTGGCTATGAGCTGATCTAGTTTGTTGCCTACTGAGTGGAGTCCATGGTGAGATGGGCTTAAGGGAATCTTTTCCCAAAATGTTGTTATAAAGATATTTCAGTGTCTTCTTTGTATTCGTCTAACTGCATTTTCTATGATCCAAAGCCGCCATGTTCATGGAGCATTGGAAGAGGAGACAGATGAGACTCAACTATGAATGGGACCTGACCGGGTTTGAAGATGAGGAGGTGAGGGCCGTAATTATGAACTCTTCTTAGATCTGACTTGTACAGCTGAGGATTCATTTTAACATTAAGACAATGAATGTATAGGTTATGAATCATGATACAGAAAAGGAAGAGGTGAGCAAAAGCTGGTTCATTCCTGCGTTTTGTAGAAGTGTCCGCCTATAAAGTATATCATTTCTCAAAACTATTCTTCTGTCCTTTTTAGTTTTACAAGTTAATTATGAGTTTCAATTTTAAGCACTTCAGTCAAAGATAATGGAGGGAATTTTTAACTGTGTGATCTGGAATGAGGACTCACACCATCACATTTGATGGAAATATTCCTAGTAAAATAATTAAATAAACCACCAGATTTTGTGCAAATCCTACAACTTCACCTTTAATGTTCTCTACAATTTATACTTAAGCGAGCAAATGTGTCCATAACCACCGTGCCATGAGGCCATAAGACCTCATCTCTGGCCTGCTGTTATGGTTGCAGGATGGATGTCATTCAGAAACAAATAAGATTAGAACCAATGTTCATACAGTGCTAAGTTATTCCTTATCAGTTTGTTAAAATATATCATATTGGTGTATACGAGTGGCCCCGACCACTTGTTTTGTTCATTTTGGAAAAAGCTAAACTTTATTGGAAAAAGTTCCTCAAAACCTCACTGATAAAATATATTTATTCTTAAAAAAAATTGGTAAAATCAGTTTATAAGCCCTATTTAAAATGTAATATAATATAGCCTAATATACACTAAGATTCCACCACCTCCATTAAGGGAATTCAAGTCTGGGATAAGTACTGGACTGTGCTGTTATCCCAGCTCTGCCTCAGCCTCTGACACTGTTGCTGTGTGTTTTAGAATAAAACATTCACACACATATTGTTTCTACCTCCACTGGATTTAAATGGAGCCTCTGCATTTCATTTACCTGTTGCCCTGGTGTATTGTAGTATCAGTGTTCCATTGATCATGTCTTTTTTTTTTTTGTTCATCACACTGTGAACATACAGTACTCAGTTGATTGAATTGACTCTGATCAGCTGTTGTAGAACCCAAAACCATGAGTTTCCCATTTAAGGTATCAACTCAGCTGAAGTCTGAGTTGATCAGGCTCAGAGTTTGTTCAAAGTGTTTTCTGGAATAGACCCCTGATCTGTTAGACGTCTTCTCAGCGATGTCACTGTGTTCCCACTTCTCAGCTATTAAACTGATGAGTACAGTGTTATTGTTACTGACAGAAACTCTGCCTAAAACTATAAAAGTAAAATAACCCCTTTAATCTGGAAGCCAGTGGACATCTTGTTGTACCTGTAGACTTAGACATCAGCAAAAATCAGTCTACGATCATACCAAATAACAAATAAACCAGGTCACCGATACACAAATTATCAAAACATAGTCAACAAAGTAAAAGAAACTGAAATGAATGTCATAATCATAATTAAGGTTATCCATGTTGTTTTTACTAACCCCCCCCCCTCTGTTTCTCTCTCTCTCTGGTTTATTTTTACAGGAAGCTCTCAAGGTTTGGATAAATTCCATTATTTTAAACTCTCCTCCTCTCTTCACTCTTTGTAGCCTTTCTGCTTCTGCTTCTTCTGCCAAATTCTGACCATCACACATCACCAACAATGTTGTGTGTTAGTTAAGTTGTATTTGCAAAGGTAGACTTTGTTCTACTTTGGTCCTGCACGGCGTAAAACAATAGTTGTTATAGGGGTTTGTAGACTCAGTTAGTGCGTTAACGCTGGATTCATTTCAAGTTTTAGTTACAGGAACTATAGAACTACTTAATTAATTAGTTTTAATTAATTAATTAAGCTCTTGAACTAAAGCTTCCTTTCGCTGCCTTTGCATTATCATAAGTCATAATTGACATAATTAAAATGAGGAAAATAAGACACGTGATGGTTTTAGTGCACAAGCCTGGAAAAGACATACCCAAACTAAAACAGTTACTATTCTCGAGCCTTATAGATTACAGACATGACCCTGGTCTCTTATGAGAAGTAACTCTGTAGTCTTATGATGATATGATCATTAAAAACACTTCATCTGTAGATCCTCACTCATCCAGGTCATCGTAGTCAAAGGAGTTTAGTTGTATGCAACTGGAGCTTGAAGACGTTTCGTGTTTGGGAAGCTTAGTTTGCATGTGTGGCCATTGATGTTGCAGCAGAGCAGCGAGAACAAAGAGGCCAGAGTCACTGTTCTAACCAGAACATCTGTAGCAACTTGTGCACTCAAAATAGTTGTATGATTTTAAGTGCCAATTGTGAATTATTATTGCGCACGACTCAAATATGAAATTATTCACCAAGCTTTGTTGACCATACAAGAGAGGCCAAATAGAATTATGGTTATCATTCATCTTAATTGTGATTTTGCGAGGGTATAGGTCTTTTAAGGTTAAGTGACTGAGATGCAAGTGCAAGAAAAAAAACACCAACAAGTTCACATTCAGTTATAAACACATTAAGTAACACTACAGCTCCCATTACTAAACACCACAACTACAACAAATTACCAAAAAACAATAGACAGATGCTGTTTATTATGCTGATATTGATACCTGAGACGTTCATAGATTCAACCTCAGATCAGAGACTAGTATTAAGGTTTGTCCTGCCGGGACGGGGGGCGGCAGTCTCTTGTTGTCCGTGGGTTTAGCTGCCAGTGAACGCATCGGTTTGTTAGTCATGAATTATAATTGACTTTTGGATTGTAGGGTTAGCATTCTCTGAACACAAGCAGAGTGGTGCCAAATATGAAGTTAGTGTTATCACAGATGGTGGATTTGTGTTAGTGGTACATTTCCTGGCTTTAAAGGAAGTGGAATAAACATATACCTAAAGCACACACACATATTAGGATACACACACACACACACACACATATTAAGATACACACACACACACACACACACATATTATCATACAGTATTAATTATCCTTAGACATAAATCTACATTTTAGATGCCATGGATCTGCTGCTGCGTTTGTGTCTGCAGGAGGACGGAGCTCCAGAGAGCTCCACGTCCAGAGATGCATTCTGCAGACATGCAAGTTAAACAAGGTTTCATCTACCCTTATCAGTCACTGATTTAATACACGCTAAGTGGCACGTATCAAACGCACCCAAGATGTTGCCTGAGCAACAGGTGCATGCTGGCTCTGCTTTTTCTGCTGTTTTTTTTCTGCCGGGGACTGTAGAGCATCATGCAGCTCAAAATGTTTGAAAACTTTGAGTGGGACAGAGAGGCTGAGTGGACTGGAGAGTGGAACAGAGAGGCTGAGTGGACTGGTTATAATATGAACTGAGAATGATCAAGCAAAGATGAACCAAAAGCAGATTGTGGAGGACTTCACGGTGCACAAGACTCACAGAATGCTGTTCAGACAGGTGAGTACAACAGCTGCAGAGAGGGACATCAACAGCCACTGCTCTGCCCGGCAACATAGCATTGTGTATGTGCAGTGTGTAGAAACTGCTTTGATAAGTGTGTTTGTGGCTGCAGCCGCTCTGGGGTTTATATCGTTTATAAAATGAGAATCCTTAAAATGTAAGCAGGGACAACACAGAGCTCCACCAACCACTGTCTCTGCAGCACTGTGGTGCAAAAAGCTGTCGGACGTGGGCCTTAAAGCAAGAGAGATCATTTAAATGAACACAAGCATCCTCGCCACACCATGCATTGCATCTCCTAACAGAATAAGTCGGCCTAATGTTAACGCATGTTTGCATCATGACCCCATTGGATTGTTCAAATGAATGTGAATAAATAAACTCTGGACTCTGGTCACTTGAATTTTAGTTTAGCAGTTTACTAATGTTGCATAGCAACCGCAGGCGGCTGGGAAGTGATTTCTTGTCAATAATGCTTGTAAATCAATTCAATATATATTTGATTATGCAAATGAATTTATTGTTGGTTTGGACATAAGGGCCGGGTGCAGCGCTGTTCCACTAGTGTTATTGGATTACTCAGAGTACATTTGAACTCTTTTTACTTTTATCTAAGTACACAATTATTTAGACAATTATTTTACACAATTACACAATTATTTTGACTTTAAGTAACAGTATATAGCATACAGTGCAGACACAAAGTATTCACAGCACTTTTTCTTTTTTTCATTATCTTATATTACAGCCTTATTCCAAAATAGATTCAATTCATTTTCTTCCTCAAAATTCTCAGAAAGTTTTTTTTAATGCAAATTTATTAGAAATAAAGAACGAAAATATGTATATAAGTATTCACAGAATATGCTCAGTACTTGTGTTGTGGCACCTTTGGCAATAATTGCAGTTTTTTGGAATATGAAGCCACAAGTTTGGCTCATCTATCTTTGGCCAGTTTGGTTTCCTCTTTACAGAACCTCTCCAGCTCCATCAGTTTGGATGGGGAGCGTCGGTGCACAGACATTTTCTGATCCCTCCAAAGATTCAAGACATAAATCCATTTTGGAATAAGGCGTGAAGGGTTAAAAATGGCAGGGTCAGTGGTCTGGTTTAGTGAGCTAGTTAGTATCTTTTCTGTTTGCAGGACGTTGTTTAAATGTTCTGATATCAGGGAGAAGTTTGGACAAAACAGGGATGTGTAGTTGGTCAACATGCACGGGGGTTTGAAGAAAGGTCTTGTTGTCTTGTTTGGACTTGTTTGTCTTGTCTGTCTGTGGGCTCAATTTAGAGTCATATGGATTGCAACAAATGAAAAAGCTTTGCAGTGGCACATCTATCTGTTTGTGGGTGAAACAAGTTCACGTAGAACTCATCTACTCAGCTGTCAATCAAGACGTTTCACCCCCTGCTTATATAATCACATAGGTTATTAAGAAAGACAAACTTTTTGAACAAATGTGATAAAACTACATAATATGACAGAAACCATCTTTGGGAAAAATTCATTTGATGTGCACTTCAGTTGTAGTTTGGCTCATCCGCTAACATGGAGGGGCGGGATTTATGACCAATACTGCAGCCAGCCAGCAGGGGGCAATCGAGATGTTTTGGCTTCATTTTTGGCTCGCTGCGATTCCGCCCATAATTATATGCATACGCTGCTTTCAGCGCCTTCAGCAGACACGCCCAGTGTTTCAGAGCATCCCCATTGGCTATTCAGGAAGAGGCGTCAAACATTTGAATATATTCAAACATTCAGACCCTAGCTGAAGCCCATAACGTTCCCCTACACATTCTAGAAACTTGAGAAACTATTAAATAGAATTTGATGCCTGATCAGAGTTGGGACATTTCAAAAGTAGTCGAAGGCCTGAAAACAGTTTTATTATCAATCTGAATCTGGCATCTGAATATTTTTTGACCTGATAATGGAGTTTTATCTATCACTCCAAGTGATGCTTAGGTGTGGTGTGTGTGTATGTTGCCTTAGGAGTGTGTATGTAAGAGTGTGTATGTGTGGTGAGTGGGGAAGGCCACTCGGGTCTCCCAACATCCCCACAGCTTCACACCCAGACATTCTGAGCGCCTGTCTCAGCTTGCTCCCCGGCAGGGAGACACTTTTTTCCACCTCACCGTTAGCATTGCTTTTTTATCTGTTTTCCTGGCACAGTTTGTGTTTGCTGTATACATATTCACTTCTGCAGACGTCACTTCTGATTGGCTAGACTCTGTCTTCTTCTGTCCTGTTTTGAGCCTCACACAATTTTGCTCACTTTTTCAGTGCAACCGAACATTCATGCATGTAAGAATAATCACAACCTGGATCTCCTACCAGCTCGATTGGATCCATAGAGCCACATATGCAATAGTGCTATTACATCATTACACATGAACAGACAATACTATAAACTATACATATTTTGGAAACGGTGCACAGGTGAGTGGGCAAAACACAGGGAACAATAGGCTGGGAAGACACAGGGAGCAAAACTGACAGTCAATGGGCCAGGACAAGGCTCAGGCAGCCACGAAGAGCAACCAGGGAGGTGGCACTAAGGTAGCTGACCAGCCCAACAGGAAAACAAAGACCAGTGACCTAACTAACTTCAGGCAGGTGAACAAGAGGCTCTGGAACACGAGATGGCTGCAACCCAGCTGGGGCGGGGGATGGCTCCGGCCCAACCAGAAGAGAAGACAGCTGCAGGTTTAGCTGCATGGGTTGAGCTGGCACTGGTGGTCTCTGTCCACGTCAGTTTATCACTGATGTGGGCTCCAGGAATTAAAAAAAAAAGCTCACCATTTCCATTTCAGGCCCGTCATGGTGCAGTGGGTGATGCAGCCTTTGATCCTTTGCTTGTTCTCCTCAGAACCTCAAGCAACCTTGGTTTTCCTCACACTCAAGGATTGTTGTCCTGGCACCATGTGACCCGCATGACATGCATGTCATCACAAAACATGTTTAACCAATTATGAATTTCTTTATCCTGCATGTTTCTTGCCAACAGACGTTTTGGAGCAGTGGTGCATTTATAAACTACGTATCTGTGGTTTTAAATGGGGTCATTTATTCTCTCAGATCATATGATGTGTGGGTGTCTCTCACTAGTCTGATGCAGGTTGCTTAATCTTTACTCCTCACTCTAGAACAGTCTTCCACTTTTTTGCCTTTAAATCTTTTTAAAACTCATTTGTTTTATTTAAGGTTTTTTTTTTTATATGCACTCACCGAGCAGTTTATTAGGAACACCTGTGCAATCTAATGCAATCCAATACGACAGCTCTGCCATAAATTCTACTTTTAGAGTTGACAAAAACCACCTGTATGTCAACGGGGCGGACATTTCAATATAATGCACCACCACCACCACCCACTATGACCTCAACACTAAACATAAAGTAGACTTTTCATCTTTCACTTGTTAAAGTAGAGTTGAAGGCAGAGCCGTTGTGTTGGATTGCATTAGATTGTATGTGATCCAGAGCTCATACTTTCAATTTCCCTGATGGTCACTGAAAACTTCACTGTGAATTTAATACAGCCGCATGGTCATGTAATTGTGCAGTAATAAATGGTTTATTATACTTTACAAGTGTACTTCACATCGTATCTAACCTCTATACTTCACCGGGTATATGTAATGAAGGCCATTCAGACAGAAACATGAACATATAGTACCAGCATTAAGCAGGATAGTGTGCATATTTCACTTCATTGTTTCAAGGTAAATAGTTTTCTTGCACTTCACATCTGTGTTCACTAATATGCAACTAGTGTATTTCATTTAAATGCCTTGGATGGAGTAGTCCCTTCAACCTCAGGTATACCATATTCATCTGTTGATTACTCTCTGATATGACTGCTCTCCTATATGTTTCACTACTGACGTCTGTCTTTTTGTGTGTGTGTGTGTGTGTGTGTGTGTGAATTGCAATCGCAGGACCATCCCAGGGCTGAATATGAATTCAGGGTCATGCAGAAGTCTCTGAACAAGCATCAGATATCACAGCAAAAGGTAATCATACAGTTGAATCTTCATATTTGCATCTTTCAAGTTGTTAGTCCTTCACTATCATAAATAACAAACAGTCCCTAATATGTTTGTACTTTTCTAATACTTACTAATACTAATACTTTTTACAAACATTCTTTTTTTTTTTTTTTTTAAATCTCTACGTTATTTTTTCATGCTGCTGTCTCAAATCTCGGTTTGTATTTATACATAAAGCGTGATTTGCATTTGTATATGTTATGTCAATATGTATCAGTTTACAGACTCAGTCTTAAAGATAATAACCGCTGAAGATTACACATATACAATGGGAGTGACCGATAATTCAGAATCAGATGCATCATTTCATTCAGTATAGGCTAAAATAACACAGATCATACTGTCATTTTATTACTGTACTCTACTGTGGTTTGTCTCCCTCATTTCCTAAACTCTAATAATCATCAGCAGTGCAGAGACATTCAGTTATTTGTATTATATTTTAGCCAGGCTGGTCATTGCTTCCTCCAGTAAAAATTAGAAATGAAATGTGATATCAGATGTTTCATTCTGGTCTGATTCCTGAACTGAAGGAACGATTTTGTCGGAGTAAATCTGTCTGTTGCAGTTGTGATGAATATGTTTTTCTAAATGAATTCATCTATTTTTGTAGCTCACATGTCAAGACCGCCTCCCTGCCTACATGACTAACATTGTCATGATGCTGTTAATGGTGAGAAGAACATTATTCTCTGCATATACTATATAGATCATTGATGATTTATTGATTTATGGACAGGTTGTGGAATGATGACTATTCATTTTAATTATAATCCTGTGCACCTCTCATTGTCAGATTGGTGTTACATTTGCCATCGTGTTTGGTGTGATCCTCTACCGGATATCCACCAAAGCCGCTCTTCATATGAGCTCCAATCCGACCACGCGGAACCATGTTCAACTAACAGTCAAAACCACGGCAGCTATTATCAACCTGGTGGTCATCCTCATACTGGACGAGGTGTATGGAGCTGTGGCCCGATGGCTCACTGTGTTAGGTATGTTTTTACGTGCAGACATGGCTTTGTTATCCTGTATCCTTTGTATTAATACTACATGTACATACTACATGTGCCTGCTATGGCGTGTTATGACGAGCTGTATGCAATTCAAACCACTATACCGGTATTGTTGAAGTTATTGAGAACTGGCAGAGAAACTGAAACTGCAGGGTCCAAAAGGCTTTCGCTTTATTTCTTCGAGTGAGATGTTCAGATAAGGTAGTAAACAGGTATCCAGTCTTTGTTCAAAGGTATAAAATATACCTACCACCTATAGGTCTCACTAATTACTAATCACACATATGTATTTAAGTTATTTAAGCCACAGTCAAACAGAAATGTTACATGCGTTCAACCCCCTAGGACTTTCTGTGCAGTATCTCTGGCTACAGCATTGGTTTTGCTGAAGTCACTATGCCCCAGCTGTTGTTCAACATGATATTGCTCAGGCATGTAATAACTCGTTAAACCTCAAACTATCATTTCTGTATTTTCATTACATCTATGTGCACAGATTAAACAAGGGTACCACCAGGTAGCTGGTGCAACTGGCCGGAGAGAGCATAGCCTGTGGTATGTGGTAAACTTGCTTTATGAGAACGGCAATGTTGTGTTACAGGTGGTGCGGGGGCCTGTGTTCATAAAAGCGACTGTATTTTTTTCGTTGCAAATTGCAGAAAAACGAAGAAAAAAAAAAATGTCTTGCTTCTTTTTAGAGGTTCCAAAAACAGACAAGAGTTTTGAGGAGCGGCTGATCTTCAAGACCTTCATTCTAAAGTTCGTCAATGCTTTCAGCCCGATCATCTACATTGCTTTCTTCAGGGGAAGGTTAGTAACCTCGCTAGATATTAATTTTAAGCAACTTTACATAGTTTCAATAAATGTTAAAAAATAATAGGTACGTTTTTTTTAAGATAAAGAACACTTTATACCTGATTTTTAACCGTTCAATTTCCCTCCAGACTGGTTGGCAGACCGGGCAGCTACCTGTATGTGTTTGAATCCTACAGAATGGAAGAGGTAAGGCTTACATACAAACTATCAAAAGAACACATTTATTTAAAAACCTAAAAACAAACTTTTTTTATTCTTTTTCTTTCTTTTTGCTGTTGTTGACTATGGTTTCGGACTGTTTTACAGTGTGCACATGGAGGCTGTCTGATGGAGCTGTGTATCCAGCTGAGTATCACCATGTTGGGAAAGCAGCTAATTCAGAACAACCTTTTTGAGATTGGTATACCGTAAGTATACATCAAAAATTGACTTTATGTATTTTATACACTGATATTGCCCACTAAGGGATCGTGGTACTGATACAGACATGATTGTATCAATCCCAGCTGCTGATGGTGCTCAGGTAGTGTTTAGGTCAAAATAAATTACTTTAAACTGATTACCGTATTTTTCGGACTATAAGGCGCATTAAGCAAAACAAAAACAGTCAGATAAGTCGAACTTTATTCAACTTATTCACAATAACTCAACATTGTTTAGTTGTAACACATGAAATACAAAACAATACACTCACTTTTTCAGTTCATTCCTCTTCCACAAATCCATAAAATTCTTCATCTTCAGTTTCTGAGTTTAACAGTCAAGCATTCGTAAGCTTGTTTAACAGGTGCCATTTTGGGGTCCTTATACACATACACACACACACACACACACACACCGTAATACTATGTTGAAGCACAGTACGTATTACTTTAGCCGTAAAGCTCCAACATTACATCACGAGGTGCAGCTCTGTAGCTTGCCGAAGTCATACTAAAACATTTAGACAGTATTTGTAGTATGACTTGTAGTCCAGAAAATACGCTATTTATTATTGCACATCACATTGTCATAAAGTATGCAGGGCTTGAACATGAAATTCATATATCAGTTAAGCCATTATGACCAAAAAAATGCCTTTTATTAATTAACACTCTGCAAGCAATCACTTTTGGGGAAACAAAGGATAATATGAGTGTGTGTGTGTGTGTGTGTGTGTGTGTGTGTGTGTGTGTGTGTGTGTGTGTGTTCCTCAGCAAGCTGAAGAAGCTGATTCGCTTCATCCGGTCAAAGCCAGGGGCTTTTCAAGAAGAAGAGAGGCAGAAGAAGCTACAGAGATATGAAACTGACCACTTCCTGGAACCATTTGCTGGGTTAACACCTGAATATATGGAAATGAGTCAGTACCACACACACATGAACACACCATGAATTCATTTTTACATTGTTCACTGTTCACGGTTTTATGGGAACACAAATAATAATAATAATTTTGGCAGATGTATTGAATGGCCTGTGAAAGGTTTTCTGCTGACATCAAGAGTGGAAGACAGTTTTAACTACACAACAGCACAAAAAAAACACCAGAGGAGAGGACAGATACATTTTCTACATCAGCTGTATCAGTTTGAGCCAGAGTACAGAGGAGGAAATATTTCTCCAGGATGTAAACAAGAACCCGGAGCAGCACAGGCGTGTGCTTCAGTGAACGGAAGTCAATCCTTACAGTATCTTGCTTGTTTAAGCAGTTATTATGATGAATGAAATCCATAACGCCACTTCACATACCACACAACAATAGTCAGGGGTCACAAACAAAGTATTGTAGAGCAAAACTGGCTGTAAGTCAGATCTACACACACACACACACACACACACACACACACCGATACTAAAATGAATGGATAAGATGGGAGTCTATAGGAGTGTGTAAACTTGAAAACCTAAGATGGCATGACTCTTATCCTTTCCATTCATTCAGATGTGAGAAATATATGACTCTATGTGAAAGTTCCTGTCAAATATGGTTTTATTTTTATCCTGGTCAGGCCTGTGATCTGCTTCACTGAGCAGAGTCTGTCCAATCACAACTACTTGTAGGGTCTATCTGCAGGTCTCTATCCAGTATCATAATCTGTTGCAGCTCACAGTGTAAAATCACTTACTGCCGACTATACAACGTTCTCCTGTAATATCTGTAACTGTCACTTCACTGTATCCAATAACTGATATTTTCTACCATCTCTATTTGAGCATTCATCAGTCAAACCATTATTTCTGTACATCGCTGCTCTGACGACACGTTGTTAGGAGCTGGATTCATATTTTTTACCGGTTTCGGATCCTTTACTACTGACACTGTTTTTGTCTGCTGATTTCTGACAGTAGGATTCAAAGCTCCATTATGTGAAATTATTGTTCTACTCTGGGGGCATTTTGTGAATGAAACAGAGTGTAGTAAATCACTTTATGTGAAGATTTTAGGGGCATTGACTATACTAATGGAATCTTTTGTGGTGTTCAGCACTGTATCCTCATTTCATTTTACATGTTGTGTCATTCAAACATATTCTATAATCCTCACAGGCAGTCTCTTTTTCTGTTTATGAACCTTCCTCAGGGAAGGTAGACTTTCCTGGTCTTAGGCGATCTGTAGTCCCTTTACAGCTCCACACAGATTCAACCTGTTTGGAAATAGATGAAGGAACGAATAAGATCGTCATTCCAGACAAGCCCCCAAATTTTCCTTGAATTCACCTCTTACCTTTGACTTGAGTGAGAAAAGAGGCAATTCTCAGTATAGCATTGTCATACATTCACACAGGAACATACTGTTCAGATACACAAACATGTTTTATACAACTATCACTAGCGCAAGCATTTCTACATATAGATGTAATAATTTACATATATAAAATTATATATATATACTATACTATACTGTAGAAATAGCAATATAATCACAAATAACATCCTTTTAAAACTGCACCCACTGAGTAAACACAGCCTATAATATTCAGAAAATATGAATTATGATATATGAACAAACAAACAGCCGTTTCATAAATCAAAACAAACTTGTCTCGGTGTGAGTTGAGACTGTCTTGACTTTTCAACATAGTTGAGTCTTTTTATTTTCATCAGTTGCTTGGAAACAGGAAGTTATAGGAACATTACTCTACTACAAACTCCCTGACACTACATCCCTACTTCTCATACAATGTTACTGTTAATATTGCCACAGATGCTATTAGTTTCCTCCCAGTTTTGTCTTTGCTTAGTTGTAACACAAACTCTAGAACCAATCCAAATGCTGGTATGTTTCTCCAGTTCTACTGAACAACTATTCAATCAACTATGAACTGTGAGGGTTCCCATTCAAATGAGTGGGGTGGGGGGGGGGTTATTCTACCCAGTGCAAGTCACTCAGACACCTGAGAGTACCTTCTATTTAACTCAAAGGCCTTAAGGTACCCTGGGTTTTTTTAGGAAATTGGAAAGCACCCATAGAGAACAATGGGTGCAGGTGTTTTGATGCTGCATACGCTGCCGACGTGTGTTGGCGTGTAGAGTTGGTTGATCATTAATGTGATGATCTGCGGTGCAACTCCTCCTGTCGACATACTGAACCCCCGAATTCCTCTCAATGGTTGTGCCATGGCAGCCTGCTGCCATTGGTGTGTGAGTGTGAATGGAAGATAATGGAGAAACATTGTAAAGCACTTTGGAAAAAGTGTTACATGAATGCAGCCGTTTAGCATTTGAGATAAGAATATGAAAATGTGTTCTTTCAGGAAAAG
This sequence comes from Pampus argenteus, assembly GCA_036937835.1. Classification (NCBI taxonomy): domain Eukaryota; kingdom Metazoa; phylum Chordata; class Actinopteri; order Scombriformes; family Stromateidae; genus Pampus; species Pampus argenteus. The sequence goes on from CM072869.1 coordinate 22,224,067, forward strand.
CAGGACTTAAACCAGGAGAAGCCAAAGTCACATCTGTTACTGAGATCCAGTAATAGAAGCACAGCCGTAGAATCCAGATACATAGCAAGTAGTCCTATCAAGGTGAATTTGTTATGATTGTCAATCAATCAATGCTCAGTTTTCATCCAGACCTCTGTCTTTTTCTGCTGAGACAATCTTTCAAATGTTCCAACATGAAATACAGTTGATCACAGTCTTGTGGTTTACTTAGGTTGCTCAGAAAGTGCTTCTGGACTTCTATGAGGATTAGACAGTTGGTTATTATGGTATATTGTGTGTGTGTTTTTATAAATAAATATGCTAGTAAGTCATAATCGATGAGTAATCATATTAATATTAAAATATAAAATTCTGAATAGAATACAATGCTGATGTTTTGTCAATACTAGTACACTCTTCACCTAATCTAGGGTCTGAATTAAGGTTTAAATATTTGCGATTCAATCTACGATTGTCTACAACCTAAAAATAAGAAAAATGTTCCAAAAAACCAAGATTGTTTATGAATTTCCATTTCCCATGACTTGCTCTATTAGAGCCACTCGTCTTCTGCTTTTCCTCTTCCATGTATTTCCATGTCTTCCCCTCATTCCCATCATTGTCTGAAGTATGCATGACGTGCGCACATTCTTATCCCAAATTCTGTTTTCATGAATGCTTTATGTAAATGTTTGTGTTTTTGTATGTACACATACATTGGCCACATTTCTGGAAACCTGGAGAAGGCTGGTTTCCAGTATGATTGACCTCACTACTAAAGCAACATGCAGTCTTAATCACAAATATAAGACTGCTTTCTAATAACTTTATTTTCATCTTGTTCTGTGTCCAGTCATTCAGTTTGGTTTTGTCACATTGTTCGTGGCGTCCTTCCCCCTGGCTCCCCTCTTTGCTCTGCTGAACAACATCATCGAAATACGACTTGATGCCAAGAAATTTGTGACTGAATTGCGAAGACCAGTGGCGGCTAGAGCCAAAGACATTGGTGGGTCATATTCAACGTAGCTCTAATAAAAAGACATAATGCATGAATGTGTCTGATAGTAGAAGGAATACATGGATCTTGGTGAAAATGTTGTTGCTGTAAACACATTAGTTACAACCAACAAGCTGCAAGGAAACATATTTATCATCTTTAACTGTGCAAGCAATATATCACCTATCTTTATCAGGCAGCTGATACATATTGTTATGTCTACAGGTATATGGTACAACATCCTGAGAGGGGTAGCAAAAGTGGCTGTCATCATCAATGTAAGTGAAATATGAGTGTATTCATTTATGCTAATGTCTGTACTGTACAGTACAGGTGTTCAAACCTTTTGGTTGGTTTTGTAGTCCAGCACATCTGATTTCCAACAAAGCAGTGAAAAGCAGACAGTAGACATTTTGCTTTAATTTGAGGATTTTTATATTCACATTGATTTACATATTGTTAACGTGTTACAGTAGTCGTATCTACTGAAGATAAATGCATGGACAAGATTTTCCATATCCTGCTGAGACATAAGTCCTTAAAAAAACAATTACTTCAGCCAGTGGGAGCATGTAGATGAACAGAAGAGGACCCAGAATTGATCCTTGGGGAACTCAGATATGTAATTACCTACGTACACCAAACAGTCTCTGTCCTTTAAGTAGTATTCAAACCAATTTTGTACTATCTGACAGTCCCACCCAGTTTTTCAGTCAGTATATATTTTCAGTCGTATGTTGTGGTCGACTGTGTTGAATGCAGCACTCAGATACAATCATACAGTTAGACTGAACATCTGCCAGTGTCTGTGTTTAAACTGATGTCACTGAGGAGCTTAACAAAAGCAGTCTCAGTGCTGTGATTGTGACAATTTTTTGTGACAGTTTTTGTGTTCAGCTGTTGAAAAACAGCTTCTTTCATTGATTTTACTTAAAATGGGAAGTTTGTAACTTCATTACTGAAGTGTGGAGATTGTTTTTTTTAAGAGTGGCTTGATGCCTGTAGTTTTCATGGCCTGTGGAAAAGCCTGAGAGAAGAGACAATTTACCGAAGATCTGAGGCCATGCAGTTAGAAAAGCCTGTTGGCAGCAGGAGGAGGATTTTAGATGTTGTATAATGTCCTCCAGGTTATGGTTGCTATAATACTTGAAGTGATTTTGACTGGACACAGGGACAATACTTATCCTGTACCTGATGTGGAGACCCTCACTGCTTGTCTGAGCTTCTGGATTTTGTCAGTGAATTCATTGCAATAGAAGTTCATTAGCTACTGACAGGGCGGCTTGTTAGCCTTGACTTGACTGTAAAAAAAAAATAAGGCATGTAAGAAAAAGCTTAGTGGCCGCAATGGCATTAATCACATTTGTAATTTTAGAACTGAAATGATCTATAAGCTCATTGATTGAGACCCGGGAGAGGAAGGGAAAGCCTGAATAAATACGTATATATTTATCACTGGTGTTTTCAGTGATTTTATCTTTACAATCTTTACACTCCTATTAATTAGCAGAAGCTGATATGATCTGTTGCTTTTGATGTCATTCTACGTGGTGAAACAGTCAGTGCTGAGTAAAAGTGAAAAGCTGCTACCTGAATGTTTTGTACATTGCTACTGGGTTGTTTTTTTTTCAATGAGAAAAGGAGTCAAGAGATGGAGTTTAGCCTCTATGAATTATTGCAACCAAAACATCAGAATGAGTGAGAGTCAGTGTGCACACATCATTTTAACTTTAATTTTCACTCACATATACAAACAAAATGCTCTCACTGTAGACCAGTGTTCAACACTGGCAGGCTGAGGTGAACAAAACACAATACAGTATTACCAGTACAGGCTTCATAGGCTTAATTTTAACCACTACCGATTCCTTTCCAATATGCCCTCATCACCCCCCTCAGCTCGGTACTTTGCTAGATAACAATATAGTACCACTGTGAGCTTTCTTTAAATGGTTGAAAACCATTGAGAACCTACCTGGTGTGTATGCTCCTCTATGTTGTGGAGGGATTATCTATCTTAATCACTGCACTTCTCTGTTTGGACAGTGATGATCAGATGGTGATGATGATCAGAAGTTCTTGTCTCTTTTTTTGGAATATATATTTAAGTAGAGGAGAGTTACTGTGTATTCTGTGTATGTTCAGGAACCTCAACAAAACATCAGACTTTAACACAGGAGAACACTGTGTGTTTCCTGTTCCCAACCGTGAGTTTTTAAACCATCACCACAATTGTCCCCTAACCTTAACCGTGTGTTAACAAGTCTCCGAACCTCAAGGAAGTAGTCTTTTTAAACCCAGAACATGATCTTTTCCTAAACCTAACCAAATGATTTTTCTCCCTGAACCCACCGGACACTAACCACAGCGTTGTCGTAAACGTTTCTTTTTTTTTTGAAGGCACAGACAGAGGAGCCAGATCAGGAAACGTTTGTTTGGTCGTTCTGGTGCGATGAACCAGCAACACATTTTGCCGTTTATTTTGGAGGATTTGTTGGGTAGCTGAGTCTTCCACTTACTCCCTCAGCCAATAGAAATAGTGCAGCCTCTTGAATGAGTAATGACACGTCTTCACCTCTACTACCATGGTCCAGTGAATTGTATGTGTATGTTGTTATATTCTACATTGTCTTGTTTATGCATGTAATATTATTCATAATTTATTCATATAAGTCTGACTCCCATCTTTTTCCTTAATCTCTCACTCCCACCCCTCCCACCACCGACTCCTTCACAATTCCTAGGCATTTGTCATCTCCTTCACCTCAGACTTCATCCCGCGGATGGTCTACCAGTACATGTACAGCCCTGATGGCTCCATGCATGGATTTGTCAACCATACTCTGTCCTATTTTAATGTCAGCCAATTCCAGGATGGCAAAGAGCCCATGGATCCATTGCACCTTGGTTACCCGGTTGAGATCTGCAGGTGGGAAATCGTTCAGTTCACAGTTGTCAATTTCATGATATAATCATGATTATAACTTAGAACTATTTGTACATCCCTATAGCCTGAAAGCAAACATGGTGTTTCAAAAGTGATACCAATATCAAACTTTATGAAATCAAACAGTTGTGTGAAGAAGGGCCACTGACCCTCATCTGAGTTTTTATCAATATCTTGTCACAGTCTGCCCCCCTTTCACCTACCTCTAAGTAATTTTCCATTCCCTCTCCACTCACCTGCCAGCCACGCCCCCCTCATCAGACCTACTCCCCTCACCTGCTTCCCATCACCAATCAAGCTAGGATTTAAGCTCTCCCTGCTCACTCACTCTCCGTCAGATTGTTCTACATGCTCCTGCAAGACTTTCCAGCACTCTTCTTCGGATTGATCTCCCGCTGCCGACTTTGCCTGCCTTGGACCAACCTGTTTGCTGCTGGATCATGGGTCTCCCTGTGATACTCATTATCCCAGATGTGTGTAACGGTGCCCCTGTGGGTGCTGGCATTTTCCACCGAGTTAGAATAAGAGCTCTCTTCTCCTCTCATAGGGGACCTGTAGAGACTCCCTGATTCACTTTCTCCAAAGGGTGAAGATGCTTCAGCAGCTCCAGGGAGGCACTGAGCATTGAGACTTTCTCGCTGTGGTTGTTTGCTTTAGACATGCAAATAGAGTAGAAGTGGAGAGAAGGCCTGGAGGGACAATTTGGCATATGAATCAAATGCAAATCTACTTGATTTTACTGTGTAAAAGTTACATGAATACCAATAACAACAACAACACTGTAGGCTGGCAGGTGAGTGGAGAACAATCTGACAGAGAGTGAGTGAGCAGGGAGAGCTTAAATCCTAGCTTGATTGGTGATGGGAAGCAGGTGAGGGGAGTAGGTCTGATGAGGGGGGCGTGGCTGGCAGGTGAGTGGAGAGGGAATGGAAAATTACTTAGAGGTAGGTGAAAGGGGGGCAGACTGTGACATATCTAAAAGCAGGAAATAATGTGACATCCAATATTTTACAGACATCGTTTTTCTTGTACCCTATTCGCACACACACACAAACACTGTACTGTGGACTGCAACAGAATGCAAGCCAACAATTAGTCGTTCATTAATTGAACTTTACTACACACTTCACACACACAAACCCAAAACTGTCTTTTTGTCTCAAAAGGTATAAGGACTACAGAGAACCTCCTTGGTCGACCACTCCATATGAGATCTCTAAGGAATTTTGGGCAGTGCTTGCTGTTCGACTGACGTTTGTCATTGTTTTTCAGGTAAGGTGGAAAATTAGGCGATAGATTACTAGCGTTGTATTCAACTCAGTAGTGGTGGTGAAGGGCAGCATATGGAGTGGTGTGTGCAATGTGATGTCTTTTGGTAGACTATGAAGTGTGTAGTGCATAATGAATGTGTGTGTATGTATGTGTGTGTGTGAACATATTTGTGTGTGTGTTTTTTTTTGTGTTTTCCCATTGAGGCGAAACATCACTTCTGAGGTCCTGCTTAAGGTTAGGGTGGGGTGTAGTCAGTAATTAACACATTTGAACTGTGACGAACTGTGTTAACTCTCACCAGATGCCAACAATGACTTACACACACAAAATGTTCACCTGCCAAGTAGCGTAAAGTAGACCCGCTGCGTGAAAGACACACACAGGTTATCACAGGATATCGAGGGTTAAAAAAAAAAAAAAAAAAAAAAACATCTTTGTGGCATCTGGCAAAGTTTGGGCATACTAAGAGTTCCGAACTCTCTGTCTGATTGTTTTTACAAGGGCTCAGACCTTAATCAGAATAGCCTGAGGCATGTCAGTAATTGTCATATAGTAATGTCAGCTGGTACCAATTTCAATTTAAGGTTAAAGGTTTGCAAATACTCTTCAAACCTTTCAAATTTTACATTTTATAATGGAATAATCGACCTAAATTCAGTTTCCTGTGACTTGACGATAAATGTTACGTTTTTTTAAACAAAAAAATGATACCGTTCCCTTCCATTTATCCCTACCAGAATGTCGTGATGCTGATGAGTGACATTGTAGACTGGCTAATTCCAGACATCCCTAAAGATATCAGCCTCCAGATTCACAAGGAGAAGATTTTATTGGTGGATCTCTTCATGAAGGAAGAGCAAGGCAAGATTCACATTCTTGAAAATAGGGCCTCTACAGGGGGCAAGAAGAACTGCAGCAGGAGCAACAACAACAACACAACGGCCCATTCACGCTCTGGACTGCACAACAACAGCTTCTGATGCTGGCGAATACAGTAAACGGGGTCTCAGCCAGCTTGCTCAGGCAAATCTAAACTCTATTTTTGTTCTTGTTCAGAACATTCCAAAAACTGGCCAAGCATCTGGCTGATAACATAATAATAATAATAATAATAATAATAATATTAAATAATAATGATGACTGTATGGGGCCAAATATGTTGCAACGTGTGTGTGGAGAGTGTGGAGTGCATCTCAGTCTGTACATGCATACTCAGATTTTGCGAATGTGTTCAAGAATCTCTAAATGTGTATTCAGCTTCACAGGTATAACAAGACTTTTTCAACGTGTATATGAATTTGTATGCATGCTTAGATTTCAGAACGTGTACACAAACGTCTGTGTGCACATGATTTGTACATGTATAGAAGAATCTGAACGTGTGTGCTCAGAAAAAGTGTAAGTGGTCTTACACTGAAACGTTTCTATTTATTAAGCGTGTCGCAAATTGCAGTCGGAGACACGAAATGTGGCAACACAAATTTCTCAATTTAGCAGAGTATTTATTAAGACCAGGGACATAAATGAGCCCGGCCACACAGTTCATTCTATATATATATATATATATATATGTATATGAAATAAATAAAGGTTTTTTGCATTTCTGCCCTTTTATGTACTGGTGCTAAATGGGAGCTACAGTAAGTTAACTTTGCAATGCATTTTTCAATTTGTGTCCCTCTCACTCACAGTTTGGACCAGGTTGTAGTCACTCACCCTTAGTGCGTGACTGTTAAGACGATACTCCAGATGTTACACCTGTTTTTCCAAGACAATACGTTTCAGACGCAGAAGTTTCTCGCAATTTTTGATCAGTAGACATATTGCATGTGAATAAACATGCGATTTTCAGCAATGCCTCTTTTGTTCCATTTTTCAGGCTCCAAACCTCAGTGCTGTCCTTTAGGAAACAAAGACAAAGCAGCACCTAGCACCTTAAAAAAGGATCTTATCTTATCTTAAATCTTATATCTCTCCCTAAGTAGTTCCAATAGCTGGATAAACACTGGAGTTCCACTTCACGTACACCTCTCATTTGTCTGCCTTATTGAAACTTTTGCTACACTCGACCATGCCTGAGAATTGCAGATATTTATGATGATCTCTCCATACCTTCCAGGATGACATTCCTCTGATATTGTAGAACCTCCATACCACTGAAATAGCAACGTAGCTGAACATGTCACTCTACTGTTCCTAACAAGAACTTTCCATCAGACTTTGTAACCTAAAGAACTGTAATGTTTTATTCAGGCTAGAATGGCTAAAACAAGTTATCATTAGCTAACAGTGTTTCTCCCGGGACCTGTTATTCATGGTGCCCATGCGAGCATACTGCTTTATAGAGGATATTTTTGGTCATAATTAAAATTTAAAAGTACAAATAGAAAATTAAAAGAGATTAATTTAAAAAGATTATTATTTTATAACACTGCTAGGGATAATAAATGTTAAAAAGAAATCGGAAAAAATTAAAAAGTAAATTTAAATTGTAAAAAAAATAAAATGATATTTTGAAAATGTAAAGAAAAAAGCTTAAATGAAAATGCTCAAACTGAAGCATACTTCAGTTGTAAATATGAAATTGAAAATGACTGAATGTAAATAAGAAAAGGCAAACATCAAATATGAAACTCAAACTAGGAAATGGAAAAGCTTAAATATAAAAAAAACTAAATGATTTTCTTTTTCGCATTTTGCATTTTAAACGTCCGCCTGTTCGTTTTGACTTAGGCATCTGCCGTTTCCCATTTGACATTTGGCTTTTCAAGATGTATGTAAATGCAAAAGCACCTCATGGAAGCTGTGCTAAAGAACACACTGCAATTAAAACTGAGACAAGAGAGAGATCAAGTAGAGTGAGCTGGGTCGTTTATAAGGCGATGTGTCACACACAAAGACAAGAAAACAACGGACAGTGCAGCAGGTAAGAGGCTAACGTTACGTTGACACAACGACCATTTGCAAACAACAACAACAACAGCCAGTATCAAGTCATTTTAAAGAGTTGTTCTGTGGTGACATATTGATTGTTTCCAGGTTCACGGCTCTTGTCTGTTCAACACGTGTTCAACTCACATGTGAGCCAGGTGATCGTTAGCTATACTAGCTATACGGAGGTAAACTACAGCATGCACAGATTATTGCGAACTTTTTAATTTATCATTTTGAAGTAAATGTTGCACCGCGTTAATGGACACCATCACCGTTTAGACTGGTCCTCTATAAGCCTCGCTTTCGCCATGCATCCTGGGTAAATGAAGGCTTGACTTACAACACAAAGGAAGTATGTCAAACATTAGGCCATTTGAAAAAAAGCGGCAGTCATGTGTTCACATCAGCAGATATTCTTTCTGAATGGAGAGAGCACCAATATAAAACTGACTTCAGCATATGGCATTGAATTGCAGACAGAAGGTAAAGTTGAAAAGTTGTCTGTTCCCACTTCAAAAAAATGACTGCTTGAGTTTTCTTTACAGATTTTCCACCACAACAATAGATGTGTATGAAGTATTTTGGTCAACATGCTGGCATAAATAATGTCTCCATCACTAAAGATCACTAAACCTGATTTTGTAAGACATAACAGGTTAGCTGCTATTTCTTAAAATACATGTAGGTGTTATTATATATAACTTAATTATTATATTGTTAAGTATTGGTTGCTACCGAGTTGTATGATGAACAGAAACTGACGATTCAGAATCTGAATCATGCACATTAAACTACTTAAACATAATGCTTCTGCACAAAAATGACTTATTAGATCACAGATCACATCTTGTTGATATGCACTCCAGATATTACACATATGTTTCTACAAAACAGGAAAAGAAAGATCTATGGTCCTCAACAAGTCCCTCCCATAATCCAACCCTCCTATCCAAAAGGAAATAGGCTAGGTAATAATAATAAAAAATAGCACACACGAGGACAAATTGTTTCATTGAAATGGTAATAATAATAATTAATCTGAAAACTGAATCAATACGACTTAATAAATAAAAAAAGACTTAATTAAAGAACTCATTTTCTTCAGGGAAAAAAAAAGTTTTTTTTTTTGTCAAATTAAAACACACTGTTGCCATATGGACTGAATGAAAAGCTGGACTTTAGGTGTTAAACTGTTATTTAGATTTAAAACTTTTTTTTTTTTGTGCTGGAATTTGATATGTGTTTTGATTTAACCACAAGATGGTGCTACAACAAGCAAACTCACGTCACAATACATTAATGAATGATGCAGTTATCCTTGTGTGATGTTTGAAAACGTATAAACATTAAGCTCCTTTACCTTTTTGCAGGTCGGTCTGTTCTGCTCTTAGAATTAGGACCATGTCTACATAGACTTCACTGGTCATAAAGGGTAAATGTTGAACCTTAGAGGAGCTAATGGAGCCACAACATCAGCCTCTGAGTCCAGATGCTCCAGTTTGTGGCATCAGTCGGTTTAAATACAAACCACAAACTGTAGGAATCATTAAGCCAAACAGCCTTTTGTCCCACATCACGCCACAGCCTTTCATTTTGCTGGTTGTGGACACTCTTCCCAGTAACATATTTAACAGTTCTCCACTTACAAATGTTGTGATCAATATGGGAAAAGGTAAGTAATAACATGAATAAATCAAAGTCTTACCATATTAGTTTATGGTTACCATCTATGTACCACAGTTAGACATTACCTGGTGCAGAGTTTGAATCCCTTGGAACAATCTTGTACATTTAAATATTTATTTGAAAGCTTGACTTTCCATAATTGATGTAGACAATGTATCTAATTCCAGCAACGTAACACTGTCCTCTGACATTTGGCAGTGCTAGGCCTCCATTTGGAGTCCTTTAAGTTTGACCCTTGGCCTCGCTCCTGCCCACATAACCTGGAATATCTATTTATTCTGGGATTCTGATTGGCAGTGATAAGAGGTATAGCAACCTTGGCTGCACCATCTCAATTCTTGTAGATTGATTCATATATTTTATTGAGTTCCTGAGTGATTAGCCCAGATATATTTTTATTGATTAGACTTTAATGTGTATTTCTTCTCCTGATCCAGCGCTTGTTGCAGCTGTTTATTGATATTTTCCCACACAATGCCATTTCTCTCTAATTTTTATAATTTGATATGGATGTCTATGTTTCCCGTCCTGAGTGCTTGTTTGTTTGCTCTTTCATTTCCCATAATGCCTATGTGAGCATGATGCCTTAGTAGCATAAGTAAGCCACGAGGATTCCCCTGAGAATTCATCACTTGTCTACTCTCATTATTTTGCAAGCAGTGATATTGGCGGCCTACATCATCCTAAAATACCTGAGGTAAGGTGGGCAAATATGCTTTCATCATGTTCATCGGGCTCACGTTAGGCTTGGTTATAATCTTTATATTATGTAATGTTACGGGTTTGCTATAGATTTTCAGATGCTCTGTGTTCATAGTTTCAAATTTAGTGTGGTGGTGCTGCAGGACAGTTAGTTATGTAACTCGCTCCCCATCAATTTCCTGTCTCACTGGTTACAGGGAATTGATTAAATAATTTAGTAAGAGTGTGTGTGTGTGTGTGTGTGTGTGTGTGAAAGAAAGGCACAGAGTGAGAGGGCTGCAGTCTTCAGGAAAAGCACTGCCTATGGCCTGTGCAGAGTTATTTGATAACGACCCCTTCCAGCAGTCCTCCTACTCCTCCTCTCGCCGCAGGTTTCTGAAGAACGCCATGATCAGGAGAAAGATGCCACCCCCTCACTGCAACAGTCACCAGCTACCATGATCCAGCCACAGCCGGTGAACGCGGCACACTGTAGATGCTGAGTGTGCCGAGCCTAACCCCACCCCCCAGCCGCTATTCCATAACTAGGAATGTGCATTTCTTTAATGCAGTCACACACTGTTTCCCTGGTACCACATCCAGATATTCTAAAAACGGCAGTGTTGATTGTTATTAGAGTAATAATCCATGTGGGAACTTCCACAGTTGACCAAACCTGATTTTAATTAAAGCATTATGCATTAAGCATATGTCACGTTACTGCTCATTTCAGCAGGTTCCTTAGTCTTCACACTGTAGTACCAACAATGTTCTTTCTTAAGGTCATTGAATCTATTAGGCTGCTGTCAGTTCTTAACAGTTCTTTATCCAATTTACTTCAAAATCATCTGTGTAAAAAAAAAAAAAAAGCTGGATCGTATCCTTCAAAATTACAGACTAATCTCTAGGCTACCTTTTATATTTAAAAAAGATTTTAAAAATATGTGTCCAAGCGATTGTTTTAGCAGCAGAATACATTTTTGAAAAATTTCAGTCCGGCTATTGTAGGCATAATAGCACTTAGACCGCCCTTCTCGGGGTGTCCAATGACTTCTTAATGGCTGGTGCTGCTGATGGTCAGCACTGCGTTTGACTCAGTGGATTACAGCATCGGTTTGTACAGACCGACACACTGGAGAAGGAACATATGGTACAGCTTTAAAGTGGTACCTGTCAGGAGGACAGGAGGTTCAGGGGTCGGTTTTGGGGATATGTTCATGTCTTGCAGAGTCCCCTTACATATGGAATATATGTAACTATGCTACAGTTTCTTGTGGTGGGTCATCTGGACCACACAAGTCCTTGATCAGCTCCCATCTTGGTGCCAGCTGGGAACAGCAGTCAGGCTACTACTAATGACTACAAACTAAACTAATGGGACCCGTTTTCAGTTTAATTAATTATTTTTTCAACCTGAAATTCATTGGCTTTGGCTCATTTTCTGTGAAGAACATAAATCAAAACACATTTGTTTAGTATTTTAAGAGAAAATTATTGGATTGTGGTGTTTTGAAAGCCCAAAACTCTAGCGGGTCCACCAGACCCATAAATACTAATACCACACGAGGGTTAAACAGCATATCTGGCTGATATAAACAGAGAGGAATTCAGGATTTGCTGAAAATGTGCCTCTCTCTCTGTGACTGAAAACCCAGACTTTCCCTCATCTCAGGGTTAACAAACTCAGAGTTTTCACTAAACCTGCTTTCTGTACTACCACCCATCATGACATCACTTCAGTGTTTTCTCTGTCTCCATTACGCTGGGAGTAAAGAGACGGGAAGAGAATTAACCATATTATCTGTGAGAGCCAGCAACTCAGTAATAAATATAAGGGCATTTCAAAGTGGACTATGACTCCAGTTTTATTAGCTGTGAAGGCTTGACACAGTGTTCCAGCTATGCCTACAAATACCTTGATGTATCCTTGTTTTGTGAGCAAGGTCCTTTATTTCATTATATTTCATTATATTTTCTGTTACCCAAAAAGAGGTTGACACAGCGGATTTCATTTGATGTATTTGGAACTATCATTTTACACTTTCTGTTGGCTTTCTGAATAAACACTCCCAACTTGGTGCGCTTTTTTCTAATTTATCCGACCTAAGTCTCCATCTCCAAAGTAGGGGATGTCATTTTTCATATTTCCAAACTAGAGCAGAGTAGGTTAGAGAACACATTGTGTTGGGGAGGACAGGACCCAGATCCATGTCTTTCCTGCCACCTAGAAAGGTTAGTCACTAGTACCCCTACCAGACAACTAGTCTCAGCCAAAGTGTATTCGTATGTTTCAAGTCAGTGTGAGGATATTTATACAAGGTGAGCCCCAGTTCTGCTGTTGTGGCTATGCCAAAACTGTTCAATTATAATGAGAGCGCAAAGGGGGCCTGACTATTGACCAATCAGATCACAGGAACATTTTTTGACATCATTCAGTGTGGTATGGTCATTTACCCGGCAGCATAGGTGACTGCGGTGACCACTATGGCTTTACAGAACAAATGTAAATAAATAACTATAACAACATAAGAAAACAATGACTTCTTTCATAATTTCATTTCATTCATTGTAAACATTCTCATTGTCATTTTATCATTGTCATTATTTATCACTATTATTCATCTTGAGTGTACAATATGTGTGTGGTGATTTGTTCTGTACATGTGACATCATTGCACGTCTGTCCGTCCTGGGAGAGGGATCCCTCCTCTGTGGCTCTTCCTGAGGTTTCTTCCACCTTTTTCCCTGTTAAAAGGTTTTTTGGTGGGCAAGTTTTTCCTCACTAGAATCGAGGGTCTAAGGACAGAGGGTGTCACTCCCTGTACAGATTGTAAAGCCCTCTGAGATGAATGTATTTTGTGATTTTGGGCTATAAATAAATAAAATTTGATTTGATAATCCATGCTTCTCACATATTGTGTAATTATTGCTATCGTACATTAAAGTTTGTATTGAGTACTGTTTGCATTTATTGCCGCTAAGTCATAACAATGTTTTAAGACTTTCAAAATCACTACTGTCAAGCGTCAACGTGCAATTGTTTTGCTGCCGCCATTAATATCAACTCCCCGCTTGCACTGATTGGTTGATACGACTGTCAAAATACCGCCTTCTTTGAGATTATGTATTTCATTGGTCTTGGCTTTTGGGTTGTATAAAATAGGCATTGGTCTAAGAAAATGTAAGTCAGTTCGGCAAAGTCGTTAAAGTCCCGCCCACCCTTTGTTTTATTGGCTTTGAGGCCAGCCCTACACCAGGATGACACTGACGATTGGTCAGAAATACGTCAGTCACGGTGAAGTGAGAAGCCATTGGTTCTTCCCGTGTGTGCAGTTTTGACTTTCTTACAAAACCAGTCAGACAGGCAAAGGCTGGCAGACCGGACGCATTTCAGCTATTGTCACAGAAATATGATGTTTTTATCGAAGCTGGTACTTTATGTTCTGTGGATTTAACTTTACACCTACAAATATCGTGTGAGTATTGTTTTTCTTATTGCTTTTATTTCTCATTCGGACAGCCAGATGCAGACGGAACGTGTGGTCGCAGTGTAGCTATCTCAACTAGGTTACATTGTTGTCAGAGAAATTAGCCAACTTAACGTTAGTGTTTTATCAGCTGATGATTGCAGAACGTCACATATACAGTATATGTATATATGTACTCCTTAAAGCACCGTAATGTGAGAATGATGTGGTTGGTTTTTTTTATCATGGATACAGACTTCATCTCGTTTATGTAACGTTAGGCAACTTCTTTGTTATATCCCATTTAAATAAAAAGTCAAATAGATTAGCATTCCGATAGGTCTGAACACGTTGTTGCTAATTCATCAACAACATGCTCCATACATATTCAGCGTTACCTCCTAACCAGACCCAGCCGCTGGTAATGCTGGGTGAATGCAACGGGAGAAGTTCTTTAGTTATTAGCCTGAAAGCTAACTACTGCTAGCTAATTTTAGTGGTCAGTTTGAGAGTAACTTGTTATAATTGAAACTTGCTTCCTGGTGTACGCCGTTGTATTGTTAAAGCTTCATCATTTGGTATTACTAAAAGTCGTTTCCCGCTACCGTAACCTGCACACAGCCGTATGTATCTCTAATCCTAACCCCAGGCGTATTGCGATATGCTAAACCTGAACCTCGACGAAACCCTAACCGGCTTTCACTGCTACAACTGCGGCTAATATAACCAGAACCATAACCCGAGCAGCCTGTCTCTTTTACCTGGCTTTTAGTAATATTAGACTGTCTTTGTAAGGTTATTCTTCTATTATGTAACCGTGTTATTAAACGTTGGAATTACATGTCACATTGTAGTCGTCAAATGATTGAAGCAAGTCATACATACTGTAGCTATACACACTAAAAGACTTCATAGGTAGGTGTGTGTGTGTGTGTGTGTGTTGTTGTTGATGCTGTCTCAGCCATGCTGGGTTTGACACACACACACACACACACACACACACACACACATATGTTCTCTGAGCTGTTCAGGTTCATGATAAAACTTCCACAAAAAATCCTTTTTGATTCTTGTGTAATAATAATAATAATAATATGAATACATATGATCCAATGTGTTTCCATATTTTAGTTGTCTCTTTGGATGCAACCTAACTTAAACAACTTAAGTACAATTTTGAGGTACTTATACTTGAGACTTAATTTTATGTTACTTTATGCTATATTACATACTGTGATGTCAACATATACGTAATGAACCTACTCCAGATGATTTACTGTTGTGGACTCTAGTACTCTAGTATCCAAATGTACACTAAACCTTCACATTCAATATTGTTTTAACAAAAGCCAAAGAACAAGTTTGAGACCTGCTATGAAAGAGCTTCCAGATCTTTTAATACATGTTCTAACACTACACAACAACTCTATTAACACAGTGCTTTCTTAAGCTGTTAAGAGGTTGTTGACCTCAGTAACTGGATGTCAGTGTTGCTCATAGTGGGGAAAAATATGTTAACCTTGCTAGGTCTGAACTTTAAACACAGCCCAGAAGCCACAAAGAACACATCAACTGTCATTTCCATTACAGCAGGGCAGACAGTAAACGCACCTGGAAATCAGATCTCTGGAGCCAAGAGAGGAAACACTCTTCATAATGTAAAAAAAAACAACTAAATGGCTGTTTTTATAATAATAGTTATGGTGGACATAAGGAGTTGATTGGTTTGCTGTGGTGAGTGAGTGTTGGATTCAAAGCCTGTCTTAAAAGTGTAATCTATAGCTTAAGATCTGCAGGTGGAGAATGGGGGGAAACTGCTGCCATGTCCAACCTTTATCTATGATATCAAATTCAACAATAACATTGATTTAATGGAGCCGCATTGGTATTAGATGGTGAGCTCTGACCACACAGAGACTAGCACTGGACTGTCCAACAGTCTATCTCACTTTGTATACATATAATTAAATATGATGCATCACTACATGGGACTGTGATTGCCTTTGTTTTCACGCATGCTGAATTTTGCTGATTGTTGTACTGAATTCAGTTCTGGTGAACTCGTCTTGGCATAACATCGTATTTGATGACATGTTATCAGACAAGGTTCTTTAGCCCACTCAGTGCTGACAGAGTGGACTTTAGCCTAAAGTCGTGATACCTTGTTGGTTCCATTCAGGTCAGGGTGCACACACACACACACACACACACACACACACACACACACACACACACACACACATACGCGTGCGGCTGAAAATTATTCAAGGTCATTTTATTTTTGTTGAATTTAATTTCTAGTATCTTGGATGTTTAATAATACCATCCAGTTGTAGCATTAGGGTTTCCAAGAGAATTGCAGTAGGAAGTGTATTACAAGCCATTCACTACTCTGATACTGTAAGTGTCACCAAAATGTATTTGTTCCTCATATGAGACAATTCTACAAGTGGAACATGTCCTTGTTTATTGAGAAAATACAGCAGGACACACCCTGGTAGTAACTGCAACGTCTGTAATTCCATTCCTACAGCTGACCTTTGTTGCCATTCCTCATGTCTCTCCTACCTCATTTCCTATCATCTTTCTACTAACGCTATCATAATAGGTAATAAAGGCATAAAATGAAAAAAACAAGGAAAGTGCCGTAGCTTTTACATCAGACATTCTGGTTACAGACTCACATTTCATGTCTGAAAGTAGTATTTCTTTCCCCCCAACAAACTAAAGAATAGTTTAAAATGTAAGACTTCCCCAGAAACTGGCCTCCTGTCAATGAACTGACTGACTCAGTCACACGCACGCACGCACACACACACACACACACATTGCGTGGCCCTTGGCAACAAGTTCAGCGGTGCAGCTATGCTAGCTGTGGGTAAACAAGCTCAGGCCTACTGACTACCAGCCTCTTTAGAAGGCCATAGCCTATTCAGCTGCTCTGTTGATATTCCACTGGTGAGCCGTGCTACTGCAAGCCTGTGTCAAATCAGATAAGGCCGGTGCAGCACACCACGCCTTGTTTTATTCCTAAGAGACCTCAAATATTGAAATATTGGCACAAAATTAGCAAAGGATTGTATTTTAAGAAAAAAAATTAGGAATCGATGTGGGTGCAAAAAAAAAAAAGGGTTTATAATACCGTCAGTATCACGATCGTGTAGGAATTTTGCACTTTTTGTTAACTCTAGGGCCCTATAGAGAAATCAATACTGAGAGCAAGTTTGTCTTCTGTCTTACATAGTTTGGTGCAGCTCGAGGTGATGCATGTCAAGATATTAATGCATGCATGTACAGCACAGTGTGTTTGTGTCCCAGCGGCCAACGTAACATTTTTCCTTCGTCTCAGCCTGTCTGTACCATCGATGTGACCTCTGCAGTTTACATACACACAGGACTGTTTAGTGTTCTTCCACCCAGATGTCGCATAGGACAATACACCCAAAATGTCAAACTTTGCAGTGTGTACAGTCCAGTACCCTTGCCCTTTCCCCTTCTCTCTCCTGACCATCTGTCCTTGTGTTTCACTTCTCTGGAATTTTGTCTTACACGCCGTCACTATGAACACTGAAATAGGGGCATTCACTCTGAGAAGCAGGTGCAGAGAAAAGCAGCCTCAGTCGGTTGTCGCTCAGGCACGCATGATGCGTTCAGGAACAGTGTTGAATGCAACGTACTACATTTACTGTAGTTATGCATGAAAAATGGAAGAAAATAGACTGAAAGAAAGATACACAGTCATCCACGGGTAAAGCTTAGAGCGTTAGTCTCTACATGATGGCGTATAAACTATTCACAATATAGACTACTTCAGGTTCATCTCGCAAAGTTAATTATTTAGTCATCGGATCAAAAATGCATCTAAAAGCTTGTGTTTTTTTCTTCTTCTTTGAATATGAATTACAAGATAAGATGCACACGCTGTAGACTCACAGTTGACTTCCACCTGTTTTGTTCCATCAACATAACATTAATAACTCACATTTTAAAAGTAGATTTTTGAGATTCGTGAACTGATTTAAAATTGTAGAAGAAAAGAATCACAACTCTCATGTGAATCTTTTAGTTTTTTTTCCACTCACCCCTATTTTCAGTTAACTTGCATTAACTCCTGATGCATGTGCTTATGCCTCACATCTTTGTTTTGTTGCTCATTCACAACACAATGCAGCCACATTGAGGTTGAGGTTTTCCATTGTGATCTGTGAAACACACACACACACACACACACAAACACACACACACACCCCAAACACCCCGTGACTGATCTGTTGTGGCTCTGACTTAAAACGGCATGTCAGCAAATATTCTCGCAAACACACACACACACACAAACAAAAGCACTGCTGAGGTTGCACAAACAGCATTTCTAATCTGTGGTGTGTTGTTTAAGTCTGTGTTCATTAGGGATGTAAAGACCAAAACCACGACACAAACATCCACGGTTCTCGCGTCGCAGTTCAGTGTCAGTCCCTCACTGTAACATTATATTTTATAAATATACAGAAATTAACACCCGTCATGCACCAAATGCGGCTAGATTTTCTGTTTTGGCAAGTAAATGTTTGTACCAAAATAGTTATGTGTTGCAGCCTCACTCAGGTCAATGGACGGCTGAAGGATATTATTAGAGACTTTAGACACACTGGAACTGCATCTAAGGCCAGTGTTAATCCATACTCATACTGCATAGATGGTGTCAGAGTTGAATAGTCTATTGCGTCTATATAGTGACTTCCAGTCTCCCAACCACTCAGATAAATGTCAACACACACACATACATTCAAACACTGACGGCAGAGGCTGCCATGCAAGGTGCCTGCTTGAGGTTTGAACTGCTTTTTGTGGGTTATAAAATAAATCCTGAGGGTCTTGAGATGATAACTAGAAGGTACAATGAAGTGAAGTATAAAATTGTCTATTTATCACTAATACAGTTAAGGTGTAAGTGTTATATTATGAATGTGTCTCCTGATAGGCTAATCTCTACTACAGTTAAATATACTGTGAAACGTGTGTGTGTGTGTGTGTGTGTGTGTGAAACTTGATGAGCATCACCAGTTTAACTTGTTTAAAAAGCATAATTCAAAATAACTCTGCCTTTTAGTTTATTTGGGTTGCAACTTCATGACTAAGGATAGACCAAATCTCATGTTCTTGATATCCACATCTGAAATATATATATATATATATATATACATGCATACACACAGTATAAGTGCTGCCGTTCCAATAATGTGACTCATCACTTTTCTGTCTTCTTCTAGTTGGAGAAATAGATCCAAGTGACTCTTCAGAGGTGCCAAACGAAGCCACCATGTCGGTGACTGTTCATGAGAATCGTAAATCCCGCACCAGTACGGGGTCCATGAACATCTCGCTGTTCCACAAGCCCTCACACCCTGACAGTGTCTTGACCCACCTGAACACGATGAGGAAACAGTGCATGTTCACAGACGTCACTCTGTGGGCCGGGGACCGCTCCTTCCAGTGCCACAGGTAAGGCCTCAAAGTGATGCCTTTACTGCCTAAAGTGTCAGGAGAGACAAAGCCCACAACACATTGGTATATTTTTTATATTAAGGTCCTTTTATAATAAGTGTTAATAGGTAGTAAGATGCCTATTAACATTATTGTGTTTATAAGACTATATAAGTAGTAATAATAACATCATAAATGTATAAAACACTTATAAGCACTTTTTTACCAGTTTATAGACTGCTTAATAACAAAAACATACTGATGATAAACACACTCTCTGTCTTAGAGATACAACTTAAACTGCAGCAGCCTGCTCTTGGTTACTGGGAGCTTAACAAATATAGCGTTCCTGTGGAATAAAATAAAATAAAATAAATATAAAGAATGAAAGCTAAATGTACAAAACACACCAAGTTAGAATAAATAAATGACGGTATTGACCTGGATATAAAATGACCATTTCCCCCCCTTCTTTTTTTTATAAGCCGCATTCTTGGAAAAGACTTCCAGCTTGGATTAAATTACTCTTTTTGGCCTTTTCCTCACAAAGCTTGTATTGCATTTACAGTAACATAATCAGTGGAGTTGTGGAGTTGTGGTCAACTACAGTCCTCCAGTTTCACTGTCTCCATGCAGTGTTGCAAACTATCTCCACTGAGAAGCGGCTTAAACCTGCAGGAAAAGTTGCCAGATGCCGCGAGATGATGTCATGTGCTAATTTGCATATGTCTTGGCATAGTTTCATAAGATGTAAAGAAAATGAAGTTAAACTAAACTGACTGTAACTAGCTATATCATTAGATCATCAATGTGCATTTAAATCTACCTCTAATATTCAAAAACAGTTTTCTGCAGGCTGTTGTAGCACGGCTGTAGACTCTCTGTCTTCTTAGATGTGCTTTTTACCTCGTTGCTTTTAATAATCTGTGAATCTTATACCCTATACTTTGTGTGTTGCAGGGCAGTCTTGGCAGCGTGTAGTCGTTATTTTGAGGCCATGTTCAGCGGTGGATTACGAGAAAGTCTGGACAGCGATGTGAATTTCAGAGACAGTATACACCCTGAGGTACTACTGCTCCTGCTGAAGACTATTATACTGTGTATCTTCCATTTGAAGTAAAAGCTGCTGTATGCTTCAGACAAAATGCTGCTAAACAGCATCAGAAAATTCAGAGAGTTGTTTTCCAGCCATTATATATATATATTAGTGTTATGGTTGTGTTATGGTTTGGTTAACTCTTTTATTCTTTACTCTCCTAGGTCTTGGAGCTTCTGCTGGACTTTGCGTATTCATCTCGAGTTCTCATAAATGAGGAGAATGCAGAGTCATTGTTAGAGGCAGGAGATATGTTGCAGTTTCACGACATCCGGGACGCAGCAGCGGAGTTTTTAGAGAAAAATCTACACTCGTCCAACTGTCTGGGGATGATGCTGTTATCAGATGCCCATCAGTGTAAAAGACTGTACGAGCTGTCATGGAGGATGTGTCTGTTACACTACGAGACGGTAAAGAGGATTTCCACTCTCAAACATTAAAAAGCTGCCCCTTGTGTGATATTCTGCTTTCAACCACTTTCCACTTCAGAACACTTCGCTCTATTGACTAACTCCTTAGTGCTCGCAACTGTGAAATCGCGTATTAGTGTTCTAAATCGATGTACTTTACATAGACTGCGAGAACTGATTCGGGCTACTGGCCAATGTGTGGGTGTGCTTCAAAGGCCAACCAGCACAATGCTGGTTCGTGGTTGCGGGATGTGGTTTCCCCTCCGTTTTCATTTTTGCAACCAAAGCGACATGCATTAAAGTTTGACTGCAATCATATTTCAGCACATACAGTACATGGTACTCTTTTGTATTGTTGCATATAGTGGAGGTCCTGAGCCACAACCCTCTATTAAGTTCTATTGGCCAGTTTTATGAATGCAGAACTGATAGAAAGAAGATGGAACTGGTGTTAATGATGTTTCTGAAGGGACATTTGGAAGCTTGGAAGATTTTTATTTTAACACCATCTAAGTTGTCGGTTACGTTCAGTAAGTTCCAATTAATCTGTCTCAGATATATCTTCTGTTAAGCTGTAAAAACGACCACTAACACACACAGGAAGAAGTGAAATTAACAGCTGTGACAGCAACTATTGAGGAGAAATCAACTGTATTTCATCCAGCAGCCATTAGAGGCACTTCCACTTGGGCTTTAGGTTTTGCCATAGTTGGATGATGAAACTGAAACCATTATTGGCACGTGTGTGTGGATATGAAAGCATAAAGAGGAGTACTTTGTTTACTATCTTGGAACCTCCATCAACCAATCCAGGCAGATGGCCGCCCACCTAGAGCCTGGTTCTGCTCAAGGTTTCCTCCCATTAAAGGGGAGTTTTTCCTGGCTGCCACTGCCATGTGCCTGTTCACAGGGAAATACTGGGCTTCTGTAAATTCAAGAGTACGATCTAGACCTGCTCTGTATGAAAAGTGTCATGAGATAACTTCTGTTGCCATTTGGTGTTTATATGAATCAAAGCGACTTGACTTGGTTTTATAAACAGACAGAACAGGGAAGATCTTCTGCTTGTTTCCAATGTGAGTTTATGCTCAGTATGCAGTATCAAAGCAACTCAGTTAAAGTTTGCAGGTGGCCTCCCCTCAACCATCACTCAAGCAGTTAGCGTCTCGTATCAAATAAAGAAGAAACAAGGTAGAAGATCCGTGTTTAGTCTATGTTTTATGATTATTGACATGTTTAATGTATGATACAGTGTTTTGTCTGTCTCTCAGGTAAGAGAATCAGAGGATTTCTACAACCTGTCTAAAGATAAGCTGCTGGAGCTGATACTTAGCGATGAGCTGGAGATAGAAGATGAACAGGTGAGTGATCATCATCTGTTTTTTTTTTTTAAGACGTAATGTTTGATTCTAAATAGATTTGACTTGTGGCAGGTTGTGTTTAACTCTGTGATGCGGTGGGTACGATACGACTTGGAGGGCCGGCGTCACCATTTGCCGGAGCTGATGAGGGGCATCAGGCTGGCTCTGCTGCCATCTGAGTGCCTCCTGGAGGCTGTGGCCTGTGAAGAGCTGGTGATGGCTGACAGGAGAAGCAGGTAGGCTGTGTTCGCGCCAACAGCGTCTCGTCAGGGAACTTATGAATTTACATGGTTATTGTTTCAATTCTCTTCTGTTTATTTTACAAAACTGGTATTACATATTTACCAACAAATGCTACTATATGGTAATACTATTACTTTGCATTACTGTACTATAGTATGCATATATAGCATGTATTAGCCTACCTTATGTAACCTCAGAGGAGATATTCAGAGTCCATTTAGGAAACACTATGTTCAGTGAAGCATTGATTTATTGAACTGCTTAGTGGTTTATGGTATGATGGATCTTGTGTGGCCTTGATGAAAAGTCTGTTTTTTTTAAGACCAGACAAAAATGTTGAAATCAAGTTGTGAAAACCACAGAATCAGATTTTAGCCCGTGATTGACTTACTGCCTTTTTTTTCGAAAGAGCAGATGTCCCAACAGAGGCACGCTGTTGTCTATGAACTTGCCA
Source organism: Pampus argenteus (assembly GCA_036937835.1). Classification (NCBI taxonomy): domain Eukaryota; kingdom Metazoa; phylum Chordata; class Actinopteri; order Scombriformes; family Stromateidae; genus Pampus; species Pampus argenteus. The sequence continues at coordinate 22,247,096 of CM072869.1, forward strand.
AGAAAAAAATCAGATGCACACAATTCCTTCTGTGCCTCCCCTCTCTTCTCCTCTACTGCATCTAAGAGCGTTGTTCCATCTGGGCAACTTGATTAACATCCAAATCCTGTTAGAATTGAACTTGCTGTTAAAATTAAACTTGCCGTTAAAAGGCGGCTTGTGGATATTAAGACGCGTCATCAGCCGTGTCTAATGATAGAAAATAATGAGATGAAACCAAAACGTGTCCTCATCTCTATGATCATGTTTTAACTGTCCTCTGCAGGTCAATAGTAGAAGAGGCAATGCAGTGTAAAAAGAAAATCCTTCAGAACGATGGCGTGGTGACTAGTCCCTGCGCTCGACCTCGCAAGGCAGGACACACACTGCTTATACTGGGAGGCCAGACCTTCATGTGCGACAAGATATACCAGGTAAAAGCCATGTGCACAGTCCTGACACTTGCATGATGCGTTTTATACTGTATGAAATCTAAGTATCGTGTTAGCTTTGGTTCTATTTCATATTTATTGAGTTGCAGGTTGGTGTATTTAATCCTAGCTGCCATCCAGGTTCAGTTTGATCAGATGTGTGTCTCTGTTTACTGAGTTTAACTCATATCCCATCAACAAATTAAATAATCACTCTGGTTGATCCATTTTTAGGTCGACCATAAAGCCAAGGAGATCATACCCAAGGCAGACCTCCCCAGCCCCAGGAAGGAGTTCAGTGCGTGTGCCATCGGCTGTAAGGTTTACGTGACGGGAGGAAGAGGATCAGAGAACGGAGTGTCTAAAGACGTCTGGATCTATGACACTGTCCATGAAGAGTGGTCTAAAGGAGCCCCCATGCTTATAGCCAGGTGACTTACATGTTACGGTATAGTAAATAGAATAATGACAAACGCATATTGTTGTTGTGTGGAGTCTTGCAGTATTCTTAAATTGTCCGATTCATATAAAACAAAGTAAACTGCTGAATTACCGGTCAAAAGTTTGGACACAGCTTCCATTTGATTGGAAAAGGCAGTAAGTTGATTTGCCCTGTCACTGGCCCGTCAGCCAATCAGAGTCATGGGTAAATCCCTTTAAACACAGTCTGTCATGCCCTTTCATGTCGTCTTATTTTCATACTTATAGGGCTGAAAAAATGCCTGCAGAAGAAACATACAAGGCTACATAAATAAAGAGGCTCCCTGGTGGGGAGAGAGAGGGAGCTGTGCTTGTATGTCTCTCTGCTCTTCTCTTTGTCTGTGCCTGGGCCTGTTTGCATGAGGGCAGGGCTGAGCTACACACACATGCACACACACACACACACACACACACACACACACACGCACACACTCAGCGGAAAGAATGGAACAGACTTCAGGTTTTACTTTACTCGAGTCGACTAACGTTACAACTGCTTGCTGCTGTGGGTGCAACAAAAAAACAAAAAAAAGCCTGTGTAGTCAAGAGTGGAACCTCAACCATATCAGAGGTTGACCACACTATACAACGTTTAATGAAAGGCCAATATCAGCAAACCAATACACTGTCTCCACATAACGTGGCTGTTTTCTTCTCCAGGTTTGGCCATGGTTCAGCTGAGTTGGAGAACAGTCTCTATGTTGTTGGAGGTCACACAGCCATAGCTGGTGTCTTTCCTGCTTCTCCATCTGTCTCCTTAAAACAGGTGAGAAAAAACACTGACTTTTTTATAATGACAATAGTCACATTCAAACAGTGTAAATGTACATGTTCACTAATCTATCTGTGTATGTGTCTGTGTAATATCTTCCCAGGTTGAGCGGTACGACCCTCTCAGTAATAAATGGACTATGATGGCTCCTCTAAGAGATGGAGTCAGTAACGCAGCAGTGGTCAGTGCCAAACTAAAACTCTTTGTTTTTGGAGGGACCACCATACACAGAGACAAGGCGTCCAAGGTCGGTGCTCAAATTACCATTTGAATGAATGAAATGTATCTTGGTTTAGTTTTTGTTTATTTATGTGCATAGTCTAATGGTGTATCTCCTGTATGTAGGTCCAGTGCTACGATCCTGTAGGGAACCGCTGGAACATTGCGGCTGAATGCCCCCAGCCTTGGCGCTACACCGCGGCCGCTGTGTTAGGGAGTCAGATCTTCATCATGGGCGGCGACACTGAATTCACTGCCGCCTGTGCGTATCGGTTTGACTGCGAAACCAATCAGTGGACACGAGTGGGCGATATGACGTCCAAAAGAATGAGCTGCCACGCCGTGGCTTCAGGAAATAACCTGTATGTGGTCGGAGGTTATTTCGGCACGCAGAGGTGTAAAACGCTGGACTGTTACGACCCCACGTCAGATAGTTGGAACTCCATCACCACTGTGCCTTATTCGCTGATCCCTACCGCCTTTGTCAGCACATGGAAACACCTACCTGCCTAAGTGGGAGACGCTAAGAGCCAGTAATTCCAGGTAAATGCTGAATGAGCGGTTGAATGAACACTAAGCGATATGAGCTGTTGAAAGTTAACAACATATTAGCTGTGTCTGTGTGTCTGTGTGTGTGTCTGTGTGTGTGTGTGTGTCTGTGTGTGTGTGTGGATACAGCGCTGTGTTTGTGTGCTCCGGTCCTTTCTGTCACTGTCTGGATTTAGTGCAGCTTTTTTACCACCAGCCCACACAGATGCGCTAGAAACTAGTAAATTCATCAGTTTACATTTCCATTGACACAGTTGATCTTTGAATCGTTAACACGAGCAGCACAGATAATACATGATCAGTTTTCACATTTGGCACACAAATGTGTGTTTTGCTTAATTGCGTTCTGGCTTCACAGCCTGGTCTCCAGCCTGATGGCAGGAAGCTGATCAATGATTGATGGAATCTGGCCCTGCATCTCTGCAAGATGATTTACTGACGGCACTGCTGGCCCTCAATCAATGGCTCAATGGTAAACCAAACAGTACCTCAACTGATTTATGTCAGCTAGCATTGCTGCAGTGTTGGAATTAAATCAAACTCAAAGTCAAAACAAAGTTTGTACCTTTCAGTTTATCGATGCAGTGACATTTAAAATGTCACATGTAGTTTGCAACATCGTATCAGCACACCGGGAAAAAAGCACTGTAGTCTTGTTCTTAGCTGTCCTTTTCTTACGGATTTACCGAACACCGCTTCACATAGCGAATGCTCTTAACTTTGTGCATTTGTCTGTTATTGTTATTGTTATTGCCAAGTGTGGCTAACGTTAGCAGCGCTAGCACCAGCAGCCTGCTGTGCTTGTAGGTTAACGTCCGCATGCCTGAGCTGAATGCGGTTATGCATCGAGTGTTTACACGCCACGTTATTCTGACACAGCCTACATACAGCGTTATTGAAATAATTGAATGCCTAACTATAACTGTCATCTATGTCCCGTCCGCCTCGCCGTCTTTATCCAGTAGACTAGTATGTCTGGTGCTGACTAGCAACGTTCAATCCACTAGACGACTAATCGTCCGTAATATTCAACTCTACCTCAATCTAAATGCCATCTGGAAGCAACGTCAAACAGGCATAATCACAATAACCTATGTCATTGTTTTGTTTGTTAACTATAGGTCGTCCTCATAATGATCTACACTGAAGTAAAACAGTTAAGAGGCTTTCAGCGTGAAGTTAGGTTCTTTGTCCTTTAAGTGGAGAGAAATGTGATGGACTGAACCTGTGCAGTAAATGTTTTCCATCCATATCTGCCCAGCGCTGCATCTTCTTCCACATCGTCAGCCCCTTCCATCCTTTTCCACCCACCCCCACTCGTTCAAATATTCATGTTGTGAAACTGGATTCCCAAAGAAGCCCGCCCCTTTCATATCCCTGTTGTCATTCCCGTTCACCGTCATACTTGCAGCTCCCGCTTGTGTGCACTTATTGTGTACATCCCAAGCAAACGTCACAGGCATACGTTCATGTTACGTCTCAACCCGTGCTCAACTCGTCCTCAACTCGTCCTCATTTTTCCTGTCCTCGTCTTGTTTTTTTTTTTAGCCGTGACTTGTGCTTTGTGGTGGATAATACTGGAAATGACTACCACTTACAGCACTCAGAGCAGCAGTAATAGCCGCCTCTCCCATGGGTCTCCACCGAGCCTACCTAATTGTGCATCGACTGGTCTGAGTAGACAGCGTTTACCTCACTTTGTTTTTATGGTTATAACTTATTCATCATCAAAATAGAACATGAGGCAAAGTGAGTGAAAACAAATTTTGTTCATATTATCTTTTTTTTTTTTACACTGCGTGAGCAACACATACTCCCTCAGAGACACAGTCATTCTACAATACAACTCTTATTATTAAATTCTATTATTTTCATAATACTATACTTTATTGAAGGGGATAAACAATAACTGATAGAGCACTTTCTCTCTTGGCTCACATATGAACTCAGTCAGCACAATCGGCTAATCCAGTTTGCAGCTGGTTGCTTCATCTCTGTATGAATACAGCCCAGTCTGACAACACGGCAGAGGTCAAGACTTTTAACACGCAACATGCAACATGCACAAGACACAGGGGACAGCTGATTCTAATGAGATGTATTATCCTGCTTTGTAATGAGGGCCGGGGTTTGATAGTGTTCTATACCAACTGAATACAATATCGAATCTGCTCATCCCTCATTGAATCACTCAGGTTTAGTGTTTGAAGAAAGTAAAGAAAGCAGAAAGTAAACTACAGACAGAAACGATTCTGAGTGGCAGATTAATTAAAATTCGCACCCTGCAGCTACAACTTGTTTTTGCCAAATATGCTCGTAAAATAAATGTAGATATGAAATGTTAACTAAATAGGTATGCGGCACGTTTAGCCGTAGTTATCTTTAGCACACCTTATTATTCACAAACAGTCTTCTCTAAATACTGCAGCCGTGATTTAGACCTATAAAGCTGATAACCTTTCAATTATTGATCTGGTATGAGTCAAGTTTAACTGGGAAAATGCAACTTTAGAAGTTTGACGTGATGCCGTTAACAGTTGGTTTTTACTAGAACAGGCCTTAGTTAGCCAACGTCAACTCAACCCATTTGCGGTTGTACAATAGTGTTACAGAGTGGAGCGTCTTCACTCACAAACAATCTTTGGCTGAGTACAGTCACACAAACCTGACAGCAGCCAGGTTTTATTTTGGCAGTGTTCAACTAGTTTCCTCACGTGTTGCTGCTGCTTTGTCATGACCAGCAGCAAGCCTCGGATGTGATTGGATGCAGCACGTAGAACATGTGACTATAATAATAAATACTGCGGTGCCTGCCTGAACGACAGCAAGGCTTCATAAATGTCACGTATTCAGAAACCAGAAGCTGCGATGTCTTTTATCATTTACTCATTCTGTGGTCTGTGCATTAAAAACAGCATACGCTATATGCATCAATATAATATTTCTACAGGACCTTTAAGACCTTTGAGAGTTGTCAGTGTTCACACAAGCGTGAATATGACATCTTAAGTGTCCCGCTGCCTGTCATCTTCATCGCTATACACACACACATACACACATACACACACACACACACACACACACACACACACACACATAATCCTACTTCTGAAAACGTCTCAATCCTAATTCCAGCTCCACAGCTCATATTTCCACTGCTTTTTAATTCATCCCAATATTTCTGAATGAATCCAATTTTAATGCACAGCTCTTTCATATGTCAATCCTTGACAGCAGATTAGTGTTCTCAGACGCAACCGTGAGATGCACTGAAGCAGAGACGCATGAGTCAGAGAGCCTGTGAGACGGAGAGGAGGCGGTATAAGAGAATATTATCTATCTGAGTTCCATTTTTCTATTCCTGAGATTTGCGTATGAAATCACAAACTAAATACTGAAGAAGCATGTCAGAATGGAGTTTGTTCTCATGTTTATTCTGGGCTGAATAATTTCGCCTGGGTGTGTGGGTTTTGAGTACCTGGTGTGCATGTCCATGCATGCGAGTCACTGTTGGGATTAAGCGTTGTATCAGAGAGCTGGCTATGAGCATGTCAAGGTAATAATACTCATGAGATGAAGTGTCAGCAGATTGAAGAGGATGTCATTTAAGAGTCTGTTGAGGAAACTAATAATATACATATACATAATATACATCGCCGTTCCAGTTTATTTGTGATATCTAGATAATGTAATGCAGTATAATACAGCAGCTATCTTTTTATAAAGGTTCTAACTTTTTTATTTAATGTGTTTTAGAGATGGTTCCTCTGTGACTTTCCCCTCAGAGGATCTCCATACTATCAGTGTTGTAATGTCCCTTTACTGTAGCTTTAGCTTGACACACATGCTGTAAGCTGGTTTATTTAGAGAGGCAGGATAACTCACTCCTCCCAGCAATACCAACACCTAAGGTGTCAATAACACCGTTTTATCTCTATATATTTATAAGGCCTCATTTGTTAACCCTATGAATTTAAAGCTATTTAAAGAATAATTCCACTACTTCTACTTTTAAGATCATATCGAGATTATTATAAGGGCTAGCCACACATGATGTATGTATTATTTATTTTTACAGAACAATGCAACACCATTTCATTTGATATGCTGTGATCAATACTTCATGAGCAATCCAACCGAGAAGAAGGGATGTGAATGTAGACAAACATTGTTACAATGTGTATGTACAGAGCAGGTGTAGATCATAACCTTTAATTTATAGAGACCCAGCATTCCCCCGTTAGCAAGCACATGGTAATGGCAGCAAGGAAAAATTCTTAACGGGAAGAAACCTTGAGGTGAACCGGACTCTACGGGGCAGCTATCTTGATTGGTTGAGTTGTGGCATTCAGAGAAGCATAATCTAATACAGAGAACTATAGTCATAATAATAATAATAATAATAGACATATGACCAATAAAAATAATAATAGCAGGGAAGAAGTTAGGTTAGTAACATGAATTAATAGGAGAGGAGCTCAGTGCATCATGGGAAGTTTCCTGGCAGTCTACAGCAGCATAACTATGGGCAGTGTTGAGCCCTATATGGTGAATAGGATTGGTCCAAGCACAGAGCCTTGTGGAACTCTGTGTCTAACTTTGCGTGCACGGATGTTTCATCATTAACAAACTGAAATTGATCTGATAAATAGGACTTAAACCAGCTTAATGCTGTTCCCTTAATGCCAATTACATGTTCTAGTCTCTGTAAGAGGATGTGATGGTCAATAGTGTCAAATGCAGCACTGAGATCTAACAAAACAAGTAGCGTTAGAACTCATTTGTCTGATGCAGGCAGGAGGTCTGTCTCAGTGCTGTGATGCATTTTAATCCTTACACAAACAGGAAGTCACATAGTTGACTGGCGGCTGCTTTCAGAATGTAGTCTGCTTTTTAAGAAGAGCTTGAATTACTATGACTTTACATAACTGTGGTACATAACCTGTTAATAAATCCAGATTGTTATGGTAACTGTAACTATATAATATACTATAACAAACAGATTAGGATGTGAAAGATTTAATCATAACTAATGAGTTTCTCCACCGGTCAACAAGCGTCACACGGCTTCTGTCTGAACTCATAAGGCTTTAACCTAATGTATTGCACCTGTCAAATACATTTCCAATAACCTATAGATGGAGTTTTTTTGTAAAGCAGAGCCTGATCAATGATTGTGCATGTCTGATATTATTGGCTGATTTGAGTTTATCATGCTATCGTGTCTGTAGGTCAACTAATCTTTCTCTTTCCTCCTCTCTGTCTGTTCCAGGTGTTGATTTTTTTATTTTTTTTCCGTCGGCTGCCAGCGAATGGCTGAGCCTCCACCCTGCAGCTGGCTGAGGGCGTAGCTCCACACGGGATCAATCCTTTAAAACAACTACAAAAGACCACATTGAGCTCTTTATCCAAGCTGCAGCTCACAGACTCTGAGTCTATGATGCTTCCTCAATAATGTGACGCTACTCCAACAGACGCTTTGGTAGACCTGATTACACAAACACTCATACAAGCTTATGAGTGTATGTATGTTCAATCACTTTAATGTCTTTATTTACTTATGAGATTCAAAACTAAATCCATTCCAGTTCTAAAGACGTGAGCTGTAACTTCAAGTGCTGCCAGATGATATTTACATCTTTAAATGGTTTCCCTCAAAAATATCAACAGAGCTTCTTTAAATCGTTCAGATTTCAGGTTGCACTGTACATACAGTCTATATGTACAAGTATTAGGACCACATTTGCACCAATGCAAAGGAAATGAAGAGACTGACTTTTAGAATTCATGTCCACAGGTGGACTCCAATCATCGGTATTATTCACATTAAGAAAAGTTATTTCACGTCACCAGTGTGCACCGCTGCATTGCTGCACCGCTGCACCAGTGTTGTGCAAATGTGGCAAATTTCAAAAACCACAATCAAACATTTCATTGGAATCATTCATCGAGCTTTAAGTCTCCGTTCTCAGTAGAACAGTGTGTGGTGTTATTTGCCTGATGAGGCCCGGCAGCTGCGTCTAAGCTGTTCTAGTAATGACAGCAGATTCTGCAGTTCATACAGTAATAGATACCAACTGATGAATATGATTTCATAATGTTAAACATAAATCCACATTTTTTTTAGTTTTTTGTTAATTTGGGTTATTTTGCAGTGTTGCAGAAGTGGAAAAAAATCATGAAATATAAATGTATTATATTCTCAGAGACAAATCTACTTGTTTACTATTCAGCGATCCAAAGCTTCAAACTCATTCAGACGACACAATATGAAAACGTGCAGACAATAATCACGTGTCTTCAGTAGTAATAAAACCAATCGATTGTAAGTTGATGGAATTCAGTGAGTTGGGGGTCTTCTGATTCTTCAGACCTTTTTATTCTTTATTATAAATACAGTTGTTATCATAAGACGTGTGCAGCAGCAGGACTGGTGGTTCCTACGACACATGATGACAGTACCTAGAAAGTGATTTTTGCCAATACGGAAAGTTTTCCACTGTCAATGTGATGAGTTCTTGGTGCAAACATACTGAAAATCAAAGTGTCAAGCTAGTATTTTAACTCTGAAATGACATTTAGGGTTATATAAGGCTGAAACTAATATGATGCCAAACTATGTGCAAGTGTGATGTGAACCAGTAACAGATTGCCTTTTTAAATGACAGCACTGACTCAGCTTGTGTTAGCCTTTCCTGACTGAGACCTTTGCAGAGTTCTAAAATGATATTTTACAATGAGTCACATAATGTAAAAAAAAAAAAGAACTATAAAACACACGTGGGAGCATGATCTGAAGATGGAATTAAAATGCAGATATCGCAGATGCACTGGAGCTGTGACTGATGGCTGTTGGTACGACAGGAAGTCACAGGAACATGTTTTATTTCAGACTTTATAGGACAAATATGAGAAGCACACAACAGCCTCCTCTACAGTAAGAAGCTGAACACTAAAGTGAATTGTAATATGTTTATTTCTGTGACATCTATGCACTCTTGATATTTAGTCATCAGTGCATGTTAGCGATGATTTGTCTTTGTCTCTTAGGTTTCAAATGTTTTCTACATGCTGCAGATAACACCAGCTGTCGCTACATTAAAAAAAAAGTGGCAAAAGCTACACGAGGAAGGTTTCTGCAAGACACAGATGCATCATGGGTAATACATGGTAATATATCTCTGCTACTGTACAGGGATACAAGCTGTGGTAGAGTGTAGACTTTAATTTGACTTGTTTTAATATCCTCAAGATTTCAGCTGGTGAGTCCCCAAGCTGTTTTTGAAAGAATTGATTTTTTTTTTAATGATTTCGAACTTGTAAAGATGTTTTTACTGGTGAAAATAAACTTTGACTCACTTTTTAAACGTTGGTCTTATTTGCTTGTAGCTCTCTTATGCACCAGCAGCAAATTAAATTATACTAATTCAAGAGAATAGTGTATTATAAAGATATTTGCTTGGAAATCCAGTTAAGTATTTAATTGAAGGGACTATATCCTATTGTAATTATTATTCAGTTTTATTGTTTTTGCACCAATTTGGACCAAACATGCTGCATGTCCTAAGGGGACATAGTCATGCATTTTTGTCCAACCCAGCTGAATCAGTTGAAAAACATGGATGCTGTGACCAAACAAAATTTGCGGCAATGGCGTAAAATACATACATGACCACATGAACATCAAAAGGTACTCGCATGACTTCATTTCTAATACGGAGGTTGTTGAAATGACCTCATTAATGAGGTACTCTGTGTTTCCGTGTTCCTCTCATACATACAGCAGCAAGTAAATATTATCTATGTGTTGTAATAACTTGATATCCTCAAACATGTTTCACTTAAACTCAATTTTCAAGCATTCCTTCATGCTGTGAATAATATATATATATATATATATATATATATAAAATATATATAATATGAACATTGTTCTGCAGTGGGTTACGTTGAAGGTTTTAACAAAGCAAAACTGTTGCTATGCTAAAATGTGTTCAATCCATTTCTTTTTTTTTACTAGTAATATCATATTCTGTAATAGTATATTTTTAATTCTTAAATGAAATGCTTCATTTCAACAATTACACACACATACACACAGTCTGTACACACACGTCTTTGTCACTGAAAAAAAGTATCACAACACGCATCACTTGACAAACAGCATAGTTATTATTTATTAAAGAGAGAAAATTACTGTACATTTCCCAAACTGGAATAGGACCGATAAATAAAGCTTTATTATTTATTAAAAAAAACAATCATCCAACTAAACAAAATGCACAGTCATCAATACTTTGGAAGTTCAAATTTGTACACATAACATATTTACAAAATATGTTGCTTTGCCCTTTTTTTTTTTTTTTTTTTTGTACATAATATGATAATAAACTTTGTACCTTCTGTTTTTAGTACAAATAAAGTTCAGAAAGCTTTGAAATACAGTGCAAAAACTGTAAGGTGAAGACTGAGCTTTAACACCGGCTGTGAATCATTTAATCAAGTAAAAGACAACAGCTGAACTTCCTGCTCAAACCACAACAACAGGTCAAAGGTCAAAATTTGTTTTTGTGATTTAGCTTATTTTCTTTCATGGATCTGTAGGCGGAAGATTTGGGGGGGGGGCAGAACAGCCGTGCTTCTATATACTGAAGCCTTTTCTAATGATTGCGATCCACTCAAGGACGTGTGGGTGAGAGAGAGGGATGGATGATGAGTGGAAGTTGGTATAATAGTCATCTCTCACTCTTCATCATGAGTTGATTATTTGTGTGTTTGGCTGGAAATGTAAAACAGTCTTTTTCCCATTTTAAAAGCTAAATGATGATTTTTTTTTTAACTTCTTACATTTGGACCATGTGCTCGATAACCTTTCAGTTTCACACAGGGGTGATTTTCTTTGGTTACTTAATATACAAACAAGCATCACAACATACAAGACAAACGCGTATCTGTAGGAATTTCAAAATAAATTCCCAACTCATCTTTAAAAACTAATCAAACAAAACAAAAAAAGCCCCTCATAATTAGAAACAATTTTTGATGAAAAATACTTGTGGCACAACTTGATTCATAACATCAAAGACAAGATAAGTCATAAATTAATAAGGTTTTATCTAAAATATTACCCCCCCCCCCCCCCCCCCCCCCCCTAACATTCCATCTACTGCTCATACATGAAAAGCTGAATCTGTATTCAAGTCAAACTCGCGTTAATTAACTCAGTCATTTTTACTGTTGTTGCAGAAACATGAGAAATGCTCTGAGTGGCTGTTTGATTGACAGCCGAGTAAACAACCTTGTTAGCAGTGTTGAGTAAAGACGTCAACATCTCGGCTGACTGTAATGTTTGTTGTTGTTCTTTCTGCTGTCTCTGCCAGCCAATGACTGGACAAAGAAAACGCTTTACGCAAATATAGTTTAAAATGAACAACATGTCATTTAATTACAGTTGGGCTTCAAGGCACAACTCATGGATTTAAGCGGATTAAGATCTCTCCAAAAGGTACCCGAGTACGTGTGTTTCCACGTGTGTGTCTGTGTGATCGCACACTAGTGTGAATGAGAGGAGACGGACTTGCTGTGCTTTGACTTTTGCTAGAACATCTGCTTCTCTCAGCAGAAAAGCTGAAATATTATTCTTCAGGCTGCATCGGTTCCATTACTGGGCAGAGAAAAGGAAGAGAAAATCAATGTGGTGCAAATCTGAAGCTATGACTTACTATTCTGGATGAATGATGGGGGAGAAATACGAGCCTGGAGGCAGCCGCAGTGCGTCGGCGTGTTATCAATACTCGCAGGAGGTGGAAAGGGAAGGAGAGACAGACAATAGTTGGATTAAGGAAAATGATTTGGAGTGTTGGGGATTAAACTAAACCTTTGCTCCTTGAAATTCTGGTTTTATTTCATTCGCTCTTTCAGCTGAAGTGAATTCATCATATGAAACCGTTTTATCTTCCCTCATTTCACTCGTCATCCAAATGACTCTAAAAGTGAAACATCTTCTAGAAATCCTGAGTTCACTCTAGATTCTACCTTCGTTAATGGGTCTGAATTAAGCAGCAACTATACCGTCACGTGGTAAAGTCAACATGATGTATAGTGATCCGGAGTTTTTGCTGTTCTGACTTCACTTCAATTCATTGTGTTTACTTCCAGGATACAGAGATGATGCTGACCAGGAGCATCAAACACACTGTGCTGATGGGAACATGAGAAATAAAGTCCCGCTTCTCTCTCAAACACGTGACTGCCTTTTTTAAATATTTTTTTTAATATGATTTGTTTACAAAGTTGATTTTCAGTGTAAACTCACTGATTGTCTCTAGATGACTCTACAAATCAGATCTGAGCAATATGGTTTAAAACCATTTCCAATATTAGCATTTATTACAATAAAATTCAAATGTTTGTAAAAGTGTTGCTCAGAACAGAATCAGGGTCAGTTTGGACATCTGCAGTTGCCTGGCAACCCAGTAGAGACCATGTGATGTGGTGAAAAGCTCCAGAGGAGATTCTACGCGCACCTTGAGGTGAGATTGTCTTGTCATGTGATCTTTGTGCACATGGCATCAGAGAAAGAATACTGGAAAACATATTATTTACTACATAATGCTTCATCTTAGTTCTGTCATTTCCAAATAATTAAATAGTAATTTACTAATTATTACCTTCTAATTAATACATTTGCTCAAACAATGTACAAAGCAATGATTTACTTCCTGGCACCACACAAACAGAGAGTAACTTTATGATCCAGGTTGTGTTCGCATCGATCTTATTAAGTATTTATGTGTATATGTGGAACGGAAGAAATCAAATATCACAAAAACACTATTTATGCCAGTTACATAAATGAAGTGATGCGCCATAATGTTTGGTTGCGTATGTGGATCTTTAACTTGATTGATTAGTTGATTATAGAAAAGGGGAAGAACTACAACAGCAAATCTTCTGTATACGTTCGCTGTTCATTTTATTGGTTATGTTTGTTTTATTTCTGCTTATATATATTTTTTTTTTTAAATGTTCCAAATAGTTTTATTTAATTTAATGCCATTTCAATGAAATGAATTTGAATTATGTGTATTTTATAGGCACACAGATGCAACAAGATAGAAGATATAAATAGAATCTTCCAGGACGTCAGGGGCTACAGTATATGAAGAATACAGTTTGCTATAATAAATTAATATTTAGTCGGGTTTACTTGCTGATTTTCATCATTATTGATACAAAATGACATCATTCTTCAAACTTACTGACGCAAAATTAATATTAAATTATTAGGAAATGACAGATGATTAAAATACATAAAGTGCATATTAAATCATTAATACATCTATTCCTGATGTTGCTGTGCTGTGATTGTCACACTGGATATTGATTGATTGACTGATTGATTAATTGATTGCTTGATTGATGATGATCATGCCCTGACACTGAGCTGATATGTTGCAGGTTCTGACTGGATACATGTCAGGACTAAAGGAGTCGTTCACTTCATTCCGCTGTCATTACATTCAACACACACACACACACACACACACACACACACACACACACACACACACACACACAGTTAAGGCACTAAAACCACGGAGTCTTTGGGTCATCATTCCCGCTGTGTTCCTGTCCTAAACACTCATCAGTAAACCACGAGACAAGCCTGCCTCTCTAGTTTCATCCATCTCTCTCTGGTGACTGACGGGTCAGTGATTGATCACACACACACGCACACGCGCACGCACACACACACACACACACACACAGTGAACTCAGCAGAGTGTGTGACAGTGAGAAATCGCTCACAGGTAACAAGTCTCTTTCGCTCGTCACTCTTATTGTCAGCTTGACAGCAAACATGAATGATTCTCAGGAGTCACCAGCACCACGAGCATTCAACGTTGGCATTAAAAAGACTTAAAGGAAAGGGCAGTTTTAATGGGTCGGTGTTAAAGCGAAGGTTTGCTACAGTTTCAGAGTCTTCTTGAATAACCGTGTCTCCTGTAAAGGGTATTGGCACATGTGTGGAGTAAAATCCTCCTGATTGGATCACCTGCTCAGCATAACGTCACCTGGCGTCTCCAGGAGGTCATCACCTGTGAGAACTGTTCGAGAGCAGCTGTCTGACAGCGTTCTCTGTATCCAGGTAGAGAGTTAAGGAACACTGGCCAGCTGTCAGACGCTCCTCAACAGAAGAAGATGTCTCCGTCACTCTGAGGATCTGACGTCACTTTAACTTTGCTTTCTAAAGACACAAAGAGACAGAAATACACGCGTCACACACACCGTCTGCAATACGAGTCACAGCCAATATTTACTCTGATATGTTGAAACAATAGGTCCATAAATTGATTCATTGACAAATAGAATTTTAATTGGCAACTCTGAATTATTTGAAATAGTTTCCTATGATGGTAAACAAAGTATTTTGGGGGTTTTGGCCTGTTGTTGACATTTTATAGACCAAACAATTGATAACTGATAAATAATGATAAATAAATCATATCCATGCCCTGAATGATGAATGGATTATTTGAGACACTAGAGGTTATTTTCTGAACACACTGTGCTTCCTGTTCATCCTACCCGCCTGCGTCTGCTCTCCTTTCCCCTTCTTCTTCTTTTTCTCTTTCTTCTCCTTGGGTTTGGCCAGCTGCAGCAGTCTGGTGGGCAGCTGGGAATCCTTCTCGGCCCCCTGACTCTTAGACGAGGAGGATGAGGAGAATGGGTTGAAGTTTTTGCCCATCCTCTTGGATCCGATGCGGAGGAAAGGTTCTTTGGTCGGGGCGGAGGATGAGAGCTCCACCTGCATTACATGGGAATAGTTGTGATGATGTTCATAAAGCAGCTGCGATAACCAAACGTGTTTGTTCTCAGTTTTATTTTTATTTTTCACCTCTTTTGACTGTTCTGCTGCTTCTCTGGAATCCAGATCCAGAGTTTCAGAGCTGTGGAACCTTATGGAGTCTTCAGAGGTGGTGGAGGGAGTCCGCTGGTACCTCTGAAGCTCCTCCAACTGTCAGTAACACAGTGAGACACGTCATTAAGTCACAGTTTCTGAAGCCATACAGCACCTGTACTGCATGCCTTACACATTTATTAAGAGTAGAGAGTCTATAATAACACAGTATTTGTGTGCATAAAAGATGAGGACTGAGATATCACATTTCAGCCTCTACATGTTTGACCCTGTGTTCATTCGTTCATGTTATGTTTATATAGCTGTACACTGGTAAAAGGAAGCAGGTCTGTACACTGAGGGATGTTTG
This sequence comes from Pampus argenteus, assembly GCA_036937835.1. Lineage (NCBI taxonomy): Eukaryota > Metazoa > Chordata > Actinopteri > Scombriformes > Stromateidae > Pampus > Pampus argenteus. The sequence continues at coordinate 22,262,800 of CM072869.1, forward strand.
TGGTTGTGTCTCTGCTCTCACTGCTGCTGACGTCCTGACGTTTTATATGTTTATATGTTTAAATTCAATTAGCTTTTAGCCTGGCTTCATCTGCACAGGTAGAAAAGCACCAGATGCTGACCTCATTTCTCTTCATAGCCTCCAGCCTCTCAGTGTCTCTCCTCAGAGCCTCCTTGTCTCTCTCCAGCCTCCTCTGCGCCTCCCTGAGTCTCTCCAGGTCTCTCTGGTACTCCTCTTTCTTCCTCTGCAGTGTCTCTTTCTCATCCACCAGCTCCTGACGCCTCCTCGTCGTCTCCTCCTCCTCCTGCCGCAGCCTCTCCTCCTGTTCTGTCAGAAATTTCTCTTTCAGCTCCCATTCCTTCTCTCGCCTCCTCTTTTCTTCCTGATGTGCAGCCTGCTGTTTCTGAAATACACAACCAAGGTGTATAGATATTATATTAACTGTGAAAACAACAATTAAAGGTGTAGTAGTGGGTTAAAAAGTCCACCGTAAGGAAATGAAAGCCCACCTGCAGGCTGGCGGCCTCCTGTCGCTGTCTCTCCAGACTCCTGTGCTTCTCCTGCTCGATGAGGGAGGAGGGCCGGGAGGAGGAAGAGGATGACAGTGAGGAGGAAGAAGAGTGTCTTGAGGAGATGTTGGTGAGTCGCTCGTTCAGAGCCTGCCGCTGGTCCTCGATGAACGAGTCCTGCTGCAGCACCACAGCCTATAGAGGCGGGAGAGAGAGACGCTTACATGGAGTAACACACGCAGCACGGTGTGAAATTAGCTCTGTGATCATTTTATATGACACAGCGAAGTCTGTAGAGGAAATGTGTGTCTGTGGTACCTGCAGGGAAACCAGCAGGTCGTGAAGATGCGTCACACTGTGTTGGACCTGCTGAATAAACACAGGAACTTTTACACCGAGGTTCAGTATTTTAGGATGCAGCCATTTGCCGTCTTAGATTGGTGCACGTATGATGTGCTCGTCTCAGCTTTCATTCTGAATCATTCTCATACTAATTAACACGACGTTGACTAAAAGCAAAAGGTCAGACAGCGAAGGCAACTACAGATAGTAATTAGTGTAATTAAGCAATGTAACAACACACTTTTTAACATTACGTTTAAAGAATAATAGATTTTCTATCTGTGAATGTGTGTTTCTGTATGGTGCCAGTGTGTGTGTGGAGGTGAAATATGAAGCCAGCATGCTTACCTCATTGTTTCTCTTGAGCAACATCTGTAAACTGGCAGTGGCTCCCTGAGGCAGACACACACACACATACACACACATATTTTAAACACACTTTTGCACAGGAGGAGGAATTACGGTGCTAATTATGTGAAACGTAGAGTCTGCAGCAGTGGCGTCGTTAGCATCTATCATCAGGTACTTTGATGTAAAAGAGCAGAACTCTGACACCGACATTGCTGCCCGCATGGCTAAAAGGGCTGTGTTAGCTTGATTGACAGGAGTCTCAACCTATCATGGTCACTCCACTGGATCTGAAGCAGCTTAACAGTTGTCAAGCACCACTGAGAGATACTGAGATGTTTTTAAAAGAAAAATCTGGGTAAATGCTCCCTTCAGTATTAACTTGTTGACACACACACCTTCTTCAGCACGCTGTCTGACTCAGTCCTGCGGAGGTCCAGTGATTCATCGCCTTCTTCCTTCTCTCCATCTGAGGAAAGAGAGGAAACGTTGCGTTGGAAGGATTGAGGGAGGTAAGGAGGGGGAGGAAGTGAGTGAGTTCACGTGTGTATCAAAGTGTGTGTCTTACTCTTGCTGCTGTTCATCTGATGACTGTCAAAACCTCCGAAAGTTTCAGCTCTCCTGGGCAGACAAACTGGTCCCACACTGCCCCCTGTCAGGCCAACTGGAGCAGTGCAGCTTGTTCCAGCGACACCACTATTTACTAAAGTATGCAGGGTCTCCACTGCAGATGGAGCCATTAAAACACAACACACAGTATTAACATTTAAATTTTAATAGACACACAAAATATTATATAAACCTTGAAAATAGAGGCTGAGACTGCTGACCTTCCCTCAGGGCATCCTTTATGATTGGCTCTCCCTTTGTGACATCATCAGGTGTGGCCCTGAATAACATGCGTTCCCTGATGTGTAGGTTTGTATCGTCGGGGGCGGGATTACAGTCACCCAGGTCTCTGAAGATGTGGACCTTCTCCTCCAATAAGGAGATGATCTGTTCATCTTTCCTTCGTAAAAGCTCTGCAATAAAAACGCAAATGAATGAATGAAGAAACGGAGGTGTAGAAATAGATGATGAACAGAACAGAATAGAGGAGGTGAACGCTCACCTCGGATCTCCTTTGCTCTGTTCTCCTGCTGCCTCCTGTCCTCCTCCGTCTCACTGGGAACGCCCTCGTCCTCGTCTTTCTCCCTGTCAGACACAGATACAATGCCAACAGTTCCATGTTACAAGTTCTATTTTCCATTCAAACAATTTCAGATAAACACAAACACTGAACTGAGATAAAAAAGGATCCGCCCAGGAGGACATTTCTGTCCACTTGGGTCCTCACCACCAAGATACAAACAGCACATACTTTGTTTTAGTGACTAATAAGACTGACTGAACCAAAAGGTAAAATATCACCCATAAAAAAAGATAGCCATCTTCTTCTTATAAAGGCTCTAACTCTCTAACTGAGCCACAGCCATCCCACAATAAGCAAGCATGTGCTCATAACGACATGAGTTCCATAACTTTGCGCGGGTGTTTTTGTCTTTAATCGAGTGAAGGGTCCCACAAGAACCTACATTACTGATCTTACCTGTTTGGATGGAGCTCTACAGCACCGTGTGAATGAAGGAAAAGAACCCATCACCTATTATATCACAGGTCAATTCTGCTGATATCCCCAATTCACTTATATCCCACTGAAAATAAATAAGGATGGACACCCGGGCTGCGCCTCATCACACTTGACCCTAAGAGAAAAGTGTTGGGAGCTGCGTCCGTCTTAGAAGCGTATGAGAACTATGATGTGGTTCACAGCAGTCCTTACATGCAGTGCATGGCGTCCTGTATAATGGCCCTCCATGTGTTGCGCTCCTCTTTGCTGCTAGCCAACACCTCCACCATTTCTGGTTTGTCTGTACCAGCTGTGATCAGAAACAGACCTGCAGGGGACAAATCAGAATCAGTGTTTAATATCATTTACCCATTTCACTGATTCATATTAATGTACTAGTTGTCATATTATCTGAATCTAAACTTTTAAGATCTGCTGTGTACAAAAAAAAAAATCACTATTGCAATAACGGAGAGAAAAGAAGAAAAAATAACCTCACCTCGTTCCTCATTAGCAACCTCTCTGACAATCAGTTTATGTAGCGAAATGACTGTGGAGCGTTGATCCTGTGGACAGAATGTTATGAGTTCCAGGTCAAAGCGAATCATTGATAATATATTATACATATATACACTCATATATGCCAAGAATATATGGACACAAGTTTCAGCTTTTGCAAGGTACAACTTACCAATGAGACAAAGACATATTTCTGGTCTTTTTCCTGAAGAAAGACCAACACATCAGACAGGAGCATAGCGTGGACATCTGCAACACCAACAAACACAGGATTGATACAAGTTCTTAAAAGCTTCTGTTTACAGATGCATGTTATATACAGTATAGGAGGAAGAGTGAAACCTTTGAGTCGCCCGGCTGAGTTTTTCAGCTGCAGTGCTCCGTCATGCAGCAGCTTCCTCCCTCTGATCAGGTCCTCTTTAGCAAACATCTGACCGCCCTTCATCCTCATGATGGACTTACTGTCAGTGCGACTGCAGATCACACAAAAACAGAGTCAGCTCAGTTACAAATGAAGTAAGTGCATCAGTAAAAAAAACAAAGTTTCCAGCCAATGAAAATGAAAATCTGTGTGAGATTTTTAATGTCTCAATGAATATTGTAATACATGTATTTCCTTGTTATGTATGCATTTGTTGTGCCATAAATAAATGAAAAAAAGCATGCTGTATGAGTAATATAATTATTTAATTTTTTGTCTTTAATAACAGAATTAACCACATCACAACACAGACACCAAAGTGAAGAGTTGTGTTTAACACAAAGTGTTGTGGAGCTTTCGATCATATCACATGGTCTTCATCAGCCATTAATAAACTTTGTAATGAGACAGTTTTCTCAATTGCCAATTCCAAAGAAGAGAGTGAACTTCGGACTTTAGCTTTTATGATTTATGAGACCATTGTCAATAAACTGTGAGATATTTGAAATGAAATATTCAGTCCTACAAAACAAAAAATCATAATCATACAAACTCGGTCACAAAAACAGTATTTAGGTCAGTTGTGTATATACCAGTCCTGTGATCTGGGAGTCAATACACTGGTCTATATTAGAGTTACTGTTTGGTTCATACCTGTAGACCTCCCTCAGTCTCCGCTTCTTCTCCTGCTCGTTGACTTTGCTGTCCACAGCAGTGATCAGCTCCTTCACACACCGCAGTGCTTCTGAAACACAGCTGTGGTCTTCATCTGTATCTGTTAGAGCAAAGCACTGACTTAGTTACACTATTCCATTTACTGTATGAAGCTATGGGTCAATAATGTGTTTCCATTTACGGCAACGACACCGCTGGGGAGACGGGAATCACTGATGAGTTCACAATGCTTAAACTGGAGTTTGAATTTCCAGTTTTCACAGTGTTATGATATATATTTACAACTTGTACAGTTTCAATAATGATCTTACAGTCTGTACAGTCTGCACATGTGTTTCTAATGAGGTGCTGTCGTTGCTGCTAGAGACACAACAGGATGTCCACACTGGGTGTTCATCCTTACCTTTGGTGTGCTGGAGTATCCTCTGGATGAGAACAGGATATTTGGTGATCCTCTGGGTGATCAATAAAATGCACTCTGGAATACTGAGCCTCCGTACAATACTGCTGCTCATTATCCTCTGCATACACAGGAAGGTTTCCAAAGTTAAAAATAAAACATCACGTTTGCCTTGTACTAAGGCCTCTTAAAACAAATGGCAGACACATAACGGAGGTGGTGGTGTGAGATGGGTGCTGACCTTGATGAAAGCCTGGAAGCGTTTATCTTTAGCATGCAGGTCTTTGTACAGATTGACAGCTTCATTGTGGCGACTGCAGAACTTCCCGTAAACTTTCTTCATATGATCAGCGCTGCAGCCTGAAAACTAAATAAATAAAGAGCAGCATTCAATCATTTGTTTCTAAAACAATTCCTGCATTTTCTCTTTTTATTCATCGCATCCTCCTGAAGAGCAGGTGTTGTTTTCATGCCTGCAGCATTTTCAGAAGCTCTGTTCTTCTTCCTCACCTGGTTGACCAGGACTTCACCGATGCAGCAGATGATGAAGCTGTTGTTGTTCTGTCCCTCGGCTGATGAAGCTCTCTTTTGCTCCAGCAGCAGGGTGAGGAACTGTGTGTGTGCGTGCAACAGCTCATCTAAAACTGGGAAGATCTACAGAAAAAACACAAATAAATCAGATGTAGCCTGTGTGTGTTTTCAATCACATTATTAGTATTATTATTATTATTACTCAACACATTCTTCACCTTGTCCAGAGTGTGAGAGTCCAGTTGCAGCTCTTTCTGAATGCCTTTGTAATACACTTCAGACATTATCTTCAGTGTCCTCACGTGGTGGAACTCTGTCTGGTACAGCTCTGTGGAGAGAAAAGGTTCAGCGTTTGGACATGATGGCTAAACCTACACATGAAGTTTGTCCCTCTTTACTTACCGTAGATGATGTCTTGTCTCTTGATTTCGTCTTTCTTCAGAGTTTTCAAGAACTTCTTATCCACTGTGCAACTCCAAGAATCAGCTTCCAGATCTTTCACGTCATACTCAAACTCTCCCATCAGCTGACTGTCCATCATCTCAGTACCTTCAGATGCCACAATTTCAAAAGTCTCATAACAGGAATCAACATAGAGTCAATTACTTTGCTGTTCTTATTGATCATTTCTTGAGTTAGGATGCAAGAGAGTAAATAAAAAAAGGTGTGTGTGTGTGTGTGTGTGTTGGGGCGGGGCTTAACGCTACCTTCATCAGTGAGTGACTCAGTGGAGGCATTGACTTTGCTCCCCTGATGGAGAGAGTCAGTGGACTGGGACAGAGACTTCAGACCTTTCAGCGGGACGTCATCCAACCTAGAAACAATAAAACCATGAACAGTTATCCACTCTTTGCCAATAACAGAAACTTTTATTTGTCATCATTTTTCAAAACAGAGATATCAAATGCTTCACAGTGTAAGGATGATAAAATAATAGTGAAAACAAAAAAAAAAAAAAAATATATCCACACAGATAACAAAACTCCAAATTTACCAGGACACAAACTACACTGACTCCCTCACCGCAAGTTAAATCTTACTGTATATGGACTTAAGCACTGAGTTGTTATGGTGTGTGTGTGTGTGTGTGTGTGTGTGTGTGTGAGGTTTCTCACCCTGCTATGTTGCTGGTAGAGATGCTCTTGGCCAGGTTGCTGTGTGAGCTGAAGATGCTGGTGTGTCTCCATGGAAATGCTACAGGAAGCTGATCGTCAGGCGTAGTTACGGCAGACCAACGCTCCCGTGATGAGGAGGACGACGTTGATGAAACTGAAGATGTTGAAGAAGTAGCTAGAGACAAACAAATATATGTATATTTTAGTAATACATATTTGTTTGTTAATTGTTTAAAATCAAAATGTCTTTTTTTTTATTTTTATATTTAGTACATCTAAGGTGTTGTTTGTGAGTAAGAGTTATCCAGAGAAACGGATTTGGCACCACTTGGATTTATTAACAATGCCATTTTAACCATATCTTTCCTGATTGGAACAGAGTTTACTCCACTAGTTTCATAGATTGTTGACTATGAGGAGCATCGTTGTTGTTTGTTATTGTGCTTGACTTCTGACACTTTGCTCTTACATTTACTCCTCATGTTAACAGCTGATCCAGGTACAGCTTCTGGCACCAATTGCTGCTGCTGGAAACAAACAGAGGACATGGTGAAGCGGGCTGTGCTTCATGTTATGGTTATTGACAGTGTCGGGTGTCGGGTGTGATGCGGGTGTCAGGCCTACCTTTGTTTTGCTCTTTGTACACACGGCCGCGCTCTCTCTGCAGCTCTTATGGACATGAACACCACAGTCTGCAAACACATGATGATCATCAGAAACAAGACTTTTTCATGTTTTCGTCAGAGTTACATGTTATATAATCTACCACAGTGTTACATTTACTGTCCAGTCAGCTGTCTGTGACAGTAAGCTACAATTATACACAATACACACAGGAGCGTTTGTGTGTGTGTGTTGCATGATCTCATCCTTCCTTTTCCTGCACGCACACTGTTCACCGAGCAAAGTTTTCCTCCGCAGTAACACTGTTCTAGTAGCTATGGTAATGACAACACACACACATACACACACACACACATGATGCAACAGATTGCAAGACAGATGGAGCCAGCCTTCTATCCTTCCATTCATGGAACAAACAGTGATGATATCAACATGTCTGAAACATTGAGGGCGGCTCTGAACGCTGAACATCCACAGCACAACACGCCGACAGCTTCCTGTTACTTATTCTCTTCTCGGTATTTTAAAAAGATGCAGAAACACAACAAATATTGTTTTAATAAAACGTACAGAATTATGAGCTACACTATATGTTGGATTTATGCTACATTATGGCTCCTTTTAGGGTGATGTGGTGCCAAATGAGCTCCGCCCTAGAACCTGACCACAGCCTTCACACTGGCTTCAAGTCACTCATTTAAATTCTCAAACTCACCAGATATACTTGTCTAAAAAAAGAAACAAAAAACATGTGATGTGAGTGTATAAGGAAGAATAACTTTAGAGGGCTATGTTCTCACCCCTGCAGCAATAAAATATAACGCCAGCCTTATCTAGAGGCAAATCATTTCACACTATGCAACATCTCACTCTCAGCTATAACTGATTTCTAATGTAGTCAGACTACATGTTGCACAAATCAGTTCTGGTCAGCCATAAACTGTAATAGACTTGATCCTCGTTCATTAGAATAATGTATGTAATGTATAAGGTTTTTTTTTCAGTTCAAGGTCCTTCTCTTCACAACTGGTGAGGCCTCGCTGACTCTCATCTCCTGTCCCATCGTCATCCTTCACCAGACCTTCTCTATAGTATAGTGAAGTTAGTGAGTCACATTAAAGAGAGAATAAACACACAAAGCTAAAGAAGAAAACAGAAAACATTTGAGTCCGATGTTGATGTTTGATTGTAGCGCTGATGGTTAGATTCACAGAATTTCCTACTGTGAGAAACACAGAGCTGAGAGGAAATGAGAGAGAAAGATATCATTGTGAAACTACTTCAAAAAAAGACTTCAAAAGCTGGCTGCAGAGGCGGAGCGATAAAAAAAACGGAAGGAAGTAGTAGGAGGAGGGGAAAGAAAAGGGGAAGGAAGAAAAGAAGAAAAGGGAAGGAAAGTTAAAATGAGAGCATGGGAAGAAGAAAGCCTCTCTGGAAGCTCAGAGCAAGGGCAAAGTAGAGGAGAAAAGACAAAGTCTTACTGTTGCAGAGGAAGGTTTCCTTGTGCAGGAGCTTGGTGCAGTGCTGACAGGCAGTGGAAGGAGAGGGACTGACTGGGATGAACAGATGACCGTTTGCAGTCTTCTTCTCTCTCTCCTTACTCTCTCGCTCCTTTTCTCCTTTCCTCTCCTTCTCCTTCTCCTGGAAGCAATAAAAGAGACAGATAGAAAATCAATATAGTAAACATTTATTTTGACTGTAGTAGTTCTGAGTTAACAGCCTTTATTCATGTAGGTATTTTTCACTGTAATGATACAAGTACATGTTCCATTACTAGCGCTGCTGTACCATTATACTATCTGATTTATAAACCTGATAGTCTGGTTGCTTCAGTAGAATATCAACAGAGAGAGAAGCTCTGTGTTTTTATCTTCTTCTGTTCATAAAGCAAACCAGTTGTACAGATAACGCTGATGACAGACTGCTGATGAAAGAGGTAGATGCTAATTTAAAACAAACAAAAACAAAACACACTTCTGACAACCTGTAGAACTTTTCTTTTTTTGTAGGATTATCTGTGTTACATGTCATAATGCACAAAGCGGTGCCTCTTTACCCAGAAAACATGCTGAGCAGCGTTTCAGTGTGAACTTCAGTATGTCAATACAAACATGTCAGAGTGAGAAGAGTCTTTTAACACTTTTCTTTTACTGATATTCTTTATATTTCTCAACATAGTAGCACAGAGTCTCCTTAGCAAGATAATTTAACGCACATACACACACATCATCATCATCTTACCTCATCTGATCCATTTTGTAATTTCCACCTTAAAGAGCGATTGAACCTCTTACACAGCATGGCTGACATCAGCTTGTTTTCTCTCTCCTCCTTTCTCCTGTCTGTCTCTCCACTCTGTCTGCCTGCCTGTCTCTCCACTCTGTCTACTTGTCTGCCTGTCTGTCTGTCCGTCCGTATGTCTACTCATGAATCCCGTCTGGGTGGATTTTCTGTCTTTCTGCCTGTCTCAGCATCCTGTTGCTGCCTGTTTGATTGAATCATAGTGTGCAGGCTGCTGAAGCTCATCTGTCTGCTTTAAGATCAGGAAGTGAGCTCATCAACATCAGCACGTCAACACACACACACACACACACACACACACACACACACACACACACACAGTTTTTGTGGAATTCGCGTCAGTGCCTTAAATCCACGCAAAACATGACTCAAAATGTCACAATATTTTTAAAAAGACTTTGGACTTTGTAAGTTTGATCTAAAGTTGGATCAACATGAAACAAACTAGCAGACATAAAACTAACCTGACATCATATTAAAATAAAATGATCCTTATTTTGTATCTTTCCCTCTTTTAAATATTAATACATATTAATAATACGAATTGTGCATTTCACATTTAGCCTGTTAACACTTTATACCTGTAGATCAGTTCATACGGTCCAGACCAACAGTTTGATGTGTGTGTGAATGACAGGTAACTCATTAGACACCTGCATCATCAGGCTACAGATTACTCAGGACATTATTGTCTTACTGGTTCTGTAAATGGTCCTGAAGTAATTTAAATAGATAGATAGATCATAGATTTATTTCCATAGAAACATGTCATCATGTGGTTGGAATCACAGGAAAGCTTTTCAAGCTGTCTCAGCACAGCTGACAGTTTGTTTGACAGCTTTCACACCAGAGTTCATCTGAACTGAAACAAAAGTGTGAAAACACTTATATCATTGCCTTCACACAATAAGCGTTGCTGGCCACAGTGACAGGATGTAGGTGTCACAAGTCGATTACAGTAATCAGTGATTATTTGCACATAGATAGACGCATACCACATACATACATATCTAGGTTATCTCAGATTATTCTCATAATTATTCAAGTACAAATTATAAGAATCCTTTCATGTTTCTTTATACTGTAGCCCTACTTTCTGTGCATTAGATTTGATTGATTCTAATGAGAAAAAAGAGATAAGATATAGATCTACATAATATGGTTATATGATGGTAATTTAAATTATTAGAACAAATGTAAGGGTTAAACAGGCTAACCTAGTTGCACACACACACACACACACACAAAATCTACATACAGATAGACATGCGCCTGTGTGTTTTCTTTCTTTTTTTCTTTTTTTTAACAGATGATCTTTTGTTTTGAATACTGCAGGGAGGAATAGTGAAAATATTGTGTGCAGACTCTAAAGCCCTCTGAGACAAACTGTATAAATGCAGCTTGACTGGACTATATAGCTGTTATATTAAGTACTAGTGTGATATCCGACAATGCAATAAGAAAAAACTTAGTCACTATTATCACTATTAATATATTATACTATATTCTGCTTTACCCAGAACTGATGTATAAAAAAATAAATATTCCAAAAAAAAAAGGTCCTCTCTATGAAACACAGCACAACATAACAAACAAAAAAGATTGACTGTCTCAGTTCATTGCTATGTCAGTGACTGCCTAACACTCCCTTAAGATATTAGACAGTTGGGTGTGAACGCTGCGGGTTTTATTACCTTTCCTTTCTTGCTCATCTTGCTACGGAGGTAGCTGAATGTCCGACTGATTTTGGGACCTCCTTTTCCCTCGGTGTCGCTAGGCAGCGGGCCTGGCTCCTCCTCTGAAATACTGACAGACACAAAGAGGCATTATGAAACCATTTTTCTGTTTTGATGCACAATCTGCAAACAATGAGGATAGGAATGGAATGAGAAAAGTCTGAGACAGTGCATCTGTTACACTCTGCATGCAGCCATCTCATTTCTTTTCTAAGTTATGGTTTGATTTAAAGTAGTTTTATTATAGTTACTGCCTTTAAAAATAAAATATTTAACTATTAAATAACAGCATATTGTTAGCTCATTCAGCTGTAAAAGTGAGGTTTTTTGTGATGTAATTTCTTTAATGGATGTGCAACTGGACAGTGTAGGTATAGAAACAAAAAGTGCTTTTTTTTATGAAAAAACATATACAAAAAGGCTGAGAAAGCAAGTCAAAGTTTGGCAACACAGTAAATCAATATTCACCTACTTCATCACTTTCCTTTCTTACCTGTACTCCAGTGATCCAGAGTTGCTGGAGAATGAGCTGGCTCCTACAGGAAGCAGAGAGGACAGACACCATCTGATCAGTTGCTGCACTGCATTTTAATACCTGCAAGAAATCTGGTCAAACTGAATGTGGCAGGTGACGAGGGATCACTTATCAGCTCCTATGTGGGTATAAGCAACACGGTGGAAGAATAAGCTGAAGACAAGGGGGGGTGGGGGGGTTATAGTATTACCAAATATTAATATTCTGTACATGTAGGTACAGCAAATATATGTTCCATAAATCTATAGCTCCATCAATATAGCCTATCAATAAGACTAAAAATCTAACATCTAAGTCATGTCTTAATTCCTACATTTCAAAGGTCAACAACAACAGTGTATGTCTAGTCAAATTTAACGCTAATTTCAATTCAAATGTGAATCCACTGTATTGACCTGAATGTCACAACACTATTGTCAAAGCATCAAGAACCAATGAAAAAAAAAATCTATCAGTCTATCAGTCAGCTATTAATATGTAGGGAGTATTGTTGGAGGAGTTTGATCAGCTCTGTGTGTTCTTGTCATCATGTTGTACTTATGATCATCTCTATTTTGTTGTTTCATAAAATAGCTTAGTTGAATTAGCTATCCATTCTTGATGCTTGATGCTGGATTCAACACTTTATTGGTTAGACGGGAAATGATTGGATTTCCCTAAAATGTCAGATTATTGAAGGTTTTAAGTTTTAGATGTCAATAAAGGTCTACAAAGGTATTTCATCTTAGTAAAAGGACCATTGTTAAGTAGCATTTTGGCCATTTCGGCCACTTGTACAAAGCAGGGAGTATTAAACGATGGACAGAGGACAGTTACCACATGTTGAGGTTGGGAAGAATGAAAACGGACAGAACAGACACCACAGTGTATCAAGCTGTTGAGCTACATTTAGATTCTGCAGCTCTAAGGAAGGGGTGACTACGTTTAGTGAGTATTTCTTGTTGTTACAGGACACCACACTGACGGAGGAGACACAGGACAACATGACAGGCGTTCTTGACTCATCGTACTTACTCCCTCCCCCCTCTTCCCCGTCACTGGAGAAATTGCCAATAGAAAAGAAGGGTCTATTTTCCGGGAGGAGCGGGGAGAGACTGAGGGAGAAGCTGATTTGGCGCTTTGATCGAGGAAGTTCGGTCACTAAAGGGTGTAACGGGGGGATGTAGGAGGAGGAACAGGAAGTAGAAAGCTCCTTTTAACTGCAAGAATACATCTACATTCAAAACCACAAGTGAAGTGAAAGATGAAAAGAAGACGAACAACATAAAAATCCAATAAATGAAGGGCGATGACTTTAACTCACCATCTACATCGCGGTGAATGGCGACCATTGAGATGGATTTGGTGAGGGGTTGGTGACGGAACATAGCAGGACAGTGGGTTGTCATAGACAGGACCTGGCAAGACGTCTAAAAACACATACACGCAAAAAAAAAATGAATGAATCACACACAAATTCAGCCACAGAATTTGAATTCAGAGCTACTCTGTAAAGCTGAAAAACAGGAACACGTCGCTTAGGTTGAAACTGAGATTTTTCAGGACCTTTAAAAATAGATTTTTTTAAGTGTGTCTTACAACAGCAGTCAGATGTCCATATGAACAGTGAAAGAGGTTTTTCTCGCTGTAATTATTCCTTATTTCAATGTAACTGATAGGAGCCGAAATCTGTGTCATATCAAGTGGATATCTGACACATTTACAGTGTGTTTAGCATCAGATTGCCTCTTTGTGTTTCGCTGTTGAGCTGTGGTGGAAGTATAGGGACAAAAAGAGGAACTTGATTTGACTCATTTGGATGCTGAATCATTTTTTGCACAGAAGGAGGACTGTGGATTTTGCCCCCATCACTTCCATTGTAAGTGCATTACGAAGGGATCTTCTAATGGAGGAGAAATGATTATGGCAAGAAAAGGATTTGTTGTTGTGAAATCGTTCTTTAAGAAGTGAGGAAAATAAACGTGTTCTCATATATAGTAGTACACACACACACACACACACACACACACACACACACACACACACACACACACACACACACACACAAACCTGACTATCAATGCTGACTCCATCTCCTTCTTGTTCCTCCTCAGTGAGAGAGACCAGTGAGCCTCTCTCCTGGCTGTCCTGGCGTAAACTCCTCCCGGAGGTCCTCTCCTCTTGGTCGCTGAGGCCGGGGCTCGCTACCTGGACCACTCCCCTCTCCACCACCAGACCCTCCAGACTGTAACTGTGCGGAAGCAGGAAATACGAGTGCGTGACTGCGTTAGATCATGTCCTTTACATGCTGTCGTGCTGTGCAGAATGTTTTTTTTCTAAATCGCTAAATGTGTTCATATTACATTTTATTTGAAGATGACACACTTGTACATCTATGTTCCGAATTTAAACGATCCTCTGATGGCAACCTTCAGAAATGCAACTAGAAACATTATCAGCACTTTGACCTGTGCTGTTTACCTTCTGTTGTCTATTTGCTCTTGATCAGGACGATGCAGGTTGGATGGACACCAACTCATGCTGGAGACACGGAGAGATAGACAGATGGAGGACGGATGACGGAAGATGTGGGAGAAAGAAATGATTAGATGGTTGATGAAGGGGAGGTTTCAAATCAAGAATGAGACAGCAGGGGGATTAATGATGATGACACAGTGTTTTAGATGATGTCTGAACAGTACAGGTGGCAGACTGCTGTTCCTGACATCTCAAAACACCAGAAATAACTTTCTAAATGTAATTAGCTGCAACCACCACACATTCATGTATGATCTTTTGTGGGTTTTTTTTTTTTATTGTGCTTTCCTAATTTGTTCGCTCTGTGTCTGTTTACTTCCTGTTATATTGTGTATTCATGTGTGCCCTGCCCTAAACCTCATCCTGCCCTTGTGTTTGATTACTTCATTTTTTATTTCAGTGGCTGCTGGTTGAGTCATCTTGAGCTCTGGTAAAATTGTTCATTTCAACAATCCTTATATTTTCTCAGTCCTGTGTTATTCTGCAGAACCATAAACCATCTAAATAGGTTCTGTGTCTTTTATTAGTGTGAAATCCAGTATCAATGAGCACAAGAAATTAACACCAATGTAATATATCTATAAAATATGAATGTTGAAGTCAATGAATTTAGTTGAAAAAAAGTACTAACTCTTGCCTAACTCTTTTAAAAGAACTAAAGAGTTAAGCAAAAATATACACTTATATGCACAAATAAGGCCGCTTTATTATTCTTTAATTTTTTAGTATTTATTTATTTCTCAGATGTTTCTCTCCAGCCTGAAGAGCTGCTGAGGTGTTATCTCTGCTACACCATGTTAGACCCTCCACCCTCACTCCACCACCCCCAGTCCTGCTGAGCCACTTCTTTCATTTCATTAATGAGTTTTCCATTGGATACTATGCATGGCACTGGGAGTGTGTGAACAGGCTGAGACTGGAAAGACAACAGCGGCAGCTCTGATTAAAAAAAGACAACAATGTGAAAATACAGCCAAACACATGACTGACATGGCGTTTGATATTTAGTTTTTTGAAGTTTTTAGAGTTTCATATATTGTCTCTAAATACTAAATTCTTCTTTTATTTCATGTCGTATAAAATGAAGCCCACTGTTGTCTTAGAAAACCCAAAGCTCTACGAATGTCACCGGAACATTACTACATTCTTGTCTTTCAGACACTGTTTCAGTCATTTGTCTGTCTGAACTGCTTTTGTCATTAGTGACTAATCCAAGCATAAAAGCAGAATTGCTGGGTTTCTCATGCAGAAGAGCCTGGACGGTGATTCACTGCCGTATCAATGTTTCCTTTGACCAGCCTTTTGGCTCAGAACACACAGCACACAGCTGTAAACAGAATACGTGGAAATCTAAAGAGATGGGAGTAGATGACATGTGTACCTTCTCCTGTGAAGGGCTGGCTTGGCTCTCTTCACCTCTCCAGAAAGGCTCTTGAAAGAACTGAAAGAAGTGAGAAATGGATTGTTAGTGGAAAGAAAGGGATGGATGGATAGAAAGAGTTGAACAAAAGAGTGGGAAGTGAGGTGGATTTTGTCTTTTAAAGTGAAAGTAAGTGATGATAAGGTAAAGCAATACTGAAATAAACAGGGAAAGTTGAGCTGGTGTTTTTTTGTGCTAATTATTGTTCACATACAATATGTTAATCTTAAAGAAATTAGAAACTTATTCCACTACTGTGTCAATGAAGGAAACACCTCAAAACCTCGCCGAGATCTCTCCAAGAATACCCAACATGGCAGATGAGCTGCTAAATTATCGGAAATACGTAACGTTAGCGTATCAGTAGCATAGTAGTGAGTTCCAAAGTATTAAGCTGCAGTTCTTTGTCTCATTTTGGTGCTTTTTAAAACGGTTAAATAGCTAAATAGCAAAGAGTCACGTCTAAACTACGGTGGCTCTACAGTGTCAGACAGAACAGCCAGTAAAGAGAACATTTCCCATAGTGGCTAAAATGTATGTATTTTGACACTAGATTTTTCTGACTTGTGATCCAGCGAAAAACACGATCGACCTGCTGTTTGGATGTCATAAGCCAACACAAGAGCAGAAAACCATTTAGGACAACATATCACTTTAAATAAGAGAGGAATACCATTGGTGTATGATGATGGCAGTTCATAAGTAGTACACAACTGCAGCAGAACATAATGAGCATACAGTACATTAATCAATATACTGGTATGCTTGGGGGAAATGGTATCTTGTAGTAAAACATGACTGCCAAGTGGCAAGTGGAATAAATTCACTGCTGCAAAAACTTCTGCAAATGTGGTTTCTCACCTTCTCCTTAGAGAACCGGGCAGGAACAGTAGCTATTTATATCGCCCGGCTAGCTCAGTCAGTAGAGCATGAGACTCTTAATCTCAGGGTCGTGGGTTCGAGCCCCACGTTGGGCGTAAGCTTTTCAAGACCAGAACCTCCCGCCATGAGAACAGCTCCTCCCCATCAACTGGTCTCATTAACAAGTCCTGAGACCCATATATGGTTCTTGTTGTTGTCCTGCGCAACAATATCTTATATCTATCTAACAATATCTATATAGCACTACACACTCAAGTCTTCACATTGCTCTTTATTTGCTGTTGCACAGTGACTGAAGTGGTTTATTTACATTTTTTATATGTACATATATTTTTTGGTATATGTACATTCACATGTAATTTGTGCCTGTTGATTATATATATATATTTGCAACTGTTAGTAATAATGTTTTCATTAGTGACTTCTAAGAAGTGAGCAATGAAAGTTTTAATATGTAAGAATATGAGACACATTCAGGCTGCTAGTTGATGCTAACCTGCTGCTAACTGGGTTTACTCAAGTTACAATGTTTAACTCTGTGATGACTGATTATATCCAGAGCTCAGCAGAAAAGGACAAGAACGGCTCTTAAATGAAGATAAATAGATAGAGACAAATGGAGAAAAGTCTTTGAAAATTAGGTTAGACATTAGTATGTCTTACTATCTAAATGGTTGTCTGTGGACAAACACTCCCTTTAGTTCATACACTGATTTTGTGTATTTAAAGAAGATAACACTAATCTGTCTTTTTTCAACAAAGTCATTATTTATGTGAAGCCTCGTCAGATAGACTCTTATAATCATAAAAACACTATTTAAAAATGTGATGGGGATTTGATATATTATAGAGTACATTAAAATTGTCTGTTATTTTGACAAATTAAAGAGTACAACGCTGTATATCAGTTTTGCTCACTAGGATGTCAAAACTTCAAACCTCAATAACTTAAAACCAGAGAGAACCTTATAATTCTAAGGGGACATTATGCATAAAGGAGCGATGTGGTTTAGTGATGACAACCAGCACTCCTCAGCTGACTGATGCCATCTAGTCTGGAACTCTTATGTCATAAACTGGTACAAATGCCTCAGTAAATGATGCTCTGAGTCTTTTATGCAGGAGCCCTGTCTATCAAAACCACGCTGCACTCAGCCTCGCAGCTGCAGCTCTTTGCTCTGATGTGTAAAGTGAGATTAACAGAGAGATGTTGTGAGATACCCACAGCTGTTCAGAGGTCAGGAAAGAGTGTTTCCCACCATATCAAAACAGTCGGGGTTGTAGGACTCACTATAGAGACTAGATGGCCCTTTAATGGCTCTTTGATTTCTTATGTTGACATGGTTCTATGAAGACCTTTGGGTTTTAGGATGCTGAGAGCCACTTTTGACCAGCCCTCGCTTTTTTTTTTTGAGAAGAAACAGCATAGCCTACATTCAGCAAGTTTGATACCTGCGCTGTGTCCCGTCGATATCTGCAGTGGCGTTGCTCCTTCCCGGCTCCCAGCTGTGACGACGGAATGGAGACAAGGAACGGATGGAGGCACGCAAGATGGCAGAGGAGATGGGATTTTCTGGAAGCTTATCTTTTTTCTCTTCTTCTTCTCCTCCTCCTTCTGTCTCTTTTCCTTCTACAAACCCCAACAGAAAATCATGACTGCAATTCCCACCGTGACGTTTTCAAAATATTACTTGGAATGGAAATATTTCTTTATTAACTGATCCAAAGTCAATAGCTTCTGTATATAAGATGAGACAGAACTTTTATTCAATCTGATGTAAACGAAATCTTCGCGCACTTACGACTAACTAGAATTCAAAGAACAAACTGTGCTGTTTACCTCTGTCCCCTGTTTCTGACTTCCAGGACTGCCTGGAGTTCCAAGGGGCTGCAGTGTCAGAAGTATCCACTGACGAAGCACCTTCATTGGGACTGAGGGCTCCCTGCATTGATGCATCATTTGTGGACGACCATGAGACACGAATCCCTCTGCCCCTGTCTGCAACACGGGGAGCTGGAGCTAGAGGCTAGTGAGAAAGAGAAGTCAATGAAGGCTCTATTTTCATTAAAAGGTGTACTATTGTAAAACTAAATGTACATCAGTGGAACACACACTTGTTTAACTTGACACCCCAGCACTCATAACAACTAGTCACATAGAGAATAACAGCTTCATTTACTGCTTTTCATCTTTCCATCCTTTAAGTCCTGCACAAGAACCTTTACACATATACACTCCCACCCGTTGGATCCTTGATATTCAGGCTCCAGTTAAGAAACAGTTGTGGGGGAAACAGCAGCTAAATATAGCCTAGCCACATGTCATCTCTTTCAGGATTATGAGAAAACGTAGCGGAAAAGGCCTCTTCCAGAACAAATGAGTCACACTGAGCTCACACTGGGCTGGAGAGAGTACACCCTGAACAAACAGGGTTCTATAGGGTTACTGTACCATAGCGCGAACCTTTATGATTCTATTAAGCTTAAAGAGTTTCTTTGCAACAACATGCCCATACATTTGAGAAGCCTTACAGTCCTGTGAATGTGCCGCAACAATGTTTAATGATTCTTTATCTAGGACTACAGTATGGGGATTTTACAGTATGTGGACCATGTAGTTACCATGCAGTCAACTGGTTTTCCTCTGGTCCCTGCCAAGCTGCAGGGACAGAGTGTTTCCTGGTGTGTTACGTAACACTCTACACCAGAGGTTTTCCCAATTTTAGAGAAGTGCAAAGGTAAAACCAACACTTAGAAGCACTTTTATTTCTGACCCTGACATAAAGAAGGTAATTAATGAAAGCCAGCTGCTGTGCTGACGTAAAACACATCTGACAGTGGTGTTTATGTACCACCATAGATTCTGAGCTGGTGGAAATTTACACCCAAGCTGTTAACCAGGAGCAAACACACCGACATGTGGACTGTTAGCAAAAAAGAAATGTAAAACGGTTTAAAGTTAAGGTAAGTTTAGGCTAGGTTTAGACATGTTGTGGTTATGGTTAATGTTAGCAAAAATGTCCAGGAGAGGGAAAACCAACATATATGTGTGTGTGTGTGTTGTAGTGGGGTTTTTACCTTCTTAAAGACATTGTATTCCAGGTCATCACTGACTTTCAGGCTCTGACTGACGTCTGTGTCACTCTGCAACAAACACACCGATAAACACTCCTCTCTGTCTGGATGGACCGCTGGAAAGAAAAAAAAAATAAAAGAAGTTTTAAATGGGGAGAAGAGACTGAGAGAAAAAATGAACAGTGAGCAGCTAAGTGTTTTCCTCCGTCAACCATTGTTTGCTGGTTAAGTGAAACATTGCATTCTTAAATAGAATATGTCAGGCCATGTCTGACCAGCTGGCATATTGCATCGCCGGTTGCAAACCTCAGAGACTGGAGGTTGACATCATATCAAACCACAGAGAGTGTGTGTGTGTGTGTGTGTGACAGACAGCAAGCCTACTGAACATACTGTCATCTGTTACATGACAGGAAGGATGTTAATTTACTGCTGAAATGACATCATTCAAAGTGTTAAAGCTAAATATAACAGCTGATTATTGGTGTCATTTGTATCTAATCATGAGGTTAAACAACGCTGTGTTGCCATGTAGCTCATGTAAAGTCAAATAACCAGTAAAGATTTAACTAAGTGAACACTGTAGAAACGTTAGCATGCAGTTTTATTCACGGTTGCTTTGTTATAATATCTGTGCCAGAAAAGTTGCACGTGCTAACTGAGCTGGACTATAACGGATATTATCAATCAATACAGGTGTTCTCTTCTATGTCTTGTAATATGCAGTGTGACAGTGTATAAATAATAGTAATTGCACTCTTAAAGTGTTTAATGAGCAGTAATGTTCCAATAAAAAAAGAACTTCAGTTTGGGGCAGTTGACAGTAGAATTCGGGACGGTTGTGGGACACTAAGCAAAAATAAGTTCATTTCGAGTCCTGGTAAAGTTTACACCAAGAACTAGAATTATTGGGATAATTATAAATATATCATTTAAAAAAAAAATAAATCATCCTAAATCAAGTGGATGTCGGAGTTCACACCACAACTATAACAACAGTGAACGATATCGTCGCCATCACTTTCAGAGCAATTTAATGAAACCCGTCTGGTTTTTGAGCTAACTGCTTTGCCTCCGTCACAAAAGCCTCATTCAGAGACGTTTATAATCATATTCGCCGCAGTAGATGTGAGCGAATATATAGCGGTTTAATTTTATACTGTAAAGTTTATTTTCACGTGGGGTCTCCTGTAATTTAATCCACCCCTGTAATCTCCATGTTTTGTTTTTTGTCAACTTTGGTGGCGGATAGGTCCACAGGATAATTCCTTGAAAGGGATCAGATGTAGACAGTGAGAAATGAATGCAATGTATTTTCCTGTAACCGACGGTGACATAGTAAAATCACCTCAAACTATCAACAGACAGACGTACTGATGTACAGAAACAGAAAGGTGTCAAACAGACTGCATGTGACTCAGAAGTGTCACCTTCACCTCAGGAAGCAGATTCCGTATTTCAGCCGTATTAGTGTAAAAAATGTCTTAGTTTGGATTTGTTCACAATATTCTCAAATTTGATATTGCTCTTCAAAATACTTCAAGGACAAACATATGTGATATGATGAAGTGGTGCACACACAGAATAACTAGAATAACTTCACCTCCTACTGTATATCTACACTACGGTGACATTAGCTAAGCTTCCAGACAAATTTTAAACTCATTTCCTGATAATCAGCAAAATAAAAGCTCATGTCCATCCCCTCCTGTTGTGTATTAATATTAGGAGACAGATAGCTGGTGGCAGTAATTATTTAGTCGGTGCCATTAAACCACTGCACAATGAGATGACGTCATTCAAAGAGCGGCTCAAACTGATTTTTATATTCTAATATTGCACTCTTGCACTTTATTGTTTGCACATTGTTGCACCTTGTTCCTGTTCATTATTGTAATTTGTAAAATCTTTTTATTGTTACCTGCTGAGGTAGAATATGTAAAATTAGCATTAATGCTAATGTTTACATCTTTAATCAATGTTCATTAAAGTGCACTGTCCCTGTCAAATAAACAAATACATAAATAAAAATAAGAAAAAAAAATATGTTTCATGTATTCATCTGAGAAATGGTACAGTTTCCTCATTCTTCCACACAGATCTCATGTTTTTGTCTCTTCACAGGAAGCTTCAGTGAATGTTGAAGTATGTTTGCAATATTTAGATTTCTCCTTTTTTTTTAATTTCAGGCATGTCCTAAAAAAAAAACGCACATTAACAGGTGGATAGAAACACAGTCTTACCTGAACATGTCACTGTGCTGGGTTCAGGGCAGGGATGGGTGGGGTAGAAAACATCACTTTCCCTCTGGATCTAACAGGAGACAGAGAAAGTAAATAAGAGAAATACTTCATATGTATTTAAAAGCTGTTTGTAGCACCAACGTTTTCTGCTATAGTACCATCACAGCTGTGTGTGTGTGTGTGTGTGTGTGTGTGTGTGTATGTTCTCAGTGTCACATCGGTAGCATCCCACCCACTGACCCACTCACTGCATGTGACTAAACACAAACATACTTCCACCCACACCAGCCATGTGCCCTACATGTGTGTGTGTCACATGTTAAGAGCTACAGTGTAAGCGTATCACTGTGTAACCACACACACACACACACACACACACACACACACACACACACACACACACACACACACACACACACACACACACACACACACACACACACACACACACACACACACAGCTGCATGCATGGTGGTGCAGGTCACAAACAACTGATTGTTCCGCCCCTGCAACCAGACACAGACAGTCCAGTGCCATGTCACAGATGTAGGAGGGGGCTCGGGCTTCTGTATTGTATATGACACAAGAAACTGTGTGTGTGATTTGTCAAGTTAATAGTTTTACTGCACACAGACGCACACATGTGATCCATATCTGATAAAATATGGAGACCAAATTTTACAGCAATAGTTTGGATTGCTGAGCAACATAACCAAATCCATCTGACTTCACTCTCAACAAACTCTTGAGAGTTTGTTGAGAGTCAGTGACTGACCTGAGCAGGGCGATGGCATACAAGATGGCATCCAGCTTAAAAATGGACATTTCAATATTTAGTTGTGGGAAAAAAAAGTGTGTACATTTCTGATAAACAGCACAAGATGTATAAAAAAGACGGCCTTCCACACACTTCTGACTGGCCTCCAGGTCAAGTTGCTCTTTACTACTCATCATGTTCCATCTAGAGTCACGATTACACAACGTCTCACACAGTGGCTCGTGATGCGGAGGTCCACTCTAAACTAACTTGGACAAGAGAAGGAAGACTGAGACTGTGCTTTTAATATCCTGGTGTGTTAAATATATGCTTCTCTAGTCAAGCAACAGGACAAGAAAATCACTGATCCTCCTCTGGGTCTATACTGGCGGCAGTAACACTGAGCCATAACAGCACGAGCAGACTCCAATACACCCGGAAGAACTTAATGAACCCGAGAGTCGCAGTGTGCAGCCAAAGTAAACCAGACGGCAAAATACCTTTGTGTTTTTTTTTAATGGAACACACACACAAGGACCCGGACAAAAACAAAACAGAGTGAAGAGAAGAGGAAGTAGGCTCCCGCTACTATGAGTGAATTAACAGCACTAATATACAACAACACGTGGTTAACAGAGGAGCTGGATATTAACAATCATAAGACGGACGACTGATGCTGATGGGATATTTAAAGTTATCTTCTGGCAGTCTCTGGCTTTTGTTTCATATCTCGTGTCAGCAACATTTTTTGCTCGATACTCTATGTGTTAGTTATTTATAACCCGGCATGTGTTTCACGCGATGGGTTAAAAGTTGCCCCACTGGTCCGACGTGGAGTTCCAAGCTATCAGAGTGACCTCATATTTAGTTGTCTGATTGTTAATCGCTGAAGCCAATGACTCCTTTGTTCCACTTGTCTCAATGGAGCTGTTATTCCGGCTCCATGTTGCCTGCTCTGTCTATTATCAACATCCTGCAGAAAAGAGAGATCTGCACAAAAGAGCGACTCTCCAACACGTAGGAGACAACAGGGAGCATTGATCAATCTGCACCCGAGTCACACATGCCAACTCTCATCTCACTCAACCATATGCACATTCAGGGAAACCGATCTTACTCTTCTTGAAGAAATGTAGCAACAGGACACACTGCGTAATTTATCGTTTTGGATGGATTAGATGATGCACTCAGACTGCTGAATACATTATATCCGTGAAATCAACTGAACATGCAACAGATAATTCCCTTGAAATCAATTCTTTCGCCATCAGCCGACAATAATGAAACATTTTTGACAACAGTTTGGTTCTACCTATTTCATGCTGCTCTACAGAGCTGTGTGATATGACAACAGCTGGGTTTGGAACATCATCAGCATGCCCATCACAATTTCCCAAAGTGATGTCTTAAAATTGCTTGTTTTGTCTGACCAACAGCCTAAAACTTCAAAATATCCAGTTTACTATCACATATGGCAGAAAAGCAGCAGACCATCGCAGTTATGAACCTGCTAACAATGATTTTTTAGCATTTTTGCTAGAAAACCATGACTCAAACTATTAATCAAGCATCTAAATAGTAGTAGATCGACTCATTGGTTAGTTGTTTCAGCTCTAACTGTATTAGTTTCTTTGGGTGGAAAAAGTTAACCAGTCATCAACTAATACCTGCCAGGATGAGTGGATGTGACAGATCATAACCACTCCTGCTTGTCTGAACGGATGCTTTTCATCACACCTATGAAAACATGCCTGGGCCGGTATTCAGCTATGAGTTTTACTGTGTGTGCGGACGAAACTATATGCACACAATGAAGCAGAGAGCGGAGCGTTTCCTGTAAAGGTGTGTCCCGACAAGTACTGCATTCTGCTGCAGCATCTTTTCTTGTTAACAGGTACAGGTAAATCTGCCAAAAAAAGGCAAAAGCATGAGTCATGAGGTTTCCACAGATCAGAAGGAATATATAGGTGGTGCTTCAGCCCAACACGTACAATGAGAAATGATCTGAACCCTAAAATCTACCGTCAGACATGAGAGGCCTCTAATGACATGTGGCAGGAATAAACAGCAGATGAACAGTGTGGAAAGAGAACACCACCCCTGTCATCTACCGACAACTTTGATCAGTAATTACCGTTTCACATGTAAAAATCTCTTCTGCTACAACACAGTAAAAATCCTGCACTAAATAGATTTCATTTCAACCAACTAAGGAGAGCCACCGATCATTAAACTGTCTGTAGAGTCTTACTCATCCAGGTCATCGTAGTCAAAAGAGTTAAGTTGTAATCCAAAAGGCTTCTTCAGTTCTTTTGGATGAAAGGTGAAACGTCTTCAAGCTCAAAGCAAAACGTCCAGTTGCTTACAACTTAACTCTTTTGACAATCGTTAAATTGATTTCCTGTAAGAAGTACATTTGCATTTTACTTCCATGACTGATATGTTTTTGAGAAAAAGAAAAGACTTTTCTTGCCACTTTAAACAATGAGTGAAGCAACCTGTTTCCTCCACTGAGATCATCATGACCCTGTAAACCAATGAACCTGTGAACTGTAGTCAGAACTCAAATCTGCTGGAACCAGTTATAGTAGATAATAACTATAGTTAATAGTATAATAATAATGGAACTTTATTCCCAGACGGCTACTGTAATTTTATTAGATAACTGAAATACTGTGAATCAGACAATACACCTAAGGAAACAGGAATTAAAGTGTAAAGAACTAGTTATACCTGCAGCCTTTCACAAAAATACACAAGCTGGTTTTATTGTTGGAAATGTCTGTTCTGTGTTTTCAGTAAGACGTTGGTGTTATTTTTGACTGCAGTACATCGTCGCATGTCAACGGAAAGCCAAATGGCTCCATGACAACATAAGCACTTCCTGTGTGCATCACTCAAAGCATGATGAAAAACCTTCTTCCAAAACACAGAAGACTCTTCTCACAAAAACAATAGGAGTAAAAAAAAATAATTACAGTGCAAAGAACATGCAAGATAATGGCATTTCCAAGTGTGTATTATTCTAAAAATAACAACTTACTGTATAACATGCCAAGCTGAGACATGCAGTGCTAAAATCCTGCAGATACAGGGAGAGAAAATAAAAAGCCTAGGGCTGAAGTGGAAGCCTCTATACGTGTTGCAGAAATCAAAAATCGAAAACATTCCAATGTCTTGCGAGACATCATCGTTAAATCTGACCAATGAGGCTGCAGATAAAAATAATTGTTTCCATGAATGTTTCAAATTACACTCAATACAACGTCGAACCCAAAAGGAGCAGGACAAACAAGTTCGAAGAACAGGCAACTTGGTGTGATGCAATAAAAACAGAAACACTATCTGTTTGTACTTTTGTACTTTTTTATGGATTATCATCATTATTCTGTGTACACACACACACACACACACACACACACACACACACACACACCTACCTTAATTAACACCACATCCACCGTCCTCTCTCCTTTGGCACAGAAGCTGTACCTCCGCCTGTGTCTCTCATACATGCTGGCAGTTTCACACGGTTAGCACTCGAGTCATTCCAACTGCAGCCTGGTTCAGTGCGCTAACACACTCACTCAACCATTGTGCAGGTTAACTACAACCACTGCTGTATCACGCTTCTCGCTACCATTTCTACGCTCTCGCTCGACTGCAACGCCGTCAGAAAAACAAATAAAGCGAGTGGTAGAATTTTCAGAAAAAAAACAACAACAAAAAAACAAAAAACGATCCAACTTGCAGTTTCCAGAACTACCAAAAGAGGATAAAAAACACACCAAAAATCAACTTAAATTCACTTTAACTCCAGTATCACAAGTTCCAAAGCAAACAGTCAAAGAGTTTGCTACATTGAAGTGTATAGTGATGCATAATCCAGTACAGTCTATGTATCTCGTGTTCCTTCTTGGTGCAGTTTGGGTTGGAAAATGAGCCTCTCTGCCCACATCTGTTCATAACACCGGCCCCTCCCTCTATCCCTCCTTCCCACTCTCTCTTCCTTTTTCCTTCAGGCCCTCCATTCCTCTCTCTCCCTCCACCCATCACATCTGTCCTTCACTTTGAAACAAACTCCCTCTCATCCATTTGCTACCTCTCCCTGCTCCCGCAGTAACAATGGAGCTCTATCCATTAAGTGCTTCTGCACTTCTGAAAGAAGGAGAGAAAGAAGACTTTTTATCTGCTATAGAAGAAGGAGTGGGGTGAATGTTTGGAAGAGCTTCTCTGCTACTGTGGTGGAAAAAAAAAAAAAGATCCAGCAGAGAAAGAAAAATAAATGGTGAGAGTTTGTTCTAACAGGGGTATGATAAAAATAGAAGGTTTGCATGCTTCATTCAGAAGCTACTGTTACACCCACATACATGATCAAAGCTAATCCCCTCTACATCCTCTATCTGTGCTGCATTATATATTCTGTTCTGCTCTACTCCTGCTTTGCATTAACAAGTGACGGTGGAAGTGATACTGAGCCCAGCCAGCTCAACAGATGTTTGCTCCGTTTACAAGTCCACACAGTCGCTACACGTCTCAGCTAAGAATGTCAGATATTGTGATTATTGGGAATAATTTAGGTAGATATAAATTTGTTTTCTGAGGTGTGAAATCGTTTATTTGCAAGTCTGCAGGTTCTAATATACAACAAAAATCTGTAAATGAATGGATAAAGGGATAAAGTGTGTGTTATGGATATTTAATCATAGTAGCCATAAGCCTGTGGAACAACCCGTGTAACTGATGAAGAGACATTATTGCATTGCACTGTGTGAAATGTGTTTATATTACTGTTACAGGAATATAGACACATCAACATCTACAGACTTTATTTTTCTTCCATTTGTGTTTTTTTCTTATTCATGTACAGTGTAGATGCTCTAAGAAGTAAGTTAAAGTTATCGCATGCCTCTGATTCTTTGACAGCAACGATGATATTTTTATGAATAAACACGGCTATAAAAATGTTGAGGACAATTGGCACAGAATGTTGGGCTTGACATTGGTGTCTGTGTGTGCGCAGCGTGTGTGCAGCGTGTGCGCAGTGTGTGTGCAGCGTGTGTGCAGTGTGTGCGCAGTGTGTGCGCAGTGTGTGCGCAGCGTGTGCGCAGCGTGTGTGCAGTGTGTACAAGCTGCCGATTCTTCAGTTGAGTCCTTCTTAGTAAACAAAAAGTGCAAAACGCTGTCACTCACTAACTGGAATAAAGCTGCAACTTACAGCCAATAAGTGGAAACAATCGGCTCCATCTGTAACCAATCAGTAGCACACAAACACAGCAATAACCATGGCAACAGCTGTACACCGTCCAGCTGTGACGCAGTAACAGAAAAAGAGAGAGAGAGAGAGAGACACACACATCTGGAAGTAGTTATCCCTGCTGTGACCACAGGGAGGCAGCAAAGGACAGACTCACCTCTCACCTGTCTCACACACACACACACACACACACTAAGGTCCAGGCCCTGAGGTTCCCATATCTCTAAACAGGACCCTGCTGGTCCAGGAGGCCAGCTACTGCGTCACCAGCAGACATCGGAAAAGGATTTATATGTTTGTATCCGTGACCCCGGCCTGGTTTTAACCTTGAAAGGCAGTACAGCTAACTCTAACTGCCCCTTAGGGACAAATAAAGTAATTGATCGATTGATTGATTTATCATCTCAAGGAGTGCAGGCAGAATCATAGGATCTACATGTTTGGCAGGCTGGTTCTGGAAAAGATCTGTATATGAAAAAGCCACTCTGTTGTACAACATTAACTGCAGGAACCTGTAGACAAGCCAATGTGACATCAACACATGTTGCTTATGGAAATGCATATTATGTTTAAAATACAACAGCGTCACTGGTAACTTCTGAAGGGTTGACTGTGGACGTTGAGTCATCTTGTCCCCATCATGTGTCAGACTGAGAAATGATGCGTTTGACTTTACACTCCTGTTCAGCTGCTGACATGTTGTCTGCCAATTTCAAAGATGAAAGGTTGCTAGATAACTGTGGGTTACTTTCTCAGCCGCTGATACCAAAATGATATCCAGCCCTGTTGTGGAGGTGTGAATCAAGTACATTATTTTTGTACGATAAGAAAACAGCCTTGTGTTCCAAACTGCATACGAATGTCCGTTTTCTATGTCTATGTTCTTCTTTCTGTGTTATCAGTGTCTGGAAATAAAATCCTATTATTGTGTTCTGGTGGTTTTGCAGTGCAAGACACAGAAACTCACCTGCAGAGTGTGTATGCTGTCCGAATCGCTCCTGGTCTGTTGAGGCTCTTCTGTTGCTGCTGAGAATGTTTCTGGTTCTGTGGAGAGAACGCAGAACAGTTATTGTAATCAGATAAACAAGAAGCATAACGATGTGTTTGTCATCCACGTAGAAGACAAGGTGCAATCGAATCTTTTCCTAAAACTCAAATCAAAAATGTCCGCTTGTAGAAATCACACAATTACAAGACGTGTTGCTATCAGAAGGCTAATGATTAGGGCCATCAAACACCATCAACTCTGTGATTTCATCTCTTGACCGTCGATACAATCTAACCCAGATAAGTGTGCTGGAAATGAAGACTTATAGTAGTCCCGGATTATTATTGTTGCAATATTTTAGTAGGTTTAATGTTACTTGACAATGATAATTGTCGTGTTAGCATAATTTAGCTCACGTTAGTCCAAATGTGCACTGCTCTGTGTTTCCGGATCATTAAAGGCAACACTCGACACTCCGTATTTGGAAGCTCCAGGCTCCAAACCTAAAACGGTGGCTTCGAACATAAGCAACAACTTCTAGGCTTCAAAAGCGGCTGCAATGAAAACCGATGGGTGACGTGAGGATATGGTGCCTGCATTAATGGAACTTGCTTATCACATGCCAGGTGACATTAGTCGCCTGCACTGTGCTGCTTTAACGGTGGTGGAAGAATCTGAAGCTCCATCCACAACTGCTGATTTCATGTGCATTTTGTCAGTTCAATCGTTGTATAATATGCAATGATGCAGCTGAAAACGGGGCACAGCACAGCGCAGGGCGGGACAGTGCGTCCGTCTGAGGAGTCGACTGTCAATATATGAGTCAGAGACGGCTCTAGAGGGCTGAGATGAGTCAGTGAAGTTTGGGGTTATAATAATTACGGGGTAAAGTGGAAAACTTCTCCCTGACCCAGCCTTCTAGCCTGGAAAAAATGCTGGAACATTCTGAACATTCAGAGCTGCCACTCCGGCTGCCTGTTGATTTATTGTAATTGTAACCTGCTTTGGTATCTAATCTCCACTCAATGCAGTGGTTTTGACTGTATGGAACATCAGATTCATTGGGTTGATAAAGCAGAACTGATCTTTGTTAAACCTTCTATGGTCAAGAATGAACTTCCACGTTTAACTTGTAAGCTAACAGGGACGACAAGCCCTAAAAGTCCCATGAAATCATAACAACAGGTGAAAACAATGGAAACAAATGACTGGAAATTCATGACAATATGACAGAGTTTTCCTTACAAACTATCTTCTACAACTTATTTGTATCTCAGCTACATTTACACTCTCTCAGATAAGAAGATTCGATCAATCAATTACTTCATTTGTCCCCAAGGGGCAAATGGTTGTGCAACAGTGTAATACAACATGGGTATAACATAGGCATATTAAAAAAAAATCATTCCTTACTTCTGCTGTGACATGGCACATAGTTAATTGTCATTTCTAGCAGTTATGTTAACACTGTACTTGAATAAGTAATCGCTGAAATCTGGGAACACGGTGGCATCCGTACAACAGAGTCTAAAGGGGCGAGAAACACAACAAGAATCCCTCAGTTCGTACACGTACGTACTCGTAGAACATCAGTTGAAACAGCTGATCACGACTGTCATGGATGGGTAATTCTTCAATGGTTCTTGATGGTTCATTAATCTGATGGCAAAACACATCAGTCTCATGTCTGAATAAGCAACGGAGTCACTTTTACTTAAAAAGTCAGATGTGACTTTTCCTTATTTTTTTTCAGCACGGCACAAGCCTGTAGTGCCTGCTGTCAGATCAACATAAAGGCTACAGCAGCACAAGATAAAACATGCAGAGGGAAAGACGTGTGTCTTGAAATGGTCTATATTCCATGTCTGGAACTACTGGTGCGTTCTACCCGTATCAATGGCATTATTTACCAGTCGATATCACAGTGTGCCTGTAGTAGAGATGGACTGACAAGCAGAATAACTTGTATATCCATAAAAAAGATTATTAACATGATTACTAGTAATGAGGACCTTGTTGCAGTGAAGCACCAGTGCTAACCACCGAAGCAGAGCACCATCTGTACAGGATGTGACAGACAAATAAAGGAAAGACAGCTTGAAATACACACGTGCGCGCACACAAACACACATGCACACACAGGTTATTCATTTTCTTTTCTTTTAGTTTTAGTTCACTAGACGGTCACATCAGGAAACATTCCATACACACACACACACACACACACCGCAACCATTTCTTAGGTGACCTCTAGTGTTGCGCTCTACAGTAAAGTCTTGATGACATCATCAGGTTGCCTGGATACTGTGCCCCATACAAACACTGGAGCAGGATCAACAACTGTCTCTCTCTTTCTCTATCACACTCACACTCACACTCACACACATTTTCCACTGTGTCTCTTGGCTTCCCTCTATTGACTCTGAAAACAAAGCTACTATCTAACACTGTTAAAAATGGAGGGTGAGATAAACGGGTCACAAAAGTCAAAATAAATAAAAGCTAAACGGAGCAAAACAACCCTACATGCATCAATGAGACAGGAAAGATTAGGACTGTCAATCATTATTTCAATGAGTGCCATCATTAAAATGCTAAAGAAAAAGGACGTCGCAAGTGTTTTGGTGGTGAATATATATTATTTGTATTCAACAACAAGACAACTACCACCTGCTAGTCATATTCGGAGTGGTAGCTATCAGCTGATGACTGAATGACAGACAGCTGCTCCCTTCCAGTAAAGCTTGTGATACGGCATGATACGCCAGCAGTCGCACTTCAGTTACGTGTTACATCACATTTCAGTGTCCTGCTGATTTTTAAAAGGCAATGAATCATGTTTAAAACACCGGAGGATAGTGCCATTGGTCAGAAAAAGTGTGTATTATGAAGTGATTTACCTGTCGGCAATGTGTCTGCTGCAGTGATCGTCTCCGTCTTTTCTTCCTCTTTACTTTTCATCTTATTCCCTTCTTTATCCTTCCATCCATCCACTGCATCCGGAGTGTCTGAGTCTTTATCCAGGTCTCTGAACACACTATCCTTATTATCCGTACCGACAGACTTATGATCTTTGCACTGGAACAGGCCACTGCCTGCATCAGGCTTCATGTCCGGTAAAGAATGGGATGACTGGAATTCCAGATTCACAGGGGTAGGAAGTTCCTCTGTACTATCGTCATCCGTGTTTGGCGATTCCCAGAGAGAAACAGGGAGTGTCAGAGGTGGCAAAGTGGGAATCTCCCCTTCAGATGGTGTTTGAACCTGCCCATCCAGATGCTGATTACTGGTGAACTTTCTAGCCTGGATGTCTGTGAAACCTTTTTCACATCTCTCACTCTGCTCTGCCTTTGAGTTATCTGCACTGTCCCGTCCTGCTTCATCCTCAGCAGTTACTGACGCTACAGTGCTACTGTTCTCATCACACCCCTCATTCTCTTGAGAATGGAACTCCCTCTCTGCTTGTGTATCGCTCTCTTTACTACAAACAAAATCATTTTGCAGCTCATTATGCTCTCCTGACTCGGGATTGTCCTCTGGATGTTGCCCTGTGTCTATAACAGGGCAGGAGAGGCTGTCTTGTTGCAGCTGGATGTCCGTCAGCATGTGACCTTGGCTGTCTACCTTGGTTATAATTATCTCATTACCTTCAGGCAAAGATTTGGTATTAACTTCCAACAGACTGTTTTCTTTGGGT
The DNA here is from genome assembly GCA_036937835.1 of Pampus argenteus. NCBI lineage: Eukaryota > Metazoa > Chordata > Actinopteri > Scombriformes > Stromateidae > Pampus > Pampus argenteus. The sequence continues at coordinate 22,295,302 of CM072869.1, forward strand.
AGATCACTTAGTGAACATGTTGAGAGTTTGTTTTTTGTTTCACTTTGAATTTCCTCTTTGTCAGTCTGTGGTAACGCAGGAGTGTTTGCAAGTGTTGACTGTTTGTTGCTATCTAGCTGCTGTGTTGGTGAGGTTTCCCCTTCATCCTGACTCTGTAATTCTACAGAATGTGCCTCTGCAGACAGTTTAGCATTAACCTCTTCTTCAGAGCTTAACTCAGTTATCTCAGTCTCAGTAGTGTGTGAGTCAGCTAACAGTTGGCAGTTATCTTTTTTAATCAGCTGTGCAGACAGCTGTGTGGACTGAATACTGTTGAAAGTATCATCTACCAGCTGGTTTAATGTATCACTTGGTACATTAGCATCCAATGCTAATGGTGGATCATTATCTGTTGCTGTGCTAGCAGACTCTTTGTCCGCTAACTGTTGGCTCACTTCTACGCTAGTCAAAGCTGATGCTATAGCTACTGTTACAACTGCTACTGCTGCAGCCACTAGGTCTTCATTGTACTTCTGCTCTTGTTCTCTGTCTACAGAAGGAAACTCCTCGCCCTCGTCCTTTTCCCCACCATGTGTGGAAAATAACTCAGTGCCATGTAGCGGCAACTCATTTTTCTTTTCCTCCTTGTGCTGCTGCTCTCTCAGCATCTCTGAAGCAAAACAATGCTCTAAATATTCCCTCGCAGTTGTCTCGGCACTTCCTTCCCGTTTTTGAAGCAGTGTAACATCCGCTGTGCCCTCAAATGACAGAGCTCCCGCAAGGTGTGTTTGTCCCACAGCTCCCGTGGCCTGCTCAGATTCCATACAGTCTGTGGGGTTTTCCTTAGGATCCACAGATTCTACTAGTTTGCTGGGGTCCGCCGATTGTACATGCTGTGAATTCTGTTCAGGAAATTCCACAATAAACGAGTCCTCTGTGAATTCTGTGGGTTCTGAATGTTTGACAGGAAGTTCCTCTGGACAGTTGGGTTCCACCAAAACTGTCCGGTCCACAGATGCTACAGCTTTACCAGCAACAGCTGATAATGCCTTTGACTCCACATTATCTATAGTTTGTTGGTCCAGGCTGGCAAGACCCTTTAATTCCATTTCAGCGGGGTCTAATAATCCAGTCCTCATGGGATGCACAGTTTCCACAATTTCTGTCTTTCTCATTTCATTCGGTTCTGAAGAAGCAGTGACACTAGAATCCGGGTTAAAGTCATCAGGTCCATGAAAGTTTACAATCTCCTCCTCTGATAATCCCTGTGAAGATGGAACATCAGTCAGTTCTGTTCGTTCAGGTTCTGTTGAGCTGTGAGTGGATTGTGAATGTGAAACACGGTCAGGTCCGTGAGTGCTCCTGCTCTCGCCGTCTGCCTGGCTGGGTAGATGCATTGCGTCCTTGTCAGCTTCCTCTCTCCGGGTTGGCTCAGGAGTCCTTCCTGTTATATCTGACTCTGTGTCTGACTGAGTATTTGGATTTGTTCCTTGGTCTCTCTGTGCCTGTACCTCTATCTGGCTCTGAGACTCTGTACTGGAGCTAAGCTTGGCCTCTGCGCCTCCTCTCTTCCCCCTCTTCTTTCTCCTCTTTTTCCGGCCCTTTGCTCCAATCTCTTCGCCCTCTGGCCTCTCCTCTCCTGCCTCTTCGATCTCCGCTGTTTCAGAGCTCTTTCTGATGCGTGTCGTCTTTCTGTTGCTGACCTCCTCTATGCCTCCCTCCTTCCAATCTGCCCCCACTTCCTCCTCTTGCTGTGATCCGTGTACTTCCCGTCTTTGTGCACCAGGCCCATGTGACAGCGCTGGCTGTGTTCCAACAGCATGTGGCTGACTAAGAGCTGCAGATAGCTGACGAGAACTGAGACCCTGTTCTAACAGCTGTGAGGCTCTATAACCAGAAGCTTGGGATGAGCTCAAATCACATTCTTTCTGCTCTCTCATGCCCTGCTCCAGCTGTTCAGTCTGTCTCTGCTCCTCTGTGTCTCCATCATACCAAACTGAATGGGAGTTTGATGCCTTTATGTTTGAGTCTTCGTTGGCATCCTGTTCTAAGTTTTCACACTGATACCATATTGTGTTTGCAACTATTTCTGCTCCGTGTGGGGCTGATCCCGTTCTGCTCCCACTCCGGCCTCCATCCCGCCACGGCACTCTGCAGGATTTTCTCTCTGCGTCTGGGGACACGGGGCTAGTCTTCCTGCCGGGATGAGGGTCCTTGTGTGTGGAGTCAGGTTGACTCCGATCCTCTGGGTCTAACTGACTTTCTTGGGGATCCCGGGATTGTTCCTGGCCCATAGTTACTGAGAGGAAACAGAATTAGATTAAGGATTGAAACTCAACAAAGTTCACATCTGAGATCTGGGAACACTGAAACATCCCTGTGAGGACGTTCAAAAGGTCAAGAAATACTAGCAGATGATCAAAAGGTTCTCCAGATTATTTAAAGCACTTTATTTGGAGGTCACTGAAAGTTAGTGCACTCGCAAAAACAAGGAGGATGGCTGTTGCGATGGATGTTTTACTTGTTGACCTTCATATTCTCTTCCAAATTACCGTATTTTCCGGACTATAGAGTGCACCTAAATATAAGCCACACCCACTAAAATTTGAATGAAATATATATTTACACATATTCATCACATATAAGCCGCACTGGTCTATAAGCCACCGATATCCAGGGTGAGAAATAAGTTATTTAGGCAGAAAGATTTTGTGTTTATTCATATACTGAACTGATTGTTTCTGATCAGTGCCGCAATAAACGCAGCAATAAAAGTGCTGATAAACAAAACAGAAAAGTCATTGATGGTTATATTCATCTTCCTCTTGTGCACTAAACTAAGTTACTTTATTTTTCTTCCTCCTGCGTACTGAAACCATTAAACACCAAATCACTGTCACCTTTTCCTCCCGCACACTGTTAAAGCGCAACTGTGCAACTATTAAAGTCGCTTCATTCTCTCATGCACTGAAGCCACACGTCACTATTTATCTTCCTCCTGAGCATTTAAAACTAATGAACATCAAACCACTGTCACTTCATTTCTTCTGTGTACTGAAGACACTGAAGTCGTCCTCTTCAGTGTCGGAGTTGAACAGCCTCAGATAATCTTCATCACATATCGTCTCACCATAGATTCATTAACGACAAGCTGATGTGCAGCCGCTCTGTTTCCTTCACGGATAACCGGATCGATGGCATTCAACTTAAAAGCTGCATCATAGGAATTTCTTCGTGGGTTTTTCAATTTGAGGGGGTGAGGGTGAAATAATATTATATACCCACTGTGGGCTGAAGAAAAATTCATAGAAAATCTGCATCTCTGTATAAGCCGCATGGTTCAAAGTATGGGTTAGTAAGTAGCGGCTTATAGTCCGGAAAATACGGTAATTTGACTAACCTGGTGGTTTGTTTACAACCTGCCTCGTTGTCTGATAGTGGTTCTTGACCTGTCAGGCCTCATTTTCAAAGCTGACAGTGCAGCATTTCCCGAACTCCCCAAGTATTTGATTACTACTCATAGAAATGATCATCTAAATTTTTTTTAAAGTTTGCATTAGGTTTGGTTTAAATTACTGATCTGTTGTGTATGTGTGTGTTCATCTATTTATTTGTGACCTAATCGGGCATAATAAAGAAAAATCAACAATCAATGGTGACACAAGCTGCACCAACATGACCATCTCAGCTTAAACTATGTCCTAAATCATTAACTGATTTGTCTTCAGTAGGTAATATGTAGTAAAATGTCCGCTTTTCAATTTAAAAGAAACACATGTTTAAATCTAAAAGGATTAACAACACATCTTCCACTATTTCAGCACACTGTTGAACATACCTTCTCTTCCTGCAGCGGAGTGAAGTTTAGCTTCATTTGCTGAGAGACTGCCAGTGTCTCCCTGCTTTGACTCTGCCAGTATTTCTGTTTCGACCACTCGGTCAGATATCAGCAGCTTAACTTCCCACTTCTCTCCTTCCTGTTTTTCTACAATGGTGGTGGAAGGCAAGGCGATAGAATTCCTGCCAGCACAGTTTCCATCATCACCTGTTCCAGACCCTGGGTTTATGGGTAACTGAGTCTCCTCTGTTCTGGGACTACATAGATGTTTTGTGTCTTTTGCCTCACCAATCACAGATGCCACCGCTGGGTTTGTGAGTGACAGAGCTTCCTCTGTTCGACTTCCTGTTGTCTTGGGCTGACTCGGTGCAGTTTCTCTGAAAGCCTCTGGGGTGCTTCTGTTATTTCCTGGAGATTCTGATGCACGTCTTGAGATTTTTGTAGTTCTCTTTTTGTTTTTCCTGTTACGACTAGCATGAGAGTTGGCAGCTGGTGTAGCCTTCTGTTCTCCCCCAGTTTCCTGGCTATGACACAGAGTCCGAGTGGTACAGGATGCCTGAGTGACAGCAGCAGAGTCCTCCCCGACCTTTCTCTTCTCCAATGACGAGGGACTTCCCTGTTCCTCCGTTAATGTTTCACAGTTGGTCGCCGCAGCCGGGCCTGTGTCTTCTTTGCTCTCCTGTTGGCTGTTAGAGCAGGGTTGCAGCCCACCGTCTGGGCTGAACAGCTCATGATTGACGGATTTAGAGGCATGTGTCAGTGTGATCGTACCGTCGAGATCTGAGATTCCCTGCAAGGAGGAGGAGAAATCCAAATTAAGTGGTGATGGAAAAACGTTATTGCCACTAAATCCATTCATGCAAAAATCACATTGTAACTACTGTGGTAACATGTAAATCTACATGTCTTGGTTCATTTGTAAAAAAAAAAAAATAATCGTATGAGCAAAAAGTCAGAGAGATACAGGATAAAATAATGAAAATGTTCTTGCCTGAGGCCCAATGTGTTTATTGCATTGGTGTATTATACATACCACAAATGGAACAGGAAACAGGAAAGGGAAAAAAAATTAAAGCCACAGGAAAAAAATAGAAATGAAACTGAGAATAAAGTGTTAGAACTGATAGAAGGCAAAAAAGAAAAACAATCACACAGCACAATGGGAATGTGCAGTGTTCTGAAGTACATGGTGTAATACACACGCCTGGTAGCAATGTAACATTATTCCTCGCAGCGAGGGTTGTGTTGTAACATCTTAGCTCACCTTTTTGTCTCTTTGAAGCTGAATGAGTCTCCTCAGCTCCTCCACCTCTTCTTGTAAACGACTGCTCTCCGTTCCCGCCTCGTCCTCCTCCCGCTGCTTCAGGCTGGGGAACGTTAGGGTGTATGTACCGAGATTTGAGTGGTACTGAAACGCTCGACCTCCTGGGTAAAAGTGCAGCTGATCCTTTGGTTCCACCAGGACATCTGAGGATGTCTCATACCTGAGATGAAACAGACATATACGTCTATCTGGACATATCAAACATGTAACAAAACCAAGCTGTACTTACAATAACTGTCACACACACACACACACACACACAAATCTGCTTATTCTCTTTCAATCATGTTTTAGAAGATAAGGACTTAAGTCAAACACGATTCTCACCCGTCTGCCTTGTGAATCAATGTAAGAGTAAATAATTAACACTGAAACAAATGTAGATGAACACACAACACCCGACGTGTGTGACACACAGCTGGTGGATGACATCACATCACTCATCCCGAGTGTGACCACGCCCTCTACAAATCCACCCACACCCTGATCTCAGAATGCCCGTTATGCTTCAGCTGCATGCAGCCTTTTAACAGTTCCTTCAGTATCAAAGGGATTCAACTACTGACATGCATGTTCCTTTAATCTCCGACACTGACTGTGTGTCTTCGCGACAGCGGTTTTACGTATATTTATCCAATCATACATTATGATTGTTGACATAATGCTGACAGTTTAGCTGCCACGCACCAGTAGTTTCTCAGTTACACCCATCATTAGTAACTGTCAAAAGAAAGTGCTACATTGTGTACTGTACAGCTATTATCACATTCCCACAGAGTGATGATAGTTTCCAATTGAGAACACCAGTGAATTGTTGCCTTGATCAATGGCAGCGCTTCAAATGTTAAAGTTTAAAGTTTGTTAAAAAGTTTAATATCCATCTAAGTAACACATTAGATTAGAAAGCTGTCTTTACTGTGAATCTGATATTGAAACATATGAACACTTTTATCAATAACACGTGGTCAGATTCTTGGCTTCATGCTAAAGTAAACAAATGTCGAACATCATACATTTAAGAGCATTCATTATGGGATGGAAGTGTTTCAAACTAAAAAGGATTTCATCACCAAAGCCCAGGAGAGGATGAAGCTTTGCTAACCACATTCAAGCTGGAATAATTGTTGTTCTTTGTTTATATATAATGCAAAAGGAAATTTAAGCATTTATGTGTTTTTTATTAATATTTTTCATAAATGTGATACACTGAATGTGAACCTTCATGTTTTATGAGAAGGCTTAGTCCCAGTTAAGGTTCAGTTCAAAGAAAACAAACATAGTAGGAGAGTTCAAATCTCAGGAGCTAAAGTTGTTTTAAAAATGAAAAAAAAAAAACTATGATTTCTACGAGGATCCACAGGAATGGGTTGAAGAATCCACTCCGTGAACTGAAGGCAACCACATACGTCACGGACAGTGAAAGACTTAGGAGTCCAGGAACTAAGAACGAACCAGGAAGTAACAGTGATTAGTGAAACACCTTTCTGTCATTCTGATAGCATCTATAGCAACCTATCCACGGCTACCTCCACATTCCCAAGCTGTTACAACTCAACCTCTCAATCATTTCTGTCCAATCCTCCCCTCTGACCTTTCCCACATCATGACTGGAATGAAAATAACCACCAGCCCCCAGGACCCTGCTCCTTCCAGACTTACACAGCCTGCCTCCCTACCATCTGCAACTGTAAACTCTTCCCTCTGCGTAACTATCACATGAATTACCATGAAATTTGGCTCACTCATTCATGATCCCCAAAGAATAACTCCTAATAACTGAACAGATCAAACTTCATTTGTTTCAATACTTTGTTTTATGACTAAATATGAGCAAGACTAATGACATTCCCAGCTTCAACTGTACTTTGTGTTCAAATATTAGCCTCCGTTTTTCAGCAGATGAATGTGACAAAAACCTTCCAGTGTCAAACTCTGCATAGTCATCAGTTGTTATAGTGGCAACATTCAACTGTAGGAACAAGAAGAAAAACAGATTTCTGAGGGAACGGGGACTTTAATTATTATTATTATCTGTTCCTGATGAAGAGCCAATGTGGGCTTAAAACTGCAATAACGTAAAACTGATTCAAGAAAAAAAATAAAAAATAAAAAAGGGACCATTAAATCATCTACCCATCTTTTGACTCTGGATAAGAAAGATCAATATGTTCATCTAGACAGAAATGATACATTTTGTATTTCAAACAATAATAAATATGTATAATATGTAGGTGTAGTGAGTATTATAGTGTTGCAGGGTGATTGTCAATATGTTTGTGCACATAAAAGCTACTTGCTGCATGCAGAACAGTTATTAGGCAATATAACATGAAATAATAATCATAGGAACTCCTGCAATAACAAAAGGTTTCCTTGTTTGACAGAAAAATGTAACAGTGCAGATTTGCCTGTGACCCACACCCTCCTTGTCTGTGTTATGGCTCTCTGGCTTTGTCTCTGTGTCTGACTGTGTGTAGCAGCTTTGTTCTGTGTGTAGCAGCATTGTTCTGTGAAGGATTGGTTCAGGGCTGACAGTCATCTCCTCTCTCTGTTCATCTGTCCTTACAAGCCTCCACCTCCCTTTTTTTTTTCTTTTCCTTTCACACTGACAAGTGGAACTGACTGACTCAGAGCATGTGAGTGATGTCATCAGTATATAACACAAATGCAGTACAGTTTGAAAGAACTAAATGACTTTCCCTTTCAACCTGGAAAACGTGAGAGAGCTACATTTTTATATACGGCTCGCTTCATTTGGATAATAAATACCCAAAATGATAAATGGGAGTCTGCCAACTGTGAATTTATAATGTACAAAGTTCATATTTTATCCTGAAAAAAACTTACAGAATTCCCAAAACAGAAAGTTGAGTTCATTTTTTCTCAGTAGTTTTCATTGCAATTTGTTGATTTAATTTTGTTATATTTGTGTGGAAAAAAGGAGTTTGGCTTGATAGTACAACTAGAGCAAAAGCTCCAGGAGTCACCAAAAACTATAGATCATAATCCTCTCTGGGCCATAACTACACACAGATAAATTAAAGGACGTCCAGCCATTATTTGTACAAAGGTAACAACGTGTGATGCAACGTAACCACGCTGTGCTTAACCTTTGGGGGGCGCTGTTAAGCTAGTCACCTGCTGAATGACCTGTAATGATGAGGTCGAGTAAGTTGAGTAACAGTAACAGCCCTCTGTCTGAGCTCATCATTGTGCCGTAACAATATTCCAAGTTTTACATTCTCAAATAACACAATCAACCAAAACATCAAATTAGATGAAACACTAACATTTACTTGGATTGAATTTTATTGGAGTAGAGTTAAAGAGAAACTGTGTTTCTAATAGACCCTGGAGGGACAAAACAAACATCGGTACACATATTTGGTGCTTGTATAATCTGATAGGTAGAGATTTCAGAAACCGAGCGTGAGACAGCCCACTGACATATTCAGATTCTACTGAGAGTTTTAATACTAGTATAGAGACTGTTGAGGGGATCTGAAACTGGGACTTCCTCCATATGTGAGGACGATGAATCTGTGAAAGTGAAATTGTCAATTCCACTTTCCACTAGCTCTGAAAATCTACAGTGTGTCTACAGTGCTGGTTACACATGCATCAATGCATCAATGCACATGTATAGTGTTTACAACATGGCAGATGGGAACAAATGTGAAACGTAATACAAAATACAGCAACAAAGCAGCAAAGTGTAATCCCTGCAACAATGTAAGTCTGTAGAACGTAAAATATGTGTCTAACATGAATCATTAATATCAGGTACTTACTGTGTGAAGAGCTCCAACAGCTTCTGGTGTCCCCTGGTCTTTGCCAGACATGCTGGAGTTTGTCCCTGAGCATCGGTCCGCCTCAGCGCCTCCCTGCCGCCCGGCTGCTGCAAGAGGAATGATGCCACCGTCTTTAGACCGTGAGCGGCTGCCAAGTGGAGCAGACTGGAGTGCTGCTGGCACTGAGCTGGAAAGAGAAAAAGAGAGAAAGGTGAAGGGGCGGACTCGAGTGATAAGAAGAGGTGGACAGAGAGACGTGGGAAGAGGAAGAATTAAACCCAGGCATCGCTCCAGGCTTATTATCTTTACTTATTCACTCATGCATTTGTTCAATAATATCCTGCAATTATTCATTTATTATGATCAAATTTGTATTCTTCAGTAACGGAGGGAAGGTTGAAGCCTCTACAAACATCAGTAAAGCTGGGCATGGATCATTTTAACATAAACATACAAAACTGGTACTCCTACTTATCCATGTATATTATGCCAGATGTGTTCAGTATCAGCATTATATTTATCAGCCAGAAATCACTGTTAGTTTTCTGTTCAAGCTACAACTAAAACTAAAACTAAATACTTCCTGCAGAGCTTCAGAATAAAAGCATTTTAAAAGTAAGACTAGTCGTGTTAAACATGTTGACACAGACACTAAAAGCAAGCTAACATCTCTTCCATAGTGCTGTATTTAAGATTTATATCTGCACTACACATTTGAGGGAGATTGTTGGTATTTCTATTTGGTATTTGGTATTTCTACCACACTCTCATTTCCTGCCACAATAATTAACAGATTCTGCAGCCAGCCACAAGAACTGGATGCTTGGTTAATAAAAAAAGAAAGGGCAAACTAAAGAACAGACTGATAACGCGAGTGAGAGAGAGAGAGAGAGAGAGAGAGAGAGAGAGAGAGAGAGAGAGAGAGATTTATATTTATAGATAAGACTTCTTGTGACTTGGGTCTTGATGGTTTGGGAAACACCGTATTAGAGTGTCGTTGAATGAATGAGTGTGTGTAAGCATGTAATAACCATGTCTCCACTCATCAAACGTGTATGACTGCAAAAACGAACCAGTGCTGCTAATAACCATCAGTATCACCATAAATCACCTCAGATGTTTGAGCCTAAACATGAGTCTACAAGCTGAGGGACATTTCCAGCTGCTCAGATAGATTAAAAAGACAGAAAATGCCTGAGATAAAAGAGTGAAGGGCTCCACATTCAGGCTTGATAACCCAGATCGTATCTATTAACACAAGCAATGGCCCTGGGGACGTTTGTACTAGCAAACAGCCATCTAAAGATATCCTTCTTTTCTGTTGAAACAAGAAAATACTGGTTTAAATAATAAAGTCTTATTTAAGTTATGTCCTCCAATGAAGGCTGGTGGTTGTCAGGCATAATATCTCATATTCCGTCAGGACATTCACTAAATAGTAACAAATTGGTTAACCATGCTAGTTTCTCAATGATTAACAATCTATTGATTATTAGCAGTCCCATTAACAGAAGAAGGGATGATTCAGATATTATTCTTAGACATTAGGACAGTGAATAATAATCACCGCTACAGTTGTCTAGCTGTGTCTCTGCCACTGCGTCAGTGTGTGTCCCTGCGTGTGTCACTCTTGGGTAATCCATGTGTCTGTCCACATCCGTCAGTGCGTGTGTGTCGATGAATGCGTCTCTAGAGTGTGTGTGCTCTGGTTCTGGTGCAGTCCTCTGGTGGCACAGAGTGAGGTGTTTCAAGGCCAGCGCCAGGCTCTGATCCAACCTCTCGCACTCTTTCAACGGAATCTGACAGACAGAAAATACAGAAAGGACAGCTGTGTCATTGTTTTTTTAATGTACAAATGAAGCAGTATGAACGGAAAGGCAGAATTGAAACAAGCTCCTTTGTATACGCAGCATTTTCACGAGGTTCTTACCTGCTCATCATCCAATAATAATGCTTCCTGTGGAGTTGTGTTGTCAAGCAGGAAGTGGGCCATGTCGAGAGCTAGGTCCTGCACACAAACACACACTCATCATTATTCTGAAAAACTAACTGTGTGCTGCCTTCAAGTGCGGGAATGATTTCAATGTTCAAGACTCCTTGTTTTTTTCCATTCTTAAATATAAACCTCAGCAATGAAGGTTGTCCAGCTGAGTGTGGTGAAAAGGGCTGTGTTGTTACCTGAACAAAGCTGAGGCTCTCCTGTGAGTGTGTGTCCACTGGTCCGCCGGGCCGAGCCAAACATAATGTCACCAAGACCTGCTCACACACATTATGGGCTACACAGAGAGAGAGAGAGAGACAGAGAGAGACAGAGAGAGACAGAGAGAGAGGAAAATATTTGACTCACTCTGCTTATCTAAGCTTATCATCTTCTATCATCTCTACCTTGCTGCTCTTTTGATGTCTGAACCATTACAAATGTTCCACATTGTGAGTCATGTATAGTACAGGTCTTTCCACCCCCACCCGCCCCAATTAATAGATCAACTTTTAGTTTTATTAATGGAGACTCAGATATCATTTGAATACCTGCAACAGATTTGACGATTGAGGATATGTACAAAGATCCTAAATGTGGCAGGGAGCAAATCTGTAATCTATATCAGTTATGTTCACTACATTGTAGGTGACACGCTATGTCAGCCACTTTATTTACACCTCTTCGAGAAAATTGTTTTAAGTTTTCTACTTAAAATCCTTCAGATGGACTCTTTGAATAAAATCAAAACGGTTCCACATGTTGCCTTAATAGTCTGCTGCTAATCCTGACAACACATCCAGTCCAATGCCTTAAAAAGCTGTAAATGTTTCCATCTCTCCATCCATCTAATCCATTAGTAAGGAATGTCTTAGTGCTTTAAACTCACGCTGTTCTCATCGGACAAGAAGCAAGGAAGGAAACTGCTGCTGCTCTGCAGTGCAGTAGGTAGGGAAGCTATATATAGACAGCAGATACCAACACTGGTTGTTACCTGTAATCTAATGAATCATCTCTCTGTCTCTAGCAGAAACTGCTAACTGCTGCCTGACTGTAGAGAAACTAATGCGACGGCCACCATAAATGACAGTAAAACTAGTAGAGACTATTGGGGAGGGGTTCAGTGGTTGACGACTGACAGCCATTGTTCATCAGGCCAACCCTACTTGAAAGACACATAAACGCAGTAAGTGTGATATCTATTAACAGGGCCAACCCTTTGATTTCATAATGTGGACAGACATGATGTGAAATGTCTGGTTTTGCCTGCCAAGCTAAGAGAGATCAATAGTAAAATATGTTCACACGGACATATTAATGATGGACTAAAACTACTTTAGCATTTAAGGGACATCCTGTAATTAAAAGTCTATGTTTGATGTTTTTTTCAAATCAAACTCAATTCTTTCTGCAGAAGTTTCACATTAAAAGACAAGAAAAATATTATGAGAATACTTAAAAGAAACTTTGAGAAAAGAGATTTTGGAGAATATTACTATTAACCACCAGCACCACAATGGTTGAGATGTCCAATAACATATAAAGTCATATTCTGAAAATAAATTTTAATTTTCCAAGACAAAGTTAAAATCTTACTTGAATAAAGTCAACAAAAAGTTGAGATTTGAGTCAAAACAAAAGCGAATAATAATGCTTGTCATATTTTGAGAATATAGAGCGAAACTGCAGCCAATATAATCCACCAAATCTATTTTTGGGCTCCGTTTTTTTGTGGCAGCACAAACAGCAGTATGACCTTGAAATAGGTTTTCAAGGTGTGTGGTTTATGGTGACCAGAGCGCACAATGTTTTGGGATTGTATTTGGACTTATTAGTCAGCAGTCACCACACCCTCCCGTCTATATTCACCTTCATCCAGCCCTTTAAGACTTTGCGCTGTTGCACATACATGAACCGAAATAGGTGGTGACACAGAGACACCCACACTGTGTCGGTGCGCCTCAGACACACCTGCATTACACTGGTTGTTGTGCTACTTAGCTTAGGTGTTACAACACATGAATCACAACAAGTGAATACTGCGCCCTGCTCTGTATGATACGTACACTACATATAAGTAGTGATGGCCTAAAAGTGATTCTTTATATAAAATTTAAGCTCCTATTTATGGCAAAAAACGACAGCAATGTAGTGAAAATATTACTCCATCTAACCACACAATGGAGAGCCGGTGAGTGTTATAGCAGTTATATTGCATTGCAGTTATATGTAATGTTATTTTTAAAATGGAAACTCAATACTGCTAACAGTACAGGCACTGGCAACTTTATACATACATGGAGCTCATCTGCATGTTTATTTAGCTCTATGTTAGTAGAGGTTCTTCTTCCACGTGCAAAGTTCTTCATATTTTCAAATGTATCTCCCTTTGAAAAAACGGAGAATGTGTGTGAATGTGTGTGTGTGTGCACGTGTGTGATATACCTGGACACACAGCCTGCAGGGTCACATGGCTGACTCGCAGTGTGCTGCTGAGATGTCTCTGGGTGGATCCCAAGAATAAAAGAAAGAACTCCGCCTCGTCCTCCACGTCATCATCGTCCAGCTGAACAGTCAACACACACCCTCCCTGAGAGGAGACAGAGATGCAGTGTTATTAATGGACATGCTAAATGGACTGCACTTATATAGTGTCTTTCTAGGCAGTCACACACACTCATACACTGATGGCAGAGGCTGCCACGCAAGGTGCCAACCTGCTCATCAGGAGCTAATGCTAATGTTTTAATGCTAAATTCCCATTCCCATTTACACACGCACAGATGCAATTTGTTCCTGATGGCTGTTTCTTTAATGCAGACGGTACAGGAACATTTGACCCCATCAAGGCCCCTGCAGACAGGACTGAGTCTATATGTATGTGTACACACATCCTTGTACTTCTACCTTTGTGAGGACCCTCATTGACATAATGCATTCTCTAGCCGCAACCCTGAACCTACACTCACTTCTAACATTGACCCTAACACAAGTCTTAACCCTCAAATAAATAAATATTAAAGTCATTGTGTGGGGTTGGGGTAGAAGAGCTTTATTCAAATTTGCAAGAGCTTAAAATATATATAGATATGCGTGTATGAATATTTCTACTTAAGGACAATTATTTAGATTTATTATTGTGTATGACAAATAAAATAAAAGCAGATATTGTTGCTGTGTCAGCATGTTAATTCAGTCTTAAATCAAACTCAATAATACTATATAATAATTGTAATACTCAATCATTTGGTGTAAAGTCTTTTTACAGTGTTTATTTGGACAGTATCCATGTCTCATACCATAATATATTCCCAGCAGTACACTGGCATTTATGTTATTAATAAATGTTAGCTTGGACTATATTTGCTCTCCACAGCAGCAGCAGCAGCTCTATGTTTGACAGTACAGCAGTTACTGTACATCAGAAGTAAAGTATCACCCAAGAAACATGTGACAAGCTACAAGTGTGTCTAACGACAGAAACTCTAGATTTTTATCTGCGTTGGACTAAAAAACAAAGGATGTCCATTAATGGGGCCTGTAAATGTGTGTGTGTGTGTGTGTGTGTGTGTTCTCTTCTCAGTTGATTCCCCTCTTCCCCTCCATTTGAAACATGACACAACACCCACATTTCTTGCTGAACATGCAGTTAGAAGCATGTTAACAGCCACGCCCACACAACACAGTCTAACAATAGCGCACAGGAATGTTTCAGATCACTCTCTCTCTCACACACACACACACACACACACACACACTGATACACACAGTGAAGATGTCCACTCTGATGTGTCTCTCCCAGTCAGAGTCACAAAGTGATGCAGTGAAGATAGCATGGTTCACATTTCCTGCTTGAGCAGTTACAGATGCTTGATTGTTTGTGAAGAAGGAAACATTTAGGCCATGCTAAGATACATTCATCGGTATTCTGCTCAGGTGCTGTGCAGGGGGATGTTTCAGGGGAATATGAATGGTTTTCTTTCTTTTACCTTCTTTGCCTTCCACTGCATTCAGCTCTGTGATAAAACAATGCAGGCGTGTTGTTTAAAGTGGCTGTAATCAATATGTTTTAGAACAACAATGTCTCAAATGACAATGTGTGATGTCAGAGGCGTGGCTCGCAGTGATGAAGCTACGGAGAATTACCAGTGAATCTGCAGCTCTACTCAAGAGTCAATATTGGACTTCAATCACCAGGTGGACAGAAACACGAGTCCAAATTAATGATAATGTTGCTTCATAACTGCTGGATGTGGAAATAAGCAGTTCGACAAGTCAATCTAAATGCTGATGATTTGACAGTGTTGTGTCTAAGGATGTTCCTGACGACTGATTTCATTGTCGAATAAATGAAAATTAAAATTTAGTCGACTAGTCTAAAAGTAAGAAAACACAACATTTAAGAGGCATTCGTTGTATTTTAAATGTCACTTGTGTGTCGTCTGTTTGCGATCGGTTATTGGTTTGCCAAGTGTGGCTAATGTTAGCAGTGCTAGCAGCCTGATATACGTTCATGCATGCAGTAAAAATGAAAGCCCTGACTTGGTTTCAAGTTATTTAATGTTACACATTAACAAAATGCCATTCAATAGGCTACTTCATTACTAATGATTACTTTAGCTAAACACCATCTATCAGTCCATGCACGGATCAATACAGGCTGTAGATGCGCTTCCTTTACGTCTAAACTATCTTTAACAACAACATCCTGCAGCTCTCTAACAGTTACAAGAGCCTCACATGTCGGTAACGTTGGGACTGAGAGTATGATCCTGCACAAAATAATGTTATAGCCATGTTACTGACTGAAGTTACATCATTATAATTATAACAGTGAATTAATAGTGAATTGTTATGATCAAACAAAAAACACAAGCCGTCTATTTGTAGCATTTATCGTAGTTTGCCATAAATCTAAAATGGTGGAAAATCCTTGTAAAGTCACTGGCTGAGACGGCAGCTCCTCCTCCCTCCACCAGCTGCAGAGGAGGACAGAGCACAGGAGGAGAGACTGATACTGACTGATATCTGTGTTCTTCACCCGTTCTAAACTTCACTCAGTATTTTGGTGTCAGGAATATTATTTATTTCATTGACATTTTAGATTCAATGTCCTGTGAGAACTTACTGAGTTTATATATTTATATATATATATATCTTAGGAGAAGATCCCCAACCCGCCTCCTCACAAATCTGAATCTGTTTTAATGAGTCTCTGGAGTCTCCTTGTTAATTTAGTCCAGATCTGACAAGTCTAAGTATAGCGTGTTTTGATCTGGATGTCGTCTCATGTGGTCTAATGTGTTATTGCAACGTCGGCAGTATCTAACCTTCAAAACATCGCCAAGCCGATAAGTGGTCGACCCCTTCTGACACAGCCTAAAAACAACCTTATTTTTATTTTCTAAGTCAAAATACTGCCAAACCACACTGGGTTTAAAAGATGTCCGAGAGAGGGGTTGGGGTGATGGGTTGGGGAGTTTGACATTAAGCCAAAGCCAGGTGTCGCACTTGACTCAGCCATGAATGAGTGTGTAGCAGCACCACTGAGTGACACATCATATACATGTACATATACCAACACAAACCTGTTCACGCTGTCTTGCCCTCCCACAAACAGCTCAGTCCAACACATCCCAGTTCCTGAGCAGCTCCTTCTCTGTGTGTGTGTGCGTGTGTGTGTGTGCTTAACTGTGGCAATTATGACACTAAAATGCCCAAAGACTCTGAACAGTGTTGTGATTCACTTCAGTCGAATAATGCTGCTATCAGGAACAGGGAACATTTGGGTAAATGCATTTAGTTTGAATTAGTCATTTATAAAAGTGTATTAGTTGTTACTTGGTTAAATGCAGGTTATTGTGATGCTGTGTGATACTTACATAGAGTGGAGCTTGTTTGGGACTCAGTTTCATGGCGTTGGTTTCTAAGAAAAAACAAGACACAGAAGGGACAAAGATGTAAACATTCATTTTGAAATATTGAATACTGTTATAACCGCGGCGTTTGTGGTTTCCGTCGATGCACCGACCCCCACAAATCTCTCTCTTCCTTTCATCTCTCTATATTCTAGTGAGTGTATTAATTTTTCAACACAGGTCCGAAAAGGTCAGAAACTGCAACAAACAAACTATAAACCAGCTAAATCAGTAAATGACATCCAGCAGTATCACAGGGAAGGAAACAATCAGCATCAGCTGAAGTAATCCAGTATTATGTCTGAATCCTACTGACACAGAGGTACTGACACTAGCAGCCTGTAATACAGGCTACATTTACTTTACGCAGGGCTATGCAGCCGTCAATCACATAGAATTGCTTTACTGATATCAAGCCTAACCTGTGAAGGTGTGTGTATGTGATGCGGTCTGTTATGTGGAAAAATATGTAATATGTAAACACACTTATATATATTTAGATCATTGAAAATGTAAAAGTTTACAGCCTGTCCCGCGTTTCTATTCACTGTGTGAAACAACGCAGCAAAAAAAGGCAACAATTTGACTGACAAAGTACGAGCTGATGCATGCACGTGGCCTGTGTGGCCAGTAGGGGTGTAAGAGTGCGTGGATTTGTTCCCAACCGTTTGGTGCAGGATGTTCGGTTTAGTACGTGACTTTCCTCGGTTCGGTATGCTCCGTGACCCAAACGATTACTGATAAAATGCAGCCACTAATATCTGGCTTTTGACTTCAGTGGGAAGAGGAACAATCGGCATTTATTCCCAGGTGACTCTGCAGTAGTCACGGATATTTATCTGGAATGACGTAAGCATGACACGTGGGAGGTCACGCTAATTTTCCACCCTTTTCTGGCTTTTCTTTTACACAGTCTATGCGCGGCTATGCTAATAATGCTAGCCCTGCTAACAAGCTGCCAGCTGCTGTGCAGGTTGGTAAAATGGCTCCATCACGTATCTGTGGATTGGTGGGTGGGTTTTAAACCTATTTCAGGGCAGCGCTCTACTGATTACTAAACCTGTTTTCCAGACAGGGAAACTACTGGTAATGATAAAGCAGTCGATCAGCTATTTTAGTGGGTTTACGCACATTTAAAAAGCCTGCATATATACCTGCTAATGGTGTAAAAACTGTAGAACTTCATGTCAAAGCGATCCCTCTTTATTTCTGTCACAGCACAATGCTGCTCTGATGGATTCCTAGTTTCTAATTGCTTCAGACTACTGACTAACACACGGGACTGTGTTATTGTGAAATCTCACCTCCTCATGAACAGGTGACGGTCATCAGCCTTAAACAAGCTGTTTACTGCAGGTTTTTCCCAAGTTAAGAGAGTTTGTTTATTTAAACAAACCTCACAGAAAGAGATTTAGGAGAAGGAGACATATTTGTTCTTTCACAAGGCCCTTTCAGTGATAAGAGCAACCCAATGAAGCCTATTCGTTTAGTTGGCACATTTCCCTTAACCCAAAACTTGTCTGTAACACATTTATAATATCTTAGTACTGCTAGAAGAATGTATTCTGTTCAACAAACAGATATTCTGATCAAGCTGCTGAACAATCGCTGCAGCACAGTGTGTCATTTACATGAAATCAGCGGTGGGCATAACTGGCTCACTGTTCAGTTCACATTATAATTACAGACATGTAATAAAGCTGGCGTCACCGCCGAGTTCTTCTAAATAGAGTGATGACGTTGGCCCATTCATTGGCAGGAAACAGGAAGTGGGATAAAAACAGAGGAGCCTTACAAGTCTTCCTCACATGCTTACAAGAGAAAACGAGCCTTTCTCAAAGCACCGCCTCCCCCTCCACACACACACACACACACACACACACACACACGGTCTGGCAGAGTCAGACAAAGACAGCAAAGACAAAGTACATGCATGTTGGAACTGCATATACATGAGTCTGAGTGGGATCTGAAATATAATGTGGTACAGTGTATTTAAAAAATGTTTGTTTTCATTGAGACATCTGCTGGAAAATAATCAGATTCACAGCCAGAAAACATTCCTCACTTTGCATTTTAAAACAATAAGATATTGTCTCTGTAGACATGTCTGTGTTTGACGGACCACATTTGTTTTTATTTTGCTTTTTAACTGTCTAAGTTTCAGTCTGATTTTGACATTAGATGACTTTTCAGTGCTTAGCCGGAGTTCAGGGTCATGTGGTTGTGTGTGTGTGTGTAAGGGTTGCATCAATGTATATCTACAGGTACACTGCTGTACATCAGCTGTGGAGGATATCAGACACATTACATACTACATACACAGCCTGTACAGGAGGTTATTCAACCCTCCTTCAGGGCACTTCATGCTCAACAGCCACTCACCCCCATTACTCCCTACAAGAAGAAAAAATATTCTTGGTAGGGCTGATGTGACAATACATTTCTCTGCCTAGTCCAGTATAGGAACTCAAAGTCAGACGACGACTACAATCCAACAATGATGTTTTAATCTCACCAGTTTCACAGATAAAATAAATAAACTATTTTCAGTTGTATAAGTCTCCATCCATGCTTTCAAAAGGAAGGGTATCAAATATGATATTCTAGTTCCTGACAGAACTTTACAACAAGAGTATGATCAGCTATACAATCTATACAAATCAACAGTGTGAGTGAGTTAGTGAGTGAGTGAGTGAGTGAGTGAGTGAGTGAAGGGTAAATTTCTGTTTCTAAGGTGAGTGTAATATGATGAGTGAGTGGATGGGATGGACAGTTCTTATTTGTACAGGAACTTTGCACGTCTGTCTTTGTGAGTGGAGAAATTTCGGGGTTGTCGGGTTCCAGCTCCTTAACCTGGATTTTCTCCTCCATTATCCTTCTCGCAAACGGATAGATAAATCATCGAATTCGGTGGAAGCTGCACCTCGCTCGTTAAATTCGCCATCATCTCGCTGACTGACAGCGCTCGCGCCGTACCAGAGCGTGCACAAGCCTTTCACGCTCAAGAAGCGGTATTTTCTGCCCTAAAGCAATATTTTCAGCACCCCAAGACGGTACATTTCAGCGACACTGATTGGCCATATATTTATTAATTTGCCCTGGCAACTGTACACCATTGGCTATTTTGCTGCACTGCTGGGGCGCTCTGATCAGCGCCCCATGACAGAAACATACAAGTCTGTCTGTGGAACTTCACTGGTGAATGAATGTTAGTAGGTGGGAAATGTAGTTTATAATTCACATTGCATGTAGGCACACACTAGTGAGTAAAACCGACATTTATAACAGAATTTGTAAAAATATATTTGACATTTTTTCCCCCCTCTTATCAGGGAGGGCGGCGCTCCAGCGCCCCCTATAGGCCGGCCGCCACTGCAAGAAGCCAATACAAGTTGTGGGCACCAGTAGACATTGTTCCAAGGCACCCTCCATTATAGAGCGTGCTTTTGGGATGGTGAAGGTTGCGGCCGATCAGATATCAGGATTTTATCAGGATTTATCAGGACTGTTGACAGGTAAACATGCAAGGATGTTAGTCACAAAATGTACATTGCATTGAAGGACTAGTCCTTTAAGATGACGAAAGTTTACAGCATCAGATCCTCTGTCGTCCTTCTGTCTGTCTGGCTGTGGAGATAATCCCCACCCCCTAGTGAAATGCACTTATGTGTTATACGTGTGTATGTGTGTGTGTGTGTGTGTGTGTGTGTGTGCTTGCTACTTAGCCCACTCACCCACCCACCCTCTCATCCCGCAGCATGGGTTCATCTAAGATCAATCTGTCTTGCAAGGACATCCACGCAGAACACAGACTGTCTCACAGATGGTGGTAAACAAAAGAGTCACAGCTTACAGGAGAAGACATGAAATCAAATGTAGGTGTAAATGAGAGTGCAACATGGATGGAAGAACTGATTCAGAATTGTGGAGGATAAGCATTGTGATTCTCATGCATATCGATCTTTTCACCCACCCAGAACTCTTTCCTGCTTGGAATAAGTAATGCAACATTTTGCCAATAACATAAAAGTAGAGGAGGAAGGATTAACTGTTCCTAATGTTTCTGTGTGGACTGAAAAGCATTTGATACATTTATAATATGTTGGTGTGTTACTACATTTATCAGTATTAATGTGGAACATGACTAACATAGAAAGAAGCAAAACACATACTGTAGACAGACAGAGAAACAGGACTGCAGCATAAATAGCTTTATCACCGCTGACTCTAAATCTGGAGCTGGCAGTAAAAAGACCCTGAACTCTGTGTTCAAGTTAGAGAGGCAAAAATGTCTCATCATATCTTTATAAATCAGGCCTTGCATGAGAGGGAGTTTTATTTGTCCCACACACACCATCCTGCTGCCAGAGATACTCACTCGAACACTAAATGTGTATTAATCCGCTGCTGAAAATAGTCCACAACAAATGCACTATTCCCTTAAAAATGTCTGTTAAAAACTAACCAACTGTTTGAGGACACGTTTTACAAAATGAAACGATATATTAGCGAGCTGTTTTCAAAGTCTTCAGTAGGATCCAATAGGACTGACTAATTGTTGGTTTTCATTGCATTTGTTGAAAATAAGAACAAGATCATGAGTCTACAATCACACCACCAACTCTGTGGAAGCTACTAACATCAGCATGCTAACATTCCCTCAAGGACAATGTTAACTGATATAATGTTTACTATGTTTGCCTTATTGGTTTAGCACATTGGCATGCTAACATGTGCTAAATAGCACTAAACACAGAAGTCACCGAAGGCTGATGGGAATGTCAATCAGTAGGATTCATCCTGTGTGAATCATAAATGTCTTTTATTGGTCAACTGTAAAATACTGTATCTGTACTATCATATACTGTAATAATTATTAATGGTTGATGATATGTGTGTATGTAAGAAGAAGAAGGTGATTAGCCAGATGTTAGAGACAACCACACTGTACTGGACTACACATAAAGGTAAAGTGTTCGATCCACCCATGTATCCAGAAGTAGTGGTGTGAAGAAACGTCTGCGCAGACACTCCAGATACAAGGTTTAATGTGGACCTGGATGTTATAAATAGGTCATTAACACAGTCGCAACACACAGGCGCGACCCTGCAACCAACCTCAACTTAAACCAGCTAAACTCTGTCCCATTACAGGAAGCTGCTGGAATGATAACCACACATGGACACAAACTACAGGCCAAGCCGTGTGGGATGTGTGTGGAAGCTAAGCAGACTCTAGGGGCAGCCAAAGTGTCATGATAACAGGAAGGCCACTTAAGATGGCAGCTCCATCACCTGCGCCTGCATGAAGAGGAGGAACAGTACAAAGAAGAGCCATTATCAGCTCATAGCAACCATTTGAACTCATGTTGTCGGGAGGTCTAGCTGGGCGAGATGAAATCTGGAGGACACGGTGCAGAAAAAACATTGTGCTTAGTGCTTTAACACACCTGTACACATACTGAAATGCAGATTTATTATACTAACGTTGATTCTAATTCAGTTTTTACATAACTGTGGAAAGATCTGTACATATACGCACACAGTGGCACCACTACTGTATTAACTGTCCAATAAAAACCTTAAAGCTGCATTAATAGGTATGTTTATATTAAAAATGGATGGACATAGTTTTATGTATCTGGCCCCAGGTTTTTAGTATTTCGAAGTGAAATCGGTCAAAGTGTCCCCTTTGCTCCTGAAGGCTGTGCCATCAGTGTGTGAGTGAATGTGAGACTCCTTGACACCTTGCACGGCAGCCTCTGTCATCAGTGTATCAATGGGTGCATTTTGACATGTATTGGAAAGTGCTTTGAACAGTTGGAAGCATACAAAGGCACTATATGAGTGCATTTACCATTTATTTAGTATTCATTTCACAGTTTGATACATACACTGTAACCCAACAGAACAGAACACACACCACCACACTGTCAGACATACATAAAGGCTGCTTGGCCACATTTGTGCATGCAAAAAATGCAAAATTGCACATATGCACGTCGTTTAAGTCAGAGAGGCAGAGAGGGGGCTGTTTCCACAACTTGTTGTAATTATGTGTTATACAACTGAATGCTGACACTGGCTGTTCTTTCACAGAGACCTACAGCGAGAAGCTGGAGACTTAACTCAGCTGGCCAGAAGTTATGTCTGGTATGGAAGGAATGAGAGGAGAAGGGGAAGGAGACAGAGGAGAGAGACAGAGAGTAGAAGCAGGGAGACGAGAGAGGTGCAGCGGCTGCTAATCCAAACCAACCTCATGCTTTCAGCTGTGTGCACACAGAGCTGCAGTGTCACTCATTTCCACTGGCTGCACACGTGAAGTGGCAGCAGGCTCTGGCCTTATCACAACAAGCCACTGCAGCTACACTGCCCTGCATCACTACAACACTCGCTGTTAAACGAAGATTTAAGCGCGATGTTCAGTACCAGTCAGAGGTTCCGACACACTTTCTCATTCATGTGAATGATTCTATTTTTTTGGGTTAACACCATTTACTGTGCAGCCAGAACAGAGTTCAACAGAAAAAAAAACAAGCTAGTTAGATTAAATATCAGGTTTGGCAACTCAGAATTAAAGTGAAAGGGTGTGTGTCACTGTTTGCCACTGTTCTGCGCTAATATCAATAAAATGAAGAAGTACACTGTAAAGGAGGAAATAGATGACTTTCTTCAGTGGAAAGACCAGAGGCAAGAATATTATAAAGCAGAAACTTTCCCTCCCACGGTTAACCCTTAACCATCCATAAAAAAGAAAGAAGCATCATTTCACCAAATGCCTGTGTTGTATTGTACTGGCACTATGCATCCTAATAGCCTATTGGTTAAGACACATAACCACAATGTCAGCAGTTTGTTTCTGGCAGCAGACCTTTGTTGTGTCATACCCCGTCTGTCTTCCCTCGTTTCCTCCCTACACAGTTACCATGTTCACTAAATATATCATTTCTCACTCTACACACAGGTATATTCACCGTTACCTCAGTCGGGCAGAACAAATATAATGCTACACATAATCCATTGGTATCATGCACCCCGGTGGTTGGCTAAATTATAGTGAAGTAACGAACATCTCATACTGTGTGAATTAGAACGATAATTCTGGTTCTGCTCTTCTTGTTCCTCCTCTCCCCTCTTACCTCTTCCTCCTGATAATGCCTGGCCCTGATACTGCGCAGCTATAACACATGGCATGTTGAAAATGAAATCTGAAGATACACTGCAGACACTGCGGCTGGCAGAAAGAGGAAGCCACATTATACAGAAATATTAGCCTGTTCTGGGTAAATAAATTCTAGAGGGACTTACAGCATTAAAGGGAAGCTAAAGGGCAACTGGAAAGCTGAGCTTTAATGTTTCATCAGGAGCCCGTTAACAACACCATCAGTAGTGTAGTTTTAACAAGAGCAACCATTTACTGCATACTACCGTTAGAAACTATAGACAATTTAGATCAAGTATTACTCAAATTAATGACTAACAAAAACCAACGTCAGGCAACCTTATACTTTAGCAGTTATCTAGTGTAGCGGTGACAAACCGGTAAAATGATTGGATACTAGCAGTTTGAATTCGATTGCAGCTCCCTGCTCTCTGGTGAAAGTCTACTCTACTGACAACCTTTGATTTTAGCTAGCTAACCGTGGCTAACCGGGAGCTATTTTAACAACAGATAAACCGCTAGCAGTGTATGTTTAGTGTTCCATAGTGTTTTGACAAGAGGAGGAAAATAATATAATAGTTGTTCATTTCCTCTAGAACTGTTTAGAGAATAACTGTAAAATCAAGTTTAACAGGCCTTACACCACTCAAACCAGGCTGAGACCGCTGCCGTCAAGCTTATTTAGGAGATACAAAAAACCAGAAATGACACATTGTGATACTAGTAACAGCATAGCTCAAGGTAAGCCCTTATCTTTGGCTTTCCATTACTCTACTCACTCACCAATGTATCAGCCGGGCTCCAGTAATAAGCACTGCTTACCAAGTAGCGTTAAAGTAGTACATGAGTTTCTCTGTTTGCTCAGCTCTATGGAGAATTAATGGTTCTCTAGTGTGTTTATGAAACAGCAAAAGTGTCAGGTCCACATTCCCTCTCAGTCGAAACACTTCTCTCCGCATATCTTCCTGCCAGTCTGCGAGCCAACGGCAACCTTTGTAATTTCAGAGCTGTCGGAATAGGTTAGCTGGCAGACAAAGGAGACATAATCTCTACCTCTATCTCTGTCCTCACTGGACCCACAGAGTTTTCGTCCAACACCTCAGTGTAACGGGACAAGACCGACAAAAGACTGTAATACTGTCCTTTCTCCCCCCAACATTATCCAGATCTTTGTTGGCTCGCTAAGGTTGTTTGGTAGAGGTGTAAAGATTAACTGGTACATATTGCAAAACCGTTATCAGAGTCAGAGATTCTCACAAGGTGAGTAGCACTAGCGTTAGCATCTAGCAAAACTGTTACTGAAGCCATGAGCTGTTTTAGTTGCGGGGACATGTGTACATAGTCCATTCAGAGGGATGAGAGCGACCCAGGGACTGAGGTGAACATACATAACAGCATTTTAATGTTTGGAGACTCATGCAAAGGAATATCATTTAGACTTATTTTAATGTCATATATAATCACAAAGATGTTCATTGTCCACAAAGCAAAGATCAGGAAGCAGAATGGTTCACACTATGAATTACATTCAGTAAATAACCTTGCTAACTTTGTTACGCCTTAGTACCCAAAAAAAATACAACTTCACTGCAGCATGTAGAAGTAACCGCGGTTAAAGGGCAAGTGCTCCTACACTCACCGCGGTCAAGTGAGCTGCTGTTTGCAAAACTGTGGTCAGGCCAGCTGCCTTTCGAAAACAGCTGCGTTGCTACTGCAGTAATTACGGTAGCCTAAAGGTGCTTGTTCTGCTTTGCCTATTATTACTGTATTAGTAGCAGCGCAACTGAATTTAAAAGGCAAACACTCAATTGATCATTTAAATTAAAGAATAATATTCAGATTCACTGATGATAAAGAAAATGACAGCTAAGTTGCATATTTTGTAGGCAGCATTGGTTTGATGTTAGAAACAGTTAGAGTGAAGGATACATTATGTGTAAATGATCTGAAATGCTGGAGTTTTGACACACTGAAGAGTAAATAATGACACTTTTGTCCTGTTTCAGCTACTGTTCCTTTTGGCTCTGAGGTGCTGTACACCATGTGTGTTTACCTATGATAAATTAGACTGCCAGGGAGTGGTGCGGGGGTGTTCAGGGAGTATTTGTAATAAAAGCAGTGCTCCAGAAAAGGTCATGTCGGTCTCACAGGTGACCTCCACAGTCAGGCTTTAGAGCAAGGACAGCCTCTATACTTACAGAGTGAATGTTTACTGTAGATAGTGATGTCAGGCAATTACCATGCAAATGTAATTACACACACACGCGCACACACACAACAAATTCTACAGGGATGTGAGCAGTGGCATCTGTGTTGGATATGACTCATCACATCTCTGAAATGGTGTCCCAGCAGCCCTGAGGGGGGCATGTAATTCTCAGTGTGATTAAAGATAACTGCTGACAGTGCCTTTGGCCAGAGTGGCACTGAGCTGCCAACTCTTCTACTCAACAAAGAAGTCTCAGAAAGAAAACTTTCATAACGCTTTCAACGGCATTAACATGGCGAGACATTATGAAAAAAAAAAGATCTTATTTGCGTACTTTGCTTACGTCATGGAACAGAAGCTTTAAGTAGAGGCCTCTGACAAAAGAGAAAACGCCCTTTTCTCAGCATATTGAATGGAATATGAGCAGAACGCTGGGAAAAACTTTGTAGCATCTAATAATTTATTATTCCACTTCTTTTTGCTCAATGACGTGTTCTTCCGACTACCCATCTGTCTGACTCATTACATCACCCGCCCCTCGCTGAAAGAAAACACTCTCTCTGCTGTAGCTGTGACTGGTATGCCTTACAATATACTTGAATTATCAGAAACAAAAATAAATCTGTTCTATTCCTCTGTCTTATATTTGTCACTTAATGCCACAACATCAAATTATCTTATATGAATAAAAATGCAAAAAAGATACAATAACTCAACAACACTGGACATGAACATGGTTTGGTTTCCTATATCATTCTCAGAAGACACTGACCACTGACGTGTATAATAATTATATAATTTGGTTGAATAATGTCAGCCTGAACACGAACAGGCACATCGCATTATCGTGATTTTAAAAAGGTAATGCTCTCAGGTTATGCTGCAGAGCTCACCCCTGCTAATTTTACTAAGCAATGTATTACTTTTTTATCACAGGAACAAGTTCTCATCTGTGTTGAGTAATGAGACATCTCATCTCAATGACACATGCATGAGCACACACAAATATATAAACAGAGAAGAACTGAAGAATGCAACAAATATGGGTTTCTGAAGACATCAACACTGTTAATTATGGATTCAAACAGATTATGTGCCATTGTTTTCAACTCACACATTTCAATGCTGAAGTATTTTCACAGAAGACTTAAAAGGTGCAATATGCAAGATTAGGCCACCTTATCCAAACAAACATTACCATAAAGCACAGTCCTCCCACGGCCTCCCCCTCACCCCGCCACTATAACGTCATTATACTGCCAATATCCACCAGTGCAAATAAGGCTGCGCACAGATTAGCATTGCGAGCACTTTCACAGCACTCGCACACAGAATATCTCTGTTTGCACAAGCAATACTGCAGCCTGTAAGGAGAAAACTTTTACTGTACTCCTAAATGTAATCAGTTGAGCGGGTCTGTCATCTTGAACAGCAAGGTACAACAACTCCACTTGGACAATCCATATACAACATTTATCTATATAAGTGCCATGATATATATATATATAAAATTTAATTAAATTGACTTGTACGCAATATCTTGCAAAATGCGTTTGTCTGAGCATTCTAATTGTATTATATGACATTTTTCACACCATGAGTTATTACATGTTTGGTTCATGTTCAAAAATGTAAAACTCATTGAGTAATGTAGCTACCATTAATTTGATAAAACACTGGAGCAAAATCAACAGTGATTGTCTACTGGAAAGATACTTACCCACAACACAAACTAATGTGAAAAGATCAACTTCTTACATCAGTTATATGTTGCAGTGTCTGATTTAAGAGAGATTGCAACATATAACTGACGAGAGAGAGATAGGCCAGAGATAGGACGACAGAGGACATTACAAAAGGTTTCAGTGGCCTCATTTAGGTGACAATATAAGTTTTCACAATAATAACCAGGTTTGTAACATTAAATGATGCAGTTAAGGGCAACATCATAACTAACAAACAGATGCTGCATTAATGTCTCCAGGCCTGCAGGTATTAGTAGCCAATACTAATAACTATATAAATAAAAACTAAAAATGAAGCATTATCAAATTCTCTAACTGCATTTAGTAAAAGAAAGCACAATATGTAATATGAATGTAAACCAAGGTTTAATGCCAACATCAAAATTCAAAAGACTAATTTGGAACTTACTATCACCATCAAACTGATCAAAAACAAAACTCTGGTATGAAATATAATACTATATTTTTGATGAGAATCAGGTAAGACATACAGAATACATACTGAATGTAAGTTCATGTCAATGTAAGTAGCTATTTCAAAATCTGTATCTGACTCTACAAACTAGAGAGGTAGACAATCATGAGACAGTTTTTTGTTTTATTTATTAACGACGGATACATAGTGACAATTTTCAAAAATACCCCATTACTCAGTCATTCATGGTCATTATCCTGTCTCATAGTCTTTGGTGACGTGGAGTAGTCCTCCCTCAGAGACACCAGGGATGATCCATATGCTGGGAATAAAAATAAATAAATAAAAATATCAAGATCAAATTCAGTGATAGAATATTTAATACATGCAGATAATAAATTAGATTAAATGACTGACTCCGACAGCCTGGAGAAGATGTTAACACCCAGACATCTGATATTATCAAAGGTGAAAGAACGGTGTTGTCTTTGGGTTGCAGGAACCCATGAGTTCACTGAGATAGGAAGAACAGTTGATCTGGAGCGGTTAATGAGCCTGATTACTTCCTGCAGTGGAGTTTTGTGGATCTTAAAGATGGAGTGAGATATCGTCAGCATATAAATTAATTTAATGTTCTGCGTTTGCAGCATAAATTCCTTTTGTTTTATGGTTTTGTCAGATGGCACAAGCAAGGGGTTCAATGAAAATGTCAAAAAGCAAGGGAGACAGCGGGCATCCCTGTGTAGTGTGAACCTTGACGTGGTCACAGTGGCCGTGGGTGTACTGTACGGTGTTTTTATCCAATGAATGCGCGACTCTCCAAATCCAAGTGTTTGTAAAATAATGAAAAGGAAAAATCAATTGATCAAATGTTTTCTGTGCAACTACAATTGTCTGATATTGTTGGTGGAATGTTGCCCCTTGATGAAGCCGGTTTGGTTATTATTGATTAAGGATCACAGTACTGTTTCTAACTGGGATGCCAATGCCTTGGAGATGACTTTAATGTCTGTGTTGACTAATGATATGAGGCAGTAACTAGAGGGAAGAGTTGGGTCATTATAGCAGCAGTGTTCATGTGTATAATTTCCCTGCTGTTCTTATGAGTGATTTATCTTTATTGTGTTTAGTAGATTTGCTAGAAATAGAAATGTGTTTAATTTATTATTCTATTTGTAGTTCTTGTATCTTAGCTCTTGGAGGAGAAATTATTTTTTGTGAGTATATATTTGTTAGTTGTAATTCATTGGAAGTGTGCTCTGTGGGGATGTCTGCGTAGTTATCTGTTAATTATTTCATTTTTTGTTTCATAAGTTACTTTGTATATGAGTCCATTTCCCATATTAGTGTTGGGAAGGTATTTGAAGAGTTGTTCATTTCCAAAACGGATGCCCGCTCCTCCCTGACTACACTGTCAAACGTGAAGTATTACAGCGCCACGTAGGGTGGGATGTAACGGATGATTCAATCTTCAGGATGAGCATTATCACCAATTATGATTGGACTGATTTTGGTGTCTACGGTATTTTGAATGATAGTATTAGTGGACAGGAAAAGTCAATTCAGGAAAATGACTGATGTTGGGGAGAAAAGTAGGAATATTATCTTGCAGTTATGCTTCTAAGCCGCCAGCTATTGCCAAGACCAAAGTCTTGGCAATAGTCTCATCCATGTACTCTTTTACGGCTGTTGAGGATTGAGAAATTCCTGAATTGCCTTACTGTGTTGATCTAAATTTGGATTAAGTACAGTGTTGAAATCACCTCTGATTATGGTTATTGAGTTAGTGAGGTTTGTTATTTGCAAGACAATAAAAAAATGTGTGATAGCATGAAGGGTCATCGTTGTTGGGGCCATACGGGTTTGTAATTGTAACTGTTTGTTGTTGATTGAAGCACTGATTACAACATGTCTTCCTTCTGGGTCTAATACTGAGTGATTATGAGTAAAGTGGATTTTTTATGGATCAGAGTGGAGACACCTTATTATTATTGCACGCAGCAGAATTCACACGACTTTATTGTGGGCCTGTTAGGATTTGCTGTTGTGAATTATTTAGGTGAGTTTCTTGTAATAGGCATATGTCTGCTTTCAATTCGAGTCAACGCTTTATGACTTATTATTTTTATCTGTTAGCGAATGCCACGAACATTCCATGAAATAAAAGTTAGTGGGTGCATAAAGAGAAAAAGTACAAAAAAAAATGCTATTAGTTACACACTGAGGTATGTAGTGTGGGAATGTAGTGTGTATTGTATTGTGTGTGAGACGAGACAAAAAAAAACCCCAACAACAAACAAACAAACAAAATGAAAAAACAACAGGGAAGGATGACCAAGAACTGGGAGGGGGAGGGAGGGTACGGATGGGGATGATTCTCTGTTCATTTATTTCTCAGGGGAAATGGGTGTATGGATTGTAGCAAAGTGAGTTGAATCTCATTTGTTAGCAGCTCGTCTGTGTCTGGCTGGGTTTGTTTTGTTGTCGGAGGGGTTGGCTGGAGTGGCTGTGAACATAACTGGCATGCTGCACCGTAGTAGTAGTGATCGATAAAGTTTTATATGATTCACTTTCTCGGTGAACAGGTGTGATTTTGGGTTAATGTATGTCTAACAACAATTAACACATATCAGATGTTACTTTTCAATTCAAGCCTACATGCTGACTGATTTGGAAGTTAAAACATTAGAAATAAGGACTTACCGGAACAGTTGGTTTCTCTGATGATCTCCCTCGGTCAGTGCGGAGACGCTGAAGGCAGAGCTGATCATGCACCAGCCATCGGCCTCACACAACTGGGTTCTTCTACTTCATTGTTGACATCACTATTAGCTAGCGGGGCAGCATTGACCTACTTGCAGCATAAGATGAACAGAACTGGCCTATGCGGTATGTCCAAGTGGTGTTGCCGTACCTGGAGTCCAAGATCCGCTCAACCAATAATATTTACAAGCAGCAGCTTGACATCACATCAAAACTGTTATTATTTCACATTCTGTTGATCATTTTAGTTCATTTATGAATGTTGTGAACTAAAGTTGTAGCCAAATTGTCAGTGTCTTCATACCGACTCTAGGAAGACGCTGACAAAGTGGCCAAATCTAACTTACTCAAGATGTCAGTATTCATAACAGACTTGAATGTGATGTTACAATGTGTGATGCACTTAGGAAATGGAGGAACCACTTACAGTTGCAAAACATTCTGACAAAATGTGATGCGGATGGTGGCGAAATCGCTCCACAAGAGAAGTGAGCATTAAATCTTTTCTTTCTCTTTCAGTAGTTGGACTGACGATGGCATTTTGGAAAGTATTTTTGGAGGAATTTTTATGCCTTTATTACAGACAGTGGAGAGATGACAGGAAATGAGTGTGAGAGAGATGTAATGAAAGTCCCTGGCAGAACGTGAACCAGTCGTTGCAACTCATGGTCAGTGTGCCCCTGGCTTTCAAAGAGGAGCGACGTGCCTTGCTACACTTTATGTAGCATTTCCGAATAATACAATATGATTATATCCATATATTTCTTCCATTATTACAAAAACTTGTGTTATGCAAAGAAAATGTGTATAGCACATAATGTAAAACACTAGTATGGATTGGATTTTACAGGCCTAGTTAATACAAGTGCACTCGTCTCAGTTGCGTCTTGGAAAATAATTAGTTAATTAAATAGTGTCCGCCTTCACACAGATCTTCCAACTCAATCTCAGCCAGCTATTCACACATATGTTACAGATGCCAGATAGCTACAGACTGGGAACCAGAACACAATCTATTTGATCCACCATGTCTTCATCAACTTGTAGCATACAATTACTGTAGCCAGACCGACTGTGTTTACAGTTTTAATTCCAAAAAAAAAAAAAAGGCATCCAATGATAGCTGGTTTGCCAAATCAACAGTTGGAAGGAAAAAAAAAAAAAAACATAAGAGCTTACGAGTCAAGCCGTAGCACCTCATCTGTTAAACATGGTGGGGCTTCTGTTAGGGCTTCATAACATATGAAACCAGAGTTATACACAATCACATTCAGCCAAATGCATCAAAACTCACTTCATCAGTCATCAGGACAACCCAGACATCGATTTCATGGCATTATTTTAAAACACGCGGCGGCTGACGGTTGCCTCTGTCTCCAGCGTTCGCAGACATCTTCCAACACAGACATAGACAGTTAGTGATTATTAAATACTCAGCCAGTCACATCTCTGGTCTCATAGCTGTGAAACAGCTGAGCCAATCACTTTTCTTCTAGTCTGGACAGTTTAGACACACCTCACCACAAACCATCCGACGCTCTTTAAGCTATAATTATTATAATGTATCATTTATATAGTTTAGTAATTATTAATAACAGCATTTGCAATGTATCTCAAGACTCAAATGAGACGCTAAAAAGAAAGTTGTAAAAGAGGCTCATCAGGCCTCCTTCTTAAAAAGCAGAATATGGAGTCAAAAGCAGCCGGTCTGATGTGTGTGTGTGTGGTTATACTGTAGTGTCATTTTCAGGTGATTTAATGAAGGTAAACACGGTGAACGTCCGTGTGTAACGGCCCTGTACTTTCAACCAACAACAGCAACAACAACAGGCCAAAATTTAATGAAAACGTCAAGTCATCTGTCTCAAGTCAAAGCATTTAGAGCAGAAACTCACTTTTCTCTATTTCTATCACACTTGGCTGTGTAGTCAAAGCCCGTAGGTCGCCACAGTGATCTAATGGTTACGGAGCTTCTCGACTCATGGTGTGAATCATCATTCACATCCGCACTGAAGACTTTGACCTTCCTTTTGTTTAAGATCTGAGACTACACACTACTTCTCACTGCTCTGATTATTTGTAGTTGTCTTCACCCACTGTTTGGATGGGGAAATGGAACACTAACACTCGCACTAACCCATCAATCAACAGATATTTTTCCTACAACACAGCTCTCAAACCGCCAGAATGGGAGGAAAAAGAGGCCATAGCCCATTTAGAATTGAACTTTGCTGTTGTGTTATTTTAACTGAAGCAATGTGAGGAAACATGTTCAGTTTAAGGCTGTTGACAAACTGAAGAAGTTAAAATAAAGCACTCTAAAGTAAGTGACCACAGTCAGCGATTACACTATGTTGCCTATGTTGTTTGGTTCAGGTCGCAGGATTTATATTCATGGGTTGAGGCGGGTTTGGGTTCGATTTATCCAAAACTTATGGAAATACTACACGGAGAACAAAAACACACAAGAGAAATGAAAAAGAGGAAAGAATGAGCATGAGCATCCTCTGCCACAGGTTATATCATTGGAAATAACAACTGAACTGTATTATGTTCAAGTTTCCAGTCAAATGGGAAGACAAAACAGGTCTGATTAGGTCCATTCTGACCAGCAGGCGTGAAAATCCAAGAGCCAAGTTTCTTTTCTGATTGGAAGAGCAGGTTCAGTGAGTGATTGTGTCAGAAATACTGACATTAAACGTCCCTATTCCTACTGCAGCCACAGTCCATGCTGCATGGAACATACGTTACAAATGTACGATCACATGATCACTCCTGTTTTAGCTTATTTACACTGGATGCCGCTGAGCTTTAATGTAAATATCATTCAGCTATCACTATGCAGTGTTGGCTGGCTGCTTATACCTTGATACATTCATGTGACATAAAATGGACATTTGAACTAGCCTAATCCACAATATTTCATACGAGTAAATATCAAATACAGATATATAGGAGAATTAAAGCACTCCTTCCATTGCACAACTACATTTTCAACAGCCTTTCTCTTAGAGAGCATATATATATAAAACAAAAAACACTAACAATTAAGAAGCCTTTGATAAACACCATTTCCCAGAAGCCATCACGGGTCACCAGTTTAACACACTGAAGCCAGTCAGTCTGCTATGAAAATGGATTTATCCCATATACAGACAGGGACAGGTATGGGTTTGGATGTGATTCGGTTCAATATCAGTTCGGTTAGGGATTCATTTACAGTATACTTTCTGCTTGGATATGACAGAGATTCTCAAACAACATTTAAGATGTAAACTGTACCTCTAGCCCAGCACATTATTAATAAAAAAATATTAATTTAGTTTACATTAAGAATTGACCCCAAAGCAGTTACATTAATGTACTTCTTATTTAACATGACCAACACACTACAGCGGTCAACACAATATAGAGCAACTCTACAGACTCTACAGCTTTCTTTAGTGCAGCGTATAAAGAACAACTTTAGATATAAACCGAAATAAATAAGGTGGCTACAAACGTACCTAATGTAAACATCACTAATGCCTCAGAAAAACGTGATTATTTCTGTTAACTTCTGCTGCTCTTATATACGTTCCTCTCCACAGACGTCTTCCGTTTTTCACTCTGTATTGAGTGATTGTGATTTGCGAAATTAAAAGAGTGCACATGAATAAAGTCACTAACCAATAAACAGTCTCTATTGAGAATCTGTGAAATTACGCAAAATACCGGCGCTGAAATCCAGGTCCTGAAGTAACATTGATATAGTAGGAAACATGGCATCAGAATAAAGTGTCAGAAGTCAAATGACGACATGTTTCTACGAGGGCAGTGCATGGAACCCTGAAACACTTTGTATCCAAAGCACCACACCGTCAGAAGATCAATACAGCGAGCTCAGTTCCTTAAAAGATAGAAAAGCAACTTCATTACAGACACAGAATTTGCTAAATAAAGAACGCGAGACTCCAATCAGCTGTGGTTCTGTCAAAAGAAGACTTGTGTTGTCGTGGCCTCAGAGGACAGAGCGGAAACAAGGCTAAGACATAGCAGCTTTTCATGGATGATGACTGGAAGAAGTCATATTTATGTTCATTAATGTGATCAGTTCCTATTAAAACAAAAACAAAACAATAATAATAATAATATGCCGGGATAATATGGGTCATTGGTCCATTCCAGCTCCAGTGCATGCTGTCATTAAAGCAAATTCATGTACATTCATCAAAGATTCAACCGTTGGCTCAAACTGCTGATACTATTATTTGTAATGTAACAAATACTGTTACGTTTCAAAAAATAATAATAATAATAATAATGTAGCTCCCTGAGACTTTTAGACCCCACTGTAGATCAACAAGACGTTTCAAGGAAATACAGACAGCGCAGAAGACATGGTAGCAGAGTGAGAGAGAGTATGACTCAACGCTCAAACATCCAACACTGGTTAGCCCCCACATACCATTGCTTATTGCTGTGTGTGACACTGAGACACAACTACAGGGAAGAGAAGGACGAGAGAAAAGAGGGTGTGTGTGTGTGTGTGTGTGCTATCATGCGGCGTATATTTCTGCCTTTTAAGAGCTTCAGAGATAACACAGCTATAAATACAGGAGTGCCTGACAGGCAACATATTCTCAGTGTTTCATCCCTCATTCAAAGAAATAAAAATAAAAAAAGAGAGAAACCTCTTCAGTCTAAATGTCTGGCTGTCCCTGTGATATTATATTATGTACAGGAAATATCTTCTATCCTCACCATACCACTCTTCTCTCTCTCTCTCTCTCTCTCTCTCTCGACATAGAGCTGCCCATTTTTCACATTCCCACATTTCCACACTTGATCTTTAACAGTCAGAAAGTCCAGCCTCGGAGAACACAGACCGAACAATAAGGAAGCCAAGATTCTGTTGATATTTAATGTGAAACAGAGAATATCAATCTTTCTGCTGCAGGACTTCACTGGATCATTTTTACTTTTAACCAGTTAGCTCATCTATAGTTAGACTATAGGCAGAAAAGTAACCTACATACTGTTGAATACAAGCAATTTATTAAAAGGTACCTAATTGGCTGGTGTTGTTGTTGTTTTTAGTATTAATATAATACCTGAGAACTGGCATTGGCATTTTTAAGAAATATTAACATATTTTATATCCTGATTGACAGTTGATGGTAACATGCCAAGAAAGTGCTTTTTACATTACCGCAATGAATCATCAAAACCACAACAAATGTAAGCCACATTACATCGATAGCTAGAGGCAACACTTGTGATGCAACGAGTGGTTGCCGCAGGGTGTTCCGACAGCATGCAGCGCTACTGCGTGCTGCTCAGAGAGGCTTCAGGAGCTTCCCGAGCACCGCGGCAGCAACGCTCTATGCTGAAACACTTTGACTTGCCTTTTTATTACCGCTTGAGGCATTAGGAGTGTTTCCATGTCATCGTACAGTACTGAGTAAATGTTGATCCTGTGCTGATCTGCTGTAAATATCCATATCTAATAATGAAGAGCCAAATATACATACATAAATAGACAGGTCGAGTCACCCATCAAATAATGTGTACATAGGTGGAATTATTCATTAAGTCATCAAATCATTAAGGAAGACAAAAAAAAAAAAAAAAAAAGAAGATCCACACAAATTAAATAAACCTGCCCAAATCAATAATCAATGTGGAAACAAATGGTCGATACTGTTTGTTCAGCAGTACAAAGTTTATTTTTACAAAACCTGCCTGATGGCATTAGTGGCTACATCCTATCAACAAACTGATAGCACCGAAGTGAACATTTTTACATCGACCACAACCAGGATAGACCAAACACTGCTGCTAATAAACCTGCACCTCCGTTCTCCATATGCTGGCTCAGCAAAGCTCTGCACACCAGTGTCCACAGCGGCTGCCGGAGACGACCTGCTTCTAGTGTGTGTGTGTGTGTGTGTGTGTGTGTGTGTGTGTGTGTGTGTGTGTGTGTGTGTCCGTGCTCCGCGAGCTGTGCATAACTCCGGCTCTTTTCCACATCGGGTTTAATTTGCCAGACCGACTCGCATCTCTGAAGCGTGAAATTCACTTGTGAATGTATATACACTCGCTGAGCTTTTATTAGGAACACCTGTGCAATTTACTGCAATCCAGTTCAGCTCTGACATGAATTCTTCCTTTTTTCTTGTTGTACTGGACTCCATTATATTAAAAAACAATGTTCCCGGTGTTTTACCTCCCTCATGTATAGCCTATTGACATTCACAATCATTTGATGACAGGACATCCAGTGTAATTTCTATTAGCTCGCATGATGTATGCTTGATATTCATTTATTCATGCAGTTGCGTGAAAATGGAAAATACGAGAGGGTCTTTAACCGCAACGCAAGGGAAAATACTTTTTATGAACCGAACTTTCACAACATTGAGATAAGAAATGTGAACATGACAACACCCAGTTCACAGTTGTGGTGTGTTGTAATTCCACGGCTAGCGCTCCGGCTAACTCGAATAGGGATCGAACAATTCAATCGTGACGCCCTGGAGACTTTTATTTAGGAATTTTATTGGACTGAATGAATCAAATTCTGATAACTAAAACGAGTCATTTCATAGAGGTTGTGATGCTTTAACAAGTGTTGGATAAGCAGAACATAATCCAGCCAAATCCCCCGCTCCCCTCTCATCCACAGCCGACTTCGGAGCTACGCGGCCACTACGAACAAGCTCGAAACAGACGTTCGCTGTACGTAACTGAGTCCAATCAGCTGAGTGTTTTAAAATAAATTTCATTCTTGTAGACTAGGCTGACAGCAGCAGCATCCTCATCTCTATCAGCAGAGGAAGAATGATGCCACAGAGCTGCTAACCACAAAGAAAAGGTTTAGGGTCTTACAAACAATGTTTACAACAAACACATATATTCTTTACTGGAGGGATGGTTAACGTGCAAGTTTCTTTTTTATCTCACTATGGATCACACTAAAGGAAATTCTGCATACTCGCACACTAAAGATAGTCGATCAGTAGATCCTTTCCTATGGTTTTTAGGCTATAAATGTATTTGTGGATCAATAAAACATGTTTTCTTTGCACTCCTGGCATTTTTAGCGTGCTAGCACCAGTGCTACCTAATAAAGTGTTTATACAGCCCTGTCTGGTTATCCATGTTAGTGGGATTTTTGTCTGATTTAAGGAGTTGAGTTTTTCAACTCATTGTATTCATCTGTTAAACCAAGTGTTTCTAATATGGTAGCCAACATCGAGACTTTGAGAGGGGGAATTTTTGACTGTCTGTAAATTAAAGAATACAGTCTAGAAATAAATGAAACTGACGAGACTTGACAATTACTAGCCGAGCTGAGAAGGATTACAACGAATAGAAAGATTGAGGCGGAGCTACTTTCAACAGACAAGGTGGCTGCAACGACCGACTGACCGACTGTTGGACTGTGTTAACTGTGGAGAGTTACATCAGTTACACAACAAAGAAATCTGCAGTCCTGCTAACTGAGGCCATACCAGTCAGACAACCTAGCTGAGAAGTTGAGTGACTGACAGCCTGCGTCCTTGACAATGCAAAAAAAAGCAAACAATCCCACTCATGATATTTGACCATTAATGATGGATTTGCCAGCTAAGTTCACCAGGTCATTGCTGCAGCTGCACCAAAGCACTGGAGAGCAAGCAGCAACAAATGAAACTACCAGCTCGCCCGATTATACGGCCCTGCAAAACAAGATGCAACACGGTCTGTGAGATGCTTGACTGCAGAAGGGTTGCATACTGACCAAGATGAATACTACATCATCTGAATACAGCTTATGGAAGATGTAGCGGCGCTCTCAGAAGCACTCAAGCATCTGCTGAAAAAGAGGTTTCAATCTCCAACACGAACCCAATCGCCTCCAATGTGTTCGTTGAGTTTAAGTCCAAAGTCCTTGCTGGATGAACAACTGAACCTTGGTTATTATTAAAAAAAATGGCTCTGAGATAGTCATCAAATCAATTCATGTACTTTTTAGCTTTTAAATATCTTCATAAACTGTACGTTCCTCTGCATGAAATTAGAAAACATACCCACTTTTTTTTCATTCTACAGCCAGATAAAAGTACCAAACCACCAGAATACAGAAAATTACACATACATACAAGCATGTGAAAACATTTCACATTGGGCCATGGACTACTAACTGGTAGTACTTGGTATCCAATAGAAACCAAATGCTGTGGTATCACTCACTGACCAGCATCGGTTGCTCCTTCACCGCAGTTGTTGTGACTTTCTTCAATTCACAGTGACAGCTCCTTTCTTTTAACATCACGTTTGCCACTGGTGCAGAGTGTAAATAACCGTCGTGCCAGCATCTATGTGGATATATGTGGCATGAAGCATGCTTTTGCCCCATGTTTTCACACAGTGTCCAGCCTGTTTTGCAGCTACTGTTTGAGTCACCCTCCTGCTTTACCTCTACAACAGTCTACCTGTGCATCCTCCTCAACTCATTTCTATCATTTGGTCCACATCTGTGAACCCCACAGAACAATGGTGCATTACATCCATGATTACTTCTCTTATCACAAAATACAGTAATATTTAAAAAAAAAAAAAACAGTTTCACAATTTTCCTCTTACTTTGTATGTTTTCTATTAACTTTCTATGTTTGTGATTGTCATGCACCACAACACCAAGGCAAATATGTGTATAGCAAACCTATTTAGTAATAGTGCTATGTGGAGGCTGTAGTTTGTGCTGCTGTTGGAGTGTAAACATATTAGAAACACCACATCTATATATCCTATTATAACTTAGCTTTACTGTATGATAGCTAATGTCGCTAAAATCACACACATTGCTCTGGGAAACATTAATTAGTGTCGTATCATCTCCAACTGATAGAACATGTATAGACTAGTCAACAATGAAGCCATTACAATCGAGAAACTTCTTTACGGTACATCATGTAAGCAGCATCAAACTAACACAAACAACACACAGCCTTTCTCGCCAGACCGCAGAGGTTCGCTGTTAGTGCCGCGTTACAACATGTAGCTTACAGAAAAGTAGCATGAACGCACCGCAGCGAAAACTAAGTCTAACAAAAGTGCACTTTTAGCACTTTTAGCATGATAGACGCTCGCTAAACTATTACGAAGTTAAAGTCAGACCGTGAAAGAGGAGGTTAGCAGTTGTTTTTCCAGGCTATCTTCTTACCTTGTTGCGGTGTTGACCTCAGGCAGTGAGATCACTCCCTTCTTTTCTGTTTCACGCCAGCTACGCATGAATATTTGACGGAAAACCTTTAAACCATCTCTCCGGTTTCTTAAAACGATAAGCACAGATGAGACTCTTGAGCTGTAGCATTTTCCTTCACGAACAAATCCGTTTTCAAGTTGGACCTTGTTTGGGAAGATACTGGGTCCATGCTGAGAGTTTGTTCTCGACGTCAAGCTCCACAAAACATAAGCAACGGCATTTCCGGTTAATATTTTTTTCAAAACTAATCGTGATAAACCATGTTGCTCACATTAACATGGACACATATTCTATGAATTTACATTTACCCTGGAATATTACATAGCACAGTATCGAAGGAGCCGCAGTAATTTACGTTTTAACGTTGTTATAATTTCACGACTTTATTTTGAAGGTAGAATAATCTTCCTGTTGATATCATCCTCAAGGATTATTTTCCTTATTGTGAGATGTTGTGTTTTTAATTGGCGTTTAAATTAAATTTAGAACAGTTTCACATTAGGTACGTTTGATTTCAGTTGTGTGTGTGTATATATATATATATATATATTTTTTTTTTTTTTTAAAGGCAAAAAAAAATAATATATATTAAAAAAAATGTTTTACAAATAAAAACGGGTGGTGAGAAAATTAAGACCTACAGATCTACAGAAACTGAAGTAAACATAAAATGAATATACTTTTTGTGTTTTTTATATATTATTTGTGTCACAATGTGTAGTGTTTTCTATGGGAAAGGGCGACCTCTGGTGGTACAAGTGTACATCTCAAAACAGTCGTCAGACCTCATGTTAGAAACACTGATGGGATTTTTCTCGTACTGTAAGTCCCTACTGTCCATTATGTGTAAGTATTATATGATCAATATTAAAACAATGTCAGAGTTTTTATACGGGATCCGTGTAATAAAATAATGTATTGTAATTTACTACTATTTAAGATCCAGTTCTGAATTCTATGAAGTGATAATCATTCAAGAACTATTTGCTGCGTTGATTTTGGTTATTTTTGGTGGGTTTTTGGTTGTTTTTTTTCTTCTTCTTTACAGTAATTACACCAATGTTTCAGTGGGAGGATTTCTCTCTGCTGCTTTTCTATTGGTCTGATAAAGTACCAGCCGTGTCCTGCCAGGAATACTGGAAAGTGACCACAGGACTTCAGTGCTGTTATGGGCATTTTAGCAGCAGCACTCCCTGAAATTAAACTAGTATGTTAAATGCTTAGGGTGACAGAGGTCTCGGTTTAAAGATAATTGGCTTCACCCATTTCCTCTGTCATTCGTTGCCAGTTGCAGCAGCATCTCTTGCAGGGTAAAACACATATAACACATATACATTCCTTCTGTGTGGCTCGTTGGTTCATGGATATGATTCATGCTTTGAGTGTGAAGGTTTAGAAGCTTGGCAAGTGGATGCATCTTGCTGTTAGGGCTGTAAAAATAAGGGAGATTTACCATAATGTTCACATTATGAAGCAAATGTCTTCTCTTGAGATCTAATCACCAATGCTTTTGACTTGACATAACCAGAGGTGTCAGAAGTATTCACATTCATTACTCAAGTAGAAGTATAGATACTGGGGTTTAAAAAGACTTCTGTAGAAGTAGAAGTATCACCTCAAGATTTGTACTCAAGTAGAAGTGTAAAAGTACTGGCTTCAAAACTACTTAAAGTAGAAAAGTAAAAGTAATTTAAAGAGGAAAAAAAGCCATCAAATGTTATAGGCCCTGCGCCACAGGGCCCTACAGTGCTCTACACGACCCCCCCCCCCCCCCCCCCCCAAAAAAAAACAAAACATAATTTTTCTAAGGGCTATAATAAATAATGTTATATTAAAATGTTATGTTGAAAAATTCAGCCCCATATATGCCAAAATGAAAATGAATGCATTTTTGTATAATGCAAATGCATTAAAGAACCATATATGTGTGCTACTGAGCACAGTACTGGCCGCAACGCGAGTGGAAGCACGGTACTGGCCGCAACGCGAGTGGAAGCAACGCGAGTTGGAAGCACAGTACTGGCCGCAACGCGAGTTGGAAGCACGGTACTGGCCGCAACGCGAGTGGAAGCGCGGTACTGGCCGCAACGCGAGTCGCGACACTGAAGCATCGCTACGTGCTTCACACCTGAACTACAATTCCATAAAACCACTGCTTCGAAGCTTGCTTGCGTGTGACGTGATTTGTAACAGGCAGGGGCGACAGACCAATAGTGTGTCGGAATGGTATATGTTTATACTTCTCATCCAATCACAATCAAATTCAGTCTACGTCTTTTTTTAACAATGAAAAAACCAAGGCCGAAATGAAAGTAACGAGGTTGTTTAAAAAATGTAAGGAGTAGAAAGTACCGATAATTGCATGAAAATGTAAGGAGTAAAAGTAAAAAGTCGACTGAAAAATAATTACTCCAGTAAAGTATAGATACCCAAAAACTCTACTTAAGTAAGGTAACGAAGTATTTGTACTTCGTTACTTGACAGGTCTGGACATAACCAAGAATGAAGAAGTGATAAGACACATTTGTTCAGATTCTCCTAAAAGGTCTTTGTCATTAGTGCTCACCAGTTGCAAAATCAAGATACTTGGAAGTAACAAATGTCTCCACTTGAAGCTTGAATAGATGAGTCTTTGTAGTTTGACAAACCCAGGGGACTTGATTGTTGCTATAGAAATGCCACTATTGTTTCAGTGATTTCCTGATAATTACAACAGTTGGTTCTATTATTAAGAGCTTGAAAATGACATGAACTAACTTGCTTTGAGGTGGGGGACCTGTGATAAACTGGGGCTGTGAATGGTTGATCTCCCGATTGTTGATCTTTACAGACTTCTAGGCTCATTTTTCAGCACAAAATCAGCTAATGATCAGATAGACCTCTTTCCTCTGCTGTCGATCACAAGGAAATGTCAATCCTATTATTGACATTGGAGTTGTGCCACAGAGGGGAGAAGCATAACTCTGAACCAGGTAAGTGTTGGGTTCCATGGTGTAATGGTCAGCACTCTGGACTCTGAATCCAGTAATCCAAGTTCAAGTCTTGGTGGAACCTATAATGTAAAATATCACCAGGTGTTCACATTATGAACTGTAGTACACCTCAGCTAATGTTCAAAACGCCCTCATATCTGAGTTCTAGTTCATGCTCACAACTTGAATCTTCCTTGAATCAAAAAACCGGAAGCACGCGAATTTGCACAAAAGCAACGCCTCACTTTAAGTAATACAAACGCAAAATAATATGAAATGAAAACTGAATGGAAAGCAGAAATTATGCTTGTAATTTTGCAGACTTGGTTTAGAGATTTTCTACATGAGTTTCAGGTTGTGATCGATCATTAAAATATGTACATTTATGTGCATGT
Source organism: Pampus argenteus (assembly GCA_036937835.1). Classification (NCBI taxonomy): domain Eukaryota; kingdom Metazoa; phylum Chordata; class Actinopteri; order Scombriformes; family Stromateidae; genus Pampus; species Pampus argenteus. The sequence goes on from CM072869.1 coordinate 22,339,026, forward strand.
ACATATATATGAACTTTCACCACAGAACTGTCACAACAATCTAAGGACATTTTAACATCAGAAAAATTAAAATATTCAGACAGATATATCAGTATCTGCCTATAAGTGAGTAACAATTCAACTTTAAAAGGATTAAATCAATAACTTTTAAATTGCTTACTTTGATTTTTATTCAATTTAGTTTCTTTATCATACAAACATATATAAACATACCAATGTATAACCAGATTTTTACATACAGGTGTCTGGTGAAAGCATATATCCAGGTGATATTTTGAGTGGAAAACATGAACCTGCACTTCTTTTTAGAAACACTTTGCTTTATGATTTTGAGGAATGCCGTATGATTGGCTGGACACCTGTCCAGGTTCCGCCCTTCATCACCCTCTAAAGGATAAGCAGTATAGTTGATTCATAACAACATATATCGTGTGAGGCCTCCCCCTCGTAGCTCCCGTAGGCGCTGGCAGTGTCGCAGCATGTTCAAAATCCCCTGAAATCGCTTGTCCACCTTCATCTGAGTGAATTCACGAAAGTCGTCCTCCACCACAAAATACTGACCTGAAACACATTTCAACACATCAGTGAGTTGCATAATCCAAACATACTGATCATCACCTTCCATATGTAGCAGCAAAACCTTCCTGTCAGCATACCTTTGGTATCTTTTGTCTCCTGGTCCTTAAAGCGCTGGTGCAGCTTGCGTGCGTGGTTGTTGAGAGTTTTCGCAGGCTGATGGAGGATCTTGTATTTGGCTGCGACAGCTGCGTTAATGCTCTGCACCGCTGCATTAAGTTGATCATATGAGACACGTCCTTTCATATACCTGAGAAGGACAGAACATTCAAGTCTTTAGACAGCGACATGAGACAACACCTACATGTAGAGCTGGAGGATATAGTCTAAACTCTGAACCATCAGGGTGATCCATGTGTCCTGGAAGGTTTCAATATCCCGGTCAAATACAGTAAATAATACAAAACCACTTTAGCTCTGTTCACACGAAACACATCATTCATATTGTTGTTTTGAACCTATTTGAAGGAGTTTTTGACAGTCTACATATTTCTTTCTCTACACAGTTATTCTTGATCTCTTTATTTCAGATATTCTTATGAATACCTACACCTGTTTGAATGTGAAGCCTAACATACAGTTCAAATAAACTGCTTTGAGATACATTTAAACTGAATGTATTTTTGTATGTTTTGCTGTGTGGTTTACTACAGCCTTATGTAACTTTACCCACAATGCCAACAACAATAATCATAATAAGACAAACACACAAACATCATCATACATATGTTTGATATACTTACTGAGGGATGCTCTCAAACTCTGGCATAGTGATGAACTCCATCTCTCTGACGAAGCCCTTGTTGGTCTTTTTGACTTGTTCTGGTTGGAGGGGCTGTACGTCTGCTTCCTCGCTCTGCTTCATTACAGGTTCTTTTCCGCTGAGAGATGAGATGAAGGTTAAACATGAGACATGCATCAGTGTTTGGAGTCGGAGCAGAAGTGGTTTTCAGTCGGCGGGGTATTGCTGCAGGCTCGGAGACTAATGAAGAGCAAGGCAGGAGCTATGAGGCAGCTTGTAAGTTGTATTCAGGATACTGGGAGCTGGACTCTTCTCATCTATACTACATTATTACTGATGTTTCTTTCTTCAATACACCTGATCCAGAACCATCCAGCACACCTGCAGAGCAGCCGCCCCACACCATATAACAGCCAACACGAGTCTCATATTTTACGTATTGAGAGTTGCTTTTAATTGTTCATAATCTTCTTCTTCTTGTCCTTTCAGCTTTTCCCTTCAGGGGGCGCCACAGTGAATCAGTTGCCTCCATCTCACCCTGTCTTCTGTATCTTCTTCTCTCACACCAACTACCTTCATGTCCTCTTTCACTACATCCATATATCTCCTCTTTGGTCTTCCTCTAGGCCTCCTGCCTGGCAGTTCTAGACTCAGCATCCTTCTACCAATATATTCACTACCTCTCCTCTGGACATGTCTGAACTATCTCAGTCTGGCCAAACCCTCTAACATGTGCTGTCCCTCTGATGTACTCATTCCTGATCCTATCCATCCTGGTCACTCCCAAAGAGAACCTCAGCATCTTCATCTCTGCTACCTCCAGCTCTGCCTCCTGTCTTTTCCTCACACGCTTCTTCACCTCTTTTCCACACTCTCCATTGCTCTGGACTGTTGACCCTAAATATTTAAAATCCTCCACCTTCTTTATCTCTTCTCCCTGTAACCTCACTCTTCCACTCTGGTCCCTCTATTAATATTTTAAAAAAAGCAGCAATTCAATTAACAAAAATGTGAAAACAAACTCAAATATAACGAATGGAGGTGGGCAAAATAATTAGTTTTCATAAAATATCTATTGTAAATACACAGTTGTTATACAGTGTGTTAATATATTCTGTTTAACTACTCCATGGTGTTGTCTTAGTTTATCTATTGTGTAACTTGTTGCATATAAAGGATAAGTGTGGAATTTACATTGAAAGCACATTAATAAGCTCTGAGGGAATTATTACAGCAGCCATGTTCATTTTCACCTGACTATTGTTCTAACAGAAATGTGCGTTGTGATTTGGTCCGGTAGGTGAGGGTCGTGTGGGTTTCAGTACCCGACCCTACTTGAGATCATAATGTATATCATATGTCTTCATGTTAAAACTCTTAAATCAGGCCTGTGCTGAGTGTGAGACCTCCCCATGTTTAACTGCTGTTTCCCAACTAACGTTATCAGAAGTTCTTTCTACTCTGTTTATTGTAATGAAACTGTGAATTCATCTTTTATTAAGAGCATTAAGAGGAACATTTCAATTACGATGTACAACACCTGAAGCATGTCTGTCCTGAAGTAAAGAGCCCTCCTCTGTTGCTCTGCCTGAACTTCATATTTGACAGATTATAAAGCCCTCTATTTGAGATATATAAATTAAAAAGCTGCTTGACAGATTGTATCTCTGTGCCATATAACATGCAACACACTTTTATTAACGTGAGGAGAAGAGAGTCCTCATACTTGCAGATCTCTTTTCTCGTAAAAGTGAAATACACACGCACACGCATACACGCACACGCATACACACACACACAGCTGTCAGGCTCTTAGAAGTGTAAAAGTGGGAAGCTCCTCATCTGTGACTCTAGTATAATAATATAATATATTGTTATGTAATGTAATATGATATAATATAATGTTATGTAATATGATATAATATAATGAGAGTAGTCTTGTATTCTTACTATATTATTATATAATAAGAATTAGGGGTGTAATGATACACATAAACCTTGGTTCGATACGTACCTCGGTTTTGAGGTCACGGAACAAAATGCAAAACCTAAATTTTCTTGTTGTTCATTTGGGTGTTTATTATTTGTAAACAACAAATTACCGTATTTTCCGGACTATAAGCCGCTACTTTTTTCCATTACTTTGAACCATGCGGCTTATACAGAGGTGCGGCTTTTCTATGAATTTTTACATATATATAATATTATTACACCCTCACCCCCTCAAAATGGAAAACCCACGAAGAAATTCCTATGATGCAGCTTTTAAGTTGAATGCCTTTGATCTGATTATCCGTGAAGGAAACAGAGCGGCTGCACGTCAGCTTGCCGTTAATGAATCTTTGATGAGACGATATGTGGTGAAGATTATCTGACGCTGTTTAACTCTGACACTGAAGAGGACGACTTCAGTGTCTTCAGTACACAGAAGAAATGAAGTGACAGTGGTTTGGTGTTCATTAGTTTTAAATGCTCAGGAGGAAGATAAATAGTGACTTGTGTCTTCAGTGCATGAGAGAATGAAGCGACTTTAATAGTTCCACACTGCACACCAATTCGCTGTCTGACAGTGATTTGTTGTTTGATGGTTTCAGTACGCAGGAGGAAGAAAAATAAAGTCACTTAGTTTTAGTGCACAGGAGGAAGATGAATAAAACCATCAATGACTTTTCTGTTTTGTTTATCAGCACTTTTATTGCTGCGTTTATTGCGGCACTGTTGGCAAACAGTCAGTTCAGGTATATGAATAAATACTTATGTATCGGCGTATGTATATATCCGCGGCTTATAGTCTGGTGCGGCTTATATGTGTCGAAATATATATTTCATTCAAATTTTAGTGGGTGCGGCTTATATTTAGGTGCGCTCTATAGTCCGGAAAATACGGTACTGTAACAACTTAATAACAACTTAGAAAAATGAAATCAATGCAATGTGCTGCCTGGTAATAAGTTAAATAAAATTCTCGCAACGGTTCAATACAAATACATGTATTGTTACACCCCTAATAAGAATACATATATTCATATATTATATTATTATATCATACGACTACTCCCACTCCCATTATATATTATATTATATTATATTATAATAAGACTACTCCCTCTCATTCGCATTTTTCAAATGTAATTTTCTAAATAAAATATAGTCTTATATTCAGGCCAATACAGTAGTTTGACTGAAGTTCTTTGTTAGATCATTAACTCGATACAAGTGATACAGTTTGTACTTATTGACTTAGTGCAAGTACAAATATAAGGAAGTGATTGTTGGCAACCTCACATTTGAATGTCCTTCATTGCAAATACAATACTCCAGAGTTCTGTTGAAGAACATCAAGCAAATAAAGCAATATGCGGTTTTCTCACTTTGCTGTGCATTTCTTCCTGGGCATATGTGCAGGTATGTTGTCCTTAAGGTGCTGGACATCCTCCACATCCTTTTGGAACAACTCCTCAAGGTCCTGAAACAAATATGCATTGTCATCCTTTATAAACGATGCCGAGTTATTAAAAGCAGGCATATTTACCTGCAAAACAATCTTTCTGCTTCTCATGTTATATGTTTATGCCTAAAATGAGTTTTAGATGCTATATTGCAAGTAAAATATCACTACAACATGTACAATAAATACATTGAAAGTTCACAGTATACTTTATATCCGTCTTGAAAAGGTTATTATTTATTTAGTCATTAAATCTGAACAGCAAACGCTGCCTCATTTGAAGATGAGCTTGAGCTGAGTTCTGCATTTTTTGTTCAGTCAACATTTAGAAAAATCGATTTTGACATTTGTGAAATGAAACTCAGCCTAAGGGGTAGATATTTTTTCAAACTAATTTTTCCCTACTCTATTTGACTTTTTCCCCTTCTTGGGGGGAGTCGGGCCCTCGATGATTGTAATGGGAGACATTAATTATTTTAAATTGCCGTGTTTACTTTGTATTTCTTTCATTATGTAAGTTGGTTTTCCCCAGATATTCAACACCGTATGGTAGGAGACGTTTGTTGTTGAGTTTAGAGGACAATACTTTAAAGACAGCAGGAGAAATTAAACTCTCTTATAGTTATAATGCCTTGTTTAAATTAATGTGTTCAGTACAAGCACGTTTGAAATGATCTATTTCATTTCTTTACTCAGCAGCCACAGAGCAGAAAATTAGCAGCAGCCAAATGCTGGTAAATATGCAAGTAGCTGCTAGATTAAAACAATGTTAATCTATTGAGGGGCTGGTAAAACTTCATTAACCATTTGACAAAAAAAAAGTTCATTTTGCACCCCGAGGCTATTCAATGTTAGCAGTGTATCTATTAAAACAGAAAGACATAGGAACTTTATAACTAATATGCACACTTCAGTATTTATACTGAGTCATATTGTCATCTCAATATTTAACAATGTTATGGTACATCGTAGGTTTTCCTCATATTGTAACTGGATGAATGTTACTGCAAAGCTGCAGCATAGATACACTGACATTAGCCAATCCAACGTCCAGCTCACCTTCAGGTGCTTTAGTTGGTTTTTCTGCTGGCAAATACAGTTTTCAAACTCCTCCAAAAGCCTCTCAAGTGCAAAGAGTTCTTGTCCGAGTTTCTTTATTTTATTTTGAGGAACTTCTAGATGTGGAAAGAGACAAAAGAACACAGTAAAAGAACACATGTAGGGCTAAGTGGTACCTATTATTATTGCATGATGTATAAAATGGAATGGTAAAAATTGAGTTATTACAATCTGCACAAAAAGGGTTTCATCTTTTAAAAGCAATAATCTGTTGCTCTGACATCATATTTCACTCATATTTCATGTATTGCATTTTGCCTTGTCGTTGTTTTCTAAAGTAAAGCCACACTTTTGAGCGTTTACAGCAGTCCATCCTTCACACATGTAAACTAATACACACACTGTAACGTTGTGTTGATGCATGATGTAGATAGATAGTCCTTTAAGATACTTAGCCATTGTTTGCAATAATAAAGTGTTATGTCGTGTTTAAGAACCGATAAGCAGAATCAAAATTAATTTTTTTTTTCATGATTGCTTTGGAAACAGAATCTTGGAAGCGGTTCTCGATGCCCAGCCCTACTTGCTGTCTGACTATCAGACTGAAAACCCTGCACACTCATCTGTGCTCTCGGTTTGTGTTAGTTAGTGAGGTATCATCTCTGAGTTAAAGTTCTGGGAGTCCACATTGGACATTGTACAGTTTGTCTCTACCTGCTGAGTAGCAGCACAAACAGCAGCAGATCCAGTAGTATTTTCCATCCTTTCTGCTTAGTCTGTGCTCAAACTGAACTGTGCATCTAGTGCTGACACTCAATAACTCTGTGGGATAACCTGTATTTTATACACAATGATGACAATTAATATTCTTGTTCAACCGTTTTATAAAATATGATCCCTGTCATTATTAATCGTTAGGTCTTACCTGCCACTGACAGGTCCAGCATGGTTTGTATGGATGATATCCTGTCATGAATGTGGTGGCTGACATCCTCCAGCTCATTCATTTTCCTAGCACAGGACACAGTGAATGAATTCAAAACATTAATATTAATATTGATTTACACAGTATGTGGACTGGAGAATATGAATATGATAGCTGAGAATAACGATACATCATAATCAATATGAGAATATATAAATGAAAAAACGGATGGATTGATTGGACTGATCCAGATTAAAAAACATAAACCAAACCGGGTCTGGGTCTGGTCTGGTGGAGCGAGAAAAAAACTGTTTTCATAAATTGAATCTTTGGTGTAAAGTTATGCCGATATGAAGACGACCTCAAAAATACTCACAAAATAGTGCAACGTACGTGTACTTAACGCTAAGCGTAAAGTTCACGTAGAAGTTCACTTAAATTTAACGTGAAGATAATGCAAGTTCTGTCCACGGCTAAACAAAACAGTAACGCTTTGGTTAGCAGCTAACTTTACATTAACTTACTGTTAACACGTTAACAAGCAGTTAGCATCAACTGCTAATAACAAACCAGACATTACAGCATCGGGCTAGCTGCCCTCGGACAGAAACACCGCCTGTGTTTCTATCTACAAGTAAACAGACACACAAAGTGACTTACACACTGTTATATTATCCGTTTACCTCCGTTTATTTTCCTTCTGTGCTGCGTTCGCGGTTCATTCAATTTCAAATTGACGACGTCACGACCAGCGCACGCTGCGTCGCATTGTTCCATTCAAAGACCGTCGGACTTATCAGACTTTAATGGCACAATTGAAACAACCTTAAGAGTAAGTGGAGAGTGGAGCACACAGCCATTTTTATTTGTTGCAGTGACATGCAACAACAGATGCTACAATGCATTTTATTGTTGGATTATTATTACTGATACAATGAACAGTTCTATATACTATTATTTAGTTTAATAGTACATCATGTTATACAATGTCATTTGCTGATCAAATGTTTAGTATGTAAAATCTTAAGCTGTAACAATAATATTATAATAGATTTTATCATAGATTAATAGAAACGTCACTTAATATAATTAAAATGGAGCTCCTTAGCATGAATGATCCATGGATGACAGAGAAATATACATTTGATGACAGATGAAGTGTTATTGTCTATTCATAAACCCGGTGATGGATACTTTAAACATATCAGTGCTCAATATAGACACAGTGGATTATAAGAAAGGTTATGTTGTCTATTTTAGGTTACACATACACACAGTGACATTCACAGGCACAGCTGTACACGCCTATAAGAATACACACAGTCTTTCTAACCTTAAACCTAATTCTAACATTGGCCTTAAACCCAAGTCTTAACCCTCAAACTGACCTTTGAAGTAGTTGGTTTTCCCCACGCACGCACGCACACACACACACACACACACACACACTCACGCAGTGCAACATTGCATGAACTAAAGTTACCATGCCTTTTTTAAAACCATGAGACACAGAACCCATTGGCTCATTTCCATTAATCATTCTCTAAATCCTGCGGCTGACACAGTATCGGCCCATCTGTTTCAATCTATTAATCCACTTGAACCTGTACGTTTCATCCCAGAGAACTATGACACATATATTTGAACTTAGCAGAGTTCTAACTAAAGTGAGACACCTGTTCAAAGATAGCAAACCATATCTTCCAGCAGCAGACAGCGGTATACATGTGCTAAAGCAACCTGTCATGAGTATTTCCCCTCAGAAGCTGTTACATGTTGGTGCATGGTGATACTGTGAAAGACGTCAGTTTGCTCAGGCTTGCAGCGAGTACCCTGATCAGGTGGACTGGGGAAGACTTAAGGGGGCTTTGTATGCTTGAAATGAATGCAGCATATCATATTGCCTTTTCCCCTTAAAAGAATTCATGGTGTTGCACTCTGTTGTACACACAAAAGGAGATAGGGGTTGTTGTAGTTCCTTCAGATACATTATCTAGAAACTATGAATGTCTGTATGAGCTTTGGTGATAATTCATCAAGCAGACAATATTCCACTGAAAAGTTCATACTTTGTCCTGATGATGGCGCTATAGGAAAAGTAAGGATCACCAAAGTTGTTAAGAGTCATCCTCTGAGTATTACAAATGTCTCTATGAACTTACTACAGACATCTGGACCAAAGTGGTGAATACACAGATTAACAGGGCCGTCCCTACAGCCACTCTGCAAGCATGTATAAAAAAAAAGGTTGAACACACACTTAAACACACCTGGTCAATCACTGTGTAAACTTTAGACTTTTTTGGAAGATAATAAATTGGGTAAGATATGACCCTGCAGTCAAATCTGAAATTCACCCAGATTTGCTGAACTAAAACTAAAAAGTCTTTCACTTTTTTGCCACTATGTTGTGCTTGCCACATCAGTTATCAATCAAAATGGGTTTTTTTGTGTCTTATCTTCCTGTTTTATTTTGAAATTCTTTTAAAATTCTGAATGTACCCACCTGCTTCCCATCACCCAGTCTATGTGTTTATAGAAGTTCTGTGTTTCCTTTGTCCTGTGCCGAAGTGTTTCGTCTCCTGTCGATCACCCAAGCCTTCTTCTCCGCCATAGCAACACTGTGTTTTTGTGATACCTTGATAGAGACATTTTTTTTGTTACTTGCTCGTTCGACTTTTGTACATTTTTTGCCTAGTCACAATAATATTAATGTTTATAGCCTTTTGAGTTTTCTCCTCTGTAAGAGTGATTTTGATTTTGTTAGTGAGTTTTTCCTCCCTTGGAGTGTTTTTTGTTAGAAATGCATTTGAGTCCTGCTTAAGTCCCGGCCTGACAGTGAGCGCGTAGGCAGGGTCGAGCTTGCCTTCGTCACAGCCCCGTCTTGCGGGACCGCATCTGTGCAGGTGGGGCGAGGATGGTTTTCCTCTCAGGGATAACTAATTAAATGTCATAGAGGTCTCTTGATCTTGAGTGTGAGTGCACACCAGGCTTGGAATTTTGCTGTTTTACAGGCAAGGCCGTTTGACCTTTGGTTTCACAAGATTTTAGGGCACCAAGGCTACATGGCACAGGGATTTGTGTGAAATAATAGGGCCTGGAGCCTATGAATAAATAACTTTATAAGAAAAAAACATAAAACATTATTGTTCACTTTTAAAATATCAGTAAAAAATAGAAACATTTGAAGTTTTCATATGATCAGTCTCCTTAATGTTGTGCTTAAGTGAAGAAGAGAGTCTTGCTCTCTGAAAACAGCAAATGACAAAAACAACAAATTCAGCAGTGTCAGTTGCAGTATTACAAGACATGAAAACAATGTTAAAATATGACTACAAGTATCAATCCTGTGTCATAAGAAAAAAGGTGTGAATAGTTTGACATGGATGCCAAAAAAGGCAAAGCAATGATCAGATTTAGGGATTATAATTGTAATTTTCATATTAAATAAGTGCCCTCCCTTTTGGAGAAAGGTAGACTATGTGTACATGACTCATACAATAGGTGTGGTGAGAGAAAATCCTAAAGATCAGTAAATTGGAGCATCAAGTTCTCTTAAATCACTTGTACGTGCCACTTGAGAATAAATGTGGCCCATTGTCTGTGTGCTTGTGCTGTCACAGATAGCCATGCTGTTTACCAGAGTATCGCTGATAGTTTGCTGCTGTGTGTATTGGAGATGGGCAGTATGCCTGGAGAGCAGCTTGGGTTTCAGGTCTTTTGGAAAATGCTATTTCAGCCATGTATGGCATGACAAGTGCAGAGACATATCAATGTACGCTCACGTTACACACTCAGTGTTGATGGATAGCTGCGCACGTCAGAAGAGCTGCTCTCCAGCCAGTGTGGTCAGCGAGTCACTTTCAGCCCGGGAGCAATTTTAATAAAAAAATGAACTACTGCTTTCAAGGGTTTATTAAGGTAGACAAATGACTTGGCAGTTAAGATGCAGAGCAAGGCTAAATGTCTGTAGAAAGTGCCAAAATGGTTAAGGTCAGCTCTGGATATCTGGTAACAATCTACAAACCACTAAACCAACACAATCAAAACCCTGATCTTAGAGCATGTAGGCCTCACCTGGACAGGGTTTGAAGAACAAAGCGGTGGCGTGAACTTTCACATCCTTTGGTGCAGATCTGCTCGCTCTCTTTCACTGCTGTGTTCATTACTATCTCTGACTTCTCCACCTTTTTTTGCATCATCCTCTACATGTAGAAGTATCTCTTGTGTTTTACTTTCAATAGAAAATGGGACATGTTACATGTGTGTTACTGTTTCACAAGAACAAATCTGAATGTGAACATACAAGTGAAACATAATGTTAGACAAAGCAGTCTCCATTGTGTTTTGGTTAGTCCAGCATGAGTGAACCAAGCTTGAAAAAGGAACCGTGCTTGCATCGCTTTCACCTCTGCTGCTGCCTCCAACTTTACGCAGGGCTCCAAGGTTTGGATCTATAGTTGTACGTCAATTTCAGCTGCAGGAATCAATGTGTACTTCATGGGCTGAGACTGGAGCTTCTGTGCTGCAGAGCTTCTGGACTGGCTTTACAATGTTTGTTCCTTGTCAATCAGTTTTTGCTGCTGTTTTTAGCTCTGCTGAGCAGTACTTGTGCTGGAAATCCACTACTTTTGGGGATCAGGGCTGTTCAGTGTGAGAGTTTCGCTCTCACTGGGCTTAATACTGATGTAAATATTAAATATTTGTGTGAATGTAAGGTACTCTGAGTGCTATGGCACTGGGATTGAATACCTGCATCCCTTAGATTGCCTTGCTATCTGTGATCAAAGCCTTCATCCATTTCGCGATCCTCTTCGTTATCAACCAAGATCAATTTCAAACGTTCACGCAGTAAACGTCTTATTTTAGGCTTTTATCCAGATAAGGTCCTGCAGCCTGCTGACTTTATATTTACTCTGGGAGCCCTGCATTCTGAGAGCAGAGAGTTCAAGAAGAAGAAATATACATTTATGACTTTATAGGTCATTAGAAGCACCTTAAAGTCCTTGAAGGGAGAGATAGATAGAATTTGTATAATATGGTTGCATTCTGTGTAGCAATAATAATATATTCCATGAATACATATAATTTGACCAGGAAGTGAAATATAAAGAGAGTAAAGCAGAGGGCCAAGAACAGAGCCCTGAGGCCCTCTATATTTAACATCTGAAAATGTAGATGTAGTATTATTATAGCAGACACACTGTGTTCTTTCAGATAAGTAAGCCAGGAAAGAGTCACATTTCAGTCGGTCTAAGGGTATACAGTAGCTGTCTGGAGATCCGTTAATAGAAGCACAGGCGTCTTATCTGAATAGTAGAGTAATAAAGTGATAATAACGTAGAAGATCATTTATGGCTGTGGTTAGAGCAGTTTTAGTATAGTCCTTGAAAGCTGATTTAAAAGGTTCATATAAATAATTTCTGAGATTGGACAGCTTGGACACTGAGAGCTGTCATAGTGTCTCATCTATGGTAGTATCTGGCATGATTGACGGGTCCTACCAGCTTAAAAACAATATAGTGCTATAGGAAGGAAGTAAGGAAGTGCTGTTATCGTCCTCCCTGCACCTCTTCAAATGGATACGTCCATCCATGTAATGTCAGAGGTCAAGCAGGGAATAATCAAATCAAGATAGAAGGAGCCTATACAAAAGATCCCAACATGTGAAAAGATGGAGGGAGAAAGGTCAGAGAGAAAAAGAAAAAATGTTGAAGCTGATGTTGCAAAAATAAAGACATTTATTAACTGTGAATGCCTAGCTGCGGTGATAACATTAACATCCTCTACTTTGGTGTTCCACAAAGTGATGGGAACAAAACACTGGAATGTTCTGTGACATCCCTTCTAGAACGTCAGTAGACCTTAAGTAAGTGAAATGCTCTGAAACAATCATAGACACAACATTGCCTTGGAACGTGAACTGCGAAACGTTACCGTCGTCAGAGAAAATCATTTGTTGATTTCACAAATAGATCTCACATCTATTAACTGTGTTGGATCATTTTCAAAACTCGCAATGGCAGGAAGAGAGAGCAGAGCCAGCGAGGTAAGACGTTCACGCAAATTTGGTTCACTGCTGCACTTATGTACAAGACTACACATGTTTTTATCAGCTTCATATTGTGTCTGAAGCTCATACAAATATACAAATATAGTTTGATCAGTTTGGTCATAATCAATGATGATGTTACATTTCACACAAATGTACAAGTTAACTGGGTCTAAATACATAAACAATAAAGACATTTATTTACTGAATGGTTCAGATATAAAATGAAACTGTATGTATTCTGTGATATGAAAATGTCCTCATGTGTTTCTTTGTTCATGTTGCACAGGAGTATAACAGAGGAATGGAGGACATGAGGAGACAAATGGAGGCTGAAATGATGGAAAAGTTAGGAAGAGCCTTCGAACTCATGGACCTCAATGAAAGAGAGTCCTGGAAAAGCGACCAACAGCGGCTCCTATTGGAAAACATGTCCCTGCAGAGGAAGCTGTCCGTGTCTGAAGAAGCCATCAAGACCCTGGAGAGCGACCTCAGCAGGGAAAAGGAGACTGTTGGTGAAGCAAGAGAAGAGATTAACTCTCTCAACCAGCAACTCGTCGACATGAAGGAGGAACATGACACCAAGAAGATCCTCATGTGGAGGGCGTTCAAACACGAGCGTGAAAAAATGAAAGAAGAGGCGAAAAAGAAAGATGAGCTGATTGACTCACTACAACAGAGCCTCAACGCCCAGAAAAACAAGAAAGAGAGTGTGGAAGCATCTGCAGATGACTCGAGCTTGCAGGCAAAAGTCTGCAAGCTTGAGGCTCTGCTCGTTGAGAAAGAACAAGCTCTCAGCAGGGCCGTTAAAAAAAGAAGAGCTCGCACACAGAGGAAGCTGTCCGTGGCTGAAGAAGCCATCAAGACCCTGGAGAGCGACCTCAGCAGGGAAAAGGAGACTGTTGGTGAAGCAAGAGAAGAGATTAACTCTCTCAACCAGCAACTCGTCGATATGAAGGAGGAACATGACACCAAGAAGATCCTCATGTGGAGGGCGTTCAAACATGAGCGTGAAAAAATGAAAGAAGAGGCGAAAAAGAAAGATGAGCTGATTGACTCACTACAACAGAGCCTCGACGCCCAGAAAAACAAGAAAGAGAGTGTGGAAGCATCTGCAGATGACTCGAGCTTGCAGGCAAAAGTCTGCAAGCTTGAGGCTCAGCTCGTTGAGAAAGAACAAGCTCTCAGCAGGGCGGTTAAAAAAAGAAGAGCTCGCACACGAGCTCACATCGACACCCTGGCCCTGCTGACCAGCACGCAGAACGCTCTCAAGTACAACCAGTGTACATGCGACAAGTTCAAGCAACAGCTCGACAAGACACTGTCTGAAAATGAGGAGACCTGCCAGAACAACCTTCGTGAGATGGAAGAGAATTTCAACAAGGTGTTCTCACGGCAAGAGGAAACCTGGAGGAAGAAGTTGGCAGATGAGAGACACCAGCAGGAACTCTCTATGAAGGAGGTCTACCAGAGAGAGATCTCAGAGAGAGAACTCAAGTGGAGAGAGCAGCTCTCTGAGAAAGAGACTTTGCAGAAAGAGCTCTCTGAGGTACTAGGAAGGTCCCTGAAGGAGCTCGCTGCATTCACTGAGAGCTGGAAGACAAGAGCACAGCAGTGGGAAAAGAAATATGATGATCTGAAAGACTTACTGCCTGTGAAAGAGAAAGATGTGGGTGTACAAGAAGGCAGAGAGGATAGAAGAAAGAAGGAGAGAAGAAGGTTAGACTGAGGAAAACCTCCAGCTTCAGGTACGCTGACTCTGCTCTTTTTCATTCTAACAACTTATTTCAGATTCATGGAAAGTTTTGAAAGTGAAATGAAAATATGTTGTTTTTCTCTTTTCAGGAGCTCATTGTGGAAAAAGACAAGAAGCAAACGTCCTGGAGCTGGAGATACAAGTAATGGCAACATCCCCCCCCCAACACCCCCACCCATCCCATCCTGCGTGGCGTCTTCTGCATGCGTTGTCACCGTCATCATTGTTACCATATCCCCATTACAGATTATAGTTAGTTAATGATTTGCTACTGTGCATCTATTTCTCTATCACAAGTTTCACTGTTACTGTAATAATTCATCATTCATTGTAAACATACATTCTCATTGTATTATTGTAATTCACTATAATTCATCTGTTCATCATTTGTTCTGTACATGTGACATCATTGCACGTCTGTCCGTCCTGGGAGAGGGATCCCTCCTCTGTGGCTCTTCCTGAGGTTTCTTCCACCTTTTTCCCTGTTAAAAGGTTTTTTGGTGGCCAAGTTTTTCCTCACTCGAATCGAGGGTCTAAGGACAGAGGGTGTCACTCCCTGTACAGATTGTAAAGCCCTCTGAGACAAATGTATGTTGTGATTTTGGGCTATATAAATAAAATTTGATTTGATTTGATTTGATCCTGCCACCCACCAACCCTGCCCCTACCCCACCCTTACCTTTACCCTATCCCCGAGCAAAAAAAAATAAAAATTAATAAAAATACCATTATAAAAATAACTAACTGTGACAGTCTTTTTTATTAATGTCTGTGTTTTAAACTGTGATGTTTCTCTCTCACACATCAAGCAAAACAAGCAGCTGTTTGGGGGCTGGTGGTGCCCAGGGATCATCTAAAGGACCTAATGCCACACAAGCCCCCCAAACTGATAAATGATTGTATCTGACATTATTAAATTGTTACTGATGTATCAATGTGAAAGCAGCATCTTAATGTTGAAGGCAGGCCTGGTGGAGCTTTTTTCAACTGCTTTATATACTAGTTAGTTGCTGCTCTGAACCTGCTCCTCCAAAGGGCCACAACATAAATCAATCACAAGAGAGGAAAGAAGACCAAACCAGGTTTCTGCTTCACAAATCTGTATTTATGTTTTAAGCTTCTCTGTAATGAAGAAATCACACACCTCAAAGCTTCAGTGCCACTGATTTATCATTAGCTGTGACTGTGGTTTATAATAAGCCCTAACCCTACACACACCTGGCCAATCACTGTGCACTTTGTTTGACCCTTAATCCTTACAGTGGAACTGCAAAGCACCTTTCCTCAATGAGTACTCGATGGAAGAGTTAAATATTATAAAGCTCTATCAAACTGACGAGGTGCTTTAACCTTGCTCTGCTCAAAAGACACCACATGTTCCATGTGGTCATCCTCTTCCATGGAAAACAGGGCTCTGAGCCAGAACAGAGAGCAACAACACAGACATCCACCTCCAACAGTGAAAGCACATAACTCCAGCTGTGTGGGTTTAACCACTGGGCTACCATCCAGGGGAAGAGAGTTTAGAGTTTAGAGTAAGTTTAACAAGAAAACCTACTTGTGTGTATTATCAAACCGTGCCTTCCTAACTCATTCCAAACCTCTAAACTGAGACATGTCCATGTTTGTTGACAACAAACACATATTACTAGAAGATGCCTTTAAACTATGATCTGTACTGTCTGAATGTTATCCAGAACATCCACAGTCAGGTTTACAATGCTACCTACCTGTGCCACCATGCGCGTTGCCACTCCAGATACATTCACCCCTGACTGTCTTCAAAGTTGGCTCACACATCATTTTATCTGATCTACTTGAAAAGGATCCAATTCAAGTGATGAAGCAGGAGTATTTTCACTCAGGGATAAATTACACCAAAAGCTATTTCAAGCAGTATCAACCTTCTCCTGCTGGCAATGGACTGTGCACATGAAAGAGGGCAAGGAGAGAAGGAAAACTATAATTTATTTCTGTCCTCCCAATTCATCTTAATGTATCAAACATATTTGACTCAGCATCATTTAAAGTGCCGTTATTGTGGAAAACAAGGCGGTGGGGGGGCCACACCTCCAGCCAAACTGGATGGTCATTAGTTATCATGTAAGATGTTACATAAAAAGCTCTGAATCAGCCTGCTGGAGGACAGAGGAGAATGTGGGCTGTGAGGACAGATGGATTTAGAGCTTTTTGGTGAATAAAATGTCTCAGATATGGGACATAAAATGGGCCCAGTATTTATAAAAATGGCTACAATACCAAACATTTTAAATTGTAATTAAATTTATATTTAAATAGGTAGCCTGAGAAAGTACGAAACCTCCTGGGACATATGGTACCTATTTAGCGAGAAACATTGTTGCTCGGCAACCTCGTTAACCTCAACTGGGTTCACTGGATGGAATCATTTTTACTGCTAGGTAACTTTAGCCTACTGAGAAGTATCAAGAATTATTGGAAACCACCATGACATTAGACTTTTCATGTTGGAGTTTTCTAAACAGATGGCTCTAGCTTGTGTAAGATATATGTGTGGAAACCAAAAGACAATCCAGGTTTCAAGCCCTGGCAAAGACTGACAGCGGCTGAAACATGCTGGCTCATTAACCATTTAACCACTATAATGAAGGCTTTTTCATTTTTCCTCCCTCGTTGTTATACTTTCCTACATTTTTTCGATGTTTTCTGTAAAGAGCACCTGACACATTTCTCCATCTACAACTACATGATTATAAATCAGATCAACTAGATCATCATCTAGTTTCCTCTAAAGCCTATCTGATCCGACCCTGTTGCTACCTGGTATATTACTACATATGTGCTAACAGTCTTTTAACCCTACATTAATGATCTCTGGAGTTTTCTCCTTATTTACTCATCATTAATCCTAAATTCAGACTGAAACCTAAGCCCCAGACCTGTACCTGTTGAGTCCAACTGTGAGCTGCAGGCAACATGAGATCAGACTAGAGCGTGGTTCACATGCCAAGATGATGTTCTGTTAAGCCTTGGAGATGACAAGCATGTGTCAGTATGACTCTTTACCTCTGCTCGTGCTACTTGCTTGGACAACTGAATACCTAAACACCATCAGCTACAAATATGGGCATTCAGGTAGTACTTAATATTTCAATAAATTCTACAAAAATTAATAAATAAATAAATAAATGTTGTACTTGAACCAGGTAGCAGGTACAGTTGATACAGTAATTCACACAATTGTTCATATTGTTAAAACATACAGTTAAATATTACTAATGTGGAGCCATTTTTTGTCGTATTACGAGTTACATATTGTGTAATTGTGTAATAGTGAATAGTACAGACATCAAGGGGGTCAGAACCGGCCCTACAAAGGGAATCTCGATAAGTAGTTTAAATGATAAAGCAGTAAAATACTATATTGGTATTTAGTTCCAATATATGACAATGTTTATGTACCTAGATCCACTGTAACCTGTAAACTGTAATGTACATGAAATGACATGACTGCAACAACTGAGACACAATATGAGAATATGGGAACAGAGCATACATATCGCAAATCATATCTCGTGGGTTCAGCAGCAAGAGTTGCAGAGCAATTATGATGCTGCCATAGACATACTTAAGGAAAGATATGACAGAGTGAGACAGCCATATGATGGTGTGAAGTTCAGATTAGAGGCTTGGAATCTCTCGAAGTAATTTCAGATACATGTAGGTGATTGCTGTTCACCATATGACTCCAGATGATCACAGACAACCTTGCTTTTGCTTGTACAAACAGGTTCGGGGCATGGGTCGAAGGTTTCAGAGCTCATTACTTTCCTACAGCGAGTAGTGAGAAGCCTTAAAAAGGACTTCCACTCTATTTTTAGCGGAACTATTGTAAACTAGATTCAGTGAATGCAAGTTTCAGAAAACCAAACATGCAGAACTTGAAGAAAAGTCCCCCCAAAGGTACTTATAGAAATATATTACATCATTCGTATTCATTTAATGTTAAATACAAAAACATAACTAGAACAAAGAAAAAACAAGATCAATAAATAAAATACTGCATATAAAAGGCAATTCTGTGGAGCACAAAAAGATTCCTGCAGTAAACTATTTTTCACCTGGCTTTTTCACCCGGTTTAGACCTGGCATTAACATTAACACCAGGTGTAAAGTGCAATCTAAAATGTTTCTATCCTGTGTGGCTGAGGAGGTCGATGGCTCCTCATCAAACTCCAGGACCTTGTCTGTGGCTGCTGTGCAAGTGTCTGACTCCTCATTTTGGCCAGTAGGTGCTCCAGCCCCAAAATATTTCAGAATTGGCCCTGAGTTTACAATTAAGATACAATATGTAAGTTAGTACACACTGACATCACACATGCATTTACCCAATTAAAATGACCATAATGCATATTTTACTTTTTACACTGGTTAACATCCTATTAACTAAGCATAACACACTACAAATGATTTAAACAGCTATATCACTTGTAGCTAATAAAATGCCATGTCAATGTATGTTGGAAGCTATTTAACTTAGCATAGAGCCCATAGGAATAAAAAAGTCCAGTTAGGACGTCTGTGTGAATTTGCACTTGTTGTGTTGCAAACGCAAACTAGACCAGGTTGCCTATGGGTGAAATTAGTTGCATGACATGATGCTAATATATTTATTAGTCGCTCACATCACTCATAGAAATCTGCCGACCTTTTTCTTTTGCCCGTTTCTCCACCTGATGGCTTCTTTGTTGTTTTACTTTGATCCGTGATCTTCATTTAAGACTCACGACATCACAACATGACCTTTCGCCAACACTGTCCATTCACCCGTCAATCAACTGGGGTCTGAAGTCATGTGACATAAGCAAATTTACGCAGATTATTTATTTATTTCATTTTTTACATTATTCATATATCACAGTCTATTATGTGTTGGCATATGGGTATGTTAATTATGAAATACTATTTATTTTGGAAGCAGTTTGTGTTGTGTGGTCTGGCATCACTCGCCCCCCTTCACACAACACACACTGTATGACTCGCAGTAGTCTAGAAAACTGGCGAGTTATGTTTTGAGTTTAGTTTTTTTATTTGGTTTTGGTTTTGTTGAGGGTGCTTGTGTGCCTTTGTGCATACATTGCGCCCTGGGCAGTCACCCACATGTCCTATAGCAAAAACCAGCCCTGAGCAAAGTTACCATGGAGAAAAGATGTAGCAGAACTCCCAGACAACCTGACAATCTGAGAATTACCCAGGAAAGAGATCCAATGACATGATGGAGGACTATCTTCAACAAGGAATATGTGAAGATATCCCAAAGACCAAACACACAGTAGGAACAGAGAACAGCAATGTTAAGTACTACTTGCTTCACCATGCTGTAATTAGGGATGACAAGGCAACAAGTTCAGAGTAGTTTTCAATGCTTCTGTCCATCTCCTAACAACTGTCACTGGACCAAATCTAAACCCAGACCCCCTAACCAGTTTAATGAGAGTCAGACTGCATCCAACTGTAGTGATGACAGATATCACAAAGGTGTTTCTACATATATCTATTTCTGACAAGGGCAGAGATGCTTTAAGATTCCTGTGGCTCACAGGACGCCCTCATATTGAGCCAAATCATGCACAGAATGACTTGTGTGGTGTTTGGAATGACTACCATGCATTTGTTACTTCTAGGCTGGACTATTGTAACTCTTTGCTATCAGGCTGCTCTAATAAGTCTCTTAAGAGTTTGCAGCTGATTCAGAACGCTGCTGCACGTGTTCTGACAGGAACCAAGATCAGAGATCACATCTCTCCCATTTTGGCTTCCTTGCACTGGCTACCCGTTAAGTCTAGAATAGAATTTAAAATTCTTCTCCTAACTTACAAAGCTCTTCATGGTCAGGCACCATCATATTTAAAAGAGCTCATAGTACCTTACCACCCCACTAGAACATTGCGCTCCCAGGATGGTGGGTTCCTTGTGGTTCCTATAGTGTCTAAAAGTAGATTGGGAGCCAGAGCTTTCAGCTATCAAGCTCCTCTTCTGTGGAATAAACTACCACTCTGTGTTCGGGAGGCAGACACGATCAACACCTTTAAGAGTAGACTTAAGACTTTCCTGTTTGATAAAGCTTATAGTTAGGGCTGGCTCAGGTCATCCCTTAGTTATGCTGCCATAGGACTAGACTGCTGGGGGACTCACATACTCTCTCGCTCTCTCTCTCTCATTCTCTCTCTCTCCTTATCTATCCATCTATCTAATCCATCTATCTATCATGTTACTAATTAAACTTCTGCCCCGGAGTTTCTGTGCTCTCTCGTCCAGCAGGTTCTTGTGGACTGTGTCTGCTGCTGTGGTCCTGCGTGGCGTCTACTGCATGTGTTGTCGCCGTCATCATTGTTGCCATATCCCCATTACAGATTATAGTTAGTTAATAATTTGCTACTGTGTATCTGTATCTTTACCACTAGTTTCACTGTTGCTGTAATGGTTCATCATTCGTTGTTCTCATTTTGTCATTGTCATTATTTGTCACTGTTATTCATTGTGAGTGTACAATATGTGTTTGTTGATTTGTTCTGTACATGTGACATCATTGCACGTCTGTCCGTCCTGGGAGAGGGATCCCTCCTCTGTGGCTCTTCCTGAGGTTTCTTCCACCTTTTTCCCTGTTAAAAGGTTTTTTGGTGGGCAAGTTTTTCCTCACTCGAATCGAGGGTCTAAGGACAGAGGGTGTCACTCCCTGTACAGATTGTAAAGCCCTCTGAGACAAATGTATTTTGTGATTTTGGGCTATATAAATAAAATTTGATTTGATTTGATTTGATTTGATTTGATGAAGGCAACTTAATTTACAAGATTGTGAAATTACAAAAGAATCCATCTATTAGTTTGGACCAATCAGCATCCAATAAGGATTCACATATGATCACATGATAGCACAAATCCAGCTGCCTTGCAAGGTAGGACAGTGATAGATAGACAAATGGTTCATCCAATCACCTGCCAGGTATATTCAGGTAAGTGCCTGCCCTTTTCCAAACAGTTTCCAAACAGTTTCCAAGGACGACTTCTCAGATGGTTCTGTGTGACGAACCATATGGTGTGTCAGGTTCACAATCAGGGATCACTTGAAAGAATCCACAGTCACAGACATCCACTGTTAACACTCTGAAAGACTCCCTGCATGTTGATGACTTTGTTGCCAACTTAAGTGATGTTGAAGGTGCTTATTCACTGACCACAAGCGCAAGAAGATCTACTGCTAGCATGAACCTATGTAAGTGGACTGACTTAATGGGGGCTCTGGTTGCAGCAAGAATGGGAAACAGTCTGACCCAAATCCACATGTGGTCAGGGAGCCTGGAAGTAACAAATGCATGGATTAGTTTTTCTTCTTCTTCTTCTTCTTTTAGGCAGGACATGCCTGCAGCTTTAGCAATGTTACATAGGTGAAAAGGTAGTCTTTGATATTTCTTTTATGTGGGAGTTTAGGGGATGTGGGTGTTTAGGGCAAATAACTTCGTCAGATAATAATGTTTTATCTGAGTTTAGTAGCAGAAATTTGCAGGTCATCCAGGTCTTTATGTCCTCAAGAAATCCTTGAAGTTTAGTTAACTGATTGGTTTCATCTGGCTTCACTGATATTATTGGATATCATGTGGTTAACAATAAATATTTAGGAAGTGTTTCCTATTAATATTACCTAAAGAAAGCATATATAAGGTGAATAGGATTGGTCCAAGAACAGAACCTTGTGGAACTCTGTGTCTAACTTTTTAGGACTTACGTAAACCATCTTAATTCCTAAGTCTGACGCAATTAGGAGGTCATTTATAACTTTCAGCAGTTCTGTCTCAGTGCTATGATGCATTCTAAATCCTGACTGGAAATAAACTATTGTTATATAGTATATATATAATCAAGAGTAGGCTTTTTAAGAAGATTCTTAATTACAGCTACTTTAAATGAATGTGGCCCATAGTCTGTTATTAGAGACAGATTGATCATATCTAGTAAAGAAGTATTGATTAAGGGTAATACTTCCTTAAGTAGCCCAGTTGAGACAGGGTCTAAGAGACAGGTTGGCACATCAGTCCCCACAGCTTCCTATAAGGTTCCTGTGTTTGAGGATAAATCAGTGCTGGTTGAGAGCAGGATGTGATAATTTTGTCTCTAATACTTAGAATTTTATCACTAAAGAGGTTCATGAAGTCGTTACTACTGAGATTGATAGGTCTTTGTCAACCTGGTCAACATGCTGAAAAGAACCCTTTTTATTTTTGACTATATTAATGATGAGTAGTGATCAATTTGACGAGGACTTAAATTAGCAGAAAAGACTTCTTAAGTTTAGCTACAACACTATCTACAACACTATCTGATAAACATCTAGTGAAGACATTTTTGTCTAAAGGTATGTAGTCAAGTTATAGAAATTCAGAAGTTATTGATATCAGACATCATCTTTAAATAGTCAAGTCAATTTTACTTATATAGCACCAAACCAAATCATGACACTTTACATGTAGAGACGGTCTGGACTATACTCTTTAATTTACGGAGGCCATGAGCATGAGCACGTACTTAGAAAAACTTGCCTTTAATGAGAAGAAACCTCAAGTAGATCTGAGCTCTAAGAGGGACCCCCCAAGATTAAAACTTAACCATCCATGGATATTTAGTGTGTCTATTGCACACCATTTATACCTGTTCTGAATATTTGACTTGACTATTTATGTACTGTTGCACTGCAGGGCAACAAGCCGGGTGTGGGGGTGTGGAACACAACCTGGAATCCCTTCAAAGACAAATGAACACTGCAAATGCATTCCCTCCTCTCTCTCCACTGACCCTCTCTACCATCCTCTCTCTGTGTCACACACACACACACACACACACACACACACACACACGACTTATCAAAATCAGAGCAGCCCATTGTTGTGATACTCAATCCAGCTATTCAGTATCAGACAAATATTCAAATATCAGTATTGTTATAACTGCATCTCTACAATCAACTGGTCTTAAGTCTGGTGTGTGTCCCTGAAAGTAAGTTAGCCATACTCAGACACACACACACACTTGGGTTGAGCTTGATGTCTTCACAGCAGGTTGTGAGTCGGAAATAGTGGAGACTCTAACTCACACTGTTGACAAGAATGATTTACATGAATACACTTTATACCACACACACACGCACGCACGCACACACGCACACACGCACACACGCACGCACACACACACACACACATACACACACACACATAAAGGCTATATGGTCATGACACCTTTCACCCTGCATGCACATGCACCCACACTTCAGTGCTGTTTGACATTTGGGCTTCTAACCAATGGGCAGGCAAAAGGCACAAGGGCATTTTTAAAGCTCAGACAGGTGCTTATAAGTGCCGCTTGCACACTTGCTCTCCGTCCAGTCATACACACTAGCCTGGGATTCCCTCACACTTGCTCTCAGTGAAAGAAGAGAAGGTGTTTTCCTATTGCTTGTCTTTCCATTTAATCCTAAACTGACTGGACCAGATAAACCAGCAGATAGACAACAGTAGGTACACAAATACCTGCAGAGAACTGTGGAAACAGTGATAATGTTTAGTTACAGGCATAATTTCACCTGGACTGGTACGCTGAGAGAGCTGGAGGGAAGCTACCCAGCATTCTGCACAGGTAGGCACACAGAGTGTATGAGTGTGTTTTTGTCTTTGTGCGTTAGTGATACGTATTTATTTATGTAGAGTGATAAAGCCAGAGTAAAAGAGAGTGCACCGCAGAGTTGACTTGGCAGCCTCTGTGAGCTTGGCATGAGTCACTAGTGGAACTCTGTGTGCTTGTACATTTCAGGGCGAAGCCAGGCTTTGACATGGCCAGAACCCCTTCAGCATGAGCATTAAGTAGCAGTTAAAGGATCACGTTGTAGAAATGTGTTTCCATTTATATATCATATACTGTATATATGACAGTGGTAATCCCAACGGTATCTTCATCATCAAAATCATCATTTTTCATTGTATTTAGTAGCCAAGACAAATGATTGCTGTTGGTGTAAGAATGCAATGAGTCACAAACAGTTATGGAAAGCAGCTTTTATCCCCGCTTTGTCATAGAAAGCCTGCATGCACACTGGGGCTCCGCAGTGCTAGTCGAACGGCACTGCTATCTCTGCTATGTGGCTCTGCTATGTCTTGAATGTGAATGTGCATTCTGTGTCTGGTGCTCTAAAGTGATGGGATGTCAGATCAGAGGCATAGCAGAGAGGAGCAATGTGGCTACCAATGGTCTAATGAGACATGAGAGACATTTCAAAATTGATTGTGCTAAATGAACATCAGGGCAACTGTGAGAGTGATAGACTATGAATGTCAAAATTCCAAACCAGACTGATGATGCAGCAGTTAGCAAGTCAGAGTTTGAAGTTTGGGCTCATTTCTGTCTATCCTTAGCCTTGCTTAGGCCAATCTGTGTACATTTGCACACCCACACATGCTAAATCTTATGATAGGCATGCACCAGTGTTATCTCAAACATTGGTTAGGTGCCCCACCAAACAATTCTACTAAAAACTGACTTTTAAGATTTTAAGGTGTTTTCTTAAGCAGAGACATGGCATGACAAGTAACAAAGGTCTCTAGTTGAACCAAAGACAGCTACCGGGGCGGTTTAGCTTCGAATCTTCTGTTCTGGTACCAGATTGCTTTGTCCACTGGCTTTAGAGAATAAGCAGTAGGTCTTCTGAACATGAATCAGAGGCGATGGTAGCAAACACAACCACTGCTGCAGGAACCACAAACCTGGATGCAGCTTCAACACTGGTGCCAGGAGCCGGTTCTCAGTTCCACACCTAACTGGATCTCACGCTGGTCTAAGATGTCCTGGACTGAGGTGGTTCATGGCAGGAAGAGAGACTTGGTGGGAGCTGGACCACAACTTTGCCTCAATCTCTCAAACGGCTATGCAATTCCATCCAATGAGGCTCTGATCTACCCAGCAGATGCACCCACAGTCCTGACCTGCATTCATCTTTGGCTACAGCCGATACTACTGTCTCCACATCCACCTGTCACTGGCATTGATTGGGTTGTCAGAACATCATGCGAAAGATGAACAAACAATGGGTTACAGCGCCTCTTGTTGCAGGATGCTGAAGGAGGATGTGAACAGATGGTCTGGAGAACCCTTCTTCCAAGATGGACTCCACCCCCTCACCACAACACACCCCATTTCAAACCACCTCTAATTGCACTGCCAAGCAAGTAGCGTCTCTGCACTTTTTGTGCTTTTGTATTTAAATTAGGTAATATGAATACATCCTGCACAGATCCTACACTATGAATCACATATTAAGAAACTTATGTATGGGCGCTAAATGTGAAAATTTGGTTACAATTTTCTTTTGAAATATTTATAAGCTCACTTTTCCTACAAATAACTCACTTTTCTCACATTTCAGAAAGAAAATCATGTTAAAAAAAACAACATAATGTTATTTATACGTAATATAAAACAATAGGTTTATATGTAGAAAAATGTTAAATATAAAAATCAAAATAACAAATCTAAATCCATATGTTAAATGTTAACATGTAAATGTGTCACCAAGTGTAACATGAAATGTTTAGTACATATGCAAACAGCCCCAGAGAGACTGCCTAACTGCAGTTAACAGTGTAAACGTTCACTTATTTCACCTCAGCAGTCAAACAACGTTTCTGAACAAATCTGAAGCGCACAGACTGTGTGGGCATCATGCACACCTGCTATTTTAGTTTATTTATGTGCAGCAGTGCAAAGTGCAAAAGGGCTGGGTCAAGGTGAATATAGATCAGTGGGTGTGGAGAATAATAAATACTCTCTTAGCCAGTCACATCACTGCTCTAATAGCTCTGAAACAGCTGAGCCAATCAAATCAAATCAAATTTTATTTATATAGCCCAAAATCACAAAATACATTCATCTCAGAGGGCTTTACATTCTGTACAGGGAGTGACACCCTCTGTCCTTAGACCCTCGATTAGTGAGGAAAAACTTGCCCACCAAAAAACCTTTTAACAGGGAAAAAGGTGGAAGAAACCTCAGGAAGAGCCACAGAGGAGGGATCCCTCTCCCAGGACGGACAGACGTGCAATGATGTCACATGTACACAACAAATCAACACACACATATTGTACACTCACAATGAATTATAGTGAATTACAATAATACAATGAGAATGTTTACAATGAATCAATCATAATCAATCACAGTTGAATATGATAAAGCTTTTTTCTTGTCAGGAAAGTTCTGAGTCTCAAACAAACACGTGTTTCAAGAATAAAATGAGACGCTAAAACGTTATAACAGACCAGTCAGGTGTGTGTAGAGGTGTGTGTGTGGTTATACTGTGTCAGTCTGGTGTGGTTTTAAGGTGATTTAATGAAAGTAAACGCAGTGAATGGTTGTGTATAACAGCACCGTACTCAGATTTATCAAAATCTGCTCTGCTGCCTTTACATGACTTCTGTGCTGATGATTATTTATTATTTATATTTTAAGCATTAACCCATTGTTGCAGCATATCTTCAGGAAGTATTTAGATTGATCCCCCCACCTGTTCACCATGCACTCTGCGCTGGTCACCAAAATATCACACAGACGTGCAAAGCGAGTATCAAGGTCAGGAAAATACAAAAAAGTGCCTCCACAAAAATGCGGCCCTGTAAATCTGTATATGCTCCATTTAGGCTCTATATTCTGCAAGTACAATGTCTCTTTTCATGTGTTCAGTCTGGCTCACTAGGTGTAGAATTTCAGCCCTGTGAACACCCACAAAACCTCACTAATTCCTGGCAGTTAATGGCTGTTTACAGCCTGCAAACTCTGTGTTCGCCTGTCCCATAAATTGTAAACAGAAATGAGCCTCGGGAGGTGTGTGTGTGTGTGTGTGTGGGTGGGAGTGGGCAGGCATGGCAGAGGTGTGAATGACTCCAATTAGCATGAACAGCAGTGAAACCTGGCCTGGCTAGCACTCAAACATTCATTAAATGAAACCACAGACATTTAAAATGAAAAATCACTTGATTGATCTGTTGCGATTGGTCATCCCCAGGCTTAGGTAAACCTCCATTACAATAATAATAATAATAATAATAATATGCAAATTCATTTTAGGTTATAATTAGTGAACTTACATCAAGAATACTGCAATTATTGAAGACAAGCATTTGCAAAGAACGTGTTGAAAAGTAAAAGCATCATCTTAATAACATAATAATGAAATGTATTTTTGCCACTTCTTGGTTGTACATATTTGGTGTCATTCTGTCCAAACGTGGTGCGATGTGCAGACATATTTGATGAGCTCCTGGCTCCGAATAGATGGAGGCTACACAATCCAGCAGCTGGACATCAATTAAACGCTTAGCTAATTCACAGTGAAGATACACACAGATACACAAATAAATCACAGTAAAAGTTACTGACATAGAATGACATTATCCACACTGCAAAACTGGACTTTCGGCTAGAAATAGGTGACTGCTTTGTTGTAAGGCGAGCTTAGTTTATGAAAACAAAACGTATATATTTACTTTTATACAGCAGAATGCATGTATCTTTTTTTTTTTTTTTAAGTCTTATTCTTTTTGTTGGACATTGGACCCCTGAAACTGGTTTGTTGGGTGACTGACCACTAACAGCGCCTGGCCCAGAGAGCACAGAGTCAGCAGTCTAGTTTCAGTCCTTTACTTACTGAAGTTGAAGATGAATTAAATAAGCAGCGTTGTTCTTCCATTGCAGGACAGATCTAGTTAGCCCTCATGTTATGTTCTATGTAAAAATCTTATACCTGCCAGTTTCTGTTAGAATGGCAAATAGTCTGCAATATCTGAATTTATGTAACACATTACCATCAATCATAGAAAAGCTGAACAGCAGATTAAAGTACATTAACACCCCTACAGTAATTACCATATGGTATTTCCCTTTTATCCTGAACACCCTTTGAGAGGAGACATAACAGAGGTGAGTGACCTGAACACAACCGCACAACACTACATCTAAGTGCAGAGCAGTGCTGTATAGAATTATTAGCATGGTTCAGTACTTTCAAACCCAGATCAGTGAGAGCACTTGTAGAATATCTCAGTGTGTCAGATGGTCATGTGTGTGAGTATTTACTTCCTTCTCTGCGCTTGTGATCACATGATTACATAGAGTAGGCGTATACAGTAGGTGGTGTCAGTGGAGGAAGAAGCATTCAGGTCCATTCAGGTACTTACGGTAAGTGAAAGCACTAATACCTCTCTATGAAAATACTCCACTACAAGTAAAAGTCCTGCATTCAAAATATTAAGTAAAAGTATGTGAGTATCAAAAGTAGTTTTATGTTTTTGGATTAACATTAGTGTTGCATTAATGTGCATTTTACTGCTGTAGTTATTTAAAGTTGTGCATATTCTAACTACTTTGACATACTGCTGGCTACCACTACACTACTGTTTAAGATCACATCACATAATTGCATTATGCTATTGTCATGTAAATCCTCAAGAAAACCCTCAGAAGAACAGATCTGCTATCAGCTTTGTGACAACGCATCTTCCAGCTAATCCAAGTGGGGCTTTTTAAACATGCTTTATTTATCTTAAGAAGTATTTTCTCAACCAATGAAGGAACATTTAATCCTTCATTTTGAGAAAAATGCTTTTCACTGGACAGGTAGGGTTTGCAAATTTGGAATCTGAAAAGTAACTAGTGGAGTAAAAAGTACAATACTAATCTGAGATGTAAGCAGTATAAGTAAAAATAAATAAATGATAGTAATTGCATAAAATGTAAATACTTAAAAAAAAGTACAAGTACCTTAAGTACAATACAGTAAATGTATTTAGTTATCACCACTGGGTGGTGTACCACACAGTTTGTGTTATATACAGTATAATAAACACCCGGAATAGGTGTGTGTGTGTTGGTGTGTGGGTGTTTGGTTGCTTAACTGCTGTATCAAGTTAAGTTGCTATAAGCAGACCTCAGACGTAAAAGCCCAGATACTGTTTTAGCTTCTTTTCCACTTCAACCCTGACACCGCAGCTTAACGAGCAGACGCACTTATACTGTATCCCCCTTTAAATGATTTTCTTATTTTAACACACACAAATGTTTGACATCATATCACCGTATTCCCCGTTACGAGCAGGTGTACCGCAGCGGTAAAGCGGAACCGTTCATGTGTTCTGGATTGGTCATGTTCCCTGTTGCATATTACTTAAACACAAATAAATACTGTAAACACATGCTATGGCTTCAGAGGCTTTTGTTAATACATGGGCGATATGAATAAAATGCAGGTTAGGTTAGGTTGAAGTTTGGTAGAGCTGTGCTTGGAATTTGCTCATACTAATAATATTAAGTATAGTATATGTAGTAATATGACTATTTCAACCGCT
The DNA here is from genome assembly GCA_036937835.1 of Pampus argenteus. NCBI lineage: Eukaryota > Metazoa > Chordata > Actinopteri > Scombriformes > Stromateidae > Pampus > Pampus argenteus. The sequence continues at coordinate 22,369,000 of CM072869.1, forward strand.
GGTGTGCAAAAAAATTAAAGTCCCTCAATTTACACTAATTGGAAATAAAACAAGGTGTGTGCCGACAGAAGCCGATCTAACTGCAATTACTGCTAACAGTTTCACAATCAGCAAGGAGGAAAATATTTTCCATGGACTTCTGTCGCTGTCTCTGAGGCTTTCACCACCGTACACATTTATAGCTCCTTTCCTCTGCAGGAACTTAAATGAAATGTAACCCAACAGCTAGCTGTTGTCACAAGTTCCACTTCTGTCCACCTCCTGCTTTGGGAGACAATCTTTTGGGATTAACCCTCGTGTGGTATTAGTATTTATGGGTCTGGTGGACCCGCTAGAGTTTTGGGCTTTCAAAACACCACAATCCAATAATTTTCTCTTAAAATACTAAACAAATGTGTTTTGATTTATGTTCTTCACAGAAAATGAGCCAAAGCCAATGAATTTCACGTTGAAAAAATAATTAATTAAACTGAAAACGGGTCCCACAGACCCCAATACCATACAAGGGTTATATTTGGGCACAGGAGGCATCACAACATGGATGACTCTACTCCAAGGAACAATTACACTAAATGATCAATACTTTAAATAACAGTAGCCTAGGACGTTGGTTGTTTAGAGGTTAGTTCCTATGTTTGGGAAGAAGTTGTTTATGTGATGTTGATGATCACAGGGACAGTAAAAGGGGGAAATGTGTGTTACAGTGATTTCATGTTCTTAAGGCATTCCTCGGCTGCTTCGGTATGTAAAGTGGTTTGACCCTAACCTCGGGAGTTATTAGCATGTCACTTCTGATGCATGTGTGTTCCTCATAGTATTACTATAGTAATGTCACGGAGATGTGTGTGTGAAAGACACTGAGGGAAGTTTGCGGGGACTGTGAGTGTGTGTGTGTTTGCTGATCTGCTGTGTGCGCACACAGTCACCTTGCTTTCTTCTTGTGTCTCCTTTGTATTAATAGTACACATACTACACAAATAAGGCTTGTTGAAGGTCACTTCTGCAATGAACCTCTAGTTCATATTTAATATATGACTCTACCTATATTCACAATAACACATTATGATTAAATCATCATTAAACCAATGATCATACTATAGTGGGTAATACCCCATAATGTCAAAACAATAGCAGAATTATAGATTTTTCTTCGCAAAAACCAAGCCATGAGGTGGAAGGAACTCCTTGCAAAGCTCAGAGACAGGATTGTATGGAGACACAGATCTGGGGAAGGCTATGGAAAATACTGCTGCATTGAATGTTCCCAAGAGCTCAGTGGCTCCATCATCTGTAAATGGAAGAAGTTTGGAACCACCAGGACTCTTCCTAGAGCTGCCGTCCCTCTAAACTGAGTGATCAGGGGAGAAGGGCTTTACTTAGGGAGGTGACCAATAACCTGATGGTCACTCTGACAGAGCTCCAGGGTTCCTCTGTGGAGAGAGGAGAACCTTCCAGAAGGACGACCATCACTGCAACAACCCACTGATCTGGGCTTTATGCTCTGGCCGGATGGAAGCTTCTCCTTAGTGAAAGCCTTATTAGAGTTTGGAGAAAAAAAACACCTAAAGGACTTTTTAGACCCTCAAGATTCTCTGGTCTGATGTAACCAAGATTGAACTGTTTGGCCTTAGTTCTAACTGTCATGCTTGGCAGCACTCAACACCATCCTACAGTGAAGCATGGTGGTGGCAGCATCATGTAGGGATGTTTTCCAGCAGCAGGAACTGGGAGACTAGTCAGGATTGAGGGAAAGATGAATGCAGCAACATACAGAGACATCCTGTTCAAACAAGACAATGACCCAAAGCAGACAGCCAAGACAATACAGAAATGGCTTGGGGACAACTTGGATACTGGTACTTGGATAAGTTCGGGGAACGATCTGGTCTTGGTTTAATACAGAAAAAAAGTCCACATTTTAATCACAATATGTTTTATTAACATTTAACTGAAACTATGGTGTTTGACTCAACTGTTTTGTTGCCAAAATCCAAACAGTTCAGACTCAGTGTGACTCTTATCTCTGGTGCTAAAGTCAGCCACCATCTGCCCCGACCAAATGTAACGCTTCATTCGTTCAAAAAAGAAATAGGTTGTCTTGCTAGAAGCACTTTGACATTTATTTGGTATATTTTAGCCTGTCATTATTGTCTTTTGAAACAGTCATACATATGTGTAATATAAGTATTAAAATGATTCTTCTCTTATGATAATGTTAACATAATGCAAACTACAATCACAACACTCCATCTTGGTACCCAGCTGCTGTGTGAGCATTGCTCTGCTCGCAGCGTAATATTAGCAGGGTTATACGTATGCATATCACTGTTACAGCCTGTTGTCTGTAGACATCAGTGAAATAGATTAACTAGACAGCTGAAGCAACACACTGGGTCTTCCCTCATTATTGAGGAAATAGAAATGCATGTGCAGTATATGTGTGTCGAGCCAGGGGAATCCTGCCTGGGACAGAAATATGTGCATGATATCACCCGTGGATTAGCATTCTATTCCTGATGTCAATAATGTGGCCTATTTTAGTACCGTATTTTTCGGACCATAAGGATTGTAAGGCGCAATAAGCGAAAACAAAACGTGTGTCGGATAAGTCAAACTTTATTAAACTAATTTACAATAACTCAGTTGTAGGCTAACACAAAAATACAAGTTTAAGTGGTCGATTTCCACATCAAACATGTCCGGATCCCTCTCAACATTGTTTAATTTAATACAAAAATACAAAACCGTTGTTCAGAGTTTAACAGTTGGGTGATTTTAGGATCCAGCAGCCCGGATCCCTCTCGTCATTATCCGAGTCAGTCTCGTTGCTGTCACCGGGCTGTTCAGGGATGATTCCGGCCTCTGCGAGGCTCCTGACTCAGGGAGTAATATGTTATTAGCCGTAATGTGTACAACATAAAATCGTTTCGAGATCAGTAAACACAACCAAAGGTCAAACATAAGGCGCACTGTTGATTTTTGAGAAAATGTAATGATTTTTGATGCGCCTTATAGTCCGAAAAATACGGTAGTTTGAGTTGAAAGTGCGTGTGTGTTTGATGCCATGTTAGGTTTATGTGTGTGACCTTGTGAGTACGGTCAGTTCACGTGAAGTTCATGGGTGGGAAACTCCATGAGCTCACTGGCTGGAAGATTGGATTAAGTATGGGTTTCTCCATCAGTGTGTCCTTCAGCCAGACCCAGACCACACACACACACACACACACACACACACACACACACACTCAGTCTCATTTGAAAATAAAAAGAAACTGATAAATAATTGCATAATCTAATTTTCAGATCTTAAACAACAGTATTGTTGTTTATTTTGTTGTTGTTTTACGTCACCCTCTGGTGGTTGGATTTGGTTAGATTCAGTTCAAAGATAAAGGCCTTGGATATGAAATTGATTGTATATAAAACAGTTTGAAAAAATAATATAATATACCAAAATGTTCACTAAAATTACAACACTTTGTGCAGTATAAAAAGTAATAGTAGAGGGTTTGGGAAGGATTGGATGGGAGTTGTGTGTCGTGGGATGATTGGGTGCACGTGAGAGGGATGAAGGGGGGAAGAAACAAGAGGCAAAGGTTGGTCAGGTCATGTGTGAGGAGAGAATGGAGACTGAATGGGGGTCACGTTGTAGCTGGAGCGTCTACGAATCAGGGCACATCTCAAAACCTATGACTATAAACGCCCAAAATTATAATAATAAAAAAAAGATGACTCGTGCCAGCAGTAGTAGGAAAGAGAAGTAGAGCGTCAGTGTGGCTAGACTCCATACTTCACTACAGCAGGACTTCATATCCTGATATATATTGTGTTGCTGTAGGACTGTGAGAGGTTCTTTGGGTTTGCTAATGAGTTCTAGCCACACACACACAACTACAATTGATGCAAGGTTCATATTAAAGGCTTCACATCTGGAAAAAGGCTACTGCTGTGACAGGTCTCTGTCAGAGAGTTATGGAGGGACAAGAGGTTAAGAACAGGGTGATGGTTTCAGATGAACCTGATGCCACCAACTCAGCATAGAACATTCAGGTCAGTTGGGGGGGGGGGGGGGGGGGGCGAGCAACCTGTTTCATAGATACAGTAAAAACATGAACACATGCGCACACTCATTAAATAGTCATCAGGATGTGACAGAGAGCTCCATGTCATCACCGCTAATGAGAAGAACTAGACACATGCATGCTCATCGAATTGCAGTGAATAGAAAGATAAGATAAGTATGATAACGTCAAAAAGCAAAAAAAAAACAGGAGAAAGAACGTTGAACATGTTGAACAGCTGTGACGCACGACAAAAGAACAAACGTGTCTGCTGTCGGGGTACAGGGGCTGTTGCTGAGCCGTTATCTCCCGTTCATACTGGAAAAGATGACCTATGGTTTACACTGTCATAGCGGTCATAGTAACGATAACCTGGGGAAGTGACACAGTTCGGATGACAACAATATGAGGTGGCAGTCATCAAATATAAGGTGACAATTTGCCTTTTTAGGTGGTGGTTTGGGTGGGTGGCAAAAACTGGACTTAGCTGCAGGAGACCGCTGTTTCATAACATCATGACAACGAGCTGGTTGCTTAGCGATGCCATGATGATGATGACGGTTGTGTAGCTTTAAAGAAGTACACATTTCAAGTGATCATTTTAACCTAAAGCATGATCCCTAAACCTAAACAAGTCGGGGTTAACCAGAAGTCACAACATAAAACATTTTTCAAAATCATTTTTTAACAGTGATTTGAAATGGTTCTATAAAGCAGCATATTTCGCTCCTATAGGTTGCTGTGTATGGTGATCTGGTCCCCATCTGTCCTCTAGATGATGCTGAAAACACTCACATGTGTCATTTTGAATGAATTACTGTGATTCCCACCTCTTCTCCATAACAATGGTAGCCGAGGCTCAGTAGTAGAAGTAATTGAAACTGGTGGTCATAACATTAACATTAATTATTGTTAGTGTTAGTAGTTATACTTTGTCATTTTTCTGCTAATAACATGTGGAAATATCTGGTGATTTAGCTTTTAGCAGCAACGCTCAACTGTGTGTATGCCTCCGTAATCCTGCAACATAACTAATGCAAATAAGAACAAAGGGGCTAAAAGTCGCATAGAGTTTTTAAAGTAGGGTGTTAGTTGGTTCAAAGCCTGTTTAACGCTATATGTTAAGTGGTAGAGGGTTTAACGTGGTAAATACTCCATGATATAACGGGGTATAGCAACAAGATTTAACCGATTCAATCACGATTTAACATAGCTACATTTATTCAAAAGACAAAACATCATGTTAAGTACATTACGGACACATTTTTGATAGAAATGAGAAAAAACAGATGATGCAACAAACGCAAATGTCACCAAATAAAGTGACTTCCACGGCTCTCTGCTCCACTATCAGCTGTACTAAACTGTACAAACTTAAGTTGGCTTGACCTGAATTTTTAATTTGCACAACAATATGAACCAATGTGGTAGGTCTACAGAAGGTTTAATGGCCTTCCTTACTGTAACTATTTTAGAGGTGTTGATCTCAACTCTGTGGTCATTTTAGACGTAGTTTGTGCTGCTGTTGAGTTGTTGAGTAATAAATTGGGTGCATTGGTTTTAGTAGGATGTACAAAACAAACTGGCAGCTGAGTATGTATTTGTTTTGCCTTATTTCAGCGGTTTGAGAGTCTTGTGTGTGTTCTAGTATAATACTTGCTTTATGTTATATCAGTGGCAGAAACCAGTCCTCCTTCATTTATTCCCGACCACTGCATATAGTTTGTTCTGCAGCTGCCCAGCTGGTCTTGTCAAGGCCTTTTTATAGAGGCAGCCTTCTCAACACCACGGCACAAATGTTTTCTGGAGCGCTTTATCCTGCACGGATAGGGTTACACACGCACAGGCACGTGCACACACTTAGACACAACAACACACACATTTAAGAAACAGAAACTGAATACACACACACACACACACAGGTTGTATGTGTGTGTGTGTGTGTATTCCCACTGAAGTTGGGTGTCTGTTGCTTTTCTCTCTCTCTCCTTACACACATCAGCCATGCGTTTTGTGTGTGTGTGTGCGTGTGTGTGCGCGTGTGTCACTGTGAGTTAGAAAACGAGTGGGACAGATGCTTTATATTTGGTGTGTGTGAGATGGTGTGCGCATGGTGGTGAGGACCTTGGATTTCCTCTGTCTGCATCCGTTACTTAACGAGCTCGGTCCATCTGTGTGCCTGGATCTCCTCTTCTTTCTTTATTCCATTTGTCTGTCACTCTGTTTGTTTACTTTCTGTCTGTTTGTGTATTTGTCTGACTGCCGACTGCCTGACTGGCACAGAGCGAGGTCGACCAAGTATGACAGCCTCCCCGAGCTCCTCCAGTGGCTTAGAGGTCCTTCTGTCCACTCTGCAGGTAGGGATCCATAGAGCAAGCATGTGCATGTGTGTGTGATCTTGTATATGTGCTTGGTTTGCATGCTGTTATTTGTATTGTTTATTATACCTCATGTGTTTTCTTCATTGTGATGTTGCAAAACTAACCACATGTATGAGCGGTTAAATTTGAAGGCTTTTCACATTTTTTTATTTATTTTTTTATTCCTAGTCATCTTGTCTTAACTAGGAATAAAAACTACTGCATATCCATTTTAAATAATTGCAACACATTTCACCACATATGTAGATATCATAAAAATCCTAACTGTGATAGATTTATTAATGTCATAAAAATGAAGTGATGAGACCGTAGACGCCAAAATGACTCATGTACCCTTACTAGATTTTGGGATCTGTTTCTCCATGCTGACATTTCCAAGTATAGTTGTTCACTGATAGCTGACCTCTCACATTATAATATAGCAGTATTAAAATATCCTTCTCACGTCAAAGTAAGAAGTTAAGGTACAAGCACGCTCCAGCTCTCGATATGTGGTTACTATGAGAAAGAGCCATCTGAGGCATCCTGACTCATGTCTTACCAACCAGTCCCTCCATAATTTATTGATGCGATTTAAAGTCCATTAAAATATTTTTCTATTTTATTTTTTTAAAGCAAAGATTTATCACCGACTTAAAGCCCTCTGACAAGACAGAATTATGTCTACATGTAGTTTAGAGCAAGCTTTGAGATATCTAACTCACAGCCAAAAAGAAAAACCAGCTCGATACCTCTTGAAGTAAATACGGAATCATGTTGTTTTTAATGTTTTTTTTGTAATTTGCTTTCAGGCAGCGAGTAGGACATATTCATTTTACATCCCAGGGATATTCTTTGCATACTTATTCACAAAATACTACACTAATACAGGTATGATAACTTACATTTCAGCTATGATTTTACAGCGTTTGCTGCGGTAGTAGAAACTCTATGGATTTACATCATTATGTAAACACACACACACACCAGAAGCTGATATTAAATCCTTCTTCCGGTGTGTGAAGGTTAAAACTGCATTGACCTTTTCCAAGGTCATGGCAGAGGGAAACGTTAACAGCAGCTTTCAGGTTGTCCAGAACTATCTTAACGTGGCACTAAACCCGTATTCACGTATTCCACTGCAGACAGAAAGATATCCATAAAATTACACATTTGTACACATACAATGCTAATAATGCATATTGTATTGTAAACAATTGGCTTTGTGCAGTTGACAACACTGCCTGGCTTTCAATTGTTTCGTTACTCAGTGACTTTTCATGTTTGTATTGTTAAAAGCAAATATCTTTAAAACTAGTTTGACCTTGTTTTACTTGGACATGGTTTAACAAGAAGGAATGACCCAGCGCCAGCTGGACTTGTTCGGATGACGTCAAAAGGCTTCTTCGGTTCTTCACACGTGACTTTACTCAGCCCTTCTGGATACATCTTGTCCTGGATTACTGAGAATCTTCACCGATGCACGGACGTGTATGGCATTTAGTTTGCTGGCCTGCTTTGGGTTATTGCTGTATCAAACATGTATCCAATGTGCATCAAACCTGATCCACATTACACATTTAGTTTGTGGTTGATACTGGAGCCTTGGTAAGTGGGGTGACATTAAAATAATAAAAATGAATGAAGCTGAGGGCTTTGCAAGTAATGTGACTCCAGTTTAAAGGTGTGGTCACACCAGTATTTAACAGAGTGTGATTTCATCGCAAAACTCTCAAAACCTGTAAATTTTGAGCAACCAATGTGTGTGTTTTTCATAGACTGATCAAGTTAAGCCCAACGTCACCTGAATGCACCATGCTGCAGACTCTACAGTCCCAGCACCTTTTCAGTTGTCAACAAAATTCCCACAATTTCTCCACATTAAACATTTAAGGTCAGCTGGATTGAGGTCGGTGAATGGAACAGCGGTGAGGAGGAGCAGAGGGGACAGTACTGCATGACACATGCTTGATGCAAAACCTATATACTGTATGTGTGCACATGGATATGGCATGAATGAAAAAAAAAAGAATGATGTTATGGTCAAAGTATATAGACGTGCGAACAGCTAAAACAGTGAAGATTCATGTGAATGGAAAGGTGTGTCCAAACTTTTGATCTTGACCTACAACACATACGGTACGTGTTGTAGGTCAAGATCCAGATGTATACCTTAAATGTCTCTGATCTGTTTTCCCTAATTCAGCGGTTTTTGTATTTAGTGCTACAGACAGACGGACTTGGCAGATGCTCTTGTCTTAAACAACTTACAATAGATGCATTCAATGCCATAGGAGGGTTTTGAGTTTCAACGCAGACAGTTGGCAGTTTTAGTGGGTGAATTCATCACAGTCCCACAGAATGGTTCGGTCTTGGTTGTTATGGAGCTGTCACTTAACTGCAACTGTCTCTTATCTTTGAAGACTGCATCACGTCCTGACTTAACAAGCCACAATATCTCTATATGATACCACTAAGTAGAAAAATTAAACTCAATACTGTAGATATATAAATACTGAAAACAGCATCTCTAATCTATGAAGTACGTTGTTAAAGAAAAAATCAACAACAATATCAACAGCAGATTTAGTGATTTGAGGGCAAACTGTTTTGTTTCATTTTCACTCTTTATCTAACTAGGAAAGTCTCTTTTTTCTTATACTAAACTGTAAAAGTCCTGCATTTAAAATATGACATTCAGTTAAAGAGCAGTGAAATGCAGACGATAGTTATTATATACACACATCACATTACAATTATGAAAAACTTAGTTCAATATTTTAGTTAAAAAAAAGGAAAATAAAATGTTCTTGTTCTTAGCCCGCGCAGGGTGATGTTACTTCACGTCTGGTGCAGCATGAACTAGTAACGTTAACTAGATTGACGCAGTCGCATCGTCGGATTCGGACTTACACTGTTGGTATCTCCAGTGGGAAGTGGTACTTTGGAAATTTGGTTTGGTACATGGTCTGAAAAGCCTGGGAACATCTGGTCTAAATTGTTGTCTTGAGAAATGACTAATATTTGACTCATATTAGCCAGTTCGCTGTCATTATTTGGAAATGAGCTGTAAGTCTAGATAAGTAGTTGTCGTGACGTATAACATCCAGTGCTTTCCTACATATTTCTGTTTACGAAATATGTGCTCTGGTGGTTTTGTCCGGAGAATTAACTGTGATAAAAATTCACATGACTAATGCTGCTACATATGGATGACCCACACCTACTCCGACTGCTTTGTTGATACCACTGAACTAATTAACTATCAAAATCGTTCATCTGTGGTTTTAGCAGTAGTAGTACGTGCAGCTGGGGGCGCTGTGCATATTTGTTGATGTTGTAGTTGTTTGCAACAAGTCCAGTTGTCATGGTGTCGTACTGCTGCATCTAAGTCTCTCACAGACAGTGGGATCAAGTACGCCCAGATCAAGAGATGTATGCACTTGAAGCACTTCCATCAATATGCATACGGCTGACATGTCCATGTGGAATCTGACCACAAAGCCCCTAACTGCAGCCGCACCAAGGATAGAGACATCCCTGTTGCCAACATGATCTCAAGAAAATCACTTGCCTATCAGGATGCCAGCCTCAGCGAGGGACAGGATATGCAAATGCACACAGTGTACAGCAATGTGCCGATGAGCAACACACAACTGAAAGAGATCCAAACTGAAACTGAGAAAGACCAACAGCTGGCAATGCTGAGCATAGTCAGGGCCGTTGGGAGCGAGTGGTTTTTTGGAATCACAGAGATAAACTGTCCAAAATAAATGGAATCCTATTTAAATGAGGCAAAATCACCATTCCAAGCAGCCTGCATGGATTCTTTTCACGTGGAAAAGAGTAAGGAAAGAGCATGGGACATCATGTTTTGGCCTGGAATGTCGAATTGTCGTCCTATCTGTATAGAACACTGACCATCAAACAGTAAAGAGCCCATGATACCTCATCGTATCCTGTAGTGTCTACAGACATGTTCACCTGGACAGGTGAAAACTCCCCGGTCACTGTCCACTATGACAGTAGGTTCATGCTGGACAGAGTCCACACCTCGCAACGGTAGTTATGATAGGCAAACTAAAAGCAGTGAGTCATGGCATTGCAATGGTCCACAATATGTGTCAAAGGAGTCGTTTACCAAGTCTGTCAAGCCCAGATTAACCCCAGAGTGATGGCCTGGTGGAAAGAACCGTACAAACAGCAAATACACTGATGGACAAAGCCAAGGCACACAGAAAAGACCCGTGCCTCATTCCCCTTGAATACAGAAGTCTTCCCAGTCAACAACAAGCAGCTGCAGCCCCAGGTCATGCATCTTTGTTGTGAATATGTTTTAGATAGCATTGAGATTATGATTTATTGAAAGCATCTGATCTTTTGCTGGGAACACTCATTGCAAACATAAGCTTAAAATATGCTCAATAATGGCATCATTATCTTTTCTGTTCGGGTTAAAGTAATGTTTATGCAATCAGTGTTACTTAACCATTTAGGCTGCAAAACAAAAAAAGGATGTAAATATTCACATGTTTCATTCTTAGCACGCATCTAATAATAAACATGCATGGGAAAAAACATGTAGCTATTTTTTTTAAAAATTATTATTATAATAACTAACAATACATTTTAGTACAATTCAGCTTGGCTCATTTTGTTACTTTGGTTAGTTCTGCCTCTTTATGTTGAAGCTCGACTGTATGTTTCTGAGGCGGTCAGAGCGCAGTGGCATCCCTGCAAACAGCATTGTTGTTTGTGAGCACAGCACTTTAAATAGTGCCATCCACTATTGTTTTGTGATAAGCTCTGAAATCTGAGATGCGCTTCATTAAAGTCCCAATCCACCTGCCATACTGTCACACTGTTGCAATATCAACATTTGTTCTCCCTCTTTACGTAATGTGTTAGGCCTACCCTGCTAAGACAGGAGCTTGCATTTATATCAGCTTATAGAAACGCAGATAAAGCCGTAGCCACCTGTCTGGATTGAAGCTGGAAGTGGAGCCAGCATCTGTTGGATAGATGCAATGACCTCTGTATCTTAACAGTTTTAAACTCTGGTGTCTCTGGAGTGGTGAAGAGTGTATCTAGTGTTCATTATAAAACCTGCAGTTTAAGAGTGACCACAACAAAAAAGCATGGCTGTAATGATGGGGCTCATCGTTTAATAACTCTGTCCAACACTTTAGTCCAGAGTGAGAGATCTAACTACTAGCTCATTACCATGACATTTGGTATGGCTGTTATGTCCCCCAGAGGCTAATTCCTCCTGATGATATTTGGCATACCATCATTATCAGGTCAGAATGTCCCCTTTGTCTAGTATGAGGTACGTACAAAGCTATTGGCTGGATTTCAAACATTCTGTGAATATATATCAAAAGGTATGATGTGACATGTTAGCACATCTAAAGGAGAAAAATGTTCAATGTCCAATGTCCAATTCTGAATGGCTACACGAGAAGTTTGAGGAAAAATCATTAGATTAATGCCAGACCCTCCAGTAGTGCATAGAGCCTGTTATACCAAATCCAGACTATGTGCAATGTTCCTGTTAGTGTGTCCTCTGTCTGTAAGAAACGTAGACAGGAAACAGGTAGCTTCAGTCCCGCCCCAAACTGAGACCTAGCTGTTCGCTCATATTTGAGTACTAATACCATTAAAAGTTTAATTGCTGTCTATATTTGGCATAATCTCTGCCCCATCCTCTCTAAATAATATGAGAAGGACTTTTATATAGACATATCAACAAGGAGAATATTTACCTACCAGACCTCAACCTGGTGCACCTGAGACAATATCAGCTGCTGTTTGTGGTTTTAACACTCTTTTTGTATTCTGTGGAAGCCAACTGATGATACTTGTCTGTGTGTGTGTGTGTGTGTGTGTGTGTGTGTGTGTGCAGTAGGTTTTTGTGTTGTTGTTGTTTAACAAATTTGAGCGTTTCACTGCCTGAACCTGTGGGTTCATCCTGTTTTAGTCTGCCATATATACACACTATACATGGACTTCAGTGTACTTCCCTCCCCTCTTTTCTGGAAAGAAGAAGTTGTCAAACGCGGGCTATGCATCAACATTTTTCTTAGAGGAAGTGAGACATGTTTCAGTATTCCCTCCCTCTGTACTGAACACCATGTCTGAAGGGACATGTATTTCTTGGCCAGTGCAGATCTTGGATATTGTCCCCTTGTGTTCCTTCCACCAGATTAACAGGTCCTCTTTGGTGTCTCGGTGTTACATGAGCTGTAGCTCTAAGTGGTGTCTTGCTGTGATGATGCCTCATTGCCCTTTGGTGTTTTGGGCGGTGGGGGGCGACAGTCTGTCGTACTTTTAGAGTTTAAACAGAAACATAAAATCGTTCACGTTCAAATGATCATAATGCACCATAATCGTTAATGAAGTTAAGATATGAAGTCATCTCACGCTTCTCATCTCAATACTTGTATTCCCGTTCACATAGCTTAAGCTCCATTTGACCTCTGCTGCCTCCAACCTGAAGCAGGCCACATCTGAGAAAATGCTTCTGTTAGCTATGGAAACACCAGCTTACTTTATTATGGATCGATTCATATCGGCTTAATTCACTCCATACACATTTTTATGGATAAATACATAGAGACATAGCAAATCAACACGCAGATACATCTAGCTACGGAGACTGCTTTCACAATATTGGACCCATTGACTTTAGTTGTGTGCACTACTTTTCCATTTCAAGACGTATCAGTTGTGATGATGATAAATACACTGTCAGGCTCATGTAGGTCAGGTTCAGTAGTTTGGATGAATTTAAAGTTTATTTTCATATAGAAAGCAGGTAGCACAACACGTTGCAGCAAGAGTAGTTCTTGTTTGGTGTTTCTGTGCTCTTGTCATTCTATTGGAGATAGTCAGGGTGGCTTTAGATTGTTAGTGTGGTGCTGCTGCAGGGATTATCTGTTCGGCCTTACTACATTCCCCACAATGATGTGCAGTCAGGGGAGGCCTCACCTGTTATTAGGGAAATAAAAAATAAAAAATGAATTCAATTATTATATGTATTCAGTAATGTGTGCTTTACAGTAAATTTAAATTCACCAGTTTTTTTTTTTTTTTTTTTAAATCCCTGAATTTTTACACATTTAACGTTCAGATACTAAGAAGAGACGTGACGTTTTTTCATGGTATCTACCTCCTCCAGCTTTTTTTCATACATATTGGATTTGCTTTTGGATTTGTGCTTGGTTTGATGCAACATATGATACTGATACAGTAGAATCATAATCATAGAATGTGTGTGATAATGGTATCAAAAATGGAGTTTTAACTGCCTATTAGTCCAGCCGATTCCTCCACAAGCGGAGCTGACTCACAATATGAACCCTATAAACTCCAGTCAGTGACATGCTGATTGAAGCCAAACTGCTCTGCATTTCATTTGGCTGCGTCACATACAGTTAGTTAATAGTATTTCATTTGACATAATCGGAGGTGCTGGTACTCGCGTGCTTAGCAACAGTCTCTCATTACAGTTGCTCAACACATCTCTGCACTGTGCGTCTCTATTTAAACAGGCGGATTGTTGGCCTACTAAACGGGCTGTCTGCATGCAACGCATTTAGATATTTATATCAGGCAGATAGTTGGCCACTGGAAGAGGTCTCCTCATACACCCCTAAACATTTCTGTTGAAAACACAGAATTGAAGTATACAGGTATAGTCACCGTTTTAAACATTCGGGATAAGAGACTCTTATGGGGAGATTAATATTACATCAGTGTGTAGAATAAATGAGCCATCAGATTGATATGTAAACCTATATACCTCATTACACATGCATTTGTTGCTTTTAATCCTTCACACCACACAACTACAAAACAAAAACAGATGAATGCACGCTCTATTTTCTTTATTGTCAGATAAGCTTTTTTGCATTCATTGTATAAGTTCCGTCTGCTTTTGGTCTTTGCAGGATACAGGGGATGTGGAGAGCACCCTGAATATTCTCAATGTCCTGGATGAACTTCTGTCAGCAGGTACGCTCAGAATGCCCACTTCAATGCAATGATAGTAACATGTACACGTGTATTTAAAACACACAAAAACAAAAAAATCAGTGCAGAGAAGAGAGAAATCTAATCTGCTTAATTAGCAGGCATGAAGTCTTTGAACTGGCAGCCACACTGATGTCAGTATGTTTCACATTTTAATGCCCAGAAAGGGCAGGCCAGGAAAACTGTTGGAAATATTACTAAAAGTGATACGTGAATTCATAATGACCTGTTATTTTAACCATGTTTTTTTTCAAACACTTTCAATATTTATCTAGAACTACATTTTTCATCAACAGCAGATGTGTATCAATCATATCTGCATTATGTGTAGTGTGTAGCACATTTCAATACAAGTACTGTGATGTAATTTGTGTTGTGTTGCCTCTGTACTCCAGCATATTGGATTTTGATATTAAACAGTGATGATGAGGTTGAATTATTAATAGCAACGCCATAGATTTACAGTTTGTAGTTTTCTTTTCGCTATATCATCTCCAGCAGAGGAAATATCAGTATCCAATCAACCACGACTGTCTGTGTTCAGGTACTGATCGCCGTATCCAATACATGATCAGTAAAGGTGGCAGCGAAGCCTTGCTGGCTGCACTGGTCAACACCGGCCACAGTTTCAGTCCCAACTACACCATCCTGCTGCCACTACTGCACCTACTGGCTAAAGTTGGACATAGAGGTGAGGACGTACAGAATTATAGTACACGTTGCAGTACAGTACAGTAACGTTATGGTGATGAATAAAAAACAGTGTAAGATGAGAAGATTCTCAACAAGAATGACTGATACCTGAAAAGCCAAGACTCAGATCTGTTGAGATACATCAGAGGTATATATGTATGTATATATATATATATATATATATATATATATATATACACACACACACACACACACACACACACAGATCAGGTGTAATAAGTGCATTTATGAAGCTGGATCTTATCTATTAACAAGCATTCTGTGTTGCAACATCATTTTCCAAACGGTGAGAAATGCAAATAAAACCCAAATTAAAAGGCAGGTTTTCCTTCCTAATCCTGCATACATTTACATGTAAATATGTTCCAACACATTTACATTTGAGTAGTGATGTCATGCTCCAAGCATGCTATTCATCACAGTCTCAGATTGAATCCTTCCATACAAATGCAATAGTAGTAGTTGTCCAACAGATGTCGCCATTACTACTGTATCAAATGCTTCAAAACAGTGAACTATTTTACAGCTGTTTCACATATATTCAGTGCTTCACAAAGCTTTGTCAGAATATAAGGGCTCTTATTGATTTCATTATTGTTATTTTGTTCAACAGTTAAAACTGATCACTTTGTAAAATAGACTTTTTAACAGTCTACAGCTCTGTTTTTAAGTTCTGTGGCAGATTGATGTGTTTGGGGTGTCAAAACATCTTTTACTTTGAAAGGTCAATACTGTGTTGAGTAGTCTGCTTCAAGCATAACATTGTAACTAGTGATGCTCCGATCACCATTTTTTGGGCCGATCACCGATACCGATCACCAAAAAACTTGATCTGCCGATTGCCGATCACTGCCGATCAAAGAATGAATTTAAAATTTTAAATAATTAACTATAAAAACAGTCAAAATCTTCAAATGTACAGAATGCCTTTATTTTACTGTAGCCTTTGAGAACAATATCCATGTCACCAATATCAACAATATCCATGTTTTAAAATAAAAATATGAATCTTTCCATTCAAAATGTTTGAAACATCGCTAATAATGTACGTCACGTGATCGGCATGTTTTTCCGATCAGGCTATTTTTAGACAATATCGGCCGATCATGATCGGCAGCCGATCGATCGGAGCAACACTAGTTTAGATTTGTTTTCAGTTATTAAACTATACAGTATATTGCACAAGGGATGCCAGCAACTAATTCACAGTAATAGGTCATTTAACCAATTAAAAAATTATTACAAGAATGATGCATAATAAGCTCTTGAAATTCATACATTCATCTTGACCTTATGTTGTTTATGTGTGTGTGTGTGTGTGTGTGTGTTTGTATTTCTACAGATCGTCGTATTGGTACGAAGGCAGAGGAGGCTAAAGCTGTGCTGCTGACTCTGAATCTCCTAAAACACAACGTCAATCATGCCAGGAGAGCAGCAGCCTGCCTCTGGGTCATCCAAGTGTTCTCCACATCAGGTACACACACGATGTGTGATACAGAGAAGGCTGTGTTTAAAGTAGCTGGTACAATATCTACTACTCTCTGCTACATCACCAGTGCATCATTGTGTGCACTATATTTAATCACCCGAAAAGCTAATTAGATGTACAATATCAACATCCTGATGATTCATCTGGTCCACAATTTAGATTTTCTTCATCTTGTTATCAAACAGTTATGAAATATCACAGTGCAGTACCACCACACTGCTGTTTTATAACTATCCAAAAGTAATAACATCAACACGCTCCTGTCATCTGCTCTCATCTGTAACTAGTAGTGACCCCCTGTAACAGGGGATCCTATTGTCTTTTCTGCCTTGATACGCAGCTCACAGTCTCAAGGGTCAGAGTCCCGCTCCACTGAATCGTACGGCCAGATTTACTTTTGCACCTTGTTTCTGATGCATTCTATGCCTGGAGTGGGCATGTCATTTATCAAACACATACAGCAGCCTGGAGGCACAGTCTGCCTGGCGTCTGAGGACTTAGTATTGCACCAATAACAGGAGAAACTGGGATTCTCCTGGATTTATTAAAGATAGATTCGCAATTTTTCAAGTCAGTCATAAAAGTCAAGTGTCCATATGAACAGTGAAAGAGGTTTTTCTCGCTGTAGTCATTCCTCCTGTTCATACTGGCTGTTAGATCCCCTACAAATATGCCTTCAGTGTAAGTGATGGAGCCCAAAATCATCACCATCAATCATTTTGTTCAAAAACACATTTAAAGGTTGATGTGTAACTTATATGAGGCTTCGGCAGTCTGGGTGTTAGTCACATCAAGTGGATATCTGACACATTTATATAGGATTAAAATCATGCCATGTTTTCAACTGCTTCTAAAGGTTTAAACTCGGTGTCTGAAAGCTTAAAATCTAATAAAAATGGGTTTTGCAAGATTGAAACTAAGGATTTCTGAAGGCTTGTATGTTTTAAAAGGCTGAAAAAATAAATCTCTTCAACGATTATTTGAGTCTTTCCCCTTTCCTGCAGCACTTTTTTTTTTACAGGGTTTCACAGGGTAATATGTTGGGGAAAAAAGTCATTAAATGTTGAAATTTGAGTTTTGAAAAGAGTGAATCTTTAGTTTGAAACTTTAGTAGATGTACATTTGTACTAACCACTTCCATCTCTCCTCTCTCAACCCAACCCGGTCAACGCTGATAGCCGCCCACCTAGAGCCAGCTTCTTTGTTTAAGTGACCTACACACTGTGATGTAAAGATATGTATCTGTTTTGTCTGAGGTTTTAAAGTGCGCGAACATGTTAAATGTTCAGAATGAATGTTTTGAAATAACATTGTGCAGATTCTCACCCTACAGAGGGTAAAGAGGACAGGGAAGTGAGAGCAGACGGCTTCTCAGTGCACCAGGATCTCAACAATACCAGTGTAACATATTTATTCATAGGCGTTCCTGTTACTGCAAAACATATTTAAAACAGTTTAAAACAGCACATCATTCATATCACTGTGGTGTCAACACAGTTTGCATCAGCTCTACTATCTCTGAACTGTGAACCTCGCTGTAATAACTTTAACTTAGTCCTGCTTTAAAGTTCTCAATAGACTTCAAAAGTCTCAAAATAAAGAATCGCCTTTTTGAAACTTCACTTTTGAAAATTCCATCCATTTTTTCCCCCTACATATTCACAGCAGTTTTCAAATCACCATTCACAAGGTTTCAGACCTAGAATGTAATAGAACAGTGACAAAATTGAAACTCTGAAAATGTGTTATAGAAACTCTGTAAAAAAAGAAACTCAAATGCAAAATAATTTAGCAGAGATTTGATTTTTTTTTCAGCCTATCAAACATTATGCAAGCTTTCAAAACCAAGTTTCAATTTTCACTTGTTTCAACTTATTCAGAATTCATTCAGTTTCTGAATATTTTCTGTATCGTGTGTTCTCTCACAGCTTCCACCGCTAACCTCATTGGGGAAAACCAGGGCCTGGATGTCATCTACCACCTCATCCCACAGTATACCACCCAGCACCTGCACACTGTCAGGTATGTACCCAGCATCCTGGCCTTCTGCACTAAACATTTACATTTCTCATGACGATATGCACTAAAAACAGAAGAACTGGGTTAGAGAAAAGGATCACATAGATAGATTCTGGATTTTTCAGTTAGGAGATTTCATTTTAAGGATTTTAACAAGATAATTTTACTTTTTGTGGAAAAAAAGACACATCATTATTAAAAGCAGAATATTTTTTATGTTTTATATTTTATGTAAGCTTTAAAGTTACCAGTCAATCAACAGCTGTAGCTAGCAAATGTCAACTAATGTGCAAATGAATGATAGCTGACAAATGTTATGGCCCCTGGCTTGACCCGCAACATGAAATCAAATCCTTGTCTCAGAATGCAAAATCAGACTCATCATACTTTGACACGTTATGGAGCTAAAATTAAAATCTGGGTGGCTAGACAAGGCCGAGGTGAATGGAAAAAAACAAACAGAATTATGGCTAATATAGAAATAGATAGATTGACCCTCTACCTGAAGGATGTAATGCAATATAAGGAGAAATAAGATTAATGTAAATACCCATGTAAAGTGCAATACACACTGGCGGCATCGTACATTATAAAATGTTGGCATATTTCTGAAAAAACATGGAACCACAGATTTGTTGAATCTCTGTGTTTCAATGTTGAATATATTTTAAAATTTCCATGTGTCATTTAAGGTTATCAGTTGAATAACAATGACTGCAAAGTGTCGGTTGAACAGTGGTCTTTGAAGTGGTCTCGATTATCTGTGTAGATTATTTGTAGAATGTACAATCCCAACATTTTATTCTGGTGACTGGGCTGGTCTCATTGTTCCTGATGGAGTGATGTGAGATTAGTGTAGGTTGCAACATTAAAGGTAGCTGCAGGAATTGCATTCAAGCTTTCATTTCATTTCATTTAGAATGTAAACTAAAGCAATAGAGAGCCCAGGCTGGTTGGATGATCCTCAGCAATGTGGATATGTGAGTATATGTTGTCCTCACTGCAGTGTAGCAACTGCAGCTATACAACTAGCTAAACTCTTCCTTATCAATGAAGACGTGAGTCGTAGTAAGCTTTAGTTGCTCTTTACTGTGGCTCTTTCTCTCATTATACAAGGTCAGAGTGAAAACTGTAACAAAAACAAATACAGAATTATCATTTAGCTCTGTAACCCACTTTTCTCATGTAAATAAATGTAAATAAAACGTTTTAGTTACAAACAAATCAAATGCATTTTTTTATGTAAAGAGTACTTTTTAACATTAACTTATGAATTTAACTATGAAGTTATTAACTTACGACGTTGCCTCTGTGGCGTTTACCGTGATGAAACACATGCAGTTGAACACAGAAAAGTAGCTGCGCACATTCGGCTAGTGACTATTGATCAAAACAACGTAAAAACCCGGAAACTCCCGGCTAGCCTTCAAAATAAAAGATTCTTCAAAATAAGAGTTAATTCAAATTTATGCCTGAAAGGCAACACACTCCCCGTCTGACCTCTGTGAGGTCAACAATTGACCCTCATGAACTATGAGAGTCCCTCAGACTTGAGAAGTAAGACAACTTCTGAGACTGGCCTGAAGAAAGTTTTTGAATGTCCCTGATTTGTGGTCCTCAGTTCCACCTTCCTCACCCTCCCGTCTTCTCCAGGGAAGGTCTTTGTGATCCTAGCCATGGGCCAGTTGTTGCGGGCAGCTTGACTGTCTTTGAGAAGTACAATATCTCCTACTTGCAGGTTTTGGTGAGATTTGATCCATTTCTTGCGGCACTGCAAGGTTGGCAAGTACTCTCGACTCCAACGATTCCAGAATCTGTCGGCAAGAGCCTGTACTTGTCTCCACTGCTTGGTGAGGAGATCTTTATCTGTAAAGTCTCCAGGTGTAGGTGGGACTCCAGTTTTCTGGGTCAGAAGCATTGATGGCGACAGAATGAATGGATCCTCAGGATCATTTGAAACTGGGACTAGTGGCCTTGCATTTATAATAGCTGTCACTTCTGCCATTAGTGTACACAAAACCTCATGGGTTAAGCGAGTGTGATGTTCAAGAAGCATTGCGTCCAGGATTCTTCGGGCCACTCCAATCAGACGTTCCCAAGAACCACCCATGTGTGAGGCATGAGGGGGGTTGAATTCCCATGTGCACCCCTGTTGGTTTAGGTACCTCTGCACTGTGGCGTCTGGTTGGTTTTTGCTCATCCCAAGTTCCCTACATGCTCCTATGAAGTTTGTGCCACAGTCAGATAGTAGTTGTTTTGCAGGTCCTCTTATAGCAAAGAAACGCCTCAAAGCGTTAATACAGCTTGAAGTGTCCATTGACTCAATGACCTCAATGTGAACAGCTCTGGAGCTCATACAGCAGAACATCATAGCCCACCGCTTGCTCTCAGCTTGTCCTCCTCTCGTGCGTCTGGAGATAATACCCCAAGGTCCAAAGACGTCCAACCCCACATATGTAAATGGAGGGCAGGTTTGAAGGCGTTCTGGGGGCAAATTTGCCATGAGTTGCTCCTGCACTTTGCCTCTGAGTTTGCGACAAGTTATACATTTGTGTAAGACTGAATTGATAAGCCTCTTTCCTCCCAAGAGCCATAGACCTGCTGCTCTGACAGCTCCTTCTGTCAGGTGGCGGCCTTGATGTTTGACCTGAGCATGATGGTGTCTGACGAGCAACAAGGAAATGTGGTTATCTTTTGGGAGGATTATGGGGTTCTTCTCTCCAGTGTCCAGGTTAGCGTTCTTTAATCGACCACCAACACAAATGAGATTGTTCTGCAAAGTTGGACTGAGGCGACGGAGTCGGCTGTTTAGAGGGACTGGCTTATTTGTGATCAAAGCTTCAAATTCCTTTGAGAATGCTCTTCTCTGAACAGCTGCAATGATGACTTCCTTCGCTAGGGATAGTTCATCTGGAGTTCGAGACAGATTACACCTGTGCCACCCCTTACACTTGTCCATGCTTTTGGAGAGCTTAAAGGACCTCACAATGTGAATTAGGAGGGCTATAGCTCGGATAAGAGAGTTGAAGCTGGAGAACCTTAGAAAGCGTTCTGGGCTGAGGATTTTCTCTTGCAGCTTTGTGGCATAGCTCCTCACTTGTGGGCGGATATCCACGTCCGATTCTGGTTTGACCAGATTGAAGGACTGAACCGAATCTGGTTCATTAGGGGAGTCGAGCAGGAAGTTAGGGCCTTTTAACCATGTAGTCTGTGCCAGGAGTGTGGCCGGAATAGACCTTGATGCATGGTCTGCTGGATTATCCTCTGTGCACACATAATGCCATTGCTCAGGTTTTGTGGTTTGGTGAATGCGCTGAACTCTATTATGGACGTAGACGTAGAATCGTCTGGATTCATTATAGATATAGCCGAGGACCACTTTGCTGTCGGTGTAGAACTTTGTGGAATCCAGGTTCAAGTCCAATTCATCACGGATTAAGTCTGCCATTTCCACTGCCAAAACTGCCGCACAGAGTTCGAGCCTTGGAATAGTTGGTTCAGACTGAGGCGCAAGTTTTGACTTGGCCATGACAAATCCAATGTGAGTTTGTCCGTCTTCTTGTATGGCCTTTAAATACGCCACAGCACCAATGGCTTTGATAGATGCATCACAAAATACACAGAGCTCCTTATGCACAGCCTTGACTAGCGAACCTGCTATGTATGTCCGTGGTACGTGAAGGTGCCTCAGCTCCTGAAGTGAGTCTTGCCAAGCTTTCCATTTACTAAATTTATCTTCAGGTAATGGTGTGTCCCACTCGGACAGCTCAGAGGTAAGTTCCCGGAGGAGGAGCCTTCCTTGGATTGTGACCGGGGCCAGAAAACCCAAGGGGTCAAAAACACTATTCACTGTGGAGAGGACACCACGGCGAGTGAATGGCTTGATGACGTTTGCTACAGAGAAGGTGAATGTGTCACTTGCCATCTCCCACAGGAGACCCAGACTGCGTTGAGTGGGTGCAGCCTCTCCGCTTAAGTCCACATTCTTTGCAACAGCAGCACAGTCTTCAGATGGAAAGGCTTCCAGGACTGTCTGGCTATTTGAGGCAAACTTGTGAAGCCTGAGGTTTGACTCGGCCAGTGACCTCTGTGTTCTGCTTAACAGGTCGATGGCTTCAGCATTGGTCGACACAGAGCATAGGCCGTCGTCCACATAGAAGTGGCGCTCCACGAAGTTGACTGTGTCAGTCCCATGTTCTCGTGCACCCTCTCTGATTGCTCTTCTGAGTCCGTAGATGGCTACAGCTGGGGAAGGGCTGTTGCCGAAAACATGAACTTTCATTCTGTAGTCTATGATTTCTTTTGTCACGTCGTTGTCCTTGTACCACAGGAATCTCAGATAGTTTCTGTGGTCCTCTCGCACTAAAAAGCAGTGAAACATCTGCTGTATGTCTGCCAAGATGGCAACCTTTTCTTTACGAAATCGCATCAGGACTCCGAGAAGAGAATTGTTGAGGTCAGGTCCTGTAAGCAGTACATCATTCAGAGAAACGCCCAAGTGTTTGGCACTCGAGTCAAAGACCACCCTTATTTGGCCTGGTTTTTGAGGGTGGTACACTCCAAACGTTGGCAGGTACCAACATTCTTCATCCTTCTCTAGCACTGGAGCGATCTCTGCGTGGTCATTCTCCAATATTTTCCCCATGAAAGCCACATATTGTTGTTGCATCTCAGGCTTCTTATTCAAGCTATGTCGGAGTGATGCAAAGCGTCTGACTGCTTGTTCTCGGTTGTTAGACAAGCGTTGTCTAGGTTGCTTAAATGGGAGTGGAGCCACCCAGCTATTTGAGTCATTTCTGTAGACTTCTTTGTCCATTAGTTTTAGAAAGATGCCATCTTCGATAGAAGGTGCCAGCTTGTTGTCATTTTCAGTGTGACTGAAAACAGTTTTCCCCAATGTTTCTTCCATGAACTTGCTAGTCTCTGAAATCCTGTTTCTCGTCCCTTCGTCTTGGTGAACCTTTTCTTTGATGTGCAAGAAGTTTGTACAGGGTTCAAGTAGGGACGGCCGGCCGTTGTCAAGCACGGTTGTCTTGAAGGTGTTGACTGTTGGCTTATGTGCGTTCCCCAAGCAGACTTCTCCAACTAGCACCCATCCTAGGTCTAAGCGTTGGGCAAAGGGGGCATTGTGGGGGCCGTTGATTTGCTCCCTAACTTTGTGCACTCTTATTATGTCTCTACCAAGCAACAGGAGG
Organism: Pampus argenteus; assembly: GCA_036937835.1. Lineage (NCBI taxonomy): Eukaryota > Metazoa > Chordata > Actinopteri > Scombriformes > Stromateidae > Pampus > Pampus argenteus. Next base: position 22,392,872 of record CM072869.1, read on the forward strand.
ATTTCAGCAGTAGGGTCGACCTCTGGGATGTGCTCTGCTACCTTGGCAAGGTGTGGATGATGGCGAGCTGCATTTGGGGTTGGGATTTCAGAGCGGTTGTCGAGTATGTCATTGCACTCAATAAGTGGTGGGAGAGGGATCGTGGCCTTTCCATCTAGTGACTCGACCACAACGTCTTCAGCCCGGCGCCCAGATGTTTCCACTACGCCAGAGCATGTCTTCAGATAGTAAGAGTATGGTTTGCACTTGATGTTAAACAGCTCAAAAAGGCTGGACCTTGCTAGCGACCGGTTGCTTTGGTCATCTAGGATGACGTAGGCTTTGATAGCGTTGTCCGGTTGACCTTTAAGATATAGCTTCACAAGGCAAATCTTGGAACATGACCAGCCAACGTTCCCGGTGCCACAGACCTCGGTACAGTTTGAGTTAACAACAGCTTTAATGGTGCTGCTGTCTTCCTCCTCCCCGCCGTTGTGTTGTGCAGTTAAGGGGACCTTGACCTGAGGTGCAGGTCCAGGGTGCATGGCAGAGTCGTGATAGTTGCTATCACACTCTAAACACTTAACTGCATTTGAACAGTCCTTAGCAAGGTGAGTAGTTGAGCCACAACACTTAAAGCAGATTCCTTTTTCTTTGAGAAAGGCCTTTCTTTCCTCCAGCTGTTTGGCTCTGAAGACCTTGCAGCGTTTGAGAGGATGTGGCTTGCTATGTATCGGGCAGCTTTTATTCGGGTCGCTGGCACCTTCGTTGATACTTGGGAATGTTGGGTCGACGTCTGTCTTGTGGACCGAAATTGGGTACTTTGTGCTTTTAAAGAAGGTTTTGTCAGACTTTGCAGGAGAGCCAGTTGTACTTGGAATGGCAAAGCTAGGGTCGTTCCTTTTACGAGCTTCGTGGCGCACAAACTCACTGAAGAACTCGAATGGTGGAAATCTTCCTCTGTTTTCTTCCTTGTATTTCGACCCAGCTGAAATCCACTTTTCTTGAAGCCCATAGGGCAGTTTTGCCACTATGGGTTCAATGCCACGTGAGGTATCCAGGTAGGAGAGGGCTGGGAGGTAGCCATCCTCCTTGGCGCACTGCACTTCCATTAACAAGTCTGCTAGTTCCCGTAGCTTCAACTGTTCTTTTCCTGAAACTCTTGGGAAGCTGTCAAGTCTGTCGAAAAGAGCTTTTTCAATTATTTCGGGTGCTGCATAACATTCCTGGAGGCGTTCCCAGGCCTTTGTGAGTGCTATGACTGGGTTTGTTATGTACACTGACCGTAGACGTTTGACATGGTTGCTGGATTCTTTACCAAGCCATTTTGTCATTAAGTCCAATTCCTCAGTAGCTGTGAGGCCTAGCCCTTGAGTGGCGCTGATGTAGGACGACTGCCAAGCACGATAATGTTCAGGATGATCATCAAACTGATATAAACTTGAACTCACCAGGTCCCGCCGAGCCAGGTACTGCGCCAGGTGTTCGGTCGTGGGTCCGCTGTAGGAAGCTGTCGGCGCACTCTGAGAACAGAAGGGCTGTGCTAACCTGTTCAAGTTGGTGTGGCTCATTTTTGGGCCTCTCTGCTGGTTGGATTCTCCATGCGGAGCCTGGTTTTCTATTTTAACCGTTTGTGGGACACACACATCAGGAGGCTGACCTGTTGACTGGGTAGCTTTAATGGCTGCTTGAGCTGGGGAGTCGGTGGAAGGATGGCCTTTATATGTGTCCGGGTCGAAATGAGACGTAATGTATTCTTCTGTCCGTCCCATTTTATCCTCTTCTGATGGGCCTACTTCATCCAACAGCATATAATTTTCCATACCATCCGCTGCTTCCCACACAGCTGCTTCAGCTTCAGCCATTGCCGCCTCTCTTCGAATAGTGAGCGCTTCTAGCTCAGCGTCCTTCTTTGCCTTTTCCAGCAGATATGCAGCTTCTCTGTCAGCTTTTTCTTTTTGGTGCTCGGCCTCCTTAGCAGCTCTCTCTATTTTAGCTTTAGCTTCTTGATCAGCGAATGCAAGACGTGCCCTAGCTGCCTCAGCCTTAGCTCGTGCCCGTATCAATGAGCTATGTGAGGCTGTAGATGACCGTGAACTTCTACTACTGTCCACTGAAGCCTTGTCGCTCTGTTTAGCTTCCATCTTACCACGATGTACAACACCAGCCTTTAACGTCTTTTCACTATGTTGTCCTCACTGCAGTGTAGCAACTGCAGCTATACAACTAGCTAAACTCTTCCTTATCAATGAAGACGTGAGTCGTAGTAAGCTTTAGTTGCTCTTTACTGTGGCTCTTTCTCTCATTATACAAGGTCAGAGTGAAAACTGTAACAAAAACAAATACAGAATTATCATTTAGCTCTGTAACCCACTTTTCTCATGTAAATAAATGTAAATAAAACGTTTTAGTTACAAACAAATCAAATGCATTTTTTTATGTAAAGAGTACTTTTTAACATTAACTTATGAATTTAACTATGAAGTTATTAACTTACGACGTTGCCTCTGTGGCGTTTACCGTGATGAAACACATGCAGTTGAACACAGAAAAGTAGCTGCGCACATTCGGCTAGTGACTATTGATCAAAACAACGTAAAAACCCGGAAACTCCCGGCTAGCCTTCAAAATAAAAGATTCTTCAAAATAAGAGTTAATTCAAATTTATGCCTGAAAGGCAACACAAGTAAACCATGGTCTACAGCAGGGGTATCAAATGTACCAGCCTGCCTAATGGTCCAATCCAGCACACTGAATGAGTTTGCAAAGTGTGACTATCACAGAGAAGTCATTTATTAAACCACCACTGTTCCTGGTTTGTCTACTGGGGTTGCACTATCCTAATAAGAGTAGGGGGCCCCATGCTGCCTATGCTACCATAGAGCCCACATGCTTACATGCAGGCTACATTACCCAACACTGTCAAGCATTGGCTACTGTTCGTGCAGGAGCCGCTGGTGGAAAATCTGTTTGTCATGTTTGTACTGGTGAGTTAACAGCAAATTACTGCATTATACACCAGGAAGCACTATGTGGCAAAGTCCTGAAGATGGACCATGTAATGAGCACTGTACCGCAAACCGTAAACTTGATCTGAGCTAAAGGGTTAAAACACCGGCCCTTTATGCAGGAGATGGATTCAGAGTTTGTCGACATTCCTTATCATACAGAGGTGCTTTGGCTAAGTCGGGGGAAAGTTCTCAACAGAGTTTTTGAGCTCAGCAACGAAATCAGTCAATTCGTGGACAGTAAAGGAAAAGACTCCTCCGTTTTGCGGGATGAAAAGTGGAAGTGCGAGTTGCCGTTTCTGGCTGACATAACAGCTCATCTTAACTTCTTAAATCTGCAGCTCCAGGGACGTGACTGCATGATCACTGACATGTATGACGCAGTGAAGGCATTTCAAGTGAAGCTGCTTTTATGGGAGACACAAATGCAACTTGCCTCACTTTCTCTGTTGCCAAGTAATGTTGAACCAAGACAACACAACGGTGTTCACAAAAACGCACTTTGCCAATAAAACTGAGCGCACTACGCGTTGAGTTCGCACGGCGCTTTAGTGACTTTGAAGCACAAAGAGTTTTGAGTTGCTTCACAACTCATTTACAGTTGATGTGGAAACTGCACCTGTGCACATTCAGATGGAACTGATTGAGCTGCAGTGTATTGGGACACTAAAGGCAAAGTACGACACTGCAGGGCCCGCACAGTTCATTCACTCCATCCCCGCAGCAATGCCCCAGCTCCGTCTACATGCGGCTCGAACTTTGTGCATGTTTGGTAACACATATCTGTGTGAGAAGCTCTTCTCAGTGATGAAGATTAACAAACCAGCACACAGGAGTCGTCTCACTGATGAACACCTGCAGTCCATCCTGAGAATCTCCACAACACAGGACTTGTTGCCAAAAAAAGATGCCAGGTGTCATAAGAGCAAAGAAAACTGAATTATTTGATTTGTTATTGCTGAAAAGCAAGTAGCATGTTCATATTTCTAACTTTCTAAATTCTATTCTATAATCTATAATATAATTCTATAAAAATTCTAAATTTTGACAGGAGATATTTTTATGGAGAGCAAAATCTTTTGGGATATTTAGAAGTTTATTTATCATATACATTGACATTGGAGCAAAGGAATTTGAATGTTAATTTAATGTTTAGTTGTTCATATTTCTAACTTGTATAATTTAACAAGCTATATTTTTTATGGAGAGCAAAATATTAAATATTAAATATAAGTCAAGTTTATTTAAGGTTTAAGTTTATTCCAGAATAATATTCCTGTCTGTTTTTATTCATATTAATGTTCCAAAAACATTTAGTCTTAGTGTGTTCAATAAATGTTTATCCTGTTGGGCCCGTGACCTAAAGTGTGTTTTGAATTTTGGCCTCCTGTGCAGTTGAGTTTGACACCCCTGCTCTAAACTGAGAGATCAGGGGAGAAGGGCTTTACTTAGGGAGGTGACCAATAACCTGATGGTCACTATGACAGAGCTCCAGGGTTCCTCTGTGGAGAGAGGAGAACCTTCCAGAAGGACGACCATCACTGCAGCTCTCCACCAATCAGGCCTGTATGGTAGAGTGACCAGAAGCCACTCCTTAGTAAAAGACACATGGCAGCCTGTCTGGAGTTTACCAAAAGGCTCCTGAAAGACTCTCAGACCACACGATACTAAACTCTCTGGTCTGATGACACAAAGATGGAACTCTTTGGTGTGATTAACAAGCATTATGTTTGGAGGAAACCAGGCAGCACTCATCACCTGGACAACACCATCCTACAGTGAAGCATGGTGGTGGCAGCATCATGTGGGGATGCGTTTCAGCAGCAGGAACTGGGAGACTAGTCAGGATTGAGGGAAAGATGAATGCAGCAACATACAGAGACATCCTGGAAGAAAATCTGCTCCAGAACTCTTGACCTCATACTAGTTCTGGTAAACCTCAGTAAATAACACAACTGTAGATTATTTGAGCGTTTGAATTGCATGATTTAAATATCTCACAGTCTTCTCTTAGTAGACCTAGTGCAACATGCCAAGGACAGTATTCTGCTTTGTGCTCTACCCAACACTTGTGTATCAAACAGGACACTGTTGGGGTTTTAGACTAATATCACTGCAGTTTAATATGTATAAGACACTATGAGCTGCTGGGGCAGCTCTGTGAATCTCCAGTATTACAATTTACAGGGAAACACCATCATTATATCAACATATTCTAGGTATTCTCAACACATCATCATGTTTCTCCTGATCTAAAGAGTGATCTTGAGCTGTTATGTAAGCCACAGTCCTTCTCCTTGTGGATTGTATATCATCTTCCCATCTGTCTCTGTCAGAACTGGCGGCATTACACTCAAATAACCGGCATCCTCCAGTATACCCGGCGGAGCATGCCAAGTGCACCGGGAGTTCCGACCCCTTCTGCCTAGCTCAGTGTCAGGTATACCGCCCCCCGATCATCAACTAGTGAACATGAAACTCCCTGGTGGTGTGAGGGGATCACACACTCTGTCATTTCATATTTATAGCCCTGGGGTGGTTTCTGTATCATTTACATGCCAGCTGTTAATTGTTTCAACACAATTAGAATATTCTGGGATTCCCGATCTCAAAACCAGCTGCTACTTTTGGATAATTTTTATGAATTGGCAGCTGTGAATTCCTGTGATGTAATGAGTGCATAGAGGCAGAAGATGCTATTTCCTTTAAACCTAAGAGACAGTTGGACATGTCTGTCACACTGATTTATCAAATTATAGCTGTAATATGGCGACTGTTAGATACGCTCTGTGGTTGCGGTCTACACTTCCAAAGCAGCAGTCAGTCATGCTGTCCAAAGCTTAATCTATCATCTACTCCCATATGTCGACAGCAGTTAATCCCTTTCTTGAGTCTGTTTGACTCTCTTCAGATTGTACCATGTTTGAGCATTTACTGTAGCTCACCTGTAGCAGAGGAAATATTTTGACCTACCTGATTTTTTTCTTTTTTTCAATAGATGAATATGTGTATAATTGTGGTATGCTATAAATAACATCCTGAACAATTTAATTCGAGTCTAATAGTTCTAACATTATTTTCTCAAATTAAATACTTTTTCCCTCGTTCCCTGTTCGCTGTTAACGACAAGTAGAAGCCAGCAGGTATAGTCAGCTCTCTGAGGGGAAACTGAAACACAGTCCGTCGGCCATGTGGCTGTCTGTCAGCCGCAGTCCAACGCCTCGTTCAAACATCACTGCGCCCAGCACTAAATCAATTCTTTTATAGCATGTCTCTGTCAAATGCTTGGCACCTCTAAAGTGAAACGCTGGAATCTGTGTGTCCGTTTGACTGGCAGTGGCTTGAAGTTTTCCCACAGAGAGGCATGAGACGGTGGTAAAATGCAAAGCACCAATGTACGCTAAAAGCAACTAGCTGCCATACATAGCCTCATGGCTGCAGGTAATTGGGTGTAGAAGACCACTTAAGTGGGACTGCAACCACATGAAATAATAAATACTTACGTAACACCATTGCCCTTTTGCCTCCGTCCCCTGCTGAGGAGACAACTGGGAAGAGACAGACTGTTTGAGTTAGCTTGATAACTATAGTTGAAACGGTAGAAAAATATGCATCAGTGCAAGCAGTGGCCATATATGTCCAGCTCTTCTGCAGCCAATCAACTTGAGGGGCCACGTGTCTCGTCGAAAGCACTGTGTAGTATCAGTAGATACAGATACAGATACATACATACTGGGGCAGCTTGATCATGAACACAGAAACCAAAGCAGATTACTGGTAACCTGGTTTGGTGTGACTGTATGATGTTCCTGGCTGTGTGCACAGGTAACTGATGAAAGAAATGCAACAGCTATTTCGTTGTTGGCATTTTTGAAAAAGGCAGATGAGGAAGTGATTGGGACGAAGTACCACAGACCAGTTAGCCAATCATCAACAAGCGGCTGTGCAACTTTGTTGATGTCTTGAGTCTTTCTTCGTTTTAAAAAGAAGAAAATAAGCTTTAAAAAAAAAAAAAAAAAAGAAGTGTCCCTTAATTCTACCCGGCAGAAGAGTGCATTGGTTACGCTGGTGCGGTATGTGCTATGATGTTTGCATGGAGGTGGCTTGATATCCACTCCTCCATGTGCTGAAAATGCTTGAGGTTCTGCCAGGTAATGTGATGCATGCCTCCACCTGAGTGTCAAATTGGGGGGATAGTTAAGTGTCATCAGCGTAGCAGTGGTAGACGCCATGCAAGTGTATAGCAGCACCAAGCATTCTTTTATAGAGGGAGAAGTGGAGGAGGTCCAGGACTGAGCCGCAAAAACCGAAGAATGTAGATCCTTTAAAAGGTGGAGAGGAGGAGTGGTTTATTGTGTCAAAAGCAGCAGACATATCAGGGAGTATGAGGGCAGAGGAAATGGAGTTTGCTCAAGAGGGGGGGTCAAGGAGTTTGTTTTGAAGGAGATAAGTCTTCAAAAGAAAGTGGAGAAGATGAGGGCATATCCAATGCTGTCCATTCTAACTAACTGTGTGACAGCCATGGAAACGATAAATACAGATACGACTGAGATCCTTCTAGTGGGCCAAAAAAACTAAACTTGTTCTTGTTAAACTGGGACTTCTGAAACTCTGGAGGTCACTTTAGATTCTCACCTCTATTTTAAAGCCCGTTTTAATTCTTTGACCAAAACTGCCTTTTATCATTTGCACAATATAGCTGCTGCCAGGTTTTTAGCAAAAACTAAAATGAGAGGTCAGATAAGTTCAATCATACGCAACCTACACTTCCTGTATCTTTGAGATTTGGCTTTAAAGCTTTTCTCTTAGTTTTTGAGGCACTAAATGACTCCCTACCGTTTTATGATTCTCTGCGTCCCCTAAGATCCTCCACAGCTGCTGCTTTAACTGTTTCCAAGGTTGCCACAAAAACCTTTGGGGATGCTGCTTTAAGCCACTACGCCCCAAAAATATGGAACACTTTGCCTCTAAATATCAGACTTACTGACTCAGTGGACAGTCTTAAACAACTGCTCAATATATAAATATATAATATATAAATATATAAATTATTGTGCATGACTCATCCAGCAATATAACTAAGAGTATTATATATATATACAGTATATATATGTATGTGTATGTATATGTATGTATATATATATGTATATATATGTATGTATATATATATGTATATATGTATGTATATATATGTGTGTATATATATATATATGTATGTATCTATATATATATATATATATATATATATATATATATATATATATATATATATATATATGTATCTATATATATATGTATGTATATGTATATATATATATATATATATATGTATGTATATATATGTATGTATGTATTTATATATGTATAATATAAGATATAAGTCTTTTAAGGTTAAGTGACTGAAATGCAAGCACAAGAAAACACAAACAAGTTCACTTAAGTTCAGTAAGTTACACACATAATATATTACTAATTCTACAGCTGCAAGTCTTATACAATATAACATTTCACAAACAAGACACAAGAGGGGAAAGGGAAACTGGTACACAAGGCTGTGGCTAGGGAAGCATTAAATGAATGATGCAGCGTTATCGATTGTGTAGGTAACTGATGAGGTGACTGTTACCTGAGAAGCAGCAAGTCAAATCAGTGGTACAACAGCTTTGTTCTGACTTGCCAAATGAAATTAAGCACCAGGGTCTATGCAAGTGGATGAAGGCTCTGTGGAGATACTTGCTTGCTCCCTGGGGTGGCTTGTGGCTTGACAGACTTGATGTGCCAGAATGGGAAGCTGGAGTCTGGGTCCTGTGATAATGAGAAGTCAGATGGTCCTGATGTGAAGACAGCTCCTGGTTTAAGCTCTCTCTAGTTTGGGTCTTAACTCTAGCTTTTGTGGTTTCACTTCCTATCACGTCTTTGGATTGGAACTTTTTTCAGATAAGAGATTATTTGAGCTTTAGTTTGCCCATCCAGAAGATGTATTCTAGCTAATCACAGAGATTGCAGAGCTCTGTGGGTGACACTAGGGTGTGAATTAGTTCTCTCAGATAAACCTTCAAAGGCCATTTCTGAAGAAAAGAAAAGACAGATGATGCTTATTTTTCCTCCAGGCAGCTGACAACTGGGCCTTTGCAATAGAGGAGCTCCTTGTATGCAGGACAGGTGTGGAGGGAAGTGTAGCTGGAACAGACAGGGAGCGAGCAGGGCAGGCCCCTAAGTACTTGTTCCTTAAAAAATTCTTTTTACTCATGTAAACCCCCCCCAAAAAACTCATTACTACCCACACCTCATGAGGAATTTACATAGTGGACTAATTTATTCATATTTTTGAGCCAAGGATTCATTATACTGAAATAATTTAATTAGTGTGCTTTTTTTTCAGATTAGTACGCTATATAAATCTTATCTTTTGTCAGCATGGTGGACTGGGAGATTTGGGACACTAATGGCAAATTAGACCACATTAAACTACTTTTATTCTATTCCCTTTTCTTCCATTTTAGTTCAATTTTAAAACAGGATTAATATAAACCCATCCTCAGAAAACATAGCATGAACCCCTAGCGGCTACTAATGGCCTTCGTGGTCCTGTCAGTGTTTGTAACCCCTGTTAGTGAAACTATGGTTTACTTGCTCTTAGTAACGCTACACTGGACAGTATTACATTCTTTATCTCAGTATACACACACACACACACACACACACACAGGTGAGATACAGATGTAGGGGCAAAGTTTTAATTAAAAATCACTTAGTGGCGGATCACCAGGGAGCTGCTGCTGACAGTAAATCTCCATGCTATATGCTCTGATCAATACCAACAGTAACATCAATAGAACTTCTACTTTTCCCCAAAGCACCACTACACGGATCATGTAGGGTAAGGCTAAATCCACATCTCCCCTTATGTGGAGATGGATGGAGGTGTGGAATCAAGTAACATGTTGTGGATGTCACAGAAGAAATGCACATATGAGGGAGGGAAGGGAGGAGGGATAGACATGGGAAGAAATGATCATCTACCTGAATGATTACATGTGACAAATAAAACATGATTGATTGATTGACACCCAACCACATCCTGCTTTTTAGCTCAACACCACTAAATAATATGTGACAGTTAAAACTTGAAGAAGAAGTAGACTTTTCTTGAATTTTCACATTGTGTCCATTGTATTAGGTCTAAAATGATACTGTTCGTAAGATTTGAAGCATCAAAGCTACATAACACCTGCACTAACTATGTGAATTAAATTTACTTTGTACTGTGACTTACGAAGTGAGTGTCCATTAACGCCATTGAGAGACTAACTTCTCTCTCTGTTTGTTTTCCAGGGCATCCATTAATGCCTTTGCTGCTCTGCTGTGCACAAGTAAGTTTTTCATGATTTCATTTACCAGATAATGGTTTCCATTGTATTCATTAAGCCAAACTTATGTCATACAGAAACAGCATAAACAGAAGCAACTCAGTATGTGTTGTTGTACTTGAGCAAATAGGAAGGGTGGAGAATCCACAATTTCTCCTTAAAGCATTTAGCTGGCGATTTTTCATATATTTTTCTCATTGTAAACTCATCCTACTTACAAGTCTTGTGTGTGTATCCACAATCTGATATGTTATTTCTCTCTGCTGTAAACCCCAGTCGTCCAAAAACTATTAAAAAGACATCAATGAGTCACACCACTGCGCTGGGTAACATGTTGCTTTGCCCTGAAGGCAATAGCTACCATAGCTTATTTAGAAACATCTCCAAAGAGAAATAACAGTGTTCACGTTTCTGGTCTCGGGGGGGATCAGCTCCTTGTACGGCAGAGGTGGGAATGTGGTGCAAAGCTTGTTTGAACTACATATCACAACCTCTTGAGTTATTTGAGAAATGTACAGTACAATGTAGCATATAACTCCTATAAAACCCAACCCACTCAACTTAGTATTAGTTTATAGCCTTAATGTAAGTGTCGGTGCCCCCCTTCTCTCCTGCATTATCTGATCATTATTATCTCCCCTGTTCCCAAGTCAACATATAGCAGCAAAATAGACTCCTCCACCGTTTTCAAACTAACCAGTCATTTCTCTACTGTTCTCCCTTCTCTCACTGTTCATTTAAATTCTCTCGACACGCTGACTATGTGTGCATATTCATGAGTTAATGCATGCTAAACGTCCCGATGAGGCTGGCACAGTGGTTTAATGACAAAGTGCCTTAAGGCTCTAGAGTGAGGCTGCCTTTCTTGTCTGGAACGATAGCTTGTTATTGCCCTTTCTGCAGCTACAAGATCCTACTTTCTAAACTTATCTATGAAAATAAAAACCGGCTGAAATTCCTCTTTGACACTATAATAAATCTGTTTCCACTCACGGACAGTTCAATCATTAAAACCTTTTTGCAAAATCTGCACTTCGAACTACTGGTTTCTGCTCAGTTTTTATTTATTTTATTGTACCATTTTTACGTGTTGCAATCAATGTGTACTGCTTTCTTGTAAAGTGAGGCTTCTGTGATTTTACATTGTAAATGAACTTGCTTCCTTATCTACTGCTGCTGCTGTGTGGACACACTGCACCGTGGAATGTGAACCAAAGGAGTCAAGTCATGTGAATTATTCAGTGTGTGATATGTGATCTGTTTAACACACACACACACACACACACAGTGCATGTATAGAATATTTCACCTTAACACAGAAAGGTCGAATCATCATACAGAAAAGCAAATTCTATATTATTCCAACCTCGATGGAGGAAGAATATTTGAAAAGCTAATAATAATAATAACAAAGCTAATAATTAAAAATGAATCATTTGTTTATATGTCTATGTGAGTAAAGAGCGAACATCTTTGACATAAGTTGTCTCTTGAAAATCTCAATAGAGGCGGAGATTTGTACAGCTGGACGGAGGAGTTCATAGTTTTGGGGTAACTATAGATAAAGTCCCGTCCCCATAACACTTAATCCTGGATCTGAAATCTTTAGTCAAAAGATCTCAGGTCTCTGATGACAGTGCGATATGTAGACAAGAGTTGTGATACAAAGAAGGGCGAGACCATTTGTAGACAAAGATTTTCAGTTCAGTTCCATGGCTAACAGGCAGCTAGTGTTGGAAGTGGTCCTTTTTTGACATGGTTAAAACTCTCTGCAGCATTTTAGTTGGAGCTGGAATAAAGAACACTGAGTGAGTTTGTGTTTGCAAACTGGCAGTTTTAATCATATAATATGGTTCAGTGGCTGTGAAAACTAATATTTGAGTTTAATAATATAATAACATATACATGTTGGGTAACAGAAGTGTTGTCCTCTCTTGTCCATCATCTAAAGGCTACATTTTGTTTGGTGATGTGACTCGGAACAGAATTTGTGTGTTGCAATGTGCAGATCTGTCCGGCAGGGGTCACTGTTGCACCATGTCTACAGTCCTTTAGCATTTGCAGGCTGAGCACCTGTTGGATCCTGGTTGTGCATATATGTATGTATGTGTGCAAATGTGTGTCTGCTTGAACCTTTTTTTTTTTCTTTCTCCAACACACATATTCATTGAGACATTCTGAACTGAAGAAATTGTTTTGTTTCTGCTTCTACAGTATTTTAGTATACCATTCTCTTATTTTCTTATGGATTCATGTACAGTATATATCACACATATACCTCCCTGCACTCTCTAGTTCTTTTTCACTCTCTCAACCTCTTCAGCATCTTTAAACATGCTCTTTCCTCCAATCTGGCGAGGCCGTAATTTATTCTCTTTGATTCTCAGCTGTGGACAGACAGTGCAGTATGTGTCTCAGAGCCTGTGGCGCTGTGAAGAGCTCTCGGCTGTTAGCAATGGTTGTTCTCTTGTAAAGTAACAGTGGCTGCTATATCCTGCTCAAAATCGTGAATATATAAAAAAAAAAAGTGTGATTTGAAGGTTAGGGTTGAAATTGGATGTTTTTATAAGTAAGACGATGTAGCCTGAAGTCTGTTACTGCCTCCTACAGGCTCCAGTCTTCATTACACTACACAATGTAATGTGTCTTTAGAGGGAAAACTCATTGAGTCAAATGAAAATGGTGTATCCTCTGGGGAGCGTATATGTGCTCAGTAATATTCACACATTATGTAAATTACACTACATTTATTATAGCATATGGATTATAAATCATTGAGTGTGTTGGCACAGATATATATTTTTTTTCCTTGAAGGAGGTACTACTGGAGAGGGGGTCAGTGAAAACATTAGGAGTTTTTGATCATGATGTGATTTCATCTTTTTCACAGCAAACATTTGACATTACATTGCAGGACAAACACAGGTATTTTTATTATACTAACAGCTATACATTATTGATTAATTGATTATTTCATTTATCTATCCACCCCTAGGGCCCCTATATTATGTACACCTGTGCTTCTCTTGCTATATCAGGTCAAAAAGTCTGCTTCGTTCATATATGAAATATAATCTAAATTGTTTCTTTAAAAAAATGCTTCTTCCACATGATTGGAATGAAGCTCAATGATCTAAAAAAGTAACTTTGCAGCATAACAACAGTGTTTAGCCATACGTTTTGTGTACTAACTTGTATATCGTACATATATAAATAAGTGCGTGTCACTGTTTGTGCTACTTTTGTGTGCTGTTGTACTAAGAAAATGCATAGGAAACATCTGTAAATCATATGATCTGTGATAAGCAGCCATTTAGTGTAAACTAACATGATGTCGTGGGTTGATTTTCCTCCTGTCCTCCCCGATTGAGTCACCAGCCGTCACTGGCAGGGCTGCAGAATCAGATCAAGTCAGAAAATAAAGTCAACAAACAGTGATGCTTCCTTCTCCTCTCTCATCGTCTAAACTCGTCTTCTGTTCTCGTTGGGAACACAGTTTTTTCTTTCTAATCCTCTTGTCAGACTCATGGACACATTTTGTGTGGTGACAGTTTAGAGAGTCACTACTCCAGAGGCAGCGAGAGATTTGGAGGGCTCTGAGCTTTTTTTATGATTTATGCAATAATGTGCTGCGCTTCATGTCAAAGTGCCAATTTGCACAGAACATCAAGGGGACTGCGTTCCTCATAAACTAGAACATCGAAGTGAGCCTGCTCTCACTGTTTCACTTTGATCTATAATGCAATGTTTGGAGTGAAAATAAAGGCAGCAATTACTCTAATATCAAGATATATTTGTAGATTTGAAATATTTCTTTTTTTTCTGGCAACCTTCCTGAATGCAGTTTTCCTTCCTGATCCTGTTCTGTTCTGTGAGCATATTTTAAATACTAATCTAACAACACTAACTGGCATAGAACCAACTAAACTGCAGTGTTTTCTCTGTAGATATAGCTAAACATACTAAACACTGAAAATTAAAACCAGCTTTTAACACATAAAGCAGTATTTATACCTGTCTGCCTTGTTTATTGTAGTAATCAAATGAATTCATATTTATACATAATCACTAATTCCTTGCTTATTTAATTCAGATATATTTTTCATCTTTATGTACAAAATTAGCTGATTAAAAAACAAACATCTGCTGGTAGTTACGGACTCACGGATAACAGTTCCTCTCTTACAACTTTTAGACAATTATAATGTGCCTGTATTGAATTTGTAGTAGATACAGTAGATGTGATTAGTGCTAATGAATTCTTCTGTGTTTATTTAGCTTCCTGTTTGTTACAGAAAATGTGTGTGTATGCATATTGGTAAACTTTTACCAACAATTTTTTTAACATATCGATATTTCTGAACTCAAGATGGCTACGGTAGTAAATGTTCTGTATTCATCAGCCACAACTAAGCTTGCATAAACCCGAATAAGCTGAATGCTGTTTGACATACAGTAGGTCTTGGCAAGGAACGTTTCAGGAAACAAAAAAAAAGCAGGAAAATCCTCACATCGGCTTCAGAATGAGCACTGTGGATTTCTGTCTCTCATCTCTTACAGTGTAGTCTCATTGTGAGGGAATAGCTTTAGGGCCTGTATGGACTGTAGGTAACATATTCCCACACATTTATTTGAATTAACTGCATTAACAGTGCAGAGAAATACGAAACTCCATCAGAGTGAGACGTCTGTCTGCATTAAACACATGTATCTGTTAGCGAGCAGCTGCTCTCATGTCTCTGTGGGTCTTGCTGCTTGGTTTCTGCTCTCTCTCCCGGGAAGATGCTCGGGTCAACTAACACTCTCATCAACTTAATATTAGGGGGCAGTCCGAGTATTAATACAGTACCTGTAACATACTTTATTATTAGATCAGTACTAAACACACCGGGAGCTTCCTATTCTGCTAACTCTTACCTCTATCCTCTGGTTCATGTCCCTCTGCCATCATTCATTTTTATTGGTTGGCAACTTTGATTGTAATGTCTTTATTGATTGGTCAGCTGATCCGGCAGGACAGAAACTGCTTTACTGCAGTATATTGCATGATTGTAATACTTTGGCCTTAATTACAGCACCAACAATGACTCATAAAATCAAAATATTGCATGTATGTAGAGTTTGAATGAATGGATGAATCACTTACAATGGCATCTTGGCTCATAAAATCACACAAGTGTTGTTGTGTTGTTATCATTACTCTTATATCAGCCTGAGCCTGAAAATCCAGCGCCAAGATGAATATATGGATATGGATATTCTCTACAGGTCACAGAAACACAAGGTTCAGTTATACAGCTCTCCAATAATATTGTTATGATGATGTTTTATGATAATTTGTAATTGTAATTCAAGTGCAGAAAACAGAACACAGCCATGATGTGTTATGGATTTCAGTGTCGGTGTTTTTAGGGTTGATTCAACTTGTTTACTAGTCTTGGCTCGGGCTCGATTTAATAGCGTTGGTCCGGTTTGGCAGTAGTAAAATGACACTAGTAAATGAAGTTGGCCCAATAGAACTGCTTAATGCTGAAATAAATCCATTTTAATCACATGTAAATACTTTCCATGATTTTATAAAGTCAATTTGAAGGATACATTTTGAGTGTGAGCGTATTTAAAGTGTTCACAGTGAACAGTAACAAGGTCTACAGCCCGCTTGGTGTCAAGGGTAGAAACCTAACAAACAACAAGACAAATGGGAGATGTGTAATAAAATTGTATTTCCCATAATAGGCAATGATAGTGTAACAATGCTTTACACTGGCAGCTGCTTGCAAACACAAAAATGAAAAATACAGTTTTCCCCATTTTTTTTTTTTATGAGAACCAGATAAACAAAATAATACACACTGCTTCCCTGATTTTCCAAAGTGCTAACAGAATGGATGACAGTACTTAATATGTTAAAAAAATAAAAATAACACAACCGGGGCAGTGTAAGGTGCTGTTAGGATCCCGTCTTTGTACTCACATTCCTAGTTAAACATTTCACATCCCGCCTTAAACATTTGCACAACATATTTAAAATCTTCACACTGAACAATAAGTGCAACTGAAGTTTCAACAAGGTCTCCAGCTTGTTTGGTGTCAAGGGTAGAAATGTAACAAGACAAATGTTTGACTCACTACTCCAAAATGTTAACATAAACTTCTATCCTATTTCTCATATTAAAATGAATAAATTACAGCTTATTATATTCTTTAAAAAAATGTGTTATCATTAGTGAAACACGACCAAATTGGTTAAACAACACAGAACATACCATAATACGAGAAACAAAACACGCCTGTATTAAAGACATCCACAGACCAAGTTGGGCTGCTTTGAATTCATTGAATATGAATTCAAACTGAAGGTTTTGTGTATATTAGGGGTGTGACGAGATCTCGTGTGACGAATGTGTGAGATTTCTCGTCGGGTTGGAAATCGGTCTCGCAAGATTTGTTGTCCAACAGGCAGCCGGAAAACACATGCATAACTATTTGCGACGCCCCCGCCACTTTTAAATTGTGATCCAACAAGCAGCCGAATGACGTCGGAAAACAATGACGTCAGAAAACAAAAAAAACAAAGTTAAATAAAAGTCTGTTGTCCAGGCATTCATATTTGTAATTTAGTTTTCTTAAAATCTCGTCTCGTCTCGATCTCGTGAACCCAATCTCGTGTCTCGTCTCGTCTCGTGAACTGAGTGTCTCGTCACACCCCTAGTGTATATACATTGTTGGATATTGTGTCCAGTTATTCAAGCTGATGTCAACGGAGTGAAACATGCTGACGCCTTCCCTCCATCTCTTCCGCTTTGTCTGTTCCTCACAGAGGCTAACGTTCGCTCGGTGGTATCTAAGGGTTACATCCCTGGCCTGTTGCGGCTTTATGAGGACTGGCACAGCAAGGATACTCAACATGTTGCCGTAGCGATCCGCCATGCACTGCTGTGCTGTCTCCATAAGGTCGCCCACAGTGCTGCAGCCAGACACGCTTTGGTGTCCCACGGAGGTATGAGACTGCTGCATCAAACTACACAGGTAACATATAGAAGGTCTTGTCCTCTTTCTCTTTCATTCTCCTTTCTTATAAAGGAAAGATGATTGTACTTACAAAGATGAAGCAGATCATATTTTTCGTCCTCATCACATTTTACTGCTCCAACAACCCAATGTCATATTAACTTATCTTTACCATTACTCTCCTTTCTGTATTTACTTTAGCTGTTAACACTGTCTTGTGAACATCATCGTAAATCTATGAACATACAGTATTATATATTCAGCATTATTATATTCAGGTAGTTTGGTAGCTGATAAAGTCTTGAGATTGTTTTTCTCAGTCCTTCTATGACATCTGAAGTTTCTTCTCTGCATCATTTGCAGTAATTTCACATCAAACAACCCTCTCTTTTCTGATGTTTTGGCAACACCGCAGAGTGGACTGTACAAATCAAGTAACCATTGTAATTATTTGTTGAAATAAAAGAGACGGAAGAAATTACACTCACCTAGCTGTAACTGGTGACAACACACAGGTTAATTCAGTCAGCAGGACAATCAGTTTACCAAACCAATTTCAGTTTCTATCATTAAATTATGAGAATATTCTTGACCCTTAAATTGAATGATGCTATGTCTACAGAATACATACAATTCTAATCGGTCAACGTGTTCATTGATCATCACTCTTACGCTACCAGTTAACTCACTCCACCATTTTTTAAATAAATGAATGAGTGATTTTGGATCCCTGGTTTGTTTGTTTTTTTCACACAGAGTGAACCAAAATGTATCACTACAAAGGTGAGGAACGATCACTCTGTTTATTGGTTAGTGGTGTTAGAGGCCTAAACACAAGAAGGACCTGAAGAAGGTCATCTGGCCAAATCCAACGTACTATGGTATGCTTATTCAGGTTGGATCTCGATTCACTTATCTGATTCCCAGCATGCAAAGCACAGCTAGGAGAATTTTAGCTCAAACTTGCGGAGTATTCTCAGTAGTTTGGTCAGATCGAGGTGGGATCATGTTCTCAGCACAAATTAATCATTCCAGAGTCTCTTTGGGTCCGGACTGAGACCACCTCCACTAAGGATCTCTGTATGGTTGTTGTGGTCTAAACCCGAGTAAGATTACTGTGTTCAAATTTCCCTAAACGAATCGCACCAAGGGTGAAAACCAACCAGAGTCCAGTTTTAGCTTGTTTTTGTAAATTCGTCATGTCAACACTGAAGAACAACTTACTTACAAACACTAGTGGAACTGCATCACAGCCTCTGAGCCTATTCAGTATAATAAATACATAAAATCAATTTTAGACAGATTGTGCAGCCTGTGCATATCAATGATTATTAATTATAAATATACAGCTGCTTTCCTCTGTATAGCCTCACTACAATTAACCATAAAAGAGGAAAACCAGAAAACATTATATAATGTAGGCGGTTGATGTTCTTTACCCTTCAGTCTGGGCTACATCATGGCAATGAGGCCCAACAACATGTTCTTTAAGTGATGTGTTATTATACATTATTAGTTATATTATATTATTATTATTGTGTCAGATCAGTGCATGTCCCTTATAACACCACTTTTCTGACATGCAACACAGACAAGGACAAGGAGGCAAAGTCAGTCTACTATCTGACTGAAGTTTGTCATATATTTAACTTATATTTATTTAATGTTATTCATCTTTCTATACACAGACATGTTTATTGAGTAAAGCTCTGGAGCCTCTGGTGGAGCCCTCTGTCCAGCTGATGAGGAAGTGTCTTCCTAAAACCCCTCTACTGCTCACATCAGACCAGTCTGCATACTCCTTCCCCCTGCCAGGAAGACCACATGCGGTCCCTTATATGGACATGCCATCAGGTATAGTTCAATTAGTTAGTCTAAGCATCACTGGCAGCTGTTAGTGCTGAATCTGTGAATAGATTGTTATAAGTTTGTAGTTTAAGAAACTGTCAGTCCAAAACACCCATACATACATATATATATATATATATATATATATATATATAATAAAACATGTTCTAATGTACTGTTAATTGTGTTTGGATGTACTGTGGACGTTGCCTCTAGTAAGCATGTTAAGGTTTATTAATTTGTACTTTTGCTGTAGAATACATGCTTTGTGGCTATGACATTGTATATAAGGATATGGATTACCTCCAAATCACAGCAGCAGTTCTGCAGATCCACTTTACTGAAGCTTGTCAGTGGGCTGCTCAAAAACACATGATACTTACATACTTCAAGTATGTTTCAGCTAATGAGAGAAGAATGAATGAATGTGGCATATTGTAAGTCAGCTGATATTTACACGTGTTCTGTCTGTTTATTAAGATGAGAGCAAGGAGGAGAGTGATTATGAGGAGCCTGAAGATAACCAAGAGGCAGACAGCAAAGATTATGTAAGTGTGTGCACTTGTCTCCCTATTGTCTTTATCTCTATTGTCATTCTCTTTATCTCCATTGTCATTCTCTTTTTCTCTATTGTCATTCTCTTTATCTCTATTGTCATTATCTCTATTGTCATTCCTGTTATCTCTATTGTCATTCTCTTTATCTCTATTGTTTTTATCTCTATTGTCATTCTCTTTATCTCTATTGTCATTCCTGTTATCTCTATTGTCATTCTCTTTATCTCTATTGTCATTCTATTTATCTCTATTGTCTTTATCTCTATCGTCATTCCTGTTATCTCTATTGTCTTTATCTCAATTGTCATTCTCTTTATCTATATTGTCATTCCATTTATCTCTATTGTCATTATCTTTATCTCTATTGTCATTCTCTTTATCTCTATTGTCTTTATCTCTATTGTCATTCTCTTTATCTCTATTGTCTTTATCTCTATTGTCATTCTCTTTATCTCTTTTGTCTTTATCTCTATTGTCATTCCTGTTATCTCTATTGTCATTCTCTTTATCTCTATTGTCATTCCTGTTATCTCTATTGTCATTCTCTTTATCTCTATTGTCTATCTCTATTGTCATTCTCTTTATCTCTATTGTCATTATCTTTATCTATATTGTCATTCCCGTTATCTCTATTGTCATTCCTGTTATCTCTATTGTCATTCTCTTTATCTCTATTGTCATTCTCTATTGTCATTCCTGTTATCTCTATTGTCATTATCTTTATCTCTATTGTCATTCTCTTTATCTATTGTCATTCCTGTTATCTCTATTGTCATTATCTTTATCTCTATTGTCTTTATCTCTATTGTCATTCCTGTTATCTCTATTGTCATTCTCTTTATCTCTACTGTCATTATCTTTATCTCTATTGTCTTTATCTCTATTGTCATTCTCTTTATCTCGATTGTCATTCCTGTTATATCTATTGTCATTCCTGTTATCTCTATTATCATTCTCTTTATCTCTATTGTCATTCTCTTTATCTCTATTGTCATTCCTGTTATCTCTATTCTCATTCTCTTTATCTCTATTGTCATTATCTTTATCTCTATTGTCTTTATCTCTATTGTCATTCTCTTTATCTATATTGTCTTTATCTCTTTTGTCATTCTCTTTATCTCTATTGTCTTTATCTCTATTGTCATTCTCTTTATCTCTATTGTCATTCCTGTTATCTCTATTGTTATCATCTTTATCTCTATTGTCATTCTATTTATCTCTATTGTCATTCCTGTTATCTCTATTATCATTCTCTTTATTGTCATTCCTGTTATCTCTATTGTCATTCTCTTTATCTCTATTGTCATTCCTGTTATCTCTATTGTCATTCTCCTTATCTCTATTGTCTTTATCTCTATTGTCATTATCTCTATTGTCATTCCTGTTATCTCTATTGTCTTTATCTCTATTGTCATTCCTGTTATCTCTATTGTCATTCTCTTTATCTCTATTGTCATTTCTGTTATCTCTATTGTCATTCCTGCTATCTCTATTGTCATTCCTGTTATCTCTATTGTCATTCTCCTTATCTCTATTGTCTTTATCTCTATTGTCATTATCTCTATTGTCATTCCTGTTATCTCTATTGTCTTTATCTCTATTGTCATTCCTGTTATCTCTATTGTCATTCTCTTTATCTCTATTGTCATTCCTGTTATCTCTATTGTCATTATCTTTATCTCTATTGTCATTATCTCTATTGTCATTCATGTTATCTCTATTGTCATTAGCTTTATCTCTATTGTCATTCCTGTTATCTCTATTGTCATCCTCTTTATCTCTATTGTCATTCCTGTTATCTCTATTGTCATTCTCTTTATCTCTATTGTCTTTATCTCTATTGTCATTATCTCTATTGTCATTCATGTTATCTCTATTCTCTTTATCTCTATTGTCATTCCTGTTTTCTCTATTGTCATTCTCTTTATCTCTATTGTCTTTATCTCTATTGTCTTTATCTCTATTGTCATTATCTCTATTGTCATTATCTCTATTGTCATTCCTGTTATCTCTATTGTCATTATCTCTATTGTCATTATCTTTATCTCTATTGTCATTCTCTTTATCTCTATTGTCATTCTCTTTATCTCTATTGTGTTAATCTCTATTGTCATTCTCTTTATCTCTATTGTCTTTATCTCTATTGTCTTTATCTCTTTTCTCATTCTCTTTATCTCTATTGTCTTTATCTCTATTGTCATTCCTGATATCTCTATTGTCATTCTCTTTATCTCTATTATCTTTATCTCTATTGTCTTTATCTCTATTGTCATTATCTCTATTGTCATTCCTGTTATCTCTATTGTCATTATCTCTATTGTCATTCCTGTTATCTCTATTGTCATTATCTCTATTGTCATTCCTGCTATCTCTATTGTCTTTATCTCTGTTGTCATTCTCTTTATCTCTATTGTCTTTATCTCTATTGTCATTATCTCTATTGTCATTATCTCTATTGTCATTATCTCTATTGTCATTCCTGTTATCTCTATTGTCATTATCTCTATTGTCATTCCTGTTATCTCTATTGTCATTATCTCTATTGTCATTCCTGTTATCTCTATTGTCATTCTCCTTATCTCTATTGTCTTTATCTCTATTGTCATTATCTTTATCTCTATTGTCATTCTCTTTATCTCTATTGTCTTTATCTCTATTGTCATTCTCTTTATCTCTATTGTCATTATCTCTATTGTCATTATCTCTATTGTCATTCCTGTTATCTCTATTGTCATTATCTCTATTGTCATTCCTGTTATCTCTATTGTCATTATCTCTATTGTCATTCCTGTTATCTCTATTGTCATTCTCTTTATCTCTATTGTCATTCCTGTTATCTCTATTGTCATTCTCCTTATCTCTATTGTCTTTATCTCTATTGTCATTATCTCTATTGTCATTCCTGTTATCTCTATTGTCTTTATCTCTATTGTCATTCCTGTTATCTCTATTGTCATTCTCTTTATCTCTATTGTCATTTCTGTTATCTCTATTGTCATTCCTGCTATCTCTATTGTCATTCTCCTTATCTCTATTGTCTTTATCTCTATTGTCATTATCTCTATTGTCATTCCTGTTATCTCTATTGTCTTTATCTTTATTGTCATTCCTGTTATCTCTATTGTCATTCTCTTTATCTCTATTGCCATTCCTGTTATCTCTATTGTCATTCCTGTTATCTCTATTGTCTTTATCTCTATTGTCATTCCTGTTATCTCTATTGTCTTTATCTCTGTTGTCATTCCTGTTATCTCTATTGTCATTCCTGTTCTCTATTGTCATTCTCTTTATCTCTATTGTCTTTATCTCTATTGTCATTATCTCTATTGTCATTCCTGTTATCTCTATTGTCATTCCTGTTATCTCTATTGTCATTATCTTTATCTCTATTGTCATTATCTCTATTGTCATTCCTGTTATCTCTATTGTCATTATCTTTATCTCTATTGTCATTCCTGTTATTTCTATTGTCATCCTCTTTATCTCTATTGTCATTCCTGTTATCTCTGTTGTCATTCTCTTTATCTCTATTGTCTTTATCTCTATTGTCATTATCTCTATTGTCATTATCTCTATTGTCATTCCTGTTATCTCTATTGTCATTATCTCTATTGTCATTCCTGTTATCTCTATTGTCATTCCTGTTATCTCTATTGTCATTCTATTTATCTCTATTGTCATTCCTGTTATCTCTATTGTCATTCTCCTTATCTCTATTGTCTTTATCTCTATTGTCATTATCTCTATTGTCATTCCTGTTATCTCTATTGTCTTTATCTCTATTGTCATTCCTGTTATCTCTATTGTCATTCTCTTTATCTCTATTGTCATTTCTGTTATCTCTATTGTCATTCCTGCTATCTCTATTGTCATTCCTGTTATCTCTATTGTCATTCTCTTTATCTCTATTGTCATTTTCTTTATCTCTATTGCCATTCCTGTTATCTCTATTGTCATTCCTGTTATCTCTATTGTCTTTATCTCTATTGTCATTCCTGTTATCTCTATTGTCTTTATCTCTGTTGTCATTCCTGTTATCTCTATTGTCATTCCTGTTCTCTATTGTCATTCTCTTTATCTCTATTGTCTTTATCTCTATTGTTATTATCTCTATTGTCATTCCTGTTATCTCTATTGTCTTTATCTCTATTGTCATTCCTGTTATCTCTATTGTCATTCTCTTTATCTCTATTGTCATTCCTGTTATCTCTATTGTCATTATCTTTATCTCTATTGTCATTATCTCTATTGTCATTCCTGTTATCTCTATTGTCATTATCTTTATCTCTATTGTCATTCCTGTTATTTCTATTGTCATCCTCTTTATCTCTATTGTCATTCCTGTTATCTCTGTTGTCATTCTCTTTATCTCTATTGTCTTTATCTCTATTGTCATTATCTCTATTGTCATTATCTCTATTGTCATTCCTGTTATCTCTATTGTCATTATCTCTATTGTCATTCCTGTTATCTCTATTGTCATTATCTCTATTGTCATTCCTGTTATCTCTATTGTCATTCTATTTATCTCTATTGTCATTCCTGTTATCTCTATTGTCATTATCTTTATCTCTATTGTCATTATCTCTATTGTCATTCCTGTTATCTCTATTGTCATTATCTTTATCTCTATTGTCATTCCTGTTATTTCTATTGTCATCCTCTTTATCTCTATTGTCATTCCTGTTATCTCTGTTGTCATTCTCTTTATCTCTATTGTCTTTATCTCTATTGTCATTATCTCTATTGTCATTATCTCTATTGTCATTCCTGTTATCTCTATTGTCATTATCTCTATTGTCATTCCTGTTATCTCTATTGTCTTTATCTCTATTGTCATTCCTGTTATCTCTATTGTCATTCTCTTTATCTCTATTGTCATTATCTCTATTGTCATTATCTCTATTGTCATTCCTGTTATCTCTATTGTCTTTATCTCTATTGTCATTCTTGTTATCTCTATTGTCATTCTCTTTATCTCTATTGCCATTCCTGTTATCTCTATTGTCATTATCTTTATCTCTATTGTCATTCCTGTTATTTCTATTGTCATCCTCTTTATCTCTATTGTCATTCCTGTTATCTCTGTTGTCATTCTCTTTATCTCTATTGTCTTTATCTCTATTGTCATTATCTCTATTGTCATTATCTCTATTGTCATTCCTGTTATCTCTATTGTCATTATCTCTATTGTCATTCCTGTTATCTCTATTGTCATTATCTCTATTGTCATTCCTGTTATCTCTATTGTCATTCTATTTATCTCTATTGTCATTCCTGTTATCTCTATTGTCATTATCTTTATCTCTATTGTCATTATCTCTATTGTCATTCCTGTTATCTCTATTGTCATTATCTTTATCTCTATTGTCATTCCTGTTATTTCTATTGTCATCCTCTTTATCTCTATTGTCATTCCTGTTATCTCTGTTGTCATTCTCTTTATCTCTATTGTCTTTATCTCTATTGTCATTATCTCTATTGTCATTATCTCTATTGTCATTCCTGTTATCTCTATTGTCATTATCTCTATTGTCATTCCTGTTATCTCTATTGTCTTTATCTCTATTGTCATTCCTGTTATCTCTATTGTCATTCTCTTTATCTCGATTGTCATTATCTCTATTGTCATTATCTCTATTGTCATTCCTGTTATCTCTATTGTCTTTATCTCTATTGTCATTCTTGTTATCTCTATTGTCATTCTCTTTATCTCTATTGCCATTCCTGTTATCTCTATTGTCATTCCTGTTATCTCTATTGTCTTTATCTCTATTGTCATTCCTGTTATCTCTATTGTCTTTATCTCTGTTGTCATTCCTGTTATCTCTATTGTCATTCCTGTTCTCTATTGTCATTCTCTTTATCTCTATTGTCTTTATCTCTATTGTCATTATCTCTATTGTCATTATCTTTATCTCTATTGTCATTATCTCTATTGTCATTCCTGTTATCTCTATTGTCATTATCTTTATCTCTATTGTCATTCCTGTTATTTCTATTGTCATCCTCTTTATCTCTATTGTCATTCCTGTTATCTCTGTTGTCATTCTCTTTATCTCTATTGTCTTTATCTCTATTGTCATTATCTCTATTGTCATTATCTCTATTGTCATTCCTGTTATCTCTATTGTCATTATCTCTATTGTCATTCCTGTTATCTCTATTGTCATTATCTCTATTGTCTTTCCTGTTATCTCTATTGTCATTCTATTGATCTCTATTGTCATTCCTGTTATCTCTATTGTCATTCTCCTTATCTCTATTGTCTTTATCTCTATTGTCATTATCTCTATTGTCATTCCTGTTATCTCTATTGTCTTTATCTCTATTGTCATTCCTGTTATCTCTATTGTCATTCTCTTTATCTCTATTGTCATTTCTGTTATCTCTATTGTCATTCCTGCTATCTCTATTGTCATTACTGTTATCTCTATTGTCATTCTCTGTATCTCTATTGTCTTTATCTCTATTGCCATTATCTCTATTGTCATTATCTCTATTGTCATTCCTGTTATCTCTATTGTCATTCTCCTTATCTCTATTGTCTTTATCTCTATAGTCATTATCTCTATTGTCATTCCTGTTATCTCTATTGTCTTTATCTCTATTGTCATTCCTGTTATCTCTATTGTCATTCTCCTTATCTCTATTGTCATTATGTCTATTGTCATTCCTGTTATCTCTATTGTCTTTATCTCTATTGTCATTTCTGTTATCTCTATTGTCATTCTCCTTATCTCTATTGTCTTTATCTCTATAGTCATTATCTCTATTGTCATTCCTGTTATCTCTATTGTCTTTATCTCTATTGTCATTTCTGTTATCTCTATTGTCATTCTCTTTATCTCTATTGTCATTTCTGTTATCTCTATTGCCATTCCTGCTATCTCTATTGTCATTACTGTTATCTCTATTGTCATTCTCCTTATCTCTATTGTCTTTATCTCTATTGTCATTATCTCTATTGTCATTCCTGTTATCTCTATTGTCTTTATCTCTGTTGTCATTCCTGTTATCTCTATTGTCATTCCTGTTCTCTATTGTCATTCTCTTTATCTCTATTGTCTTTATCTCTATTGTCATTATCTCTATTGTCATTATCTTTATCTCTATTGTCATTATCTCTATTGTCATTCCTGTTATCTCTATTGTCATTATCTTTATCTCTATTGTCATTCCTGTTATTTCTATTGTCATCCTCTTTATCTCTATTGTCATTCCTGTTATCTCTGTTGTCATTCTCTTTATCTCTATTGTCTTTATCTCTATTGTCATTATCTCTATTGTCATTATCTCTATTGTCATTCCTGTTATCTCTATTGTCATTATCTCTATTGTCATTCCTGTTATCTCTATTGTCATTATCTCTATTGTCTTTCCTGTTATCTCTATTGTCATTCTATTGATCTCTATTGTCATTCCTGTTATCTCTATTGTCATTCTCCTTATCTCTATTGTCTTTATCTCTATTGTCATTATCTCTATTGTCATTCCTGTTATCTCTATTGTCTTTATCTCTATTGTCATTCCTGTTATCTCTATTGTCATTCTCTTTATCTCTATTGTCATTTCTGTTATCTCTATTGTCATTCCTGCTATCTCTATTGTCATTACTGTTATCTCTATTGTCATTCTCTGTATCTCTATTGTCTTTATCTCTATTGCCATTATCTCTATTGTCATTATCTCTATTGTCATTCCTGTTATCTCTATTGTCATTCTCCTTATCTCTATTGTCTTTATCTCTATAGTCATTATCTCTATTGTCATTCCTGTTATCTCTATTGTCTTTATCTCTATTGTCATTCCTGTTATCTCTATTGTCATTCTCCTTATCTCTATTGTCATTATGTCTATTGTCATTCCTGTTATCTCTATTGTCTTTATCTCTATTGTCATTTCTGTTATCTCTATTGTCATTCTCTTTATCTCTATTGTCATTTCTGTTATCTCTATTGTCTTTATCTCTATAGTCATTATCTCTATTGTCATTCCTGTTATCTCTATTGTCTTTATCTCTATTGTCATTTCTGTTATCTCTATTGTCATTCTCTTTATCTCTATTGTCATTTCTGTTATCTCTATTGCCATTCCTGCTATCTCTATTGTCATTACTGTTATCTCTATTGTCATTCTCCTTATCTCTATTGTCTTTATCTCTATTGTCATTATCTCTATTGTCATTCCTGTTATCTCTATTGTCTTTATCTTTATTGTCATTCCTGTTATCTCTATTGTCATTCTCTTTATCTCTATTGTCATTCCTGTTATCTCTATTGTCATTCCTGTTATCTCTATTGTCTTTATCTCTATTGTCATTCCTGTTATCTCTATTGTCTTTATCTCTGTTGTCATTCCTGTTATCTCTATTGTCATTCCTGTTCTCTATTGTCATTCTCCTTATCTCTATTGTCATTATCTCTATTGTCATTCCTGTTATCTCTTTTGTCTTTATCTTTATTGTCATTCTTGTTATCTCTATTGTCATTCTCTTTATCTCTATTGTCATTCCTGTTACCTCTATTGTCATTCCTGTTATCTCTATTGTCATTCCTGTTATCTCTATTCTCTTTATCTCTCTTGTCATTCATGTTATCTCTATTGTCATTCTCTTTATCTCTATTGTCATTCCTGTTATCTCTATTGTCATTATCTCTATTGTCATTCCTGTTATCTCTATTGTCATTATCTTTATCTCTATTGTCATTCCTGTTATCTCTATTGTCATCCTCTTTATCTCTATTGTCATTCCTGTTATCTCTATTGTCATTCTCTTTATCTCTATTGTCTTTATCTCTATTGTCTTTATGTCTATTGTCATTATCTCTATTGTCATTATCTCTATTGTCATTCCTGTTATCTCTATTGTCATTATCTCTATTGTCATTCCTGTTATCTCTATTGTCATTATCTCTATTGTCATTCCTGTTATCTCTATTGTCATTCTCTTTATCTCTATTGTCATTATCTCTATTGTCATTCCTGTTATCTCTATTGTCATTCTCTTTATCTCTATTGTCATTCTCTTTATCTCTATTGTCTCTATCTCTATTGTCATTCCTGTTATCTCTATTGTCATTCTCTTTATCTCTATTGTCATTCTCTGTATCTCTATTGTCATTCTCTTTATCTCTATTGTCTTTATCTCTATTGCCATAATCTTAAAATATAGCTACAAGTCACAAATAGCGTCCCTCATCACATTTGTTTTGCATTACAATGAAGAAAGGTTTTTAATAACATAATTATTGAAATGAGATGTCTGACAGACATGTCAGTACTATTGCCTTACAGATCACAAATTATTTTAATTTTCCACCAACATGTCTAGTTTTTTTTAGAAGAGCAGATCACTTGAAAGAGATTTTCACCAGGATTATGTCCTCATATGTTGCTTCATATTTGCTATTGAAAGAAGACACTGATGCTAACAGTAACAGAATCCTCTTGTTGAAGACAGCTTCAAGTATGTTTCAGCTAAAAAGAGAAGAATGAATGAATGTGGCATAATGTAAATCAGCTATTGATTATGTACCAACATAAAGCAATTTCATATTTTGTTGTTTTAGAAAAATTGATAAAATAATGACTACCTTCAGACATCTTATAGAGTAAAAAAAACTAACCTTGCTTTCATTTACAGTGGATTACTACTCCAGTTAGCTTTTTCTCTTTTTTTAGCTGTTATTTATTGCAGGAGGAAAAATCCTACTTCTATCAGTTCAAAATCATTTCTCCAATTTATCACCTTCTAACGATCAAACAGGCTATAGTCTCTCTTTTTATTTTAGCTCATTAATGTTTCTTTCTCATGAACTGAGTTGCTTTTCTGGCTTCTGCCGACATGGTTATGAGTTGAGACTAAATACAACAACATTTCTCAAGTTCAGAACAATAATAAACACATCCAAGTCAAGGTTAGACATGTAAGTAAAGATGGCTCCTCTTAGTCCAGACAAATCACCAAAACTGAAACCAGAGTCTGCACATTTCATTTATGAACAATGCCAAAAAAATGGTTGATTCATATTAGGAATCAATGTCAAAGACTATTTGAGACTAAATAAGGATAAGCAGTAAAAGAACATAAATCATAGCTTTCAAAAGGGATCTGTATACATGCAGCAGAGGTCATAACTGACCTGATCTGAGTAAGTTCACATGCAAACCCCAGTAATCCTTAATACTTTTACTGCTCCTTAATCACTACTGACAAACAACCTGCTGCTCCTTCAGTACAGTCAAGTTCACGGTTAGTTTACCAGCTGCCACACAGATTCAGGTGAGGGGAAAACTCCTGATGTAAACATCACTCTGCCTACGCTAGTGATCAGTGTCTGCTAATGACTCAATTTGTGGATTCTTCTATGACTGATTGGATTGGAATAAAAACTCCACTTAAATTATTCAATGCATTGCAATGGGTGACTAAAAATGTGTCCACAAAGTATTAGGTAAAGTGTTGGCAGACTGGATTTGAGATGAAACACTAAGATGCTAATTCAGATTTTGATTTGAGGGTGTTTGTAGAAACATATGAGATAATATGTATTCTATCTGTCAGTGTGTTTGGTCACAGCCTCTGATCAGAGTCCTGTCTCACAGGCTGTTCATCCACAGAAACCTTCCTTAAGCTCGAGCAGCAAGATGAGGTCAGTGGGGACCTGTTCTCCCAGGAGAGCTATGAAGTATTTCAATTCACATCAATTTACTTTAATGAAACAGCTACACTGTGTAACAGCATTGATCCATCAAATCATTACACAAACACATGGACACAATTCATGTTTTAATATCCAGCAACATTACACAACTGTCACAGTTATATTCCAAATCACTCAAGGCAATGGATGACTGAGTATCACAGAGGGGAAAAACTAATTTTGAAAAAGGTTTGTCTCAGTGGGCAGTGATTTATATGACTCCCAGAGAGACTGGATCAAAAAAAAAAAATCATTAATTGCTTTGGACATTCCTTTGATAGAAAAGAAATGACCATTACCCAGGTAGATGTGAAACAAAGCCTAAACTTGCCGAAACTATGTAATCTAACCATAACAACATCATGTTTCATCATAAAAAAAACAAAATAGTTATTATTATTAGTATTAATATTAGTATTATTATTATTAGTAGTAGTTGATGAGAAGGGGGGGCAGAGGAGAGGAATGCTGATCATATTTTAGAAGTGATGGAGGCAGGGCAAACAGGGATGAGGTGGAACACAATGAAAAACAGACCTGGATAGAAGAGGCTAATGAAAGGGAAAATAGAGTGTAGGTGGTCCCAGTATAGTGAGATTGTCTTGGGAGAAATGGAGGAGGATGAGCTGTGGGGGCAGTGGATGAAAGAAGAAGAGGTACGGCACATGAAAAAACCCAAGAGAACAGAGAAAGATTTAAAATGAGAAACCAGCATCTGAGGAGGATGGCAAGAGAGCAACAGATGCTAGACAAGCTGAGGTGGGTGCGATAAGAAGAGGAAAAAATGAAAGCTAGAATGATGGGAGAAGTGGAGCACAGAATGAGGCATATGAGAGACAGATGGAAAGAGCAATGGATGGAAAGAAAAGGAAGCAGAGGAGAAAAACAAGAAATCGTACATGGAAATTTTGAATTTGCACTCCCCGTGTGCCTCCTCTGTTTACTGATTTGAAAAGCTTCTCCATCATTAAAACAGAATCATTCACAGGTCATTAAGACACCTCCTGCTGACATCTGCTGCAGCCTGATCCGCTCTGTAGAAGGCACCGGTGGAAACTGGCGAGATGATCCTTTACACCTGCAAACTTTGGGTCCAATTTAATATTTTGAGTGAAAAATATCAAATATATGAAATGTATATTTTTCACACTGAAAAAAAATACAGAATTTACTTAGAAAAACCTTGGTAACAATTTCCACTCAGAAATCCCTAGCAGATTTAACAGAGGATATTCTACATACCGATAAGCATTAAGTTTAACCAAGAAATACTCGGGAAGTTTACCAGCAAATGTCTCTTTTCTGTTTCTGGAACTAATTTTTATTTTTTGCATTATTTAATTTACATTTATTTTTAACATTTACTTTTTTTTATCTAATCTATATTTCTATCTTACATTTATAGAGATAAAATGTCCAATAAAATGTCCAGAAGTATGAGGTTTTTTTAGGTCTTTTTTCCTTGCTAGCCACAGAGTATTTCCTCTGAACTGCAAGTTAAACACAATGAAGTTGGCTCACAGACTGGACTTTGGGAAACTGTAACTCCAATTCATTGTATAGATAAAGTCCATGAGCAGAAGGCACGTCTCAGACACACAAGAACCTTTTTTTCCCTTTATCTTGTATTGGTTTTATTTAGAAGAAAAAGGATGAGGACTAATCACTGTGTTAAGTTTGGTTTGGGGTTGCTGTACTGCTTACGTTACCCTAAACTAGCATACAGGATCCTCTGAGGATACAGAGTTTGGAGAATCGTTACACCCCAAATGTTAATTACAAAAACAAAATTGAGAACATAATGTTATATGTGCCTTTGTGGGGAAGCGCTTTTATTCACTCTAGAGTCATACAGTATATAATCAATATGTCACCAGGTCCTAAGTATACTTACAAAAAGATGGTGCCAACATATAACATTTCCAGGATATCTATGTAAAATGCATTGGTGAAAGCGTCTTTGTTTTCTTCTTTTGATTAGACAGGCGCTACTCAGTAAAAGACAGACATGGTTTAGAGAAAATGATTTGTTTATAGCACACAGTGACTCAGGCACTGACTAACACTGCATTCCCAGTACTGTGGCAGTATGTGGTAGACAGAAAAATGGCACTTAATGTCAACCCCTGACACCCACAGATGCTTATCAGACAGTGAGTTCCATTAATGTTCTCCTCTCTTGATGAATCAGTAACATGCAAACTATTTGTCCAAGTGTTTTTATTGTAACAGCTCCCAACAGCAATCAAATGGGGATTTTTCTACTTTGGTCGCTGACAGATCAGAGATTTGGGTTTTTCTTTTCTTACCCATCTTGGCTCAAGATGGCCCAAGTTTTCATAATAGGGTTTATAACTAAGTCATTGACCTCTGTGCACTATGCACTTCTGCATCCTCTGACCCCTCTCTGTCAGTTTACGTGGCCTACCAATTTGTGGCTGAGTTGTTGTTGTTGTTCCCAAACATTTTCTTATAATGAAGCCGACAGACGACGTTGGAATATTTAGGAGCGAGGAAATTTCACGACTGGATTTGTTGCATCCTATGACAGTTCCACACCGGCCCATTCTTTCACAAATGTTTGTAGAAACAGTCTTCATGCCTAAGTGCTTGATTTTACCCCTGGGACCCCAGGAATCTATTGTTACACTATGTTGTAGTGTAACAATAGATACATTAATACGGGTAGTATAAGCTAGCTATCACAGCTCCAAGTTATCAAAAAGCTGCAAGGATATAAGGAGAGAAAATTACTAAAAGATAAAGTAGATACAGTATATTTCATTCAAAATGGTTCAATATTATCTGTGTTCAATGGGTTGATTTATTATGTTTTATGGTTATTTTGTTTATGGTTATGTTATTAATGACTGAAAAAAGAGTGAAATGAATTTTGGCTTCCAAACGGAGGACATAAAATGAGAACCACTGATCTAGAAGACATTTAAACCAGTCATGTTGTATTTACTGGACATAATTTACACTTTGACACAGGAACAGCAGCCTCACTGGAAGAAGGAAGTCATTACGCAGGGCAGCTGAGTGTCTTTACACTTGCTCGCTCAAAATGAGAGGGGCATCTTGATTGAGCCTGAAAACAAGTTTAAGTCATCCCCTAAAATGGTTATTATTTACAGTGAGATAGATGTAGTGAGGTCATTAGGAGGTCAAAAGAATGATGGATGGGAAGAGAGAAGAAAAGAGGTGATGGAAAAAGATGGGGATGATGAGATAAATGGAGTGGAAGGGAGCAGACTGTAAAAGAGTGAGTGATTGAAGAGAGCAAAGCTAGACAGAGAAATGATAAATTCCAACTCAAATGACCCAGCGGACAGTTTAAATGAACATTGAGTAAACTCTACCAAGCCTGGTCCCAGACCCCTGAGTGGGCTACAATCATCCAACTTTCTGCTCTTCCCCTTCCCTGTAGAGATACAGACTTAATGCATCAATGCAGAGAAGATCTGCTAAAAACTGTTGGAACCTGATTCCTACATCATCTGTAATAATGTGTACTGGAAGATGTCACGTGTTATGAATCAATATGTGTGTGTTTGTCTATACAGGATGATGACTTGGAGACTGACCTAAACAAACTGCGTCTTCGCCCCGACCCAGATAGACCGAAAGATCTGCTGCCACAGTACAGCCGTCTCTGTCCTGAACTCTCACATGACTTCGAGGTACAGTACATATCAGTGAAGTGAGTACAGGAGGAAAACCAGCCCAGGTTGTCATGTTTTTTTAACACTAATTGGCTACTTTTATCTACAGCATAGACCTTTAGAGGGGCAGGTGCTCAAAGTTAAAAAGAGATTTTTAACACACTAACATAATTTATAGTATAACCTGTTGAATTATAGCAACCCATATTCAAACAGAATGTAACATGGAATTTTACAGCTGCATTATACTATATCATTGTCCCCCACCCACTGGAATAGGAAGGGTGGGGGGGGGGGGGGGGGGGGCAATTTTATATGCTATTGACTGAATGGCAGTCAATATTCAAAACCCTAATTCTTTAAAGACATTTATTATATACACAATGTTTCTAAGCAAAGAAGCGCTCATTTTAGCCCTGGAGTGACTGAGACTGTGTCACTTTACCAACAGCGTTAAACAAAGATAACTTCAGATTTATAGTATTATATTGTGATAACAGATTTATGTTCTCATCAAAAACGAGCAAATACCACAAAGCATATAATCTGATACGGATACGGAGTACTAAATACTAGAACACTAAAAACATTCATAGGCTTGCATCAAAATATATAAATGCATGTACCAAATCACTTACAACATAGCTAGACATGTGGCTGTGATAAGCCACATTGTTTATGTTAAATTCAATACAAAACTGTGTCATTTTCATTTATTTGGGATTACGTGTATTTTATAATATGATGATTAAACAAGCAACTTTAAATTTTAATTTTAAATATATTTCATGAATACAAATAAAAACAACAAAATACTTTCTGAACACAGTAATGTAAACATGAAACAATTAACAGGAAATGAACACTCACATGGCGAGTGAATATTTGGAGCAGGTTTGCTGCATAAATGTACATATTAAATAATTAATTTTAAGTTATGTCTACATATATGTAGTTAACACCGTTTTTTTGTTTTTCTTTTTTTCTGCAGCATTGCATATGTTGACATAATGTAAACGTCAAAACAAAACAGTGGTATGGATCAAATTGAACATATTTTTGTGATGGATTATCTTGCTGATTTGCTGTCGGGTTAGGGTTAAATCCTATTAAGGCATTGCTTTAATATTGGATAAATTATGCAACATTTTATGTTAGATGTTATATGTCAGATTCACAATGACAATGCCAAATACATAGACAGGACCAGGTCAGTACATGAGTTCCTTGGCCCTTAATGGACCTTCATGGAGTTTGGGCCTGAGGTCTTTTCTTCTGTTACAATGCTCCTGTGACAGAGGACAGAGGCATTTCTGTGTCTGAAATGAGTGACAGTCAATTGTACAAATCAGCAGCAGGTCATTGGTTTGAGGCAACGTGTCTGGTCAGTACATGTTAAAGCTGGAACTCCTCAATGATTTCACTTTATCTCTGAAAGGATCAAATCAGTCTGGATTTTTTTTTTTTTAGAAATACCATACTTTCCATTTATGTTTAGCCTAGATTAGCATAAAGGTAGGCTAAAAAGAAGAAAAGTAAATATGGGAAATATGGGAACATGTATCAGCACACTTGTCTTTCTCAGGCTGTCTGATACATGTTCTGATTTGTTCAACACATACTGAAATGTCAAAAAACCCAACCCTGATATTGTAGGTATTGGAACTACAGAGTGACTGCCTTCAGGAGCCAGATGTGTGAAGAATGGATTAGCATTCACCATTGCCTACACATACACTGCTGTTTTGTAACATACAGTCAGAATGAGTACTCCTACGTACCCCAGAACAGTGTATATATGGTTGTTCTAGTGTGAGCCAGGTAATCATAAAACATCTTTTAGAGGTTGTTTGTGTGATGCACGTTTCAAATCGTACTTTTAATGAATAGTTTTTGTGTGCAGAACATTTTATTTGCCTGTTTTTATGTTTCGGTTTTATCCTTTATCGTGAAGCTCTTTGTAAAATCAGTTTCAGTATGAGCACTATCAATACCGCATTAAAAAACACGTACACATCTTCACAATGAATAAGATTTCATGTGCACCATACACAGGCACAGCTGTACAGTCTAAGCTTGAGGAAAAGAGTGCAGATGATCTGTTTGTGAGTTTTGAACCTACACAGAGTGTTCTGTATCTGTCCCCTGCTCTCATGCTGAGGCAGCCAGATTTGAGCTAGATGTTGTGCTGTGCTACCAGTAATAATAGTGATCAGAGATAATTATGAAATATTGAAATCACTTAAAAGCAACGAGGCACCACTGGGAAGCCTGAACCAATAACCAAACAGTCCATTAAGTCTCATAAACTATATTAAATCATTAATTTGGAACTCTTGGCTTTATTAACTGGAATTAATAATTAATTGAATAACTGCAACCAGAAATGACCATATCAATAACCAGTAAAAGGCTTTTGGGAGTTCTTTGTGGAGTAGAGGTTGGCAAAATTCTTCAACATTAAATAGATAGTATATTCAAAACCGTTTATTCAAAAAAGATAAAGGTAAAAACGCACACAAAATATCCTAACTATATATCCTTCTGCGTGATCTGCGTGTCATGCTTTAAACCTTCTCTTCACTGTGTGTGTGGTTATGTTAAAGCCAGTTCATGTAAGATATGATGCCAGTTTAATGGTTAATGCTGCATATAAGACATATACGACTGTATAGGGGGGCCTCCAAGAGAAAAGAGCAGCAACTTAAACTGATCAGTGTAATAGTTTTGAACCGGGACCTTCAGCATTTGGATTAAGTGACTTGTATAAAATAAGGTTTGTCAAATCTAGTAGCAACAGCTGTTATTTCTATGTGCCAGATCAGCATTTAGGTAAACAGAAGTATTAGAAGATTCTCAATATTAAAGGGAGTGGATGGGGATAGGAGCCACAGAAACGTGTACGTCCCTCAGAGCAAAGTGAGCCACATTTTACGTATCGAAACGGCAAATCAGTCACGTGGTGCATTTTGCGATTTTGTCATTTAGGTATGAGAACTTGTTGAATTATGATTATAATAATAATGTTTATTTTGCTGAAGTTACTGTAGCATCCCCGGCTGAATGATGGTCATACTCTTTAACTGATGGTTCATATTGCTTTATTTTGTGAACCGTATTCAATTATGAACACACCGTAAGAGCTATGAAAATGACAAAACAAAAATAAAGTTACTTTTCCTTATAGCAATAAACTTATCATAGCCTTACAAGATTTACTAAATGAAATTATGATTATTTTAACTGCTACAATTACAGCAACAATCATGGAAAATCACATTTTAACCAAGGTTAATCAAAGATACAACACACAAACGCTTGTTGCACTAACATCTTGTTGCACTAACAGACCAATTAATATAGATTGACACGATCGGTCAGCTAATGCTAATCACGCTAGCCAAAACACATCTTGAAAAGTATAAAACTCTCAAAAGCACCAAAACTCTAGACAGTAGGCTAGACAGTAAACATCACATACAGAGTAATAAAAACGAACCTTGTGCCTGAATCAGCGAGGTGCTAATTGAACTAATTTTCTTGTATTAGGCAGACACACTTTTTCATCGTCAAAGAAGTCCGGATGTTTTGACTTTTCGCCTTCAAAATAAAAGCCCCAAATTTAACGTCTGCTATAATTAAAGAAATAATAACCTGGCCTTCACAGAGAGCTCAGAAAATAAATGAATAAGCACAACACATTTATAGAAATATATATGCTCAAACTAAAGGTCATTTACAGTTACCAGTAAAATAAGATGGGAAGAGGTAGAGTGTTGAGACAGACGGGATGCTCTGGATGAAATATGCTGATAAGCGTCATGACTTACATGGTTGTTACTGCAGGAGGACATGAGATTGACTGTGTGTGTGTGTGCGCGCGTGCGTGCGCTAATTGTAAAACATGGTCATTACGATCCTGACTGCCATAGCTATTACCAGAGGTAGACATGACTAATTATATAGAGAGGTGAGATGTCCTTCTCGGATAAAGGTTGTACTGTATTTGACCGAATACAAGCTCGATGACAAACCTCCAGAAAAATCTGGAGATTATGACGGGTCCCAGTGGTAAATCTAATATTATATAATGTATCATTCTCTCAAAAACACACCTCTGAATTATTATTGGAGAGTTGCAGCTAACGTGTTAGCAAGCATTTCCCTATTCACACATGTGCCATACACAGAGCTACATAATCATTCACAAGTAGTATACATATATATATATATATATATATATATATAAATTTACATATACATATAAATTCCAAGTAGTATATATACACTACTTGAAATTTAAAGGGGTAATATCAGGAGACAACCCAGTCAGTTTGGTATGACTTTCTCTGTACTCTTGTGAATACATTATTCCCCTTCCTATGTCCCCCTTTAATCCCCCTCAACCCATTGATCCTGAGATCTGCCATGTTTTTCTGGCCAGGAGAAACACCTAGATAGCACAGGAATGACCCAGCCTACCGTACCTGTGATGGCCTAACCTATGATAAGCTAAGCTAAGGGCACAAACTTGCATTGCTGGACCGGGGTACATAGACGCTGCTTGGCCACAGGCGACTGCTGAGCCCCGGCCAGCTCTGGAGGAGAGAGGCACCAGAGCTGGAGAGTTCTGCGTTTGTCTTCTGATTTGATTTGGAGTAGTTTGCCAGCAGGAGGAGATTATTATTATTTTTTTAAACCTTTGGGATTCATTAACTGGATTTATCTTCAAACATAGCTGGAGCTGAGTTAACACACAACAAAGTATA
Organism: Pampus argenteus; assembly: GCA_036937835.1. Classification (NCBI taxonomy): domain Eukaryota; kingdom Metazoa; phylum Chordata; class Actinopteri; order Scombriformes; family Stromateidae; genus Pampus; species Pampus argenteus. The sequence continues at coordinate 22,431,785 of CM072869.1, forward strand.
TTCACCGCCGCATGAGTCCATTTGAATAGTGCTTAAAGAAAAAATGCTGTGTCTGCATTATTGACACCTGCCTGAGTCTAATATGAGCTGTTGCAGCTCAAAGCTGTGGTGAGTGCTAAATGAAACATTCAGGAACCTGCGGGCGACATCACAGACATGTTTTTTTGTTTTTTTCTACAATCTCTGTATCATTACCTAACTGTCCATGTTTTTTTTTTTTGTTTTTTTTTACTGCAGCCAATGCATTTCTTTTGGTGTGAATAAAGACTAAATACACTGGAGGTTTACTGTGACAGGCCTGTTTGGATTTCTCTAAATATCAGCCGTGAATATGAGAAGGAATCATGCGTGAGAGAGAAAGGAACAAGAGGAAGGGGCTGTGTGCGAAAGAGACACAGAAATAGACTTTGTCAGAGACAGATGGGAGATAATAAATGAGCGTCTCAGTCCGCGATAATGTTTCATGTCATCAAACACAGGATACCATCTGACTTGACTCGTGATAAATGTGCTAATATCGTACTAATAGGCAGCATACTCATGCTAATATGTTAGGATGTATTCTGATGATTAAAGCAGATGGGATGAAAGGTTTTTTTTGGAGGATGTTCTCTCTATGTTATACACTGACTGACTATTGACTGATTATTATAGCAGGAGGTGTGCTCCCTTTATCAAACACACTGCGTGGTAGTATAAACAGGCCGTGTCTACCACAGAGGAGATGTGTTAGTTTATTATTTATTTATGACGAAAACCTATCAAGTTGTGTACAGAAACCTTTGTGTCACTCACTTTGCAGTTCATTTTCTCTGACAGCTGATATTGTCTCTGTCATGAGCAAAAACATGTTTGTGCCCCTGGCTGGAAACCAAAAGCACAGATAATGAATCATGCTGCAAAATAACAGAAGCTGCAGTAAAGCCAGACACACACCTCTCAGAAAGAAACATTTCCTGATAGTGGGACAACATTTTTATTTACCTTTTTTTTGGCAATTAGTGAATTGTTGAAGTTGTTATGGAATAATCCTCATGCCAATAAATAGAAAAACTTGAAGAAACAACTTCAAATGCGATTTTGTGGAGGGAATCTTTAGTTATGCCTGCAAGAAATATTGTCTTCCCCTGAATGGCAGGCTTTCAAATGTACAAAGAAACAATTAGCAAAAACAAACAAATTCAGATATTCAGTACTGTTCCAATGCAGACAATATGTTAGTAAGATAAGATAAGGTTAGAATATGCCACAATACAGCAGTAGCTGTATCTATAAATGGGAGAACATATTCACCACACTGCCCAAAGTATCTGTGCTAATCTATCAAATTTAGCAACCAGAGAAAGCCAAATTTGTTCTCCTTCATACGTTTGACAAACAGAAATAATGGTCAAACTCAGTTTCATAGTGAATTCTGCTGGCGCACAACCATCTGCAGTCCTACCACGACAACAATCACTTTCTATGAGCACATCCAACAACACTAAACCATCATTTTAAAGCTTTGTGTAAAAAATAATCCTAAAATATCACAAGAGGTTTCCGATTCTTTAGACTGTTATTTTCCTGATTGGCTTACTGCGTGGTTAAGGTTTGGATATGTTTAGTTAAATCAAACTGGTTAAGCTTAATGGAAGGTCTTAGTCATGGTTAAATGAAACCAGTGTTGATTGCTTCTAAGAGAACAAACCTCACGCCCACCCTGACCTTCTCCATAAAGGTACAGTCAAATTAATTTCTGCCAATTACTTCAACTGGACATTATATAGCGGGTGAATTCAAACATGTGTTTTCTGTGTTTTAAAGAAGTCATTATTCTAGCAATGTGGCACCGCCTTGTTATGTACAGTATTGTATGTCACATTACACTGTTGTGATCGCTCTGCTCAGTGTTTGTTACACACGTTGTTCCTCAAGGCTTAGTGCGGGGCAGTTCTGTGACACACAAGACTAATGTGAGAATTACACTACTTCTCCTCTTGCTCCTGACGGGATAGTCACAGATTCACACAGCCGCAAGCAGCCGCGTGTCAGTTAAATGTGACCATTGGTTGTTTGAAGCATTTGAAAACGCGACCAGTGCTGTCACTTGTCTGGTGAAGACGGTGTCCTGTGATGCTAGGCGGTGGTATTTTTAGCATTTGCAAAGTTCACTGTCATGAATTTCAGCACAGAATAAAAACAAATAATAATAATAATAACAAAAAATAGAATCAAAAACAGAAAGTCTGGAAATTTTTGGTTTAGGTACCTTGAAAGTGCTGGAATTGTATTCATAAAAATCTAAACAGATGAAATATTTTAATGACAAATGCACAGATTTAGAAATGTCTTTCTATTTTAGATGATTGTTTTCATAAATGTTTTGCATAAAACTGACAAAATTTTGGTATTTTGGAACCTTTTAGAAGATCTTATCCTTTTTAATTAACAATATTATGTCTCTACAGTTTAATTGCACACATTTTACAGCTACTTCTTATCTACTGTTTTTACAGAGAACATCACACGCCAGATACATTGCATAATCTATAACATTTTCTATGTGTAGTTCTCAAAAAAACAAACACTAAGAGAAGAAAAATAATAATAATATAATAATAATTCATTTCTTACAATCTGTCCAACAAATATATGCCGTTAGGTGTTTTGTGTTCCGTGTGTGGAGCTGATGTCTTTAGGGATGAAGTCTGGTTTACATCCAAAGTCGACTAAATGAAGCGTGAAGCATGAAACTGGTGTTTTGGCAGACGTTAAAGACATTTTGACCTTTGGGCAAATCACATGACTGTAATGCAACGTCTGTGTCTCCCAGGAGCTGGATTTGAGCTCAGAGTCAGAGGACAGTTCAGCATCATCATCATCATCATCATCATCATCGTCTTCATCAGACGAGGACGCTGTGCCGCTCAGCACTTTCCCTCCTCGCTCCACCGGGAGGGACAGGAGGAGCAGCACTGCAGGGAGGGAGTCGCCCACCTCCTCTTCTGACTCTCACTCTGAGACAGAAGCATCCACACCAGGTTAGAGCCAGGTCAAATGTATATATGTGATACACATAACATCATATCATAGCCATAAAACCTGCTAATGATTAACGACAAAAACACAATAACTAATGATTTTTCTGAGAAACTGAAGCAATCAATACAACAAACATGCATCTCTCAATCACAAATTAAGGCAAGTTGAATAATTTTGTCCATTAATGTCACATCTTTAAAGGGCAAAGCAAGGCCTGCATTCAGCTTGTAAACAGATACAATCATAACATTTGAATACATGAATTTTATTACTTTCTGCAGTCAAAAAACTTGGTGGTGAATCGCACCATAGCGCTCTAATTCACTGTTGTGTATTTAAATCTGTATTTATATACATACACACATACAGAAGACGCATAGCATTCATTTGGAGTCTAGTCATCTAAATGCAAAACTAACTGGTATTTACTGTTGCCGTGACGACAAGGGTTGCACAACTTTAAGAAAATAGAAATCAGTTTCAATCAATCAAATGTTTTTTTTTTTTTTTGTGCTGAAAACTAATTACACCTTAACCACGATGTAAAATAAAACACAATTATTTTTAACAGTGATTTGTAATGGTTTTGATAGCGGCATATTACATATTATATTCCTGTGGGTCATGTGAGTCATAATTACTACAGCTGCTAGATGGCGTGAATGTAACTAGAGATCATTCTGGAGTGCAGGTACAATCGACCTATATGGTTGTTTAATTATAAAGATGTGTTAGTAATAGACCGATGATCAAGGCAGATGTGAAGAGTTCTTTGTACAGATGTGGAACAAATAACATCTGTATTAAAATTGCATTCATATTCATACATGCGAATAAAGTCATACGGAAATGTAACATTAATTCAGTATATTCTTACAGTTGTGAATTTTGAAAACCACAAATTTAAGACATAAAATATTTTTTTCAGATACTAAAAAGTTACTTTTAGTCGTAACGACTACACCACACGACACCTTTTAATACAAAACACTGACGCATAAAATCCAAGTCAGCTGTGGTCACATAATAATAATGACCCCTCTCTAAAAAGTGATTATTAATGAGTGATGGGCACTGCTGATTGGACGTTGGTCACACTCTCTGCAGCAATTTACCTCATCCTAACAAACCATTAAATCATAAATTGACACTTCTACTCATTACAGTATACTCTGCAGCCTGCTCACATACGGTATGTGTAATAATACTTGAACATACTTTTCAGACAGAAAATAGAACCTCCACATATTGAAAATATATGACCATTACTTTCATCATCCATTAAGTCTTCCATGATTTAGGAGCCACATTCATGGTCATTTTCCCCTTTTCCACCTCTTGTTTTTTTGTCTTTCAGCTGCTGTGCAGTTAGAAGCTCGGGATTTTCACAGTCACAGCAGCATCCTCAGCACCAGTCCTGAATTTAGGAGCAAGATTAGTGAGACGAGGTAGGCTGAAAGACACTAGTATCTCTGCATGTGTTTTCAATGATAATGACAGGAAATGTAATCAGATGTGACGCCTATCATGAGCTATGATGGACATACTGTATCTAGCTGATTTTGCCACTGACCTCTTCAGTTTAAGTGTTTCAGTCTGTCTCAGTCAGGGTGGTGCTCAGGCTGCCTGTGTAGTGTGTCCTTCATCCTGGAGTCACCTGTCGGTCAGTGTATTATAGTGCTGCTGTGGTAGAAGAAGTACTCAGATCTTTTACTGAAGTAAAAGTATCAATACCACAATGTAAAAATACTTTACTATAAATAAAAGTCCTGCATGAAAAACAAAAACAAAAAACAATCCTACTTAAGTAAAACTACAGAAGTGTTAGTAGCTAAATGTAAAGTTAAAGTACTCGTTTTGCAGAATATCTGATTGTGACTGATATATTAAATAAGTAAACAAAGTAAATTATTAATACTCCTGAATAAATGCATAAACAGCATTTATTTGTTTTAGCTGATAGATGTGGAGCTAGTTTGAACTGCTTTATACGGGTCACATGATACATCTGAGTGGTACAAAAGAAAAGAAAAAGAGTTCTGCTACATAAAGTTTGCTTCATTTTTCGGAACTTTTCTTGAATCTTTTACATTTTCGTGGAGGGTTTTACCTCTTTCGGTCTAAAACAGTTAATTATTTAAAACTCTGTGATGGGAAATGTCTCTTTTGGTGGAACTGCAAACAACTCGTATACATCTAAAACATGACAAGGAGACACAACTACAGTATACACTTAATTTTTAATGTATTTATTGATTTAATATTAATCTTAACTGTTATATGGTGTTTATGATGCTGCCTCTATTCAATCTTCCATGTTCTGTGCTCCGGCAGTAATGTGACACTATACATCAGTGTGACCTGCTTCCTATCCGATGTTAGGAGTCTGACCCCTCCTTGTACAATATATCACTGGATCAATATAACCCTCCGCTGTGTCAATACCATCAACAATTTCACCTATCTTTCCTTGAAGCTTGATGTTTTTTTTTCATTCCTGATCTGAGCCTTTATTGGTTTGTGCTCCTAGGGGAGAAGCCAACCAAAGTAAGACAGAGGATGAGCAGCATGATGCAGGACAGGAAGCAGAAGAGTCCCACCACCAAACCATGATAGACAGGTTACTGGAGAGACATGGAGCCTGTGTCCCCCACCACGAACCCAAGATGTATCGCGCCGCAGCTGCTAAAACCAAATCTATTCCAGGGTTCAGCATCCTGGCTTTCCCTGATTTCTGGGGTCACCTCCCACCACCAGGACATGAATCCATGGCTCCACGCAAACCCAACATACAGAGGTACTTATTACATCACCTGATGGCTGTGTAGGAGTAATGTAGTTTATGTAACATGTGACATGGGAAGAGGCTTCTACTGCTGGGTAGCTCTGGAAGACAGTGGTCCCCAACCACCGGGCCGCAGACCGGTACCGGTCCGTGGATCAATTGGTACTGGGCCGCATAATAAATAATTCATTATTTACGTTTTATGTATTATCTGATTCTGTACGATCTTTTATAATATACTTTGTGGAATTGTCAGCAATCATTGTTCTTAAATTACGTACTTAGAAAACTTCGTTGCACTGATATATATTTGGGGGAATTATGTTTTATTTATTTATTTTTGTCACAATTATGTGCAAAATGTTCCTGACAACATATTAAACACCAAATATGTGCTTGACACCTAACATAGACCATTTACTGGTGCTAAAATCAGGCAAAATAATGGTGACAGCTGCTGGAGTCCACTGCCAGTGACGATACATTGCTCATGCAAAATATCATTATTATCATTAATATAATATGATGTGTAGATTAAAATGTAAGCTGGTGTAAATGTCTTTCATATGACACCATCTCCTTCTCCACCACTGAGGGCCAAACACAACAACAGCCAACAGCATAAAAAGATGATAGAAAGTCAAGATGAAGTCAAAACCTAGTTATATATTCACTACCAAGATATATGAATCTATAAACTCAATAATATCCTACTGGAGTTGTGGAGGTGGAAATATCACTTTTCTACATGTTTCTACTTGTTGAACAGGTGGTTTGATGAATGATTGAACACTCAGCCTCTTGACCGGTGGTGTAACTTTGCAGGTCGGTCAGTTGTTAGTCAGTCACATTCCCATCTGCAGGGACCTCCCCTCAACTTAAGAAAAGAAAACCTAACCTAACAAATACATACATGGTTTAGCAAAATGCAAAGAAACTAAAGGACAAAGAGGAGAAAGAAAATAAGAGCTCACCAACCAACAGAGAAGTACTTTACAGCAGTACCGGACAGTCATTAGTCTGTGGATGGTGACGTGAATTAAAAAAAAAAAAGGTGTTTACTGGCATATATGTACACACACACACCTATATATGTACAGTGTATGTACCTGGACACAAGGGACAACTGTTCTTACTTGGAGAAGAAGCATTTCATGTTATTCTTGGCACGCCCTGGTTCGGTGGCCCTCAGTGGGAGGAGAAGCCCAGCAGGGACGTTGTCGCTGGCAATCCAGCAGCAATCCAGTGAGCCGAGGATCAGTCTCCCTGTCACCCTCACATTTGATCTCTACCTCCACACATTCTTTTCTTCTTTTACTCTCCTACTCCTCTCTACTCCAACCACCTTATTTTTTATTTTCTTCCCACTCATTACTGTCTTCCTACACTCCTGCATTCTTTCTTAGTCTCCCTGTCACATTCCATTATTTCCCCATCTGTTCTTTTATTACGCCATCTTCCCTCTCTCCAGCAGATGTGACAGCCGGGGCCTCATGCTGTAGCTGCGTCTCCGTTTCTGAGTCTATTTCTACTCTCTTCTTCTTCATTTCTTCCCTCATTCATTTCGTGTCTTTGCTTTCTTTTGCCTATGACATCCCTTCTGTTCCCTCCATCGTCTTTCTTGAGTGTGTTAATCTGTGTTCTTGTAATCTGACAGTAATGAGGTCACAGAAACTTGAGCTGAAATAGGTGAATAAACAATAGATGTTTAAATGGCACAATTATTTGGAACGCGAGCACATGTTTACAACATTTAATAATCATACCTGATGCATATAAGAGGGAATGGGCTTTCTGTAGGTGTATAACGCAAAGTAAACAGTGTGATGATGACACAGAGGAGAGGAGAGAGACCGAGCTGTGATTAGAGACAAATGTTTGTTTAAACCAGTGTGCTGTGCATTTCAATGTGGCCCTCTCCATGTCTTACGCTGATGGCTGCTGATAGTTGAATGCCACTGTTCTTTTTTCCAAGCAGAGTCAACTTCAGCTTGTTCATTTCAGTCCCCAGAATATTCATCAACATGCTTCACAACAAAACAATACTCAATGTTCGAAAGCTTGAAGTCTAATAAAAAAAAAAAATGTTTTTGCAAGATTTAAACTAAGTTTTGGAGACTTGCATAATGTTGTATGTATTTATAAAAGCAGAATGTGTGATGATAATGTACACTTCTGATATTCTTGATGGCTTACAGGTCCATGTGATGAATTAATGACATGGACAATATAAAGTGCAACATAGTCATGTGTAATGGTTGCATGTAATGACAGCTGTTCTGCGATCGGTGAAACAGCACTTTTTCATTTGAATGCAGGTGGTGAATTGATATGAAAATGGCTGGTCAATGGTGTCTTCATCCATTTGTGGCCAAATATGGGAGTGTAAACAGGGCTTGTACATGTGCGGCCAGTTCCTCAATGACTGATATTTATAAAACAGAACATGCATATGCACAGCTTTATGAATCTGACTGAGAATGCACATTTCTAACTTCGTGCATACATCTGGCCCCGGATGTATTAGTTTGTTATCCAGGTTTGAAACCTTGTAAATGGTGAGCTGAAAACTGGTATGTATATGTTGGGAAAAAAAAAAGAAAAAAAAAGTTTTGAAATGTTGGAACATGAGTTTCAAAAGGGCAAATCTTTATTTTGAAACTTTTGCAGATGTACATTTGCACTTGTATCGCAGATTGTTTACAGGTTTACAACACTCATTTTTCAAAAATCTGCCCACACAGTTACACACAGAAACTCTGAAACTCCAAAACAGATGTGAAAGAAAATGCCTCTGTCTAAAGGCTGGGATTGACGGACTGCTCCACCAAGAACCATGATGCACGGTTCTCTGTACATCATGCGTCTTGACTGTCCCTGAGCACTGGCTCTCGCAGGCATGGGCTATAAATGAAATCTGCAGTAATAAGTGATGAATTAAGTAATAACACTTTCAGAGTAATGCGGGTTGGTAATGCAGCAGGCTGGGAAGGCTGGGGTCACATACAATATGAATTTCAATGTACATCTGGGGCAGGGAGGTGTGTATCTTGAGCCTGATTTGTGTTAACAGCCTATCTGGTCGGGTGTCTTCACTACAGGATGCAGCACTGGCACATTTTAATGTACAAGGCAGGTTATATATATGCTAACTTTGTATTTGTACAGAACACCTACAATATTGAGATCCAGTAAGTGGCTATGCTTAAAGGTGTCACCTATACAGACTGAGCCTGTCGTTTTTTATCATCATTATGGAATGACGTGGAGGATATCCATCCTCTCTCCAACCAGTTTTAAATAGAAGTTAAAACTTGAGCACAAACTGTTCCTGACAGGAGGAAAGAGTGAATTTGTTGAGGGCACTATTTTTAGCAGCGGATTAGTCCACCTTTTGGTCCTCTAGTGAGTATTTCAGGCAGGGACATTTTGTTGTGGGAATCAGGTGACTGGTGAGGACTGGTGGGAAAAGGCTGATGATTGGTGGAGGGATGCGGGACAGGGGGAAGTGCGAAAGGCTGAGAATGTGTCGACCAAATTATCACCATTATCATCATCATTTACTCAACCTTAATTTAACCTATCTATATCTATGTATATGTATATATGTATTTATTTATATGTGTGTGTGTGTGTGTGTGTACCATAGACTATATGGTACCTTTTGAGACATTTTCTCAGCATCCTCAAGAGGCCAACAGACGCTGACATTTAAAAATGTTAAAGATGTAATTTCTCTCTGAACTTAATCTAATTATGCCATCAGTCTATTGGCAGTCCTCTATAAAGAGAACATTTTTGGAGTCTGCAGTCTCTTAACAGAACTAATATTAATGCCATTTTTGTTAGGGCTGCTTTGTGAGTAAATTGTCTTGGGTGTAGAATAAGATTAAGCCTAATGCAAGGGACCTTTTAAGCTCTGTCTCATTTCAAAGCCAAATGTTCTCATACAGTCTGCCTCTGTCTACTCTGGGACTTCTTTAGTTATATAAAATACTTTTCCAAAGTGCAGGCTGCTCATCGCGGAGCTAAGCAGTCTGTTGTTCAGCAAGATGTTGACATCACATTTAGACTAGTCAGGCTGACCTTCATGCTGCATTTGTTAATAAGTTGTGTTATGGAAAAAAAAAAAGTAAGCACAGACTCCCAGAGGACAGAAAGTGGCTACTGCACTGCACTCTGAGGGCTGAAATCTGTTAAGCAGTTGTCAGTTTATGAAATCAAATGAACAGCTTAATCATGCCTTGGGGTTCTGTCAGTATCATGTTCACGAGGCTGGTCGTTGATTAAATGTATTTTCTTTTCATCAATTAAAGGCCAGCTCATATTTCAGCAAATATGATGCTGCATATTACTACAACAGACTCATTTGTTCTTGTTTAGGAGCACATGAAAAATGATAGCATCTGTTGTTTTTAATTTTTTTATTTTAAATAAAGCTAAATATTGTTTCTACAGCAGCAGCAGTAGAAAAGTCAAAATAAATACGATTGCTGACATCAAATACTGAGTTAAGAAAGAAAGAAGAACGCAGACATCAGTCAGTGTTCTGGTCAGAGGATGACTACGACATTTCAACAGACACTTCTCTGATCATAACATGGCTAAGATCTGATGCTCGTGTGTGTATGAACATGTGTAATCTGTAATATTCCAGAAAAGAGGTAAGGCGCAACGGCTATCTTCTCTTTTCTCTTCTGTAGGTATCTGGGAAACAGTCTGCACGGCATCTCTCATTCATCCAATGAGGATAAAAAATCCTTTAAGGCCTGGTTTAACATATACACAGACTTACTTCCTTTTCTAGCCGTGTTTCAGAGTGGTTTTTATTCTGGTTATTCTGGTGACCTCACAGGACCCCTTTGTGGGTCTCGGCCAATGAGAAATGAAAGTTTGACTGTGCCAAAACCTCGCCCATGGGTGCGAGGTTCGTCAGGGCCCAAGTTAGGTTTCATGTAAAGCCATCCTTTTTACCCATTTACATTGATCCGTCAATTGTTGACGTCAAAGCATGACACTAAGATAAAGGCTACAAACAGACACTGCGGGTGTGTAACCAGGAACGCAGGTGGAAATATCGCGTTTCTACCTGTTTCTGTTTGTTCAACAGGTGTTTTGATCATTTTAGCCTTTTACTCTTGAAGTTTTTTATTGCATTTACAGTAATGAGTGTTGAATTGTGTCCAACTCGAGTTAAACTATCTTTCATTTCACCTGTTAAGGCACAGTGAAAAAAAACGAGTCTTATAATGGAAAAACCTTAAAGGACAACAACAACAACAACATAGTGCTACTGGTATTAGATACTAAACTTGATCAAAGTTTTCATATTGTGTCATCACTATCAAGCAATATCATCACTATCAAGCAATATCCGATATATTGCATCTTATTCTTCTTCCTGTCACATCATAATTGACAAGAAATTGATTTATTCTCGTTTTATGTAATTTAGTAACATAATATATTATGTTGTAATTTGTTCTCTTCCATTTCTAGAAAAAAAAAGGACCAGAACACAGGAAAAGGTGATTTATTTATATGCCTGAGTAGGACACACAAGTGAGAGCCTGATTAAGAGTTTCTTTTGGAACACAGGACATCATTCCACTAATGGATATTGTCTCCACTTGCCATCTTTTAGAAAACTGTCTTTTGAGCTTTTTACAGCCTTTTTTTTTCTTCCAGTTCTTGGCTAAGCTACCCTCACCCAGGGATGCTGTGTGAATGAAAGTACATAAAATATTATCAGAAAAATGTACTTTAAATTACAAAAGTAAAAGTACTCATAATGTAGCAGAGTGGTCTCTTGTCAGTGTTTGGAATTTATTGAATTCATATCCCGTAACTGATGTATTGACATGTAAACATAATTTCAATCTAGCTGATGAAGGTGACCTTATTGATTAATAGTTTATTTTTTACTGTGTAACAATGCATTGATTTAATATGCTGATTACAAGTTTTTAAAATCTTCATCTGCAAAGTATAGCGGTCCATAAATGTGCGTTATCAGTAATAATAAAGCAATTTGTAAAAAAAAAACTGACCAGATTGCTACAAATGAGTACTTTTACTTTTGCTATGTACATTTTTATGTACAAGTAAACTTATGTACTGCAGTAACACTTTTTTTAGCCTGTAGTGACAGTGGTGTGGTTCAGTGTCATCTGCTGCTCTGCTGAGGAGCAATTAAAGTGTTGATCTAGTGAGACCTGCCATCATTCATGTTGTTCAGTCGGTTTAAATGTCACCAAGGTTTATAAAAAAAATTTTGAATACTTTATTAATGTTAATATTTGTATGCCTGTATTTATGCTTGTCTCTATCAGACAGAAAGTGCTTGAAGATATCCAGCGTATCCTTTATACTGATGACATCATCAACCAGGTAGTCTTTGACCTGGAAGACAGCAGGTAGGTAAACATGAAGCGGATACACAAACGTGACATATATATTGAGCTGTTTTACAGCATGGGCTGTACATTTATGTATACATTGAATAGCCTGTGAAAATTGCTTTAGTGTGAGGTAATAATATATGTCTCTTTGTTTCTTTGTCTGTTAGTCCACAGAGTCCATCTGATAGACCAGATTCCCTGAGTTTTTTCTCTAAGTTTGAATGCGGTAACCTGAGGAAGGCTATTCAGGTCCGCAGGTATGGACACACACACACACACACACACACAGATAGACACACACACACACACACACATACACACACACAGATAGACACAGACACGCAACAAGCATCTCATATATTATAGAATATAATCTCTCCTCTCCTCTCCTCTCCTCTCCTCCTCTCCTCTCCTCTCCTCTCCTCTCCTCTCCTCTCCTCTCCTCTCCTCTCCTCTCCTCTCCTCTCCTCTCCTCTCCTCTCCTCTCCTCTCCTCTCCTCTCCTCTCCTCTCCTCTCCTCTCCTCTCCTCTCCTCTCCAGATATGAATATGACCTCATATTGAATGCGGATGCTAACTGTTCCCAGCACACCCAGTGGTTTTATTTTGAAGTTAGCAACATGGTGGCTGACGTCCCCTACCGTTTTAATGTCATCAACTGTGAGAAGAGCAACAGCCAATTCAACTATGGTGAGAACACTTGTGTATGTGTGTGTTTTATGAACAACTTTAATGAACATAAATTCTGTATACCTCATTCAAGGTTATATTTGTTCATTATTTAAATGATACAATTAATACTGGATTCAATGATGTCAGCAGATACTTGTTTTTCACATTTATATGAACCATGTTAAGATAAGCTCAGGGTATACATACTTAAGGTTTGAGTTTCCCCTGTAGTAACATGTTTAAACTTAAACATACCTAAATATTCACATATTAGTGCTATAATATTGGCAGAAATCGAAAACCATTTTCCAAGTTCCCAAAGCCCATGAATACTGGACAGCATCTTCCATCTAGTCACTGCTCCTCTCCAGCAGTGTGTCATACACTTTCTTGGGTAGGCTGACCCTGACACACTCATACCCATTGTTCCTTTTTTATAGATGGTGCGTGCCAGTCCATAGATATTGTCCCTGAGCACCAAGTGACATGAAAAAGCTACGTCAATCAAAACAACCCAAGAGACCCTATTTTAATTTCACCCTGGTGCATTGTCACTGTGGAGCTTTTTAACTACCTTAGAGACCTCTGTCAGTGACTATATCCTCAAACATTGAGGTCAGCAGTTCTCCTGCTGAAAACAGCCTGGGAAACAGCTGGGCCTCACTGTACGCCCTGTACAGGTGCATTTTGCATTACTAAATAAGTCTTGAGTAATGAAAACTTGCGTTGAATAGTGCGGTGTCTCGAGCCTTGAGCCAACATGTGAAAACAGACCTCATTCACTAGAACCATTTAAGGTTAAAATGTGATTGTGTGCCTGCAGCAAAGAATGACCACACCTTCAATACTCTAATATCAGAGCCTAGTGGGTGGGTGGGGGGGTCGCCACAACGTGAGTCATACCTGGACCACACACACAGTATAAGGGTTGAAAGAGCAGACCTCACGCTGTGTTTTCTTGCTCTTATTCTTTTCCATTCTGAAGACAGCTCTACAGGCTCAGCAGTGGGTCCTACCATAATACATCATCCATTACAGCTAAATACACACACACAGACAAAAGGAGTGCAAAACACACTCAGTTTCTACAGTTGCAATCTCCATTTCACACACACATTCTCACACACGGATTCACACAATGCCCTTTGTACCGGAAAAAGACTCTCTTTAACTTCCCTCAGGAAATCGGTTTCATCTCAGGAAGAAGTGAATGAAAAGACGACGGGTTTACTCTTCCAAAGTAGTCTGGATCCCATTGTTGAGAAAATGGCTTTTCTTCTAAAAGACTGCAATGTGCTGACAGGCCAGAAAGTCATCCAACTATTTAATTTTAACCTCTGGAGATCTGATGCTCTTTCAGTTAACAGTGCCTTTTAAACTTTTGCAGCCCCGGGCTAAATACAGTGTAGAAAAGGACTATGGTTACTGAGGAGGAGAATTTGGGTCATAACTACAAGGTCAATATTCTTCCTGGTATTTCTGCCATTGTTGGATATTTGACAGTATGACTGGAAACATGGGGAGGTGTGACCCGTGAAACTGGTACTTGAAAGATACGGTATGTATCTTACCTGTCTTTCACACAACCATGCAAACGCACAAGGCGCCCAGAATTCACACCGAGCGAGATGTCAGCGTTACGTAAGCAGTAATGAAACCTCCACCACACAACACACTTATTAGATTTTTTCTGTATACCTATAGTGAAACCAGGAAGATCATTATTGAAACTGCTTTCTGTCATACATCACATTACAGTAGAAGCAAATCTGCAACATCTGTGATAAATGCTGCCTATTGTCAGAAATGACTCCTTAAAACAAACATGTACAGCACTATAATGCTGACTTATAACGCATAGTATAGAAGGTGAGGAAAGTTCAGAAGGATGAGAGGTAGAGCATCCGTTAATTGCACGGTTGGTGTGTGTGTGTGTGCATGTATGTGTGAGTGTGTATGCGTGTATGTTCTGTAATCATTCCTCCTGTTCATATTGGCTGTTAAAGTATAAGTGATGGAGGCCAAAATCTGAAGCTTATGTGAGGCTTCAGCAGTCTTATGTAGTTATCAATTTGATCCCATTGATAACTACTGAGACACTGATCTGTCTGTTTAGCATCACATTCCCTCTTTGTGTTTCCCTGTTGAGCTGTGGTGGGACTAAAGTAACAAAAAGAGGGACTTGGCTCTAAAAACACTGTAATGTTAAAACATATCTACTGGATTTGACTCATTTGAAGCTTCATATTCAGATAAACTACTATACAATACAATACACAGAATTTTGGATTTTGTCCCCATCACTAAGTGCATTATGACGATCAGTATGAACGGGAGGAATGATTATGCCGACTGTTGTTTTAAGACAGACTCAAGGAATTGTGCACCTATTATAGCACCATTTAAATGCAATTCAGTCCATTCACTGGCAGTGTGTAGTGACTTTACAGTAGGTTTAGCATATTGTATGTAATGTAAACTGTAATATTGATACATGTTCAAATATTGTCACGGTTGCAAAAACAAACTTACATTTAGACTCAGTATAAACTGTTTTATGCTGTAAATACTTTAATGTGTTACATAATCTCACATCTACTAATGCCTGTATGAGCAGACACCTCAGGTTCTTACTGACATGACGTCTTGAGACAGATGTTTTTTTTTTTTTTAAACTCAAGTTGTTTTTCGTGATCAGACATAAAGTCATGAATGATTTGGAACTTGTCACTGACTTTATGGCCATGTTATTGTGCTGTTTTGTATGTATTTCTGTTGATATTTGTGTATTTGTATAAAAGCCCATTTAGGGACGGGCATTGCAAACTAGCTTATAAATACTGTGTTATGTAATAAATACATTTCTCAGAACAGGACCATCACACGGCGCTGCAGGTGAAACTACAAACCTAACAAAGACACGATGTCTCTTCCATGTGCTTGACTGTGTGTGTGTGTGTGTGTGTGTGTGTGTGTGTACTGCAGGAATGCAGCCAGTGCTGTACTCAGTAAAGGAAGCTCTGGAAGGTAGACCACACTGGGTCAGAACCGGAACTGAAATTTGTTATTTCAGGTATGAATGAATCTGTTTTCCTTTTTCCTGCAGACCAGATATCATTATTCTGAAAGCGACGCTGTCACCCAGTCACATAGAGCATGACTTCACCAGACTGCTGGGAGGGTGCTCACTCCATGGAAATAAATGTTGAATAGACAGTGGTCAGTTCAGGACAGTGATCTGATCCCTTCTGTAACATTTACTGTGCCAGCATGTGTCTGAAACTGTCTTCTTCCTCATGAATGACATATATGAATTAGTCATAACATGAATACCATTCATTCAAGTGAATGAGAATGTGTGTCCAACCTTTTGACTGATACTGTATGATACAACAAAATGTTGATTCACCTTCAAACTTCAAGAAGAAATGATGGATCTTCTATCAGAACAGAACATAACTTATAATCTGTTATTGCTTCTATTGTCTCCTCCAGAAACCACTTTTGTCCAGCTCGTGGCAGTCGAGGAACAACCTTTTATACTTTGACCTTTACCGTCACCTTCAAACACAATGAGGATGTCTGCTACCTGGCCTACCACTATCCCTACACATACTCTGCTGTGAAGGTACCGATACATTCACCCGTCTGACCTAATTTGCAAATCATACTCTCATATAATATAATACACACACATTCTTTTCTCTTGCCTGCTCAGTGAAGCGTTCAAATCTCATTTAACTACAATTAAAATCCAATCATTATTCACTGTATGTGATCCTGTTTGATAGAAGCTCTGCTTTAATCACATCTTGTCATGTAAAAAATGTTTACGTGTGACATAATAGAGATCAATGTGATTCTGCTGATTTATAAAAATCTTTATTGTTCTTTATTATTTGTCTCTTTATTGCAAACTTGCATTTAAGTTGTACCATAATTTTAATTGGTAGTGAAGTACAAAGTGCTACAGCATTAAAGCATACAACACACAACATGAAGAATAGAGCTGAGGTGCACAATGTAACATACATGTAGAATATACAAATAAAAGGAAAAACTTGCATGTTTGATCCCTACAGTGCAATAATTTGATGACATGGTCTGGATCCCCTTATTCCCTTAAAGGAAACATTTCTATCCTGATGGCGGTGGTCTCTTCCAGGATGTCCCCATCCATAGGTCACGAGGGGTCACTGAATGGTTTTATAAGTATGAAGTTGAACTCCTATAGGTGATTTTGGACTGATGTGTTAGGAATATATTTTGGAAGAATGGTGTTCATCCCTCCGGTAGTGATTTCAGAGTCTTATAGAATCAATGCCAAGGTGCATTGAAGCTGTTCTGGTGGCACATGGTGGCCCATCATCTTAACACATGTGTTGGTTTTTCCTTTAATTTGTCATCCGCTTGTATGTATATATGAATAATGTTTTTCCACTGGCCTCATCGGTCATTAGTCAAGCTATTGGCAGCTTTGATCTGACCAAGAGCTCAAGAGCAGGTTCATCATGCAGCAGGTTACCATGGTGATCTGCCCTGGTTAAAAGTGAGCCAGCTGACATGACACTAATGTGACTTTTTTGTTACAGGCTGCAGATGTTAGCCTTTTCCTCTTCATCCTGCAGGTGAAAGTAGATGGAATTCTGTCCCTGCGTAGATGAAAAGATGTTGTTTAATTATTTAAATAATTGATATGCTCATAGATGCAGTGCTTCTTACAGCTTGATAGTTTACTTGTAGTGGCGAGTAGCATGGTAATTTCTAAATTAAATTTAATACAAAAGATACAGCTTGTGGGTGTGGAGGATTTTGAACCGTTAAAAGGCAACTCTGATGGAGCTGACAGCTGAGTAACGAAAGTAACAAGTAGTCAGTAACAACCCAACTGTAGGTGAATAATCACCAGCCACTGCTGTAGTGTTCCAATACAGACGTGACCATTACAAGACACATGCGATTCTTAATCGTCATCGTTTTCATCCTAAATCTAATAGATATAGAAACACAACCAAGAGAACATGTTGGATGAGCATCTACTCATATATACTCCTGTGTCTGTCAGGCTCATCTGAATGTGCTGCAGGAATCAGTGGATCCTACCAAGGTGTTTTTCCGGCAACAGATTCTTTGTGGCACTTTGGCTGAAAACCCGTGTCCGGTGGTCACCATCACCGCCTGTCCCGACAGCCGGGGCTGGAAAGATCTGCACCAGCTGCGTGAGTACCCGTCTTTCTTATTAAAACCTGATTCTGACTCAGTCTTTCGTGTCAGTCTGTGACATTTTATTCATCTTTTTATGTTTTGCATTCTTCTTTAATATGTCTTCTAAGCATTTTGAGGTTAAAACTGTTGCAATCTTTGTACAGTTACCATGGTTACAGCAATAAAATACTCTCCTCATTAAACTGTGTTTGACCCCTAGAGTGTATATAAATAAAAAGTGAAGCCAAAACATCTTGATCACCCCCTGCTGGCTGGCTACAGTATAGGTCATAAATCCTGACTCCTCCATGTTAGTGCACGTCAAATTAATTTTTCATTTGTCATTTTAGGTAGTTCTTATCACATGTGTGTGTTTTCTGATCAGTTTGTTTTTAATTAGTTATTTGAAAGGGGGTGTGATGTCATGATTGACAACTGTGTCATTATCATATAGCTCCAAAAAACGTCACATAAGCAAGATGGCAGCGAGATATTTTGGCTTTTGTACAGTGTAGGTAAGAAGTGGAAACGCTTCATCCATCTTTATTTACAGTCTGGTGTCTGCTCTCCACACCTGATCATTCACTCACCTGTTCACTAAGATCCTGTTACTTTCTGGTTTCAGCTTTAGAGGAGAAGCTCAAACATTTGATAACGTAATAATTCTTTAGAGAACATCTAAAGGAAGATTTAGATGGTTGACTCGACATTAATCCTGGAACTGACCCATTCCTTCTGATATCAACAGGAAAGATAGCACTGAGAGTAACATCAACCTGGTAATGTTACGTTAGCTATGGTTTTTTAAATGTGGGCATTCTGCCTTCATGTTTTCACAGTCTGTCAGCTGTTTTGTTTCTGCTTCTCCGCGGAATGTGGAGCAATCTAGTCCATAATTCTGTTTCTTCTATGATATGCAGCATAATTATTTATATATACTACTACTGTAGTATTCCCTATTCATTTTCATCAATTCAGATAGTAGTAGCAGCAGTACATGTAAACATATGGTATATATACATGACATCATCACGTCTTTTTGAGGATGTTGGGTTATATTTTAAAATCGAATGACAACAAGCCTCAGAATCTTATTTTCACCTTTGTTTCAGGCTACTACCTGCCAAATTTCATACTCGTATGACCATTTATAGAAATTGTAGTATCTTAATATTTCCATTTACACAATTTCAGCAGAAACATCCCCGTGTAGGGGTGTTTGTTCCCCCGAGACCCTGAGCTGGGGATGCTTGTTATTAACAGGTATAATAGTGGGAAAAAAAAGGTATCAGAAAACATTCTGAGGGCTGGACCTGGTGTATACTCACACAAACACACTGCAATAATAGCCTGCACGCTGTTATTGCAGTGTGTTTGTGTGTGTGCAGACCATACAGGTGTGTGTGTGTGTGTGTGTGTGTGTGTGTGCAGACAAAAGCAGACAAACAGCCAGCCATTCATCCTGACAGAGACAGATATCCCATGCTTTGTTTATCTTTCAGTGCTTAATTGAAACTCAGTGATCCTTAGCAATTGGAAATATGAAGAAATAATTTGTTTAGGAGAAAAGCATATGCGATTCATCATAGCATATCCACATTAGCATAATATTATACCCTACCATTGTAGTCTCTATTACACACCGGGCATTTGCACATAACAATTATGCCATTTCATATCCCATTTGCCTGTAAATGCTCCAACACTCCAATCTGAAATATTCTAATTGGAATGGTTAAATATGAGCTTTTCCTCCTATTTAACTTCTCGGGGGTATGTACATGTTCACATTCACAGATTAATTCGTCAGAAATCATTAATTTTTTATGAAGCTGATTGATTTTGTCTGTTTACATGAATCTAAGCAGCTTACTGTTATTAAAAGGGGCCAATAATGACCATATCTGTAATTGTGAATATTCCTGTTTATCTGCATCATGTCCTGTTTGGGGTCATTATTACTGGTGAAATATTGTACTAGATTCCAGTACCTTACACACACACACGCACACACGAAGGATTCAAGATGGGAAATTACAGTGCAGCATTACACACACTGCAAGAACATAAAGAACAAACTATACATAATAAAAATAGCAATAGAGTAATGACACGCAGTGACTGTGTGTGAGTCATTTGAGCTCTAGTTATACAGCGTGATGGCATTTGAGGCCTGTGGGAGAAGCTGCTCCGCGTTCTGTCACAGTGTGATGGAGAGGGTGGTGGTCATTGTCCATGATGGAGAACAGTTTATTCAGCGTTCCCATCCCCTTCTTGTACACAACCAGTCTAATGTCAATCACCACTCTGAGGTATCTGTAGTCCTCCACCTCCTCCACCACTTCTCCTCTGATGCATAGAGGCTGTGAAGGCATCTTCTTGAAGTCGATCACCATCTCTCTGGTCTTGTTGATGTTCAGCCTCAGGTGATTCTGTTCAGATCACTCTGTCTATCACAAATCAAATCAAATCAAATCAAATTTTATTTATATAGCCCAAAATCACAAAACACATTTGTCTCAGAGGGCTTTACAATCTGTACAAGGAGTGACACCCTCTGTCCTTAGACCCTCGATTCTAGTGAGGAAAAACTTGCCCACCAAAAAACCTTTTAACAGGGAAAAAGGTGGAAGAAACCTCAGGAAGAGCCACAGAGGAGGGATCCCTCTCCCAGGACGGACAGACGTGCAATGATGTCACATGTACAGAACAAATCAACAAACACATATTGTACACTCACAATGAATAACAGTGACAAATAATGACAATAACAAAATGAGAACAACGAATGATGAACCATTACAGCAACAGTGAAACTAGTGGTAAAGATACAGATACACAGTAGCAAATTATTAACTAACTATAAACTGTAATGGGGATATGGCAACAATGATGACAGTGACAACACATGCAGTAGACGCCACGCAGGACCACAGCAGCAGACACAGTCCACAAGAACCTGCTGGGCGAGAGAGCACAGAAACTCCAGGGAAGAAGTTTAATTAGTAACATGATAGATAGATGGATTAGATAGATGGATAGATAAGGAGAGAGAGAGAATGAGAGAGAGAGAGCGAGAGTATGTGAGTCCCCCAGCAGTCTAGTTCTATGGCAGCATAACTAAGGGATGACCTGAGCCAGCCCTAATTATAAGCTTTATCAAACAGGAAAGTCTTAAGTCTACTCTTAAAGGTGTTGACCGTGTCTGCCTCCCGAACACAGAGTGGTAGTTTATTCCACAGAAGAGGAGCTTGATAGCTGAAAGCTCTGGCTCCCAATCTACTTTTAGACACTATAGGAACCACAAGGAACCCACCATCCTGGGAGCGCAATGTTCTAGTGGGGTGGTAAGGTACTATGAGCTCTTTTAAATATGATGGTGCCTGACCATGAAGAGCTTTGTAAGTTAGGAGAAGAAAGCTGTCTATCAGTGTCCTGTGCTCCCCCTCCTCTTCTGATTGGTCTATAGTCAGCTGGGTCGGATGGCATCGACTTCTTTGGGACTGACAGACAGGATGTCTTCCACAGCATCTCCTGACTCAGTCTTCAGGATCAGGATGGTTTCATCACAGCTTATAAATACTACTTGCTAACCAACAGTCATTACCCAAGCTGGTTTGCTGCAGATAAAGTCATGACAAAATAAACAAAAATACAAACTAGTGACAGCTACATTTCAACAAAATCTTTCCCTTGTTTCTTGGAGATCCCAGCTTTTTTCTGCAGTGGGGATGGATTAGACAAAGCAGCCTCCCTCCTCTTGTCTCTAATTAAAAAAAAAAAAAGTCTTCCAGCGCGATGACAGCTCATCTCTGAAAGCCGTTAATTAACAAACACAATCTCAATCTCAATCTTCAGCAGGGCTGGCATGGCCTCGAGGTAGCCGAAGCTGGACTCTCACATTCTTTTTGTGTAGAAGCAATTTTTCCCATTTCTCCACTTTGGTGTAGAAATACTTGAATCTAATAAAAATATATCTGAAATTTAACCATATCAAGGTCAGACGTGCAAGAATCAACCTATTAAATATCATGTCTGTCTAGAATAAATACTCGCCTTGGGTCGACATGATCTCAGTGTCCTCAATGCTAGCCTCAGCCATGACCTCAGTTCACCCTCAGGCACTGATGAACAAAATTCAGTCATAAACAGAATGGGTCATTAGTTCATGTTGCAAAGGGCTGCATCACCTGCTGCATTATTTTAACACATTTCTTAAGTTTACTTTCTCTGGTACGATTATTCATACTTGAATCAAATAAGCCCAGGGCATTAAATGCGTTTGGTGATAACGTTATCATAACTGAAAGTATGAAACTAAGGTCACATTTGTCAAAGCGCCTCTTTCAGTAATGCAATGCAGAAATGGCATAGAGTCAAATTAATCTCAAGTAGGAAAACATCAGACGTTCCTGGAAAAAGTTTTCAGTGAAAAACACTACTTGAAATGTCACTGAGGCAAAACAACAAAGATAAACACACACATTTTATATACAATAAATACCGGAGTCTATTCTCCACTACCAGTTGAATCTACAGTACATTCATACACACTCTTATGGCCAGTGTCTGGTTGTGCTGAAAATGTTTTCAGTATGTTATCAGTGTCCTTGTTCTGTCCTCGATGTGTGCTGTTTTGTCACATTGTAAAGACATTCCTGTCAGTGAAATGTTTTATTACATTACAACGCTGTAGGTTCTTTACTGCCTGTGCTGGAGTGAAACTATGGCTAATATACTTTCCCAAAAGAAAAGAGAATCTGACAGAACAATATATGGCTCTGGGAGCTCTGGATGTGACTGACCTCACCTGCATCACACCATGTCCCGTGTGAGATTCAGCTGCTCTCGCAAAAGAGACTCCAAGAATACAATGAATGCATACAGTCAGTAATCACAGCACTTCACTTTTGTCACAAGACTGTGAAAGACTCTCAGACCATGAGAAACATCTCTGGTCTGATGAGACAAAGATTGAACTCTTCGCCTTGAATGCCAAGCGTTAAAAAACGTTTCTCCATGTTGTCATTATAGTGTATTGTGTGTAGAATTTACAATTTTGTTGGAATAAGGCTACAACATGGAAAAAGTGCCGTGAATAATTTCCGTATGCACTGTATATCGTCAAAGGATAATATATTCAGTGTCATTTAGTGATCACTTGCTACCAAAGTTGACAACATAAGAGAAGAAAATGACTATAACTGTGGATGAATGTGGATATTTAAAATATAATGGATGATAAAGGCAGTTATGATGACAGACAATGTGACACCCAGCTAACTATCTGCAACTAATGTTCCAAGACTTCTCGGTCTATAGTTACGGCTTCACTACCGTTATGATGAAACTGTAGTAGACCTCAGAAGCTCCATAAACCAGTGACAACGGTCAGGCCAGTAGTAATGTAGGATAACTGCTGGACCAATAAGCTTAATGGTAAGATGCAGAGGAACGTGACGCTGGCAGGACAGTAGGTGGGACTGGACTCCAGTGAACATCATAATTTACATACTATGTTGCTGTGTTTCACAAGTTTGAATGTATTTTTATTTTATTTTTTCAGATTGCTTTATTTAATTGATTTTCTCCAAAATCTCCAAAATTATCCAAAATTACAAGAAGATGAATTTGAATCCTGATCTGTATGTATATTGTATGGAATTGTAATAATCCCTCATCTAGACTAGGCAGAACTACAGTAATCCATTTACAGTATTACAAATGAACCTGGTCAGACCGTTCTCTGTCCACATGTTGCTCATTCACGACACTCGAGTATCTCTTCAGCAGCAGACTGTCACTGAGCTCAAACAACCCTGACTGATCACATACTATCCCATCTGTTGGCATGCTATCTGGTCAACGTTCACATTGTTATCACTGACATTCAGAAATGTCAATGACAACCCTTGCACAACATTACAATTATCACTCATGACCTCTGGTAGCTGACATAATTGCCCAGCTGTCACAGTCTCACTGACAGGGCTTAATAGATTGTTGTGATGTGTGTAGAGGACGCAACCATCAGCACGGCTTTAATTAAAGACCTGATCAGGCTAATTAAATAGTACCAGCCACTCATTGTTGACAAGTGAGCTCAGAATCAGTCCTGTAGCTGCGATTTTCACAGGTATGGTCCCTGAAAACCCTCAAGTAATGTTACCTGGCGAGATGCTGAAACTCCACGTGCTTTATTTCTCCAGCGAGACTGTGTCAACAGGAACAATGATGGATTGCTGTCTGTCTCTCTCCAGGTAATCGTGCCTGTATTGTACTGACGGGCCGTGTCCATCCCGGTGAGTCCAATGCCAGCTGGGTAATGAAGGGCACCCTGGAGTTTCTGTGCAGCAGTGACCCAGTGGCTCAGAGTCTGAGGGAGGCCTTTGTATTCAAGATCATCCCCATGCTCAACCCAGACGGAGTCATCAATGGCACGTGAGTAGGAGGCAGCAACACTGTTCAAGTATCCACACCATATATTTTGTCTTAGATTATATTTTTGACATGTTTAATTTTAATCATTCTTTAAGGAATTTTTTTTTTTTTTAAATCAGCATCATTTTTATGGAAATTATTGGAACTTAGCATGATTTTGCCCATGTTGCCAGGATAACATTTTGGTGTAGAAATACTAAATCTAATAATAAAATTACAAATGGTCATATTTAATTATATTGATGTTAGCTATTCATACATGAAGGTAAAGAAGCCTAATATATTAGACTCAATTATTACTGACAGCTGCCAAGCATGTTAATCGTTATAACATTATACAGGACCTGATTCTATTCATCCATGTATTGAGCCTTTCTGTTACACAACTAAAGCAGCCATGAACATGAACAGACTGAGCCGTCTGACCCTCAACCAGGTGATCTATCACAACATCCATGTTATGAAAAAGAAAGGTGCATTCGTGTTAATGACTTGTGACAGTTTTTTGTTTTGTTTTTTTTTGGATATGTGGTTGGTTATTTCTTCATTTCAATATTCATGTCCGAACATGTCCGATTACAAAAATAAGTTGGTGTGCACTGTAGTTTACACACACACACACACACACACCTTCATCTCCTCCTGATGCCTTCTCCTCCATCTACCTTATAGTCAGGTGAATCACCTGTTTTACCTTGTTTTGCTTCACCATTAAAAGTGAATGCATACAGTATGTGTGGGCGGAAGTGTGTGCTTGCACGTGTTTCTAACGGAGCCTTCTTTCCCATATGAGCCAGTGGGTTTTCTAAGTAGCATTAACATATGGGACATTCAGATGTGATCATTGCTGAGACACACGGTTTGACAGCTGGTGGAGCTGAATAAGAGAGTGAACGAGCTAGTTTGCAAATGTAGTGTTCTCATCATCTGTGTCTTGTGTTTCTCTGCGCGTTGTTTTTATTCAGTTACATTTGCTAATTAGTCTCTGCTGTGACTCTGGGAAACCTGCTATTATTGTTGGAACTTGATATGATTAAAAAAACCCAAAAAACTGCAAACCTGCTGGAATATCTGAATGTGTCATGATGTGACTCTGACACCCGAGCAGTGGGAAGACACATCAGTAGCAGTTGTTATGACAGGCTGGATATCGCTTTGGTCAGTCACTCGTTTACACCTTTGCTATCCACCCTGACCTCCTCTTTAATGGAAGATTCATGAGTCGCCTATGCACATAGCCCCTGTAGACTATGAACTATGAAGTAGCTTTAAGAATGACCCAGTAGTCTGCTGCATTCACAAACACACATCTGACAAAGATCCACTGCTAACCTGCAGCCACAGAGTCAACATTGTTGGGGAGGAAATCTGCTGGATTGACCTTGTTTTTGTTTCGTTGTATGTAATGGTAGAAATGAGGGAATAATGACCTATAACAAACAACAATGAACAACAATGAACAATAACAATAACCATATAAATAAAAATCTATACATTGTTATATGAAGTCCAGATATTACGGCTGAGGTTTAGCACATTGTTGAGTTGTATTTATTTACTTTATTTATTTACATATTTGCAGGTAAACTTGGGTGGGCAGCAGGGGCATTGCTCAGAACATAGACATAATCCTTAAACATGTGACCGCTGGTTACAGATTGCATGAAACTAGCAGTTGAAGAGTGTTTCTTTTCCTTCTGATTGTTTATCCAAATATCTTTGATAGGAGTTAATTATTCAATATATCAGGAGAAAAATATTTGGTTTAAATGCTTAAAACTATTCATGTTCACGTTTTCCAAACAAGTAACCTCAAGTAAAGATTTGGAGAGATTGGACCTCGGGAGGAAAGGCGGAAGCAGTGTGCAGGTCTCTGCACCTAGCCCTGGATCTATTGAGAAAAAGACATCATGACCATGAGTGAGTGAGGCTGTGAATCGAGCCTACAGAACACAATGTGTCTACATGGAGCTGAGAAGTGAGTGAGCAGACAGGCATCTGTGCTAGGCTGCCTTTCTGTTTCGCCTGCAGAGATACAGTCCCATGTGTCTACCCATGTTACATGTGGAAATGTGATCTCCTCCCCCTGAGTGTGGTCAGCCCTCCCTGCTTTGTTATGTGTGAGACTTGGGGACATGGATGAAACTGAATACATGCCATATAATTAGTGCTCCTGATTAGTTATTATCACACTATGAAACGGATTCACTCATTATATGAATGTGTTGCATACATGTGCTGATTCTCCAATAGCAGAAAGCAATGAGGGCGTGTCAACTAGATGTTTGTGAGAACAACAACTATTCGTCACTGTTGTTGGTCAGAAAGACTGTGCAAGTGCAACAACACCACAGCAGGTGTCGTGTTACACAACTGCAGAAATTCATAGCAAGCATAACTGATCAGTATCAGCTGTAATATCTTATCAAACTCCCAAAAGGTGATCAATCATTTTTGTAAAGTGTAACACAAAAGAGAACAAAATGAAAAGAGCAAAACTAAAAATAAATGAAATGATGAAATAAAGAAAAACTTCAGAATAATCCTCAATGAAATAATCAAACTGAGCTCACAATAATAAATATGATTGCACTGTTGGGCGGCAAATTCCAGATATCACAGTATTATTAGATGAATGACAACATCAGGTCCATATACAATACAAATATGTCAGCACATTTATAAATGTTAAAATTACCCAACAACATGCAGTAGTTACGTTCTTACATTTTCAGGCTAATATGCCTTCAGAAGCTGGACCGTTAATTTATGAACACATTCATTTTTAAGAGGCACGTACGAGTGATTTAAGAGGATCTGCATTTGTATCAAGTTTAAGGAGAGTCCACACCTGTTGTCTCACTTTCTTCACAATATAAACACTCATCTGACCTGAATTTGGAGTTTAAATAATGATACTGAAATTAAGAGAAATTATATAACTGAGACAAACTTAATGCAAAATTATTATTTTTTTTTCGATGTGATGATTTTTATGTCAGTAGTAGTAGTAAACACCTGCCTCTGTGCCTCTCTGCAGCTCTTTCCGTCCAGCATCATGTTGTATTCCAGCTGACGGTGTAATATCACCTACTCTAGGCTATAGTATCCTCTAA
The DNA here is from genome assembly GCA_036937835.1 of Pampus argenteus. Taxonomy (NCBI): domain Eukaryota; kingdom Metazoa; phylum Chordata; class Actinopteri; order Scombriformes; family Stromateidae; genus Pampus; species Pampus argenteus. The sequence continues at coordinate 22,459,428 of CM072869.1, forward strand.
TATCTCTGTGAATGTGTCACGACACATTTGTGTTTCAGACTGGTGACAGTGACAAATGTGTCTGCTGATTTCTGACTGTAGCAACCTCATATTCTCTTGGGAACATTTTTTTTGTGAATATGCCATTTACTGCACATAAACAGAATGTGTGCACCTCACACGGAAGGATGTGGACGGTATAAATAGTAATGACTGTTCTGCCTGTTGGACAAACCTTGCAGGTGCAACATAATCTGTGGAACAGCGACAGTACAGGTGTACAGACTGCAGCAGCAAGCAGCAAAATGGCAGGCAAAAGACTTTCCATTTGCTTTCATTCAGTCTTGCAATATCATATCTGCTGTCAGTAACATATTGATGGTTGTGTTTAGGCACTCCTATACTAAGATAAGATTAGAGCAACATCACTTCATTCACCTATAGCCAAAGTCACCATCTTTCACTAACCTTTCCCAAAGTGTTTTGTTGCCTAAACCTAACTATGACCACTACCCCCCCTGACTCCTTCCCTACAATGTGCCTGCAGCACAATATACACACAGTATTTTATAGATCACTTATTTCACTGTAAAAAATCTCCCACTGAACATGATCCTGGCACTACTTGACCTCAAAACTTAGAAGTGAGTACAGAAATGTTTCTAGGAGATTTTCAGGACTTACTCATACTCATCATTTTTACATCGAGCCCTACAGGCGCCATCTATAAAATGTATTTATTTATGTCTCAAGCTTGTGAGACGACTGCTCACTATCTCTAGCTCAGTAACTGATGTTTCCTGTGATTCATTCAGAAGAGTTGGTGTGACAGGCAGAAGTGTCACTCACTCACTCTCAAGTTGTGTGGAATATATTACAGTGACTCCTCTCTGAAGCTTCTTACTGACAGGAACACAGACACCAGCACTATATGAAATATATGCAGCTCTCATATAGTTACATTCATGCACTCATTTGCCATCAATACAATGCTGTATTTCTAAGAGCATCTGGGGTCCATCTATACGGGTAGATTTAAATGTCACAGTGCATTTCTATACTGATAAACACACATAAAGACTGGATAAACATACAATGATTTTAAATGTTGCCTGTTGGTAGTTGAATGATAAATGAATGTGAACTTTAGGCTGAACTGAAGCTCATAGAATAAAACATTATCTGCCAGCAGATTCCCGACGGCATCACACACAAACGCACACATGCCAGGGGGCAGGCAGCCGCAGTGCTGGGTAGAGGGGAGTAAATGTTGCGGAAAATAACAGTTTACAAAGAGCTTTAACTCTGTTAGATCCCTGTGTTTCTCTGTGTCTGCTGCCCTGAGACAGAACTGAGGCTGGGAGGCTGCGGCACAAGGCGAGATTTAGAGGGAGAGAGAGGGATTATAGCAAGGCAGGAAACAGAGTAAAAAAAGAAAGATGAGGCAAAGCAGGCAGAGAGAATCACGACAGAAACAGACAGGAGACAGAGCAAGCGGCCAAACTACCAGGGACACCACAAGTACCTTAAGTGCAATGCCACTTTATGTTTTAGTAAATCCTAAGAATTTTTTTACTAAAATTTTCATTAAAATAGATGCACAACAGACAAGGAATACAAACAAGAATGCAGACAGTTCAGAAAAGCGTCACACCGTATGTTTCGAGAAGTCAGAACACCCGACAAGGACAGATACTACGGCACAACTAGCTGGCATTACAACGTTGCTACAAAACAAAGTCTGATATGAGTGGGCCGATGCAGACTACAGTAGAGAAGTTAGGGCCTCGAATGACTGAAACACAAATATCAGTGATGGATGATCGGGGCCAAATCAGGTGACTAATGGCATAATAATCTTGAAGATGGCAGCCATCGCAATAACTTATTGTGGAAGTGGTAGATCATATGATAAGCAGTAACAACACAGCTGTGATGTTTCATTGAATTACATAAAAAGAAAAAAATATTCATGTCTCCCAAATTTTTGACTTTTCCTAAAATAATGTTATATTATATTGGAAATGAATCCAATTTTGTTGTTTTTTTCCTATAACCACCCCGAGGTAAAATGTATTTATTTAAACGTATACTTTTATTTTCATATGGTTAATGTTTTAAATAATAATACTTGTAAAGGACCTTCAGAAGAGTGGCTGAAGGAGGAAAGCTCTTTGTGGAGGTGCTGGACATCGGGTGTTTGAGATGCACATATAATCACACGTAATCAAATGAAAATCATTCAGCCTGCTCACAAATGTTCATTGTGGGTAAAAGCGTATTTTTTTAGTTCATTCATTTTTTGTTTTCGCATGTTACCATTTATTGTTTATAGGATTATTTAGCCTGATTTGCCAATTACTTTACTCCATTTTAATTTTTCACGAATGGAACCAAAAAAAGCGTTAACTGTTACCTCAAGGAGTGATGGGTCGATGAGGCCTCGTAAAGCGTTTCAACACATTCTGAAACTGTATCGATACTGTATCACTGAATACTGACACCTGCTGGATCCTAAAAATCCCTACAGGCAGCCTAGTTGACAGACTGAACTGACACTGATTTGATGACCAATAATATAATACAATAATATCATTTAGGTCATTGTAATTTTTATTGTATTATTTCATATCTTCATTTTAATATGTTTTAGATACAGTCAAATCATGTGAACGTGTTGTGAAAGAGGATGCTTGTAGACTAGGATTTTTTCTTTTTTTACAAATTATTATTAAAAAAATATGTTTCCAGCGTTTTGAAGTTGAGTCTGTGATTTGATTTGATGCAACTTCTCCAGCTGTAGAAAATTTGACATTTAACCTGCAGAAAATAATATGAATAGTAAACTAAGAGTCACTTTGAAATGATTTATATTCAGATAGAACAGGAACAGGATGAAACAACAAGGAAATTGAAACAAATACCTTATTTTCTGATATGACATCAAAATGGTCCCACACGGTGGAAACCTTTCTTTTTGCCTGAGGCTGCTTCATAGTTGTTGCTGAATGTGGTTCCATGCATCCCGTTGACAGATGCGCTTCCTTATTAACACAGTTTGGCGCGTCTGTGTCACTTGGAAACAGTTTCTGTACCGATCACGTGACTTTAGCAAAACAATACGCGCACTGATACGGGGTTTCGCTCCACGAGCTCGACGCATGCGTCGACGCGTCACTGTTGCCAGACCCATCACTACCTGAAGGTTCTTGGTTATATTCTATTCTTCACACATTGTTTAAATGCCTAAATGAATAACTGATTTGGTGAAACTGTACACGTGACTTCGTCATTGCTCTTACTACGGCTCATTATTGTTGGTTATTTTGGTAATTTAAGTAATATGGGTTATCTCCTTCGCGACCCAACCACGGATAAGCGGAAGAAGACGAAACGAAACGAAACGGGTTATCTCATTATGTGAAGAATGTTGTTTTATAATATCACACCCAAATATGCAAATATCTTATTATAATGTGTGTGTGTGCACGCGCCTGTGGGGAAGTGCCAGCTCATAGTCATAGCCCTGCTGTTATTCATGCTTAAGTTAATGTTACTGTTTGTCAGCTTTAAATATCTTGTTGCGCTCTGAATCGGGTAGAGTTGGAGACGGAGCCAGTCTCTTGCTCTGGTACGATATCCTCTCTTTGCTGTCACCAGCAGACTCTACACTCAGCCACTGTTCTGCTACTTCTACTTGACAAATGAAATCAACAGCAGAGTCTTGGATATTACATCATCGTTGAGAAGGGGGCCGAGAATCAGCTGAGCTGATCTTTCAAATTGAAATCCCTTGAGCTCCACAACTAAACTAATGACTAAAAGTAAAACATATTACATTCAGCAGCACATAAAATTAGATTTCCACTTGTATTATTATACTAGACATATCAGTCATCATGACTTCACTGTTGACTGCTGCTTTCAAATGAACTACAGACCACTGCAGTGTAATCATACGTTTAAAACCCTATATGATGCTCTATTTATCAAGCCGTATTGACCCAGCAGAGTCAACACAACATCAATAATAAACAGTTTCCATAGTGTGGAAATGTCCTATTATATCACCCCCAAAGACTTCTACAAATCTCAACATGAGCAAACACAACAAGACCCAATTAACTAGCTATTATGTAACCATAGTTATATGGTATACAAACCTGCCCTCACCCACACTGATAAAATAGCATACATTGTTGTACATTCCTGCACACATAAAGAATCCAAGACAGTAATGAAATAAAAAAAAATGCTGAATTTCTTATTAATTCAGTTTGAGAAAATGCATGCCAGCTGAAGACAAATCATTGCTCATTCAAACGTAATGTAGATAAGAAGCTTGATGCTTAGCGTGATGGATTACTCGCTACCGCTTTATTACTGCGGCTGTTCTCTAACCTAATGCAGACCAACCCAACCATCTTAGAATGAATGATATCTCTGTGAAGTGATAGTTTCCTTCATTGAACATAAGAAAAAAGAAAGCGCGTAGTAAGACAATGAGCAACAATATACAACTTAACATGATGCTAAAACTATAATGAAATATATATATTTATTTTTTTAAGGTGGGGGGATGTGCACTGATAGATAGTGGAAGGGAAGGGGAATTCTGACTGAAAACGTCAGCCGGTCGGTATGCTGCCTCCCTAGGCTTTGGAGTAGTCTTTCGGCCAGTGGTTGAATTTTCTTTCCTTGGTGACACAGATCGTCTTGTCTTGCAGCACTCCTTTTATTATTATAATTGCGAGCCTTAATCTCCATTCTTGCCCATGTAATCATTTTATCCGGATGCTTGAGGAGCCTTGCTGCGAACGGAGCCCTCTAAAAAAGAACGTCATCCATGTAGCTCCTTAATGGGGGAGGCTCTTATCTGATGGTACTTTAATGTCCCTGACCGCATGCGTGATCCCTCTGAGGATAATCTCAAAGGCTGTCACGAATAGGAAAGGGGAGATTGCACATTCCATCTGTCGCCATCCTACCAGATAGCTTTCCAGAGCAAAGCACATGTGAAGGTTGCTGAAGTATGTGGTGATGATGTTCCTGACTCCATCCGGGACGTGAAAACATTCCATGGCAAAGTCTAGCAACTTGTGTGGTCTATAAACACTGAGCTGGTGAGGTCTACATACACCATATGTTGGTCACTTTTCTCTCTCTTTGCACACTGGACTTGTGCCCAAACAACGGAGGTGTGCACTGTGCATCCAGGGAAGCCTGGGATTCCGGCTTTTTATCAGCTTGTGTTGATGTATGCATTTGCCATGAGGAAGTTGGACATTCTCCTTGCCAGAATGGAGAATAAAATCTTTCCCTCAAAGTTCAGCAAGGCAATGCTTCTGAGCTGACTGATGAGTTTTGTTCTTTGGAAATAAATACTCTGATGGCTTGCTGCTTCTGTCACATCATTTTCATAAGCCTTTCATTACCTGGGGACAGTTCTTGTATAGTTTATAGGGGAGCCCGTTCAGCCCAGGAGCTGATGACTTCCTGCACTTCTCGCAGTTTAGGTGGGGAGGTATTGAACTGTAAGGTCGGTGGAGCTGAGACGTGTAGACCCTCCACTGTAGCTGTACTGGCTCTTGATGTATTGGTCCAACTCTCCAACTATCTCAGAAGAAACTTGTCAAGCCTTAATTTAACCTTGTCCCACAGGACCTTCAGTTATCAATGTTATTAGCTGCTGTCATATTCATGTTCGGAATCTATATTTAAAAAAAAAAACATATTACGGTATTCAGTTTATAAGGGATGGGTGGCCTCCAGAGTTTTAGTCAGTAGTCAGAGCAACTGAAGCAAAATAGTGAATAGCATATAACATGTTAGCAACAAATGTTTATGCGTTTATGCGTTAGTGCTGCATGAACTGTGCTGCACTGTGAGCAAATGTGATGGAGACTGTGATCTGACTGGGACTGTGTATGACAGGAAGGGAATGAGTAAGGCAGCGTGTGTCTTGATGGCATGTTGGCGACTAAACAAAGTCATGGCTTCAACTTTTTGTCTCTTCATCTATACTTCTTAACAACCAAAAATGTCTACATGAAGAGACCGGAAATCAAGTTGGTGTATATAATTACACGTTCAAACTTCTAAATGAATGAATTAAATTCATGAAACTGAACATTTTTATTAAATGACTTGATTGCTCGTCAATGCATTTTTCTGATGAATTCTCTTAATATCACATTTGCTGTTCAGGTTGTGTCATGCTGGGCCCACCATCATATGATCGGTTGAGTTTTAATGGACTTGGATAGTGGACAAATGGTTATGTTTGAGTGCAGGATAGAGACCTCTTCTTTTACCTCAGTCCTCTCTGTGGGCTCTGTCTTTATCTCTCCCTCCTTCCGTCTCCCTCTGTATCTCTCTAGTGTAAATGTGACTTGATCAAAATAGATCTTTATAATGGTGTATCTTCCCTCTCTTTATATCTCTCAAGCGTCTATATTTTGCAGTGTGAATATGGACAATGTCCAGGTTAGTTTATGAATATTCATAATGAAACTGGCTGACTGGTCAGATGATATTGATAATCATTGTCTTGTTTTAAAACCATCTCGTAATAAATAGCTGTATTTCACTCTCACTCTTTTGTCAGTCACAAAGTCACAGAACACAGTCCTAGAAATGCTTTGACACAAAATAAGATGATCATATTTAACTGTTTCAGTGATTATGCATCCATTGCCATCCATATGTGGAGTACTGTTTAGTGTTGCCTTCTTTAATTCAGTCTACATCTGGAGGAAACTTGCTCTTCAGCTAACCTGCATCATGTTGTCTAGTAAAAACATTCACAGTGTAAACGTTTCACAGACTGTCCGTCTGTTTCACCGTGTGTCTTCACAGGAATCGCTGTGACCTGAACGGTGAGGATCTTAACCGTCAGTGGTGTCGACCCCACCCTGTCCTCAGTCCAACCATCTACCACACCAAGGGCTTCCTCTACTACCTCAACAGTATAGGACGTACTCCACTGGTGAGTCCTTTTGTGGTCTCCTTAGGTCTAGTTTTGCTTTGGTTAAGAATGAAAATCTCTGTTTTGCGCTGGAACTATTTCTTCTTGAACAGCCGCCAGATGCAGCGATTTGTCTTGTTATTTCAATGACATTACAGTGAGGTTTGGAACGTTTGGTTTCATTGTGCCGCATTAAAAGATCAAAACCTGTGCTCACCTGCTTATCACGCAACCTCTACTGGAGCCTGAGACGCTCCATGGGAGTGCATGAATGAATCAATGAATGAATGGTTTTATTTCCATGTGAGGTCATTTACACACATACCCATCGCTCATGAAATAATTCAGACACAATAACCAACAAATCAAACATGTTAACGCCACACAATACACTAACATCAAGCACATATACACATAAACATAAACCATAGCATATACCTCCCACAAATGACACTCCTGGGTGATATTCCAGAAAGTGGGTTTCTTAAATCTGGAACCTTTATTTGGCCCTATCACAAAATTAAAAAAAAATAAATATATTTATAAACAATTATTTGCATATAACTTTTTCCATGTGTATTGTACTGTGTTTGGATTGTTGTAGTGATAAAGATATCCACCAGGAGATGGAAGACAAGTATGAGATTGGATAAAAGAGGGTTTTGAGTGAAGTTTTTACCATAAGGTGATGCAAATGGTCTCAGAAATGCTTGTATGTTTGATGCATTTGGTATTATAGGGTTAACTTACTGACACTTTTAATGGATTTAAACGGAGGCTCTGCCTTTTTATTTACCTGTTGCCATGGTGTATCGTAGTATCGGAGCGTTATTGATGATGGCTTCGCTTAATCAAACTGATTGACCAGCTACTCTACAACCCAAAAACTGTTAGTTTCCCATCTCAGGGACGATCAACTCAGAGTTCAGGCTCAAACAGCTCCATAAGCCACGACACGATGCACAAATCACAAAAAAAACCCTGAATCTCTATATGCATCAGTGCCAAACACTGTACATTTGATCCAGTTGCAGGATCATCTACTTTATATTAATATTTCACTTCCCACGTATTAGCCCCATTAGTGTCAGGAGGTAACACTAACGCTACCACTTAACTGCAGATTTAAATATGCAACTCAACTCAAGTATTCTATATCATACAAATTTCAGAGTATTCTTTATGATTTATGAAACTATAATGTTATGTAAAGCTATACCATGCTTTTTTTATATATATTCAGAAAACACACAAACATTATTTAAAAGGTATTCAACTAAAACTCCATCCTCAATTCCTATCAAATCTAAACCGGGAACATTTAAAACACTTTCAACTTCTTTTAAACTTTCTCAACTTTTTTTTAAATAATATTTGTCATAAATCAGGGTATAATTAACGAACAGCTGACGACAGGCTGTATTATATTGTGATTTACAGATTATATAACCCCACTGTTGAAGATAAAAGGTCCAAGCCTGGGCCAGAAAGAGGTCTGGATCTCTAAGAGTTTATTGTGCTCTTTCAGACAGCAACAACAATAAACCTGAGCAGGTTCCGAAAACCAACCGATTCTATGCTCCTAGAGCCTTTCCTTATATACCCAAGGGGGGGTCCTCCTGTCTGGCTTAGCCACCACCTACCTTTTAAAAAGAAACTCTTTGAATTCCCCAGAAATACTGGTGTCTTGCCCAGACATGTCCTAGGCTTGGCAGGGGCTCCTTTGGGGAATTTCTACTTGACACCAGTATCCTTCTAAATCCCTTTCTAAACTGTATTTCCCTAAAAAAAAAAAGTTTTATTTCACACAGGTTCAAGTTTAATCACAGATTCTTTCATTTTCAGTCACACCTCAGTATCTTCCAGTTTCAATATGTAGTGCTAATATATCACACCTCATATGTGCATAGAGTGATCTCTGATTTTCAGGCAAATTATACTAAACCACTGCCTGTCACTGTGTGTGTACAGTTTGAACATTTATATCCACTAGCTGTTTTCCACTGCTTCTAATCATTTTGCTGGGATAAACTGACTATGTCCTGACTTGATCTTAACACACAGACATGATGCTAGTATCCATATTCTCATAGCACTCCTGTGGGAAAAGAAAATAAGTATTATTCTCAAAATATTGTTGTTTCAACCATAAATGCAACCTTTTCTAACATGAAGGTTAAGCTTGACTAATTGGAGGCTGCCCCTGCAATCACTGTTATTTCCTGATCTTTTTAAAACATTTTTTTTTTAAATCACAGAATAAATGAGATTGAACAATTAGAGCAGATTTTCAAATCAATAAGAACCTAATTATCAGCAAAATGAATGCCTGATTATTTTAATTTCCCCTCACAGTATCTTCAGCCCAGTGAGCCCTAACACTAAGACTAAAAGTGTGTGAGTGTGTGTCAGCACATGTCTTCCTGAAACTGAAATGCAATGTAATGAGGCTTTAATGAGAAAGACCTATAATGAATTGACCTTGATTGGCTTATTTAATTGTTCCAAATTAGAGCAGTAAGGTTGTTTTTCAGGCTAATTCACACAATTAACCGCCAACTGTTGCTTTAGACTGACATACTGAGAAAAGCGTATGAATTTTCAGAAGGTTTTCTTGACCTTTTTACTGCTTGATTTTCAGAAATGCAAAAGCTTTAAGCGGAGGCAAAGGAGTAAGTAGTGGAAATTCCTCCATCAGCAAGAGATACATAGATGCAGTAACAGCAAAAACTCTAATAATAAGAGTAGAAATATGGCTTATAAAAAAGCTAATAATACAAATATGTCAATGTAAACAATTAATTGTTGATTCGCCATAACAATCCCCATCCGTGACCGGGTGGGTGGAGAGGAGAGGAGTGTGTGTCACTAATACATGAATGACACAAAAATGATGTGTACTGATCTAGGTCTATGTGACATAAAGTTTAGTTTTCTAATGATGGTGCATTAAAAAAAATATCTTCTGGGGCTCAAAACATGTCATGATTGTGTTCCTCATTGAATTATATACATGGTCCTGCAGGTAAACTAAGCATTGCCTTAGCATGTTGTCAGGTTTGAATGCTACCTGAGTGAATCTACAAAGACACAACATCAACCACATAGTGAAGGCTAGGAAACGACAGTGATCATGTTTTAAAAAATAAAAACTTTAATGCTCACGGCCGGTATGAGAACTGAACCCATAACAACATGCGGTAAGCAACCTGATCATGTTCATTCATTCATTCCAAAAATCGAAGTAGTCTGGGTTGTGATAGCTATATGAATCTCCATAAATGAAAATAAAACAATGAAACCACAATCGAAGCAAAATATATTTAAAAAATATGTTGTATATGTTTCAAAAAAATGAACATGTTGATGTTAGAACATACTGTGTAGATGTGTAACATATCTATATCTACTGGACATAAATAATCGTAAACTGTAATTAGAAATTAGGGGTTTTTTTTTCATATTAAAAGGTATATAAGATTTGATTATAGCCAATATTTCCCCCTGTGTGCTCCAGGTAATATTTTCCACATCACTCATTTCAAATCCTGCACGTGTGGATTGTGTTTGAGCTTCTTTTAAAATGTCAGTTTGGTTGGAGTATTTGTGTGGACGCAACCTTCTTATGTTTCTCTCACTTCTCTGTGCAGGTTTTCTGTGACTACCACGGCCACTCTCGGAAGAAGAACGTGTTTCTGTATGGCTGCAGTGTGAAGGAGACTCTCTGGCAGTCTGGCTCTGCTGTTGATACTGTAGGATTGAAAGAGGACCCTGGATATAGAGTAAGAACCACACACACACACACACACACACACACAGCCGACCATAGGGGCTTCATTTCAAAATGCTCTATGGTTCTGTCTTTATGTATTTGCAGCAGTTGCAGTTAAAGCTCTGGAACTATAGAAATGACTAAACCATGTACTGTGTCTCTGTCTGTCTGTCTGTCTTTCTCTAGACCATTGCAAAGACCTTGGATCGCATCGCACCTGCCTTTTCTTTCAACAGCTGCAACTATTCGGTAATAATAATAATATATTGCTGTTAGGTTCCATCATCATTATCATATATTATCATATGTCTGACTTATTGTATTTGACCATTATAATCAGTAATATGTAGTAGTATGAATTATCATTATCTTACTTCATCATATTCATCATGTTGTTTTAAGACACACAAGAAAAATTGTGAACTTCTCCTTTAAATATTATTTATATTATATGGGCTTGCTTTATTTATTTTTTTACCTGCAATCTAAATTTGTTTAAAGTAAAGTTACAAAACAAGTAATGTCGCATTAAAATTAAATTCAATATTTGAGCTTTTTTTTCTATTTGATTCCAGTTTAATTTCTAATTGCAACTCTTCAGGTGGAGAAGTCTCGCTCTGCCACAGCCAGGGTGGTGGTTTGGAGGGAAATGGGTGTACTGAGAAGTTACACTATGGAGAGCACTTACAATGGGTGCGACCAAGGAATATACAAGGTGTGTGCCAGGGTGATTGTGTGAAAAAGCCCCAAAGATACTTTATGACACCCGCGGGTAGCTGAAGGAAACTATGTTATGTATTTTATGTTTAAATGAGAAAAGAACATGTATTCACTATTAGATTAGACAACTTCAACCACATAGGGAAGGCCAGGAAAAGACCGTGATCATGGTTCAAAAATAAAAACTTGAATGCTCACAGCATGGTATGAGACAAGAAGTGAAGCCATGACACCCTGTGGTAAGCACCCCGATCTCACTTTTCACTCACAATGTGTGAAATACAGTATCATATATACTACACTACACTACACTCTCCATGCTCACAGATAAGGAATTGTCTAAATACAAAACACCCACATATCTTTATTGTCAGCTGATGGAGCAAGTTTTTCCACTAATATTCTTTCAGCAGCTGAAGTAAATATGATTTCTTTCTTGGAGGCTGGTGGATCTCAGTGCTGAAACCTTTTGTTAAACCGTTGATGACATCAGTAGATGGTTTTCCTCCATCTAATTTTAGAATCAGGCAGAATTTATGCCAGATCAGTGTCATTTGACGTGTAGACTGAGGTCACAAACCCTGATTATATGCCAGAAAAATCAATGATCTGGCCGTCAGACGACCGTCGCGGAGAGTCACGGGTTGTGTTCGTGCAAAATGGAAGATTAAAAACAACAGGCAATGTGAGTTAACACAACAGACTGGATTAATGAACACACAGTGCCTGCGCTTGAAATCCTGTCAGTCTTTGACATCGCTCACTCTCTCTATATATATAAATATATCTTTTTGTGTCTCAGAGTGTAATTAAGTCTCAGGATAATCACTTAGTGGCCTCAGACAACATATATCCTCCCGTACCGTGGCAGTAGCCTCCGGTCACCAGCTCTAACTGTTATTTATAGAGCACATAAATCTGCAGCTATAAAGTGCCTTCAGCACATTGTAGTGTAAGTGCAAAAGCCCTGAAAAGATACAGTCTAGCTGCTAATAACAACGCGATGATAGTTGAGAGTAAAAAGGGCAAAACAGTTAGGAAAAAAATCAAGCTGTGCAGAAAATAATATTCAGAGGATATTGAACCTGACTGCATAGAAATATTTGGTTGCACTCGTGTCACATTAGGGCTGTCCTCAACCAAGGATTTTCTTGGTCGACCAGTGGTCGTGCATTCACTCCGACTAATCGAATAATCGCCCCGCCCCTCCAAAAAAAAAAAAAAAAAAAAAAACGAAATAACGTGATATGTTACACAACTGCGAGGCGGCCGTCTTTACCACTAACGGCTAGGGTATCCTTCATGCGATTTTCAACCATGCAGGCATTTTAAAATGGTTATGTTGTCTGATTGTCTGAAATATGTGATGTAGGCCTGGTTGATTTACATAACCTAACTAACCTACATAAAAATCAGTTGAATGCCTAGTTCTCCCAGTCGGACCTTGGCTGACATAGTACACTGCGCACAGCACAGTCTGCGTCTGTTACACGGGCAAATTATTATTTCAGATTCTGGTATTCAGGATGTGTCAAAACTAATGAATCAGAAAGACTCTTAACATTGTGATGAATATTTATTTAAAACACGTGATACACACACATTGTTCATGAAAGACGATTGTAACAAAGAAAATATAACACAGCCTTAAACTAATACAACTTTTTTTTCGCTTCTTTTGATATTTAGGATAACGAATAAAATATGATAGCTATCAGATTCTAATGACAAGTAGGCTTATTAAAATTAAATAATAATTAACAACCGGCAATCGGCAAATCTGAAACAAGTCTTAGTGCAAATAAACAGACCAACGCAACCTAAACTAATTAAATAAAAACTCAATGTATAGGCCTTAAATAAGATAATAATAAGAAGATAATAAGAAGTGAACTCCGTGTCTTGCTTACAATGAAGCCGGCCGTGGAGAAGATGCGCTCCGGTGGTGTGGACGTGGACGGGATGGAGTGAATGCGCTTGGCTGCTCTGGCCAGCTTCGGGTAGCGCTCCTCGTGTTTTAGTGGTCCCGACTCAACTTTTGTTTTAAGTACCGTTTCATCTCACTGTAATGTTCTTCTGTTTGGTGCTCCTCATCTGTACCCATCAGCATGGATATCTCGTCCCACTTGTCTTTTTCGTTTTCTTCTTTGGTGCGGGGCCAGGTTCGTCGTCATCACTGCTGGCGTGCTGGGCAGGCTCTTCTGCTGGAGATAGACTCTCAGCTAAGTCCAACACCGTAACATATGCCTGGTCCCGGTTCTCTTCCTCCATGAACGGCAGATGTTTAAAGCGTGGGTCCAAGACTGCAGCTTTGATGTATATGCTGGAGTGCAGCTCATCGTTTAGCTCCCACCTCTTGTCAATTTCCTCACGAAGTGTTTTCTTCAGTTCTGTCGCAGCCGCACTGTCATCCTCACTCCGCAACAGGTGTTTTTTTTTTAGAACTAAAACATTTTAAATTTTATAACTTCTTCCAGACACGGTGTATGCCAACAGTAAATTAGTGGCACGGCGACTTCCTCTATCATACTCGTCAAATTAAAAGCCCTTCAGCCCTTCGAAAAGATGCGTTTTTTCCCCTCCGACCAATCGACCAATAGAATTTTAGTCAGCTAATATTTTTTTGGTCGACCAACGACTAATCGATTGTTTGCCGTCAGCCCTATGTCACATTATGTTTGATGCGGTGCAGAAGTGACTTCTGACTCATGAACACACTGCTTTGAAAAGATGGGGGTGTTGCTGCTTTTCTACTGTGTCAAACTGGCATTGGGTCACAGTCTAAAGCCACACAGATTTATTTTTTATTTTTTGTCTGCCGCGCTTCATAATAGGCTTATATTTTGAAAATAAAACGGATGAATCAACACATAAAAAACCCCCCGATGCAGTCATGTGATCATTTATCAAGATTATTACTCATTGTTACAAGATGATAACAATAAAAATATTCCACCTTTCCCCCCTTTGTGATTTTATAGTCACATTAGAGAATATCTAATGAGCAACCTAACATGAATCCACCTGGCTCTTGTGATTGGCTTGTTCTGTTGACTGATTTTGATTGAATAACTGATTTTGGTTGAGTGTTAAAAATGTAAATGTTAGAAGTACGTGATAGGACTTATTATTTATTATTATTCCCATAGGTCTAAGCACCATAAAAACAGCATATTCAGCAATATCTGGAACACAGTTAGCCCTTTCCCTTGCGATAAGTGTTCCTGTTGACGGTGCACACTTCTCAGTCTGCCTGTTAGTGCCGTTTTATTTTTGTTTTGTAGTTGGTTGCTAGTTTCTCTGTTGTCTGTGTTGTGTAATTTGTTTCCTAGTAGTAGTAGCTGTGCCATTATTGTCATAAAACCCTGTGTCATCCCTGTTGTTTCCCAAAAGGGAGTCAGCCAAGGTGTCTTTATTTGGCTTTGATAGACTCCTCCTCGGTCTTCTGGCTCTGGTCCTGATTACTCTTTGTGATCGTCTCTCTGGCTGGGAGTTGCAATGCTCTCATCCCCTTGTTGAGCTGTATTGCTTTCACTACCTGATTGTCTACGGTACTCTCATCGTTGTTCCTTAACATCACGCTTTGTTGGGTGGCATCTTTGACCTGGTGCTAAAATGACTTTATGGATGTTAATGGATACTTAACATAATTAGTCAATTTAATTTCAATCTGTTTCAGCAGAGGTCCCTTATTGGGCAGTCTAATGTAGGGGCATGAGCAGTTAGTTTGGCATCTCACACAGATCACATCAGAGTAAGCACTACTGAGTCTGGCCACTGGAGTCTACCACATGCACACATCGTAGCTAATATAGCCTTCAGAGTGCTGTTTGCTTTTTCCACCATTCCTTGTGACTGGTGATAATACACACGACAAGGTCTGTATCGTCATTGATAAAAATGGTGCCCAAATCTCTGTATAACCTCTTGAGATACTGTGTGTCACACTTAACGTTCAACTCGTCTGCTGAATCCATCAACATTAACAAACACACAGTCCTGATGAGGTCACCCAGGACAGCCGTGGGGGCCACAGAAATGATCAGATGGTCTTCACCACAACCCTTTATGAGGAGCCTCCTGCTCATCTCGTCAGCCATAAAATCTGTTCATAGACACCGACTGTTTTTTGCACCTGAATTAGGGAATTAAACTCCCCCTCAGGAGGTTCTGGTGCTTCTGGTGCCGTTAGGAGTGCCTGTCGCTCCTGTGTGGAAGTTGTCAATTCAGCAAGTAAAGTTGTCAGTTTAGTGCTCATAGCTGCTTGTTTTGCAAGCTCATCAGCAAAATTATTACCTCTTGCTACCAGGGTATTAGTTTTTTGATGTGCTGGGCAATTAATTATTGCTAATGCCTCTGGTAACTGCATGGCTGCTAACAGATATGCTACCGCAGCTCCATGAGATATGGATGTGCCATCAGCTCTCTGGAAGCCTCTTTGCTTCCAAATATTTCCAAACACATAAGCCGAATCTGTGTAGATATTAACCCTTCTGCCTTCTGGCAGGATGCTGTTAAAGCCTTGATTTTCAAGCTTTTTCAACTGCACCTGGGAAAAAGTCTTACCATCATCATTCAGTCTGGCAATTCCATAGCCAGCATGACTTCCTGATTCATCCCTGAGCCATCCACAAACAGTGTTAACCGTGTTAACGGGTGGGCTCGTTATGAATGTTGTTTCTCACTCTTCAGAAATAAGTTTTAGGTTTGTACAGTGATGAGAAACTCCCTGAGATGGTTGCTGGATTATGAGTAGTACAGCTATGAATGTCCAATTCTGGATCTGGTTTCACTAAGACTTCAACCATGGCTAAGGCTTTACTACTTCAGATAGACATCTAAGTTCATTCTCTGCACAAATCTTTCTAGATGTTGTTAAAATGAAAAAAACAAACATGGCTGGAGTATTTCCAACAGGTTACTGTGCTGTCTGAAAAATCCTTATTACTCACTCCACCGTGTGTTAGCAAACCACAAAATATGAGCTATGTTTTGCTTCTTTTTATTGATGCCACTGGTCACTTGATTGTTACCATGAAACATGACTCTCACCTCCAAGCTGGCCTAGGGATAGATGACTAACTTTTAAGGATTAAAATGGTTTTACTTGGAAACAAATGATTGATTTTGTTGGTTCAATAACACAGCAGCTACAGTATGCCAGGAAACTACTGTCTGTATGCAAACACAGTGTAAGCCCTGGTAACTGGTCCTAATGTGTGACAGTGGATACCAGATAACTTCTCATGTTAAAATATAAATGAATATCTATTCTTTAATATTTCAATAGATAAAAGCCCAGAATTGTGTTCAAATGCTAAATATTTACATTCATGGTGTTCTGAAGCTGTGTAGGATACACCTCAAAATGCTGAAACACACACAGACACACACACACACACGTGATGCCGAAGGTATAATTTCATTTTGCGAGCTATAGCCTGTGGCTGTTTCTTCTGTTATTCGTCCATGCGTACACCAATTTATAGAGAAAAACAGCAGCCTGCATAAACTTCTTTTGACAAATAAAATGCATTTCCTGCCTCACAATAAAAACCTCTGTGTGATCCACCAATAGAAAAGCTTAAAGTATTAAATTCCGACTGGTGAAAATTCCTAAACTAAAATGTTTCGTGGTCAAACTCACTCAGGTTGATTGCATTCAGCAGTTGTGTGACCTGTGCCCAACAATATCAGTTGCTGTTCATGGTAATTCAGTTATTAGTCATCTTGTGTATAAAAATTCGGTAGCTTGGTCTAAAAAGAAAAGGTCATGCATGACTCAAAATGGACAGAGATCTTTAAACTTGATGTGGCCTGACAGTGATGCTGGATGAAACATCGACCAACCAAAATCATTAAGGCCACAAATGCTTACACCGAATGCGACTTTATATATTCATCCCGAGGCCCTGTTGCTCTGATGAGCTCTCGGTACACATTGTGAGCTGACCTTTCAACACATAATGTTTACTGTGTTTTTCTTCTATGTTTTTCTATAAACACATTTTGCATGCCTTCCATTTCAAGTGAGGACGCGCACTGGAAATGTGTGACATTCAGCCGCCTGCTGAATGTCAGTTTCAGTGTGTTAAAATGAGGACACCACATGACAAAACTGCTTGGCATTTTTAATGTAAAAAAAACCAAAACATTTTCAGCTCAACAACAGTGTTACAGTGTTTTTAAGGAGCCGATGATAAGGATCAGTTGTTATTCTTTCCGAAAGTAATAATGACCTCACTTCTTTTATCAGAGATGTTCCCAAAAATCTAACATTCAACACAATGTATATGTATTAATATATGTATCATATATATGTGAGGAACAGCTGTGCAATCCAGTTCCACAAAGCCTCCACAGCCATATGTTCCATGTTTTGTGTTTAGCACCTGTAGAACAAGAAGAGGAGATGTTGTGGTTTACAAGCAGCCAGCCTACAGTTTGGAGGTATATACTGGCTCCTGAATCAAGATGTAGTCACATTTCTCTATCACACAGTAATGTCATCACATTACTTGCACATATCTTTATTAATGTACTTCATAAATGTACTGAGAGTGGAGGAGAGAGAACTGGAGTCTCTGGTAAGTTCTGAGTTCAGTCAGAGCTGAACTAAAGAACAAGGCAAACATTTGCCCTATGAATGCTTCCTCCCGGATTAAAGTCAACATTTTTGAGTGGTTCTACAAGAAGTCAATATTTTTGTCATTTCATATTCAAGTCATGGATAATCTAAATGAATAATCAAGAAAGAAATAAGAAAAATCAGGGGAAGGAACACTTAGCCGTATTGATGTAGTGACAGGTAATTAAAACACCAGCACCGACGCACACACGTGCAGAAACGTAAGCATGTGCATTTTATTTTGCTTTTAAGACAAACAGGCAAGATTTCTCTCCATGCTGCACATGTAAACTGGAGGAAGAGGGCAATAATGCAGAATATGCAATAGTAAACTGAACTGTTAAAGCATAGATTTACAAATCATAAGAGACTCAATAAACAAAAAACCATTCTAGGTATACTGGACAATAAACACAGGCAGCAACATGTTTTCTATAGTATGTTATATTTTATCAAAATCTGTGGCAGCAAAGAACAGACAAATTGTTGGGCAACACTCAATTGTATTCTGAAAATATCAAAAAAGCCAGTGAGTATCGATAGAAAAGGTAGCTTCAGTTAAGAATGATGATTAGTTCATATGAGCTTTCTTTACACACATCTCTGGTTCTAGTAAATTGAACAGATGTGTTTAAATGCGTATGTGTGTGTGTGTGTGTGTGTGTGTGTGTGTGTGTGTGTGTGTGTGTGTGTGTGCAGGGTCTGCAAACAGGAACCAGGGAGCTGCAGGAGATGGGGATGAAGTTCTGCCACAGTCTGCTGTCTCTAACCAAAGACACAAAGGCCCTGTACAGCAGGATACTCATCAACCACATCAACCTGGACCACAACAACCTGGACCACAAGTCACACAAGTAAGAAACATCCGCACAACAACTGTTACGTGTC
The DNA here is from genome assembly GCA_036937835.1 of Pampus argenteus. Taxonomy (NCBI): domain Eukaryota; kingdom Metazoa; phylum Chordata; class Actinopteri; order Scombriformes; family Stromateidae; genus Pampus; species Pampus argenteus. Next base: position 22,478,382 of record CM072869.1, read on the forward strand.
TCTGTGTGTGTCTGTGTATTTATTACAGAGTTCAGGTTCAAATGTTAGAAGTTGGGTTTGACACATATATAACAAGTCATCTGCAAAAGTGACAATTTCAATTCATCTCCCAGACCACCACCTTAAAATGTTTGTCTCGGAGGTCTTTACAGTCTGTACAGGGAGTGACACCCCCTGTCCTTAGACCCTCGGTAACCTCAGAGTAGTTGATAAAGGTTCTATAGAATACCTGAAATTTAATAATAGTGAGATAATAATTTTGCCCAAATCATGATATCGAAATTCAACAAACATGCTATATGGATTTTCAGAAATACTGTTATGGACGCTTGTGTTAATCTTTATGGTAGAGAACCAGAACATTGTCTGTCCGTCTCTAGCGGTCTACAGGTACAGGATATTGTTGCATGAATAGATTTGCATTGATTTAATATGTGGAATGCTTGTTAACCTGCACCAAGTATAATCTATATATTCATCTTCAGCCGCTTGAAATTTCATTTAGCCAAGTGTCCAGAGAGAGAGGTGTGTGTTGTATTTGTCGTTATGGTAACGTGGCTATAGAGCTCAAGCCTGTGGTTTTCACACTCAGGTTATAAATGAAGAGTGAAACAACTATGTGCTTTTACCTCAGAGTCACTTTGGGCAGTGAACGTGAGCATAAAAGTGCTTATACAGTCAATCCATCACACGTACAACTTTTCACACTGACAGCAGCCATAAGACCAAACCAAGACCACAAAGCATTTCAGCACATCAATCCCAGTCCTCTTCACTGAATGATTGGAATTAGCCAATAGCATGGATACCTAATATACTGTTGATGTCACTACACCATCTTCTTAGGAGATGTCTAGAGGCATTCTGGGAGAATTCTAACTGTAGTGGCCATAGATGTGACAGGCTGCGTGCTACTTCAGTGATATCTATTTGAGATTTCCAAATATTTCTTCCAGGTCACTGTCAATTTTAAAACTCAGTACAAATGACTCCAGAAGCACAAAAGCCTAAAATGTCATTTAAATACGACACACAGCCTTGTGCCTTCCTCACGACCTCAGCACTCAGGCTAGATTTGATCAAATAAACTCCTGAAGTGTTTTTGCAGTCATTGTTTATTTACCACAAACGGCTAGGAACGATTCTTCTGCCTAAAGTGTATTTGTGTCTGTGTGTGTGTGTGTGTGTGTGTGTGTGTGTATTTTAGGAACTCCAGTTGACTGTCATATTTTCTTCTCTTCTCAATTTGCTTTTGAAATGATGAGTCATACAACTCAAGATAACCTGATGTTTAGACATGCTGGCAGCTCTGTCAATCAAACACTTTGATCCAGACTAAAATATCCCAAAAACAGATGGATTGCCATGGAATTTGCTACAGATATCCATTTTACCCAGATGATGTATCTCAATGACTTTAGTGGTCCCTGACTCGTCTCACCACGAGGTTGACATTTGATGTCCAGACTGGTCCTAGTTTCCTAGTTTGTGCCATGTCCATACACCTTTGTTTTCATATTTTATTTTAGTTTGCATGTATTTGTGCCACTTCTGAATGTTACATTGTTATATTGTACACACTATAGATGAAGGTTATCTTGTGTGTGTGTGTGTGTGTGAGTGTGGGTAGCATGAGACATGAACTCTAGTGTTTAATCCACACACATGCTCATCTCCATTCAGATACGCTGTGCTGTGTGGATCCCTTACCGCACTGATTGATGTGTGTACCTAAAGTGGAGCTGAATGGCTTCTATTGATCTTCAGACGCCTGTTCAATCTCCCCGCTGAGCTCTGACAGCACGAGTGGGGATGTCTCCTCACCTCCCTTCCTTTTTTCCCCACATTGTTTTTTGTATTTTCAGATATTCTGTCTACCCTTCATTCATGTCTTGTCTTCCTTCTTCTCACCTGTCTTCTAGGTGTGGTGCATGGTGCTTGTCAGAACAGCTAAACAGTATTATTCATAAAATGTCATCCACCATTTACAATGAAACAAGCTCTGCCACTGATTTCTGTCATTTATAGATAATAACGTGCTATGCTTGAAGCACTTATTGCCTGTGACATTAATGTGTGACTGCCTACCTCTCTGTAACGCTACCTCTATGTGCAGTGGTGGACTCAGGCTGTCTGATGCATTCAATGGGCCGCAACCAGCGAAGAACAACGATGCATAGTTGAGGAAAAGGCTTACATCCTCATTTAAAATGAATATTTTATAGGATGAACTCAGAATATAAGGAAAACAACACTTCTGTATTAAAAGGGATTTACTTTTTAAACATTTACTTTGCAAACATCTCTTTGTAAAAACACAGAGAATATTGTTTTAAATGCTATCATAACTTTGAGCAGTCTTTCAAGGGAAGCGAGAAGCAAGATTGATGAAACAGAAGGAGAATCCTATTGGCCGTTACCTGGTTACTGACTTGTTATGGTCAGTTGGTCCACATCCGTTTCTAAGCTTCAGTTTGGAGAATGATCGCTCGACTGATGCAGTTGTCACTGGCAAAGTAGCATTTTTTTGTCAGTTTTGGGAAGACAATGTCCACATCATTTTCATTAAGGCATGTAGTTTGAATATTGCTGGTATGAGAGCAGAGAGAGCATGGAACACCTTCGGTTCAGTAACAACACTGTCTTCCTCCATGTCATAGAACTGGCAAACATCTTTGAAAGATTGGACAGCTCTGTAATTTGTCATGTTTTTTTTCCAGTGACATACAGCACTAGAATAGCACTAGCCCTCTTGCCTCTATGATGTACGCATGTTTTACCTCGTTGCTTCCACTCCTCTCTGCCTTTTATTTTTTTAATTTTTTTTGTCCGTTAGCAGGGTTACTCAAATGGTTCTCTTCCAGATTTCATAACAGTTTCAGGACAGAATGAAAAATGTAAGTTTTTAACATAGTTTCAATGCTTCTATTTTCTCCTCTGTCATGTTTATTGAAGCATAATCTGCACACACAACAAATATCCTGCTGTGTATACAGTATATTTTGAATTTATTAGGCCCATCTATATTGATTGATCAGGATTCACAGTCTGCCTATTAGATCCCCCACACTTTCTATGGTGAAATAAGACTATTGAATCAATAACTACAGTTTTCTTCTTCCTGTTGAGATGACATGAAAACGGTTTTGGTTCAGTAAACTCAACTTGCACGTCAGTTAAATTGTCAGGAGCTGCTTCTGTGGACGGAGGCGCTGGATACAGGTTGGTGTGGATTGAACTGATAGAACGCCACCACTCACCTCTCGTGTTTTCGCGTAATTATTGCAGAGAAAATCAGGAGGTTTTGTGTATTCTCAAAGCTGATTAATAAAACATGTATGCTGCAGTGCCACTTTAGTTACGAGCAGAAATGTCAGAAAGTGTGTACATGTGTACATGTGTACATGTGTGTACATGTAAGACACATTAGAGGTCACCTTCAGGGTAGTTTTTGCCCTTGTGTCACCAGCTGCTCTTCAACTGCGTGAAGGTGTAATGCACAGCAGGTTCACTCTAAAATAAGAACTTTCAGTCTAGAAATGTGTGTCTTCAAATTATGAATTCCCTAAATACTGTTTAGGATATGACTCATTTGTGCATATAATACAGTATGTTTATTTCATCCCTTTGGTTTAGTAACCTGAAATATTAAATTAATTCCCTTGAGCTAATACAAGTAATTTGCAGTTACTGTCATGTAGCCCATGTTATTTGCAGAACCTTGAAAATGACTGAACACTGAATTTTGAGTAAATTGTGTAACGTTTGGGCCAGAGTGATTAATACATGTATCTTCTTAATTCTAACAAACACCATTTGCAGAAGCGAAACAACAATAACTGTACCCTACTACAAGTATTGTCTAATAGTACGTCTTATTTCAAAAATGATTACAGTCTCACTGTTACATTGGGTGAGATGTTCCTTCATCACCATGAACACACAGACACACTGTAGTTTACTCTGGCTCAATCCCACACAAACAATCCCACTGCCACGAATACTCATTATAACACCAAATGTGGATTAATCCGCCACTGAAAATAGTCCCTAATAAATGCAATAAATGCACTATTTCGTCCTGTAAAATGTGTTTAAAAGATATATCATCTCTTCATTATATAAAGTCTTCAGTGATTCCTCAATCCATTGCTGTATATACTACTCTACCTCTGTAGTGTGTGTGTGGCCCACAGTGCTTTGACTGTTAGACAGATATAATTCCAATACACATTTGCTCTTGACAAACAATTCAAGAGTGGGAAAACAAGAGACACCCCCCCGCTCCCATGAGCAAATACTTGGTGACGACAACAAGGAAAAATTCCCCCTTTAACAGGAAGAAACCTCAAGCAGAACTGGGCTCTAGGTCTCTAGGGCTCTTGGAAGTAACAAATGCATGGATTAGTCTTTCTACATCTTCTTTAGGCTGGATGTGCCTGATTTTAGCGATATTACATAGGTTAAAAAAAGGTAGGTCTTTGATATTTCTTTTATGTGGGAGTTAAAGGACATATTCTGATAATCTTCCAGATTCCTTTTGGTGGTGCTGGAGGCCGAGGTAATGCCATCCAGAGTAGATATATTATTAGATAATGTGTTTCCAAGGTGCTGCAGTTTTATCTGAGTTTAGTAGCAGAAAGCTGGAGGTCATCCAGGTCTTTATATTCCTAAGACATGCTTGACGTTAAGTTAACTAACTCTCATCAAAGGGTTAACCATTTTTCATTTATTGCATACAGAAGTCTGTACTAGTCATAATAATAACGCAAACATTGCAACATTCCAAATTCACATTTCACATCTCAGAATCTTCAAAAAGAATCAAGAAAAAAATCCTCTTCTCCTGCTTCTGTTACTAGCTGAGCTTTCAACCTTTTTCACGTTGTCTTGAGCATCCACGCGGCCGACAAGCGAAAGCACAAATGTTCATTCTCGACCTTGGAAACAGTAGTTTGAGAAAACAATAAATTAGAATTGTAAAACAAATGTATTCCTGTGCATATCCTTTGTGAAATTTAATCTAAATGTTGTACTAGAACCCCATTTAGCACAGGACGATTAAAGACAGTCGGTGAGACATTGACCATGTGTTGTCCCCCCTGCCTGTGAGGTAATGATGTCATCACAGTTGATCGGTTACTGCTCATGTGGTCACAGTTGATCGGGCAGCCTCTGAAAACAAAGCTTATAAGGATTGTATTACTATGCTTGAAATGACTGTGTGTGTGTGTGTGTGTGTGTGTGTGTGCGTGTGTGCTCCATCTCTGAACAATGGCTTTAACCTATTTCATCAGGGGAGAAAAGCGAACAGGATAAAGAGAAGACGAGGTTCGTGTTATATTGATCACTAGATATTTAAACCTAGTGGAGCAAATTTGGGTTGCAAGATTATTATTGGAACAGCAAATGCATTTAAGCAGTTTCACTTTATAACCTCAGAATGGCCCAAAGTTTTCCGAAATCAATTGAAAGAAAAGAATGTTAGAGGTCGGGTGTGTCACCTAGAGTAACAAGTCATCTGAAAATAATCTGCAATTTAAAAGTAGAGATGACCTAAGTGCAACTGATATGAGGTTCTATAGCGATGGCAAACAGCAGGAGAGATATTACTACTGGGTCCCTGTCAATGCAAAATAGTCAGATAAGGTTTCATTGGTACGAAATGCTGTGAGGGGGTGAATATAAATCATACATTATATATCAACAAATCCTAATTTCTCGAGTACTGCAAAGACATATCTCCCAATCACTCAACCCAATCGAACATTTCCTCAGCATCTAAAGAAATAAGCACTTCCTGGGTTACTGAGTGTATTCAACAGTGGGAACACATTGGGAAAAAAAAGCTGCCGTTCACTAATGAAACATCTTTGCTCCTAGATGCAGTATTTTAAATTGAATATTTTTGGCAGAATTGAAATCATGGATAATGAATGATGGATACAGTGTTCTCCTATAAATCTCACCAAAACAAAAATTCAAATATCTCAAATGGATCTTTTCAAACAAATAATTCCTCAAATCACTACAATACAATACAAAGGGCAATGAAATTCATCCTCGACAACACCATGATCACAAAAAACACATCAACGTTGCTCTCCAGGAAAAGTTGTATATCTGCCTACCTCCACTGCCAAAGTTATAGTAGCGGTTCTTAACGGAACATGCGCATTTGGTTCTGTATAATAATCTTCTTTGATATGAATTTCTGACAAACCAAAGTTTTATAGAAGGTTTGTTTAACGGCAGTTATACTGCACTGCGAGTTATTCTTGAAAATAAAATTACAGAATCTCTCTTGACCAAAAATAAATGTGTCCTCGATCCCAGCTAAAGATCTTCCTAGTTGCAGGTTGACCCTTGCCCCATTCAACAGCGTGCTTAGCAGTAAAGAAGCCACCTCATGGCTTGATTCTGGATGTCATTACTCTCCTTAAAACCCCACACTCATGGGGCCTACCATTGAATCATAAAGTTAGGAAAAGTTGATAAACTAAAGTCTGCTAAGACATCATGGATTTATTTAGATTATTTTTCTACCAAGCTCTACCAAATATAGTATGTGCATATTCATACAGGTACATATTGCTGCAAAGGATAGAGTTATGTAGAGTTAAATATGTGGAATTGTTGTTAACCTGCACCAAGTATAATCTATATATTCATCTTCAGCTGCTTGAAATTTCATTTAGCCAAGTGTCCAGAGAGAGAGGTGTGTGTTGTATTTGTCGCTATGGTAACGTGGCTATAGAGCTCAAGCCTGTGGTTTTCACAGTCTTGTAGGCCTCAGGTTATAAATGAAGAGTGAAACAACTATGTGCTTTTACCTCAGAGTCACCCTGGGCAGTGAACGTGAGCATAAAAGTGCTTATACAGTCAATCCATCACACGTACAACTTTTCACACTGACAGCAGCCTCAAGACCAAACCAAGACCACAAAGCATTTCAGCACATCAATCCCAGTCCTCTTCACTGAATGATTGGAATTGGCCAATAGCATGGATACCTAATATACTGTTGATGTCACTACACCATCTTCTTAGGAGATGTCAAGAGGCATTCTGGGAGAATTCTAACTGTAGTGGCCATAGATGTGACAGGCCGAAGTCAGTCAGTGTTTATTCACCACAAATAGCTCAGTAATGTTCTTCTGACTGAAGTCTGTGTGTGTGTGTGTCAGCAAATGTTCAAATGATTCAATGTTTCAGGAAAACTTAAAGATTGGAGAAAAATTCCAAAAAGTGAAAACAGATTTGTGTATCAGAACTTTGTTTTTTCTTCTTTCCCATTAATCATCTCACGACCCCTCAGATTTATCTGGTGACCCTTTGGAGCAGGGGTCTCAGACTCGCGGCCCGCGGGCCAACTGCGGCCCCCTGGACGACAATTTGCGGCCCGTCTTAATATGAAAGATTAATGTTAGTGCGGCCCGCAAAATTAATATGAATGACACTTGTTGTGTGCGGAGCTGAATGAACCAATCACGGTTAGGTATATGGCTCTGGTGGGCGGGACATCGGCAAGGCTGTCCGGTGGCTCAGCTGCGCGCAGGAGAAGCCGTGAAGCCCCTCTCAAGGCCCCGGTATGCTTCTGTGCAATCGCCGTAGTACGCCGCGTTCCGCATCGGAGGATTGCAGCATAGTAGTTACGCCAGCTCTGTAAAGCTCCACCTCGCTACAAGTCTGCCCCGGAGGACACGAAGAAGAGTGTCGTCTCTCTCTCTGCGTGTGTGCGAGTCGCAGGGGCCACACACACAGCCTGTGCAAAGCGCAGGATGAAAAACGGACTTTTAAATGAATACAAACTTCATTAAAAGAAGACATGTCTGGGCAAAAGTGGACGTTTTGACACCGTATTTACAGACACGGATCCACAGCGTCTCGCTGCTTCATGTGTACTATGAAGCAGCGTCCATATTGGTCGACGTTAAATAACTATTAATACAGACATTTGAAACAGAATAAAAATATAATTAATTTCTCTAATCAGCCAGTCAGTCAGTTAATATGTGGTTTCTGTATCTGCTGTATGATCATTTTTAATTTTATTTGTTTATTTAATTCATTATTTTGTGTTAAAAATTAAGGCATTTGAGAACATTGGAATGTTTTATAAACGCTTTTCTTGTGGAAATCCTAATGCGGCCCAGCCTTACCCAGACTGCCTCCAGCGGCCCCCAGGTCAATTGAGTTTGAGACCCCTGCTTTGGAGGGTCCCGGCCCCTAGGTTGGGAACCACTGAACTAAACTATCTAGCTGTATATAAAGTAGTTGAAACTAGCTCCACCTCCAGCAGCTACAACAGTAACATGCTGCTCTAACACTGATGCTTCAGTATTAATAATCTAATGATATATATATATATATATATATATAATAAGATATCAATCACTACTGTTACTGCAGTACTTTAACTACCGTATTTCTGGACTATAAGCCATTACTTTTTTCCCATACTTTGAACCATGCGGCTTATACAGAGGTGCTGCTTTTCTATGAATTTTTCTTCAGCCTACAGGGGGTATATAAAATTATTACACCCTCACCCCCTCAAAATGGAAAACCCACGAAGAAATTCCCATGATGCAGCTTTTAAGTTGAATGCCACTGAAGATGACGACTTCGGTGGCTTCAGTGCACAGAAGAAATGAAGTGACAGTGGTTTGGTGTTCATTAGTTTTAAATGCTCAGGCTTCAGTGCATGGGAGAACGTAGCGACTTTAATAGTAGCGCAGTTGCGCTTTAACAGCAGCACACCTGCACACCAAATCGCTGTCTGACAGCGTTTTAGTTTTAGTGCACAGGAGGAAGATAAATAAAACCATCAATGACTTTTCTGTTTTGTTTATCAGCACTTTTATTGCTGCGTTTATTGCGGCACTGATCAGAAACAATCAGTTCAGGTATATGAATAAACACTTATGTATCGGCATATGTATATATCCGTGGCTTATATGTGACAAAATATATATTTCATTAAAATTTTAGTGGGTGCGGCTTATATTTAGGTGCGCTCTATAGTCCGGAAAATACGGTAGATTTAGCTGCTAATGCTTATGTACTTTTACTTAAATATGATTTTTCATGCAGGACCTGTAACTTTTAACAGAGTATTTTTACATTGACGTATGTACCTTTACTTTAAATTTAAATTCAATTCCTCAAGAAGTAGAGTTTGCTCTATCCCCTCCTGTAGACAGCCTCAGTATTGCATTCTCAGTCCAGTCTGTTGTCCAGGTGGATTCCAAGGTGTCTGTATCCCTTCGCCACCTCCACCATTCCGTCCTAATAAACCACAATCCCTTTGGTCTTGGCCACATTCAGAAGCAGATTGTTGTTCCAGGCTGAATTACGGGTAGATCTCGAGGGCAGCTGGATGAAGACGGATATGTCATACAGGGATGACAGAAAGGAAGTTTAATGTCATTAATTTTTACAAAATGTATGCTGCTAAACTGTCTGCAGGGTTTGAACACTACTCTGCCATAGCCTCCAGTATGTTCAGTCTCCAGACTGCTAACTTTCTCTCTCTGTTTGAGCAGAGGAACTTGAGAGTTCAGCTTTGGGAAAGTTTTGGCGGAAACAGACCTAAGGATATAAAAAAGATCTTTGTGAGAGGAGGCGATATTTAAAGTCTTAGCTGGGACTGAGTGTGGAGTTAAGGACTGAGCCTCCAGTGCCTTCCCCTCCTGTTCTCTCATTTGGCCACAGAAGACACTGATTGTCTCTCTTGTTCTCTCTCTGGGTTTCTGTCTCTCTCATGCACCCTCTGTCTCTGTGTTTACGCCACAGACTCGCTGTCCGCTTCATGTTTTGCTTTTCTCACCCTGCCTATCTCGTTTTGCATGTTTCCCTCTCATTCTCTCACCCACAGGAGTCTTTTAAAAACACTGTTAGAACTCTTGCTCAGCAATATGATTCACAACCTGGGCCTACAACCTGCTGTGCTCAATAGAGTACATTAAGCTGTGCCCTGAGATTCTCTTTTAACGGCTGAACCAGACTTGAAATGAGCAGCACTTTGTCAGAAAAGTTCCTAAATACTGTTCCTGTAACTTCCCATAAAAATCCCTTTCTGTTGCTGTTTGAAACTGCATGTCCACCGCAGTAATTATGTGCCTTGCTCCAGGGCACATGAGTCATAAATACTGACAAAGCAGCGCACTTGCATATTAATTTCACTCCCTTTAATATTCCCTCTCTGTCCTGTCTCTGACCGTTCATTTTTTCACTTTTTTCCCAGAGCATTTCTAAAGTGCAGAATTCACCTGTGAACAGAAATGCATTTATTTATTGACAGTTGACTCTGAATTACAATGTAATAATATATTTCATTCAATGTTGTTTTAACACATACAAAAGTAGTTTTTTTTTTTTTTGTTTGTTTTAAGTAGCAAGAAACAGAAAGAGAAGGAAAGAAGACAAGACGGCATGCTTAAGTTAAAGCCCAGACACCAAGCAACTGGAAGACAGATTACAATATGTCACTGTTTACACTAAAGCACAAAAAGAATCAGACAAACTGGACTTGGACAATGTTTCCCTGTTTATCTGTGGTGGAAATATAGCAACAAAAAGAGGGCGACAAAACGACTGTGTAGGCTCATCTAATGGTCAATACAAAGGAATGACTATAGCAAGAAAACCCTCTTCAATGTTCATTTGGGACATTGACAGTGAACCCATCCTTTGAGTGCCTATTGAATCTAAAATAACAAGAAAGGAGATGTCATATATTAAACTTGTCAAGAATGAACATGTTTCTCATGTGTTCTCAGATGCCAGGACATAAAAAAAAGCCATCTGCAGGTTCTGCTCTCTGCCTTGTTGAATGACTGTGTAACAGCATGTAACATGTTTGAAGAGGGTCAGGGCAGTCACAAGTTGCCCACATTCTGGGCCGGGAAAATGAGCAGAGTTGAAGAATATGGACTTAGTCTCCAGAAAACTGAAAGGACACGCTCAGGCAGCTGTGAATCATCAGTGTTGGAGCAAATCACAAATCAAAAAACACTGAGGCCCTGGGTTTACTGGAATATTGTTACATCAGTTTAATCAAACTGTCAAACTAAAAGCTTCAGATTCTGCTTTGTACCAAATGAACCATGGACGTTTGAAGCATGAATTTCCCTTCGGGTGCCAAATAGAATTTGGTGAAGGTATAAAAAAGAAAGAAAGAAAGAAAACAAAAAGAAGAAAACAGATTGTTGCCTCACTTATGATACAAAATGCAAAAAGACAACATATTACACATGACCAAGACACCCCCATTTTATGGTTACAGCCAAGTAAATTTATATTTGATTTAATAATTATTGTTTTTTTTAATTGATGGATATTGTGCAAATGATATAATAGTTCCTTCTTAGCAAATGGTGACTGCAGTGTAGAATTGCTTTTCCACTGTGAGATATACCTGAGGGACCAGATAATGTGATTTTATTTTGACACTGATTATCATGTGTGTAAATGATATTAAAAGTTAAGAAAGATCATCTTAGTTTTATATAATAAACATTACAACTATGTTGGATGGAAATTAATCTGTAGATGTTTCCCGTGCCACTCAAACAGCAGATCTGCAGAGTATACGGTGAGTGGCAAAGAAACATTGACGTTTCTGCAGCAAAGGAAGGGTTGTTTGTAAAGCGTTTAAATCATTCGTAATACTTAAACTGATATTAATATTATATATATATAATACCTGTTCCCTGCTCTCACTACAGATCACAATGTCATAACCTCGACATAACACAAGATGTAGTCTACCTGTGTGCTCCTACCTCCACTCTTATAGGTCACCATATGTTTCTGGCTCTTCTGAAAGAAAGTGTTCACTACAGCCATTTACATCCTTTTCCCAAAAATCAACCATCTGTCTGTTCCTCTCCTGGATACCTGCCCATCACCTCCTCATCATCTCTGTTTCTGCACCATCATGTCCATTGATGTCTGCACCAATGACAACTCTCTCACCTCTAGAGATGCTCTGCATCACTTCATCAAGGTCCAACAAGAATTTCTTCTTGTCCTCCAGCTCACATCCTACCTGTGGAGCATCCCCACTAGCAACATTGAACACCACACCTTTGATTTCTAGCTTCAGACTCATCACTCTATCTGACACTCTTTTTTATTTCCAGGACACTCCTAACAAACTCCTCCTTCAAGATAACTCCTACTCCATTTCTCTTACTATCTACACCATGATAGAACAACTTGAACCCTGCTCCTAAGCTTCTAGCCTTGCTACCTTTCCACCTGGTCTCCTGGACACACAGTATGTTCACCTTCCTCCTCTGTATCATGTCAACCAACTCTCTACCTTTTCCTGTTATAGTTCCAACATGCCCTACTCTCAGTCCAGACTCTTGGCTTTCTTCTTCTCTCTCTTCCTATGAACACACATTCCTCCTCTCCATCTTCGACCAACAGTAGTTCAATTTCCACCGGGACCCTGTTGTTAACCCGGGCTTCCACTGATCCGGTATGGAAGTCATAGGTTTAATTTGCATGTTTGACTTGGCCAAAGTTTTACGTCGGATGCCCTTCCTGACACAACCCTCTGTATTATCTTGGCACCGGCACAATAAGACACCGGCTTGTGCCCCCTTGTGGCTACATTCCTGACGGACACGATGTGTGTTTACTACTGTGGTCATAGAAATGCTCTGATTAGCTTTAATAGCTGATATCGCCTCTTTGAGGAATGAGATTGATTATGAGTGTAAATTTAGTATGTTCACAGGGTTCATGTCAGGCATGGTGTGCTTGCTTACAATGAGTTCAGAGGATGAAATCATTTATCGAGACGTTGCTGCAGTGCACATCAATAGCCACCAGGTGTCACAAATGAGCATCTCAACCACTGTCTGTTTCTCTACTGCAGAGTAGTCAATACAAAATACAGAAGATTACGAACTTACAAGCAAGCAGAGGACGTGGGGAACCGAGAAACACTATGAAACCCAATAGATTCCTTTATTTGAACTTTTATTTGAGATGTCATTACTGAGTGTTAAGGGGTGTGTGACTTATTGGTCAGAACTGATTGTTGCTGCCAAGTAATGCATCACCATTTAGGTCATTATTAAATGCATGAAACTCCAGATTATGTGCTGGTAAAACCATTTGTTTCTTTGATCTCCTGATCGTTCGGTTATTTTTATGAGTCATAAGAAATCATAAATTATCTCTTATCAGAAATTTTACCACTAAGCTCGGTTCTGTTATATTTAACAATATGTCACGGGAGGTTTACAGTAGTTTACAGAAGTTTGTTCCTGTCAGAAGGATTCACTCCGCTGCCACCTAGTGTATATAGTTATCAACTGCAGCCCCCCGTAAAGCAGACAAATGAAACGAGTGACATCTGTATAGAAGCTGCTTACATGTAGACAGCTCAGCAGCTACTTTTGACAGATTTATAACATCATGATTGCTGCGTTTGCATTCTTGTTCAAACTGACAGTATTGTCAGCCGTCGCGCCTGAACTGACAACAGGGCTCTCAGTCACCAGGAGCTCCACTGCTCAAAGCTGCTGATTCTTTCAGTGACAATGATGAGTCAGTATAGTCAGGTCAAATGGAGGATTCTGTGTACATGAACTGATCAGAAGAGAGTAAATAGTGTATATGTTGACATTCATCAGGTGTGAGACACTGTTGACTTTTCTTTTTTTTTAGGATCAGGGTTTGCTGCGATATTCAGTATTAGGCCCTGTTTTCTTTAACTAAACACTGCATACTGTTAACCCCTTAAACATTACTGCAGACAAACTGCTAAGATCAAATGAGGACTTCTTTGTTGACACAGGTGGGCTTTTTACAATACTCTGTTCTCCTTGTAACTGGATATCCAGCTCAGTCACAGCTTTGACACACTGCTGGTTCTGATATCACAGCTCAGATGATGAATCTACACTTTATTGACTGCACACTGTAGACAAGCTGTCCTGCCTCATTGCCATTCACAGCACACACCGCAAACACACACAAATACAAAATGAGTAGCTATCATCATTATGCTAGACGCACCCTTTCACTCTCTTTCACTTCTATCACTCCTGCTCATTTTGCCTTCTCGTTTCCTTTTTCCTTCTTCTCCAGTCTCTTTCTCTCTCTCTCTGTCTCTCTCTCTATATATATATATATATATATATATATATATATATATATATATATCTTTCCTCCTGCTCTGTTTTGTCCATGTCGCTCTCCATCTGTCTCTATCTGCCATAGTCAGAAGATCAGTATGCATGTCACACCCTCTCTGTCCCAACGGAGTCCCAGTGTGTCTCCGCATGCTCTCTCTTTGACTAACACACGCACGCACACATACACACACACACACATGCACACACTCAGCCTCCCACAAGGTGTGTGTATAATCAGATTACTGGTTACTGGGGCTTTCTGTCGGCTGTGAATCATAGTGACTATAGCTGGGCTCAAGGTCATTTCAAGATGAAATATATGCAAACATCTACGAGTTAGATGTGTTGTCATCATTAAAAATGCAGGTTGAGCGGTCAAGCTCTGTACAGACAGACAGAATTCATATTCACATTCTAGTGGACATCTCAAAGTCTCCAAACCTACCAAATATGTCAGAGTGAATCCTGGGAAATGTGCACAGAATAATGTAAGAGGATATTTAAACTGGGTGTAATGGTGCAGCTATACAAACATTCAATCTTGGTTGTGAATATTTCACTCAGTTTAAACATTGTATGACATGTTGGAACAGAATATATATGTGTTATTTAGATACAGTGCAGACAGAAGGTATTCACAGAGCTTCACGTTTTGTTATGTTACAGCCTTATTCCAAAATGGATTAAATGTATTTTTTTTCCTCAAAATTCTACACATAATATCCTATAATATCCCACAGTTAACAGTGCATGTCAGACCACAAAACAAGCATGAAGTTGCAGGAAATTTCAGAAATGGAAGAAGTTTGGAACCACCAGGACTCTTCCTAGAGCTGCTGTCCCTCTAAACTGAGAGATCAGGGGAGAAGGGCTTTACTTAGGGAGGTGACCAATAACCTGATGGTCACTCTGACAGAGCTCCAGGGTTCCTCTGTGGAGAGAGGAGAACCTTCCAGAAGGACGACTATCACTGCAGCTCTCCACCAATCAGGCCTGTATGGTAGAGTGACCAGAAGCCACTCCTTAGTAAAAGACACATGGCAGCCTGTCTGGAGTTTACCAAAAGGCTCCTGAAAGACTCTCAGACCACACGATACTAAACTCTCTGGTCTGATGACACAAAGATGGAACTCTTTGGTGTGAATGTCAAAACGGCCAATACCAGCCGTATAGTGGAACATGTATGGATGATTGGCTCATTGAACAGGCCAGACTGGCCAAAGATAGATGAGCCAAGCTTGTGGCTTCATATTCCAAAAGACTTGAGGCTGCAATTACTGCCAAAGGTGTGAAAACAAAGAATTTAGCTGTAAATACTTTGTTTAAATATGCAAACATTTAAAAAAAAAAAAAAAAAATATATATATATATATATATTGTTGTCATTATGGGGTATTGTGTGTAGAAAAATGGATTAAATCCATTGTAGAATAAGGTTGTACCATAACGAAATGTGGGAAAAGTGAAGTGCTGTGAATATGTTATGTATGCACAGTATAGTGAGTGACACAGTTGATATGGTGAATAATTGATATTTCCCCAAAGTCATTTTATATTTCTGATTCTGGTTAAGATACATTATAACACAGGTATGTTTTTCAGCCATGCTTACAGTGAGGCTCTAGAGACAGTGATGTTTGCCAGTTGCTCCTTTGGTCAAGGCTGATAGAAAACTATTGGATGGCTTTCCATGAGACTTTGAATAATTATGAAACACTCACACTTGCTTATCTTTGTTCTGTGTATATATATATATTTCTTCTGTGGTTTTTATGCATCACTACTACTCACATATTTTTGCAAAAAGACACACGATTCAACACATGGTGTGGTGTTTGTATTTGGAAGCTGTTGCTGTGAACACATAACATACGGTCAAAGGAGCTCTCAGTGTAGGTGAAACAGACCATCCTGAGGCTGAAAAAAAGAAGAAATCCATCAGAGAGGAAAAAAAAAGAGTGCAGCGGTGATCGTACGAGATCAAAAAGGCCTGGACGTCCACGGAAGACAACAGTGGTGGATGATCACAGAATCCTTGGTGAAGAAAAACCCCTCCAGTACAAAGGATTCATCACAAGGTGCAAACCATTAATCAGCCTCAGAAACAGAAAGGCCACACTTGACTTTGCCAAAAAACACCTGAAGAAGCAGCCCAGTCCTGGAACATCATTCTCTGAACAGATGAGACTAAGATCAACCTGCATCACATGATGGAGGAACTGGAACAGCTCATGATTCAAAGCACAGCGCATCTACTGTAAAACAAGGTGGAGGCAGTGATGGCATGGACATGCATGGCTTCCAATGGCACTGGGTCACCTGTGTTTATTGATGATGTGACAAAAGACAGAAGCAGCCAGATGAATTCTGAAGTGTATAGGGGATATACATATATATGTACTTTCTGCTCAGATTCAGCCAAATGCAGCAAAGTTGATTGGGTGGCAGATGGACAGTGATCTAAAAACCTACTGCTAAAGCAACCCAGGAGGTTTTGTTTTTTTTAAAGCAAAGAAGTGGAATATTCTGCAATGGCAGAGTCAATCACCAGATCTCAACCCAGTCAAGCATGCATTTCACTTGCATCAAGACAAAACCTAAGGCAGAAAGCGCCTCAAACAAACAACAACTGAAGACAGCTGCAGTAGAGGCAAAGCATCACAGAGGAGGAAACCCAGCGTTTGGTGATGTCCATGTTTGGTGATGTTCCAGACTTCAGGCAGTCATTGCCTGCAAAGGAGTTCTGTTTATTTGTCCAATTACTTTTAAGCCCCTGAAATGAGGAGCGTTTGTATATAAATAGCTACAATTCCTACATGTTTAATCATGTATTTTTGTTCAACCCCTTGAATTAAACCTTAAACTCTGCACTTCAATTCTGTCGTAGTTGTTTCATTTCAAATCCAATGTAGTGGCATGCAGAGCCCAAATCATGAAGATTGTGTCACTGTCCATATATTTTTGGGCCTAACTGTATACAGTATATTAATTTACACTGTCACTCAAACTTCAGAATGCGCCATCATTTTGTCACATATGGCAATTTGTAGGGAAAGTAGGATATTTGAGGCCTTGTCAGAGTGGCCACTGAACTCTTTACAGGGTGTCAGACTGAACGAAGGAAAACCAAGCAACAGTTTGGCTAAGAACCCGGAAGGCTGTATGTTATGTCAAGGGGGATGATTGTCCACTGTTATCCGGCAACTGTCCCCCTTGACATAAGTTTATTTAGTTTGTTGAAGGCACTTTAAATTGTCATTTGGGCATCAGAGAGTACAGAGACTCAGATGGAAAAGACATTCTCAATGAACTGAAGAAGATAATTGTTGTGATCGATAGCATTCCTATATCATGTGGTCTCTTATGGATGGCGTTCTGGCAACCTTTTATATTGACAAATTAAGCACTGTTGCACATTTTACAAATGTTGCAAATGCTAAACGGTGAACATGCTAAATATATTATTGTATCTGTTTTTCTGACAGGTGTTGTGGTAACAGAGAGACTGCTAATTAATGGAAAACATTGAAAAAATACATATTCAAAAATGTATTCTCACCTGCCCCCTTCTCTCCTTTACTCTCATACAGCTGTTTTGAAGACGACGAGCCTCCATGTGTTGAGGAGATTGAATATTCCACAGACTGTCCCACACTTAAAGGCACTGATCTGGATTCAGATGTCAGCATTAATATGACCAGCGCTGATGGAGAGGAGGAGGGTGATGAAGGACACAGGGGAGCACAACAACGGCAAGGCGGTGTTGTGCAGTCACAGCAGTCAAGCATGAAGAGCCGCCTGTTCCCTCACCTGATCACAGAGGCGTCCATGGAGACACGCAATGAGAAAAGAAATATGTGTAATGGTGTGAACGCCACCAATGGACAAATCTTAAATTAAGGGATTATATTTACAGTTTGCAATTTTAAGTTGTTGCTTCCTTCAAAAAGGTCATCTAAGCACTGTAAGCTTTCCTACTGACTGAAAAGAAACCTGGAGAGATGATACATACAAACTAGAGGCCAATTATTCCCAACACAAACAAAGCCTCGAACGTTGCTTAGTTTTACAGATATTTCCAAGATCACTGAATAAAAATATTAAACATAAATACATTACATTCACCATTACATTATTTTTAAGTTCAAGGCCTACAAGTTGATCATTGATCAACAAGACTGTGGCATAAGGGTGAAAGGTCAAAAAAGGCTTGTAAGTTGACTTAGGGTCAAGAATGAAACGTCTCTGGTCAAAGGCTTTATTATTTTAAGAGCAATGCATCTCAAATCTCCTTTGTTAAATTTCAATCAGAAGTGAAATGGAGACAGAAGGCACAACAACGTGTGCAACATGTAACTTGGCTTTCAGTGAGGACAGCTAACAGTGCTAGCGTACCTAGATATCATACTAAAATACATTTCAAAAAGTCCAGAATGGAAACCAGCTTATCAATGATTTATTACACTGTTGATCAATGCAACAGTATTTTATGGGTGGTCAATATAGTCTTAATGGTTTGGATCGGTCGCATGCAACCAATCAACAAACATGATTAGCTACAGGCTAACATACTAGATAATACTGTATAACTATCAATATGCCACACAGTCTTTTTTTTCTCAGTAGCTCTTTTGTTTTCGCCAGATAGTAAAGATAAAACTTTCCTTATCATTCTAAAAAAATAATTACACGCCTTAGATTGATTGTGGTCTTTATTTTGTTGTTTTGTTTTAATCATTAGTTGGAAAGAAAGAAGCTGAAAAGCCAGCTGGCGTTGTGTATTTAACCACTAACTCTTGAACTGATCTCTCATTTCAGAGGATTAATGACATTAAAATTCAAATGACTTGTAATGAGTGTATTGTGTACAGGATTACATTTACAGTAGTTTGGTTCTTTGGTTGTATTTGGCCTGTATTTAGTAGACTCAACTGTAGTGTTGACTGTTCTGTGATGTCTGAGTGTTAAAGATGTCTCCACAAACAGCACTGGTTGTTTGTTCAAATAGCTTAAGATAACTTATAGTATGTTTACATGCAATTAGGTCTTCCTTTAGCAGCAAAACAGGAAGAGCATTGCTGTCAACAATCAATGGGTATAAAAAGACTGATTACAACACAAGAGGCTTGGGTGTGTATCCCATCATTTATCAACTACCAACTAACTGCCATGCCCCAATGTGGTGAGGCATGGCAGTGGTCTCTGTCTGTTAATTATCTTTATAATGTCTGGTACATATCATTATAATCTCCATGGTGGGTGATTTGTATGATTTTGGAGACCCTCATATTTTTACTCCAATGCCACCATCAGGTCAAATTACACGCTTGACCAACACTTCGGTGAAATTTACTGCAGACATTCATGGCTCCCGTATGATAAACCATGATTATTTTGGTTTATGACTCGTTTAATACTAAAAAAAAGAATAAATAAATATAATAAAAGAGTTGACATAAAACTATGTGTACAGCTATGCCCATCTCATCCATGGTTGTCACCATTTTTGTGCCATTTTCTTCTTGCTCGGACACAGAGAGAAAACATTCTTAATCTGGCCTACAAAAAACACAAATACACACACATATAGACAACGCTGAAGCTATTAGGTTTATTTTTCAACTGATGATAATAATCTGGAACCAGGCTACCAAAATGTCCACTCCAGAATAATGACTCATTTTGCATACAGTATATATTATATACATAGCAGACTGTTTTTAGTGAACACATTTATTCTTCTCCAGTAGAACCCAAAGGAAAGGTAGAACATAATGGTAGCAGAACCTATTGTATTGTAAAGTGCTTGTGTTGTATGTTACATATGACGCTGAGAAAGCACTCTACACAGTGTTACATCCTAATATCTAAGGAGACGGCTTTGTGTAAATGTATCTAGGATGATATGCAAGCCCATATTCCACTTAACCAAAAATGTCATCTTCTAAGGTTTGTTTTTTTTGCAAACACAATGCATAATTTTAAAAGAACATGACAGCAACGGAGAAAAACAATTATTCTTAATCCCTAAAAAGCTTACTGTCTGATTGTGTGAGATTTTTACTTAGCAGCAGTGATACAGGAAGGAGCATTTAACCCCCCCTCTGTTGAAAGATACTGTATGTGTACAAATAGGTACTAATACTATACAATAGATCAGTTTGTGCATGTTTGAACGGCAACTGTATGTGTTGATCTAGAGTCAAGATATCTTACTTTGCAGTGACATACATGTGAGATGTTACTAATAATAACTATATAACTCTAATAGAACTGCTATTTGTATTCTGAATTAGATATGACACTTGTTTTCAGAACAGTAAAAACTTGCAATAAAGGAATAATTCATTTTGTTCATATTGTCGTCACTTTAACGCTTAAAAATACAACTTTCACCACTCATTGATTCTGTTTAACTAGTTACTGTATAACAAATGACTGTTTATATCTTTGTTACAGACGCTAATGAGACTGATGGAAGAGATTATGAAGCAAAATTGCTCTAAATCTCTGTAATATTTTCTAAAAAATATGTGACAGCTCGTATTTAGTACTGACTAAAACTAGGCTAAAAATAATGATAAAGTTGTGTAAATAATTTGCCACATAGAAGCACGCGGTATGGAGGGCGAGTAATAGTAATTCACTCATGAATTCATAAAATCAGCCCATTCAGGCTGAAAAGGATCCAGAAGGGAGATCTGTTCAGTCACTGCCACAGCGGGGAAGTGAAAGCAGCTGCAGTTAAGGCCTGCAGATGTATCAGTGGTGTTGTTGCTTCCTACAACCAAAGGAAGTTCAGGTGCTAACACTCATGACACCTGTAGTGTTGCAATTGCAGTTTTGTTTGTTTGTTTGTTTGTCTTTTTGCTACACCGATACCACCTGAGAGGCGAAAGCAAATAATAGACCTAATGGAAAATGAAACATTAATGAGTCAAAACAATCTCCTGTCGATACATGTGAAATGTGAAAGTAGAGTTCAAAACATCAAATGTTAGCTTTTAAATATTACACTAACATCTATGGACCATGCTGAACAACTGCAAAGTTATATAGGTAGAAAGGTGTAAAGTTGAAACGTTGAAATGTCTCCCTTAAGTAGCATTTCACAAATGCATATTAATGCTGAATAAGCATTACTTAATCATAATTAACCACTTATGTATTCAGTTTGTAAATCTTGTTAATTTGAAATCACACAGCTATTAAACATTACAGAAAGCAGAAAGAAAACAGTTGCCGATCGGCTGTGTGACCTCGTACATAATAGTTTATTTTTGAGAATTTATTTTCATTCAGAACGCATCATAGCACTAAGACAGCACCGGTCAAAGTTACAAACGACCTCCACTATGCTTCAGACAAAGGACTTACTCTGTACTGGTTTCGTTAGATCTTAGTGCTGCATTTGACACCATCACATCCAAGAACATTTAATTGGTATTAAAGGAACTACATTAAGCTGCTTTAAGTGACTTAAACCAATTCTAAAAAAGTTAGACACAGTAATATTACAAAACACGCCATACATTTTCATTGTTATGCAGATGATACCCAATTATATCTATCAGTGAAGCTGGATGAAACCAATGAAATCGGTTTACTAAGCTTCAAGCATGTCTTAAGGACATATATGGATGACCTGTAATTTTCTCCTACTAAACTGAGATAAAACTGAACTTATAGTGCTTGGGCCTAAACACCATAGAAACACATTATCTAATGATATCCCTACTCTGGATGGTGTTACCTTGGTCTCCAGAACCACTGTAAGGAATCTGGGATTCAATGATATGTCCTTATCACATCCTTTCATCAAAATGGATGGTTTCATTTCCCATGCAATATATACAAACTCATACCATATGTTTCATAGTGCTACTAAATATACTATCCTCCTTAAGGTGCGATGTTAGCAACCACAAGTAGACAACTAGACAAACTATATTCACAAAAGTCATGAGAGTCAATTATTATTGCAGACTTAAGGTGTTTGAAGATGTTAAAATGGAAACTAAAATGAAATGACAGAATACAGCATACAAACAATAACAAATGACAAAAAATAAAGGTCTCAAAACTAAATGAATACTAATTAAACAGCTACATAAACACAGCACTAACTTTAGCTTAAGGCTAAATACTAAATAACTAATAAATAATAAAAAAAACTTGATGAAGAAACCAACACAGCTGCGTTATATGGTAGCATAGAAACAATACCTTCAAAAGTTACTGTCATGACACAACTGTCAACAACAATCAGTATTTGGAAGAAAAGTGTTCATATATAAAGCTCGGTTGCAATGTGCCGAAATAGCTCAGTTGGGAGAGCGTTAGACTGAAGATCTAAAGGTCCCTGGTTCGATCCCGGGTTTCGGCAGTGATTGTGTATCTGTTTGAGATGACCCTCTGTGGGGTGTTTTTAGTGTGGTTTTCTTGCTACATCGCAAGTGTGCAGTTATGGATATTCACTTTGTGAGTTTTGTAGTTTGTACCTTGCTGTTTTTGGAAATTTTTGGTGTGGCGTGGAAACACACTCAACCATGGCTCTTTTCATTCCGTTCATTCGCGGCTCTTGTGTTTACACTAAGGGTTTGCTGTTAGATACGAAGGAGGGAATCTGCAAGAAGCAGATAAGGAGTGAAGTGCAGGGAGCGAAAAAGATGGTATAAACCATGTTTACCATCTGTCATTAGAGGGAACATTCGATTATTCCCCGAAAAGATGGAAAAGCTAACAGCACTGACCTGGCTGCAGGGCTGCAGAGAGAGCATCGAGAATGCAGCCTCATGTGCTTCACAGAGTGAACTTTCTCACACATCACTCTTGGCGGTTTCCAACTCTAACGAGTGGACAGAAGTTCAATGATGATATGATGATAGATAGTACCATCTGGGTAACATTAGTGTAAAGGAGCTAGTCTGCACCAGAGACTTGGAGGTGTTAGTGATTAGAATGCGACCTTTTTACCTCAGAAGGGAGTTTTCACACGTGACCGTTGTGACTGTTTACACCCCCGGTCGCTGCTGCAGCTAAGGTTTAGATCCACACTGTCATCTCTCTTCTCCAGAACCAGCATTCGCAATTCCTCCTCCTTATCTCCGGTGACTTCAACCATGCTTCCCTATCATCTGCTCTTCCTACCTTCACCAGAGACAATAAAACCTTGGATCTATTGTATGCAAGCATCACATCAAAGTCTGCATCGACGTCACTGTGGACCCACACTAGTACGCATACAGGAAGAATCGATCCACAGAGGATGGCATTTCTTCTGTGGTCCACACAGCCCTCACCCACTTAGAGAAGAAGGACTCTTATGTTCGTCTGCTCTTTGTGGACTTCACGTCTGCGTTCAACACCATCAGACCGCAGACCCTGGTTTCAAAACTGACCACACTCGGGCTGAGCTCTACACTCTGCAACTGGGTGCTGGACTTCCTTTCGGAAAGACCGCAGTATGTGAAGATCCACGACATCTCCTCCTCCACCATCACCCTCAGCACAGGCTCCCCCCAGGGCTGTGTGCTGAGCCCCCTTCTGTTCACTCTGCTCACACACAACTGCTCAGCGAGACATCCGAGCTGTCTGATCGTGAAGTTCGCAGATGACACAGCTGTGGTTGGACGAATCGCTAACAGCGATGAGTCGGGCTACAGGCAGGAGGTGGAACACCTGGAGGGTTGGTGCAAAGAAAACAACCTCTGCATCAACGTGAAGAAGACCAAGGAGATGATCGTGGACTTCAGAAGGGGCAGACATCTCCCCCCTCCCCTGCACATCGGAGGGACAGCGGTGGAAGTGGTCTACAGCTTCAGGTACCTGGGCATGAGCATTGCAAACGACCTCACCTGGAGCACCAACACTTCCTATCTGGTTAGGAAGGCACACCAGCGCCTCTACTTCCTCAGGAAGCTGCGGCGTGCTGGACTGGGGAGCTCAGTCCTGACCTCCTTTTACAGATGTGTGGTGGAAAGTGTCATGTGCACCTGCATCACCGTGTGGCACGGCAGCTGCTCTGCAGCAGAGAAGAAGGCTCTGCAGAGGGTGGTCAAAGCTGCACAGAGGACTGTGGGATGCAGCCTACCCACCACCACGGACACTTACACCTCCAGGTGCAGGAAAAGGGCCTCCTGCATCATGAAGGACCCCACTCACCCCGCACATGCTCTGTTTGCCCCTCTCCCCTCGGGCAGGAGGCTGCGGAGCATTAAGAGCAGGACCACCAGACTGAGGAACAGCTTCTTCCCAGAAGCTGTGAGACTGTTGAACTCTGGAGGACCCCTGCACCCCATCCCAACCCCCAACCCCACCTCCACCCCCATCCCCTTTCTGGACCCCCCCACCACAGATGCACAGACAATAACACAAAAATACTTGCACTATAATCACTTTTCTCCCACATTGCAGTTGTTTGCACAACCTGGACACTCATGCTACACTGTTACTGTTGTTGTTTTATATACTTTTGTGCCTTACCTTTATATTTTATGTTCTATATATACATATGTATATATATATTTTATTTTATTTTATCTTATTTTATTTTTTAATTTTATTTTATATTTGGATAATTGGGATCCTCCAGGACCAGGGGAAACCAATTTCGTTACATCCCATGTTTACATGTGTTGTAATGACAATAAAAAATCCTTGAATCCTTGAAAAATCCTTGAAAAGGATGCATACACCACATCGCCCCTCTCCCCCCGCTGGGTCGTTCTGATCACAACCATGTCCATCTGCTCACAGACTTACACACCTCTGGTGATTAAACAACAACCTGTGAAGAGGCCTGTAAAGCATTGAGACTCAGTGCTAGGCTCAGAGACTGCTTTCAGATAACAGACTGGGATGCACTTTGTAGACCCATTACATCATGGACTATATCAGTTTCTGTGTGGAGACCATTGTGCACTCCATTAAGGCCCTCCTGAATGAGAAGAAGAGGGTCTTCAGCTTGGGGGACAAGGAGGAGCTGCGCAGAATCTAGAAGTATCTTCGGCTGAAGATCAGCTGCCCCTTCTTCACACCACCACACCTCCAACTTCTTCCCCTCCCCTCCACTCCCCAGCCTGCCACCCCTAACACCTGACAATCACCAGCCTGCTCCTACCCACCCTCATGAGTTCACTAACCCTCTCACACCTGAGCTCTTGCGTTGGATTATTTCCAATATGCTATGCTTCACAATTATTCATTCACATATGTAAAGTAACATGCAGTATCATATTCATTTAGGTGTGCATTATAACCTGACATTACTAACTTGTCACTGTCACTGGTCAATGAGAAAGGAGGAGGGGCAGAGAAACAATCAGACAGATTCAATGTGCTAGAATAGATGGGTAGATGGAGACTGTTGCTTGGGACAAATGAACACTTCAAGACAAGCTCTCCCAGGTGCACGTGCCTGAATTGACCTGAAGATGGATCACTGACTTCCTGACCATCAGCACTGGTTCCTGTCAATGCTACATCCTTTCTGCATCACTTTCTCTTCTCCCTGTACACCAATAGTGGCACCTCCAGTCACCAGTCAAGCTCCTGGGGTTCGTAGATGATGGAGATGGAGGTGTGACACAGGGGTCTATATATAGACCACCTGGTGTCTTGGTGTGGACAAAACAACTTGAACCTCAACGTTCCAAAGACAGTGGAGATGGTTGTTAATGTCACCAACCCTTATCACTCTGTGTGACTCCCCAGTTGACACCAAGGAGTTTTCCCACTTCCTGGGAACCACCATCAACCAGGAGTTGACTCAAGTACGAACTGATTAGCAGCCTTACTGAGAAGGTTCAGCAGGGATGTACTTCCTCCTTCTACACCCATCATTGAACCTACAAGGCTTCCACTCCTCGACTAAAGAAAAAAAAAGCTTTATTAAAGTAAAGTAACTCTGTATACATGTTGAAGTTGGCTTGAGACAACTGAGACAAGAACCGATCCGCCCATCCTCAAAGGAGTTGTTCCGTGTTTAATTGAGAAGACTGCTGTATCATTTCTGACCCATGTCTAAAAAAAAAAAAAAATTCAGTTAGATGTGTGACCAACATTTTTTTCTCTAAGAAAACAGAAAAAATTAATATAATAACTTATAATAATAATAAAATATGAATTTCTTAAAATCCTTGGTGTTGACATCAATTTTGCTTAGATATTACAATGAAACATTCAGTTATGTATCAAATAACGATAAAAATGAAATTAATATGGGCCATTTTTTTAAACCCCTGTTGTGCATTAAAATGTTTTGCATCAGAGGTATGATTTCACAGAATCTGCAGTCCGACTGATTTAAAACATGATTATTATAAAAAAAAAAACAACAACAACTAACATACACATACTCTTTGAGAGAGAACACAGCCAATGCCTTGTTTGTAATATTTCAATATTATTTTACCACTTTGTTTTGCAGTCAGCAGATCCAACATGTGTCAGCAGCCTCTAATAAGACTGTCTCAGGTGAGCAGAATTATTAGAGTCAGGCATTCTGGACATCCTGCAGCCAGGTGACAAAGTGATGGCACATAAGCAGCTTCTGCTCACTGACATCAGTGTATATCCTAATATTTTGCCCAAATTAGCAATTAGTAAAGATGAAGATTAGATTGTCCATGTAAGAGTCCAGAAGAAGGAGGTGCCATCAGATACACAAAAAGAACATTTTGATGTTGTGGTCACAGTGGTTCATCTCTCATCTGTGATAACAAGTGTTCTGTAATAACAAATCTACTTGAATTGTGGAACATTTTCACTAGAAACTGTGGAAACTCAATTTGCAAGATCAGACTTCATTATTTTGGACATGTATTGTTCAAACCCACTGAACTTCGGATATAGACGAGATCGCAAATTTTAATGAATTATGGTAAATGACATGACTTACATATTTTATCCATTTAATCGAATGATTCAGCCATAAAACACATAATGTCCCGGGTTCAAAGTATCACTCAGTGTAAATATTATAACAAGCTGATGCACAGCGGGCCTCATGCAAGAACCATCTGCCAGGCAACCTCTTTAAATGTGTGTTGGTGCCAAATCACAAAGTTTACTCACAGGATTCAAAAGTGCTGAATGTTGTACCTGAGTATGTGGCTTCAGCAAACAAGCTGCAATGACGGGTGCAATTGTTCTTGTACTAAAATACATTATTTAACATACAGTATGTCATGTTCAGAACCATAGGATAAACCAGACAGAATGTGCTTCCTCCAGAACAATAAGATACCTTTTAACACACACAATGAAGATAATATCCTTTGATTACTCACGTAGCCTGATTAAGACCACATCCACACTCACTAACCCTGCTTAATTTGTACACAGATCTTCTTTTCTCTGTTTTTGGCCCAGTATAAAATTGTGTTTTTCTCGCCCCGAAACAGAGCTTTTCCAATACGGCCTCCAGAGTGTGTAAAATGTGAAAACAACGGCGTGTTATGTGTACAAGAAAAAACGAAGCTTTGTAGAAACTCTGTCATATCGCAGACAAAACAGATGGCGGAAGTAGGACAGTGTTACATTGGAAGAGGATGAAGAGGAAGCAGAACAACAATTACAACAATGGGGAACAGCATCATGCGGGTGTTGTTCTTTATTGTTTACTTTGACAGCTTGTGTAGAGTTGGGGTAGCCAGGGTAGGCAGTATTCCAGAAAAGAAAAAACATATGGACACAGTTCATATGGACACGAAACACAACAGTTACTGCACTCATTTCCACACGCAACTTCCTCTCAAGGCACGACAAACTTTGATGCACAGTTAACGGTAAACAGGACCGCCTCACCTGTTTGAAGTCTGCGTTTCACTCTCCTCCACATCACATCTTTTTCATTGTCCGTGTCCAAACGCTCCAGGTGGAGGTATATGCAGAAATAATCTGTATCTTAATTTATGTCATCTCAGAGAGCCAAAAAGTTGAGGGAAAGACCATGATGCTGTGCAGGAAATCAACACAAGGGAGCAACCAAACATCTCGCTCACACACTCACACACACACACACACACACACAGAGAGAGAGAGAGAGAGAGAGAATGAGAGTAAATTGTGATGAATTGTGCAGCTTTAATAAAAGCATATTTGCCAACAATATGTATTTAATTATAGATAATGAGTTTGTGTGTGGTATACTGCTTTGGTTGTGCTTGTAGGTGTCATCCAGAAACGTAGTCAATGAGTTCAATTAAAAGAAAACATTCTTGACCTCAGTCATTTCTAAACACTGGCTATGGCTCTGACACTATCTTAATCTTCCAGGACTGCGAATGCTGCTGATGAAGCTAACTGGTGGCCAGTGTCTGCTCTGTGGTAAACATTTAGATAAGGACTTACTCGTTATTGTCCCAAGAAGATTACAATTCCCCCAGAATTGGCTGACCCTGTGTTTTCATTACAGTGATTTATTAGTGTAATAGCCCTTTAATCCCAGCCTCACTAACCTTCTTAAGGGCTCTGCGTAACAATATTGTAATGACCCAATGCACACAGATTAGAAAAGCAAGCCTATAGTGATTGTGTATATGTAGGTGTGTGTGTGTGTGTGTGTGTATGCCGCAGGTCCCAGGCATGCAACCATGCAAACAGTTAGTCTGATAAAAAGGTTAAATGAGCAGGATGCGGCTGTTGCTGTATTGACTCCTCATGGCTGAATTTATTTCTATATTCATACTTGATACAGCCGAATATTTATTTTTCAACACTAACAATATGTAAACACATTCATTTCCCCACATATACTACAGGTCAAAAGTAGAACACATTTTTTTTTCTCCAATTTTTATTGTGATTGTGAAACTGCCAGAGGTGAAGCTTAATTACCAAAAACTAAAAACAATAAAATCACATACAGCTTTTCAGCAGCAATGGACATACATTAAGTCTTAAAGTCTGATGCAAACAATTCATACAGATGTCCTGTCTGTTGATTACTTACAAACCTCTTAATTAATCAACAGGACTCAGAGTGGATGACTCTGGACCAAAACGACCAACAAAGTATTCTGCAGAGCCGTTCAGTGCCCTCTGGTCTAGCTGCTCAGGGGTTCATCCTACAGCAACACAATGATCCAAAACATCCACGCTGTCAGAATTCATCATTAATCAAAAAATGATAAAAGAAAAGAAGAAGCAAATCTTCAAATCACGGAATGGCCAGCACAGTCTTCAGACTGGTAATGAATGAACTGGACAGAAGTGTGAAAGCAAAACTATCTGCTAACTAACTTTTGATTACATTTTGTTAAACAAAAAGATTAAATGATTTCTTTTTATCGAGACTTTAAATATCAAATTGTTTGTTCAATGTTTTCATTTCAGAGTACATTGAGTCAACCATTTAATTATATATATTAAAAAAACTGTATGAAAAAACTCAGAAAACACAAGAAACATAAATTAAGACATGTTTTAGCATAAAAAACTTGATTTAGCAAGTTTCTTTTTTTACTCTTTGTAATTAACCTTGTTGTGGAACAAGTGTGATATTATGCAACATTAATGCAACATATTGGTTTACAGGGCAAATGGTACTAATATGAAAAAGTTAAGGAACTATTGTGCTTGTAGAAGAATGTATGGTGTGTTAAATTAAGTATGTTAATAACTACGTCTATTTGTGAAATGAATGTGTTTATTGAAAACACTGTGGTGTTTATGGTGTGTTACCGTGTAGTTTGTTTGCAGGTTTATGAAGGACCAGTTATACATATGTTTCACTCATGTTCAGAAGAGTTATTTTGATTTCAATAGTTTTGTATACCAGAGTTTTTCCTCGTTAGGAGTTTTTTTGTTGTTCTGCTAAATAAATCGGCTCACTGACACCTCAGCTCTTGAGTCCTGACTGAGTTCCGGCCTGACAAGGAGAAACTTACGTAAGCGAGTGACTTTAAACCCACAACTTCTGTGGGTAACGGTCTTCATCCTGTGGCATTACAGCTTTGTGTTGCAACACTCCAGTGAAGGAGAAGGCTGAATATGCAGAGACTTCATTAAGTTTAAGTTAAGAGTTGTCCTTGGGACAAATAACTGCATGTGTCACTAAGGAGCCTTCAGACATGGCAACACTGGCAAAAGAAATCCTGAATAGTACACGTAACATTGCTAAAGTAGAGGTTAAAATAGCGTAAATCAGTAAAAACTGAGTTGAGAGATGAATCTTATGTGGTGAACTTATGTGCGAGTAACCAGCGATTAGACAAAGGAAGATGAAGGAGCAACATTAGAACGCTACGAGGAATTAGAATGAGTCGACTGACAAAGACGGCATGGAGCATTGGCAGGACGCACAGCTGATCATCCTAAAACAGATATATACCAGACATACCTTTGGGGACAAGAGCTGCATGGGACCCCAAAAACATTATCACAAGTGCTGGGTCAGTGGTGTGATAACCCAGGTGCAACTGAGCTTAAAAAGCTAATCCAACAGTATTCTATAATATGGAAACACACAACAGAAGTGTCTGGTAATTCACTAGATGGAGTGGTATTTGGTGGACACCACATGCAAGTGTGGGCAGAACTAAGAAAGCATTACCCAGATACATGGTAACCAAGAACGGGGCAATCACCATCCCATCATGTAAGGAAGTGGAAGACCTCACCATGGAGAATGGAGGGGTGTCAACCCAGAGCTGAAGGATGAAGCTCAACTGGAAGATGAGTGTTGGAGGTGTGGACAAACAGCCCATCACAGAAGGGACTATAGAGGTGCCAAAAGAAACCAGAGGGAGAAGTAATGTCACAAAGTGTGTTATCACAACCAAACAATGACCCCGCTGTACCAGTTATGATACAGGACCAAGAATACACCTTTATGGTAGATACAGGTGCAACTTATCTATGCATTTGGAGAAACAGCCCCAGTCTCTGTTTATTATCTATCGTTTATTGTTGCTGCTGTCTGAAAGAACACAACGCACTCTTCGGCACCAGATTATCAAGTTTTTCTTATGTTTTTCTAAGTATTTCTATGACACTAATAACATGATTTTGACACAGTAGTTATAGCTAGTCCTGCTGAAACATGAGATGTGACAGAAAAGCATTGCACTGACTCAACAAGAGCACTGTCTGATATCCTGCCACCTGACTTTGCACCAGGATCTTACTCCAGATCTGCTTCTACATGATCTGTTTCAGCAGCGCTTTTTCATTCATTCATTCATTCATTCATTCATTCATTCGTTCATTCAATCGTCTCCGGCCTGTTTTTTAATCCTTGTTATCGTGCTGACCTGCTGCATTACACGAACACAGTCTCATAAATCGGGACAAGTGCAATGCATCCTGGTAAATGTAGGCACAGCCAGCAAGCTCCATGCGCAGAAAAAAAAAAAGCTTTTTCAATTCAAGCACACACCGTGGAACTTATGTGAAATTTCCTTTTAATAAAATGCACATTGCACTGCATATACATACCTGGTATTGTTTTCTTTTTGTGTAGATGTTGTACGAATGTGATGATTTAGTTATAGTTGAGCATTTGTCTTACCATGCTCACAGAGGAGATATTCAAGCAATGAAGGAGCTGAGACACCATGTAGGTCTGCTTGTGTTTGCATGAAAAATGGAATGCGGCATGTGCACACATGAGCCAACATATGTTATATGAACGTGTTAATGTCTGCGTACGGGTCTAGGAATGTAATAATGTCTGAGTAGTGATTTATTATGTATATACATCACTTTGAAGACTGAATATGTTTGTTTTAACTGTTTATGTCTGTGTGTGTGTGTGTGCGTGCATGTGTGTGTGTGTGCATGCATATGTGTGTAGATATGGGAGGTGGGGTGTTCCAATTCCTTTATCAGTTAAATAAGATAGATGAAATTCCTGCAGCCTAATCATTAAGCCATATAATTACAAGGCTGGGATCTGGTGTTTTTAATGACATTGGCCCAGCTTGAGCTTCATCAGGGAAACAGATTGACCCTGGGTGGGGGGTTACTTGTCTTCCAGGGAGTTACTCACTTTTCATTTAAAGTGTATGTCATTGTTTCTTTGTTCCACCTCTATCTGACCCCATGTGTGCTGTGTCCTCTCTGTGAAATTGTCTGTCTGTACATTCGCTTACTTTCCCATTTATCACTGATCGTATTTGTAAGCATAAAAAAAGCTTATTATTTGTTTGAACACATATTCATTCAGATACACATCATATATTTTACAGTATATGGAGTTATTTTTTTGTATTAGTATGTAGTAAGCATTTGCTCTGAAAACAAAACATTACATAACCATATCTGTTGGAATAAAGTATTTGCATGTGTGTGCGTCTTCTATACAAAAAATACATTCACAAATGCTTCGTCATTGTAATTGCTTCTTACCAGTCTCCCTGGATAAAAACGCCTAGAAGACATATCATCAAAGCACTGGATGCTCTCATCTTGTGTTTTTGCTTCATATTAAAAGAAAAGAAAAACATCTTTTCATGTGTGACTTCTGCTGCTTGATTAAATACACGTTTTTAATTCATTTATGGAGCAGGAAATCCTCTTTGTGAGAAGACAACACACAGTGAGTGTAGAGCAGGCGTCTTCCTTTGAATTGCTGCCTGCGTTCGTGTCATTTTGCTTTGATTTCCTTATTGCTGCCTACAATGCTGAAGAACATCTATATATATATATAGAGAGATGTTTTGTGCTAACAACACCTGCTTATTTTTTGCTTAAAAAAAATGTAAAAACTGCTACCTTTAGCCAACTACCACACCAAACGTGATGCAGCCACGAAGCCGCAAGGCTTGCTTCAGGGAAAAGTCATTTTTAAGAAGTTTCAACAAGAATAAGGTTGTGTGCACCTTATGCAATGCAGGATTGGTTTACTGTAGGAGTTCTTCCAGTCTCAAATACCACCTGAATGCAAAGCATCCCTTTGCTATAAGCAGTCAGTGATGCATTTGGGCTCCTGTTCTAATGCATCCCCTGGTTTAAGAAACCCGTTCTCAAAGACTTACTTTTGGTCAGTACTTGGGTATTTCACATTCTGAACGAGCCATTTTAATCTAGATTAATTTTAAGATTTCAGTGAGATTAATCTAGATTAAAACAATTAATCTATTCCCACCACTAATAAAAACATGGAATGTTTGTGCATCTCAGCATTAGGTTGAAAAATCAAGGATCGGCCTTCTTCTCATACTTCCTCCTCAAGTTCAGGAATAGCTTCTGGGAAACAAGTGGCAGCACACATAATATAATATTACCAGACTTTATCTTTGGAAATGAGCTAAGACAATCCACAATCAGGGGCGCAGGTAGTGACACACACAATGTTCCATCAACTACCTGATTCCTGGTGAGGGTTTGTTTTCTTGAATTCATGCTTTGTGTGAGGTTCACTTGCGCTCAAAAAAATCTAAATCCCATCATCCACGAAATGATAGAAGGTGCTTTCCAGCTCTTCTGTTTTAGGAGGTGGGTCCTTAGAAACAGGAAGTCTGGCTATTTGGACATTAAGAAATATTGACTATATAATAAAAAAACAACAACTATTGAACTATTTTCTATTAAACGTAGCCTCATCAATACAGAAAAGGTTTTGTCATTCAGAGTTGTGAAGACACCAGTGAAGCAGTATAGAATAAGTGAAAAAGTATAGAATTGTCATGCTTGAGGTAAATAGTTTTTTGACTGCGTTGTGAGCAAACATAATCTTACTTTTGCTTTTTCAGATACACAGTGCGATGTGTTTTACAACCCTTGAACCAAACCTTAAATGTTCGATAAAGCGATCAAACATTTTTGTTTTGTGTTACATGGTTAAACAATTTCCGCTAAAGACGTTTTTGGAGACGTGCAGGTTTATGTGGGACAGATGGACAGCGCATGACATTGAAATTCAAAGAAGATCTTTCAGAAAGTGTGAGAAAGAGAAAATTGGAAGTAGAGGTGTGAACAGAAGGAGGCATGGAGAGGAGAGACTGACTGTGACCACAAGCTAGAATCAGAGAGATGGATGAAGGGAACGGAGAAGGGGTAGAGGCAAAGAAGTGAGTGAAAGAAATGTGGGCTAAAAAAAGAGAGCAGAAGAGAAGAAGAAAATCACTCCTGAGGCAGTTGGATGCCACAGCTTATTTCCGACTGTCTGTTGCCTGAGCCAATGGAACATGAAATTGAATTATCTTCTCTATAAGTTACAAAGTCAACGGAGCTGAGAGGGACTCAGGATAGGAGCGAGTGAGAGGAATAGGAGGGGGTGGAGAAAAGGAGAAAATAGGAGGAAGAGTGAATGGTGAGAAAAGATAGAGGGTGAAATGAGTGAAGGGAGGGAAAGAGGAATAGAAAGACTTGGCTGCTGTTGTCTCTCTCTTTATAAGTCTCTCCCACAGCATTGTTAATGCACTGGCCAATTCTTGCTGTCCAACTTGGTTCTGAGTAATATGTCATGTGTAATAGTGATCATCAAAGTCATATGTCATGTGGACACAAAATCAGGCCTAACACACAGAGCTTGAAATTACATTATTACTATAAAGGCGGAGAGATGGAGAACAGACGTGAAGAAAATGAGAGTGGAAACATGCCAGACTGTACAATGAAGAGCTTATAACAGCTGACAGCAGTATATCTGGTGAAAATGAGAAAAATCATCTGAGCATTGTAGTAGTACTTCAACCATTTATGTTTTTTGTTCTGCATTTTCTCTTCACCTTCCATCTGCTGTGGACTGCATTGATCAGCATCTTCTTGCAATAGAAAATAACCTTAAACAACAAAGTTTACACTTTTCACTTTTTTACTTTTCAGTTTTCATTTTGTGAAATATTGTTACATCTAACCGATGAATTAGCAAACAAACATTCAGGGTTTCCAACTGGTGGATCCTGGTGACTTTGCTGCTCCCCTGAAATTGTGCAACCATAATGTTGAGATTTTTGCACATTATTGCACACATGCGTTATTGATTAATATATTGTTGGAACTTTGGTGATCTCTTAACTTTTCATCTAGCATAACAACATCCTCATCTATACTTTGAGTTTAGTGTTGGACTTCTCCTGAAGACTGTGTAGGTGTAGACTAAATGTGTCTTATTGACATTTATTATTTAGTATGTAGTACTCTATTATATTTGAGTGCCGTTTCATTTGAGCGTCTGAAATCTGAGTGTGTAAATTTATACATATTACCATAATTACTTCCGACAATGGAACACCATGCTTACAATCCCACCAAGCATTTCATTTTGTAGTTGCATCTCGTTGTCAGTGATGATGCAATTAATATATAGATAACTCAAGTGTGCGAAATTATGCCGTATTTGGAAATGTATCTAAACGTTCCATTCACCAGCATACGAATATTGTAGTCTACAAATACATCCTACTCGCCTCCCCTGTTGATTGAAATGTACATGCACAATGCACCTTTAAGGTTTACCATAATGCTACCAGCATAGACCTTATCTGGACCAGCCGTAAGGGTTAAACAGGCGAGGAAACGCTGTGTAGCCAATATATAAACAGTCTATCACATTTTAGATACCATTTACTAATTTAAACAAACAGTACTCATTTCATCATGAGAAATCTATTAATTGAATGCACCATTTGATACGTGTGTCTCGTTCTACTTTTTAAAAAATGCAACATTCACCCAATTTGTAATGCCACAGACAAACAATCCCCAAGGCTGGCACTGAATGGGAGATACTTTTCCATATAGATGAGCTGACATTTCTCAGGCATCTCAGTTCTCAGTCTCATTACCACACAGACGCAGTGAATCTCTCTTAAGCAAAAGGTTACACTCTTCCTGTGGCATATAACCAATCAAAATAGCTTCCGAGAAATATCGGTGTACAGTTTCAATGTGTGTCAATATCAATATACAGTTTCGGTGTGTCACAATCATCTGCCGCATGGTGCCATCTTTCATTAGTCGGTTTACCGCTTGTGAGAAGACAGCTACTTCAGCACCATGTGTGGCGTAGAAGGAGTTATTGATGCTATTGATGAATGCCATCAAGATACAAAGACATCAGAGGACGGCGCTAGTTAAATCAAAATCATTATTATTCCATTCATTAATAATTTGGGGATTATGTATAACAGACAACAGGATCCTGAGAAAATCAAAGTTCTTTGAAAACTAGAATGTAAAAATGGGTCCATGCTCCTCTGAGATAGCACGTTGACCGGGCCAACGCTTTTACCGCTACGCCATAGTGCGACAATGGTGCTCTTATCAAGCAGGACCAACTGTATAATTCAAGTAGAAGCCACAGGCTGGTGGTGGTAGTGCAGGCATTCAGGAGACTAAAATATACAGTACACGTGAAAAGTATTCACAGCACTTCACTTTGTCCACGTTATGTTATGTTACAGCCTTATTCTTATCCGACACACGTTTTGTTGTGTACTCTGAGGTGTGTCAAAAGTCCCATCTCCACCTCAGCATCCACCTGTAGGCTTTGAGTCAATGTCTTCTTGTGGGGAGAGACAAGGTCAGAACCTCGACACCAAACACTGATGCTATACATATTACACATCTACATAATAATCTAATCCACATAAATTAGTTGACTGAAATTAGGTTAACAACAGTGGTATTAACAGTGGTATGATAAGCGGAAGAAGACGAGACGAGATGATTTTGTCATCCGTGTCACGTCTAGTGATTGGAAAGAAAGGCTTGATGCCATAGACCCACATCATACTGTAAAGACTCACACGCTGGCACACATGCACGAAGACAAGTCTTTAAAGTGTCACACACAATCCCTCCAAAGGGCTTTTTTTCCAGGCTTGCTGCACAGTTGGGTAGTTGCTAAATCAGCCGTGAAATCTTCCTGGAGTACCACTCCAGTCTATTTGCAGGGAGCAGAATGCGGGTTAATAGGGCCTGTATACAGGTAAAATACATAACATCCCCAGAGGTAGATGAAGTCTTGCCCCTATATAGATTACTGTGATAAAAATGATCAGTGCATTGTAAGTGTAGACACGACACACAATGCCTTATGAATCTATGATAAATTAAACTGTTACCACGTTCTAATAGGGAACCCTTTTATCAAAGGTAATCCTAGTGCGTTATAGATTAGTTATAAGGAATTAATAAAAACAATCTTTTTATGGAGAAAATCTCTTGGCCTGGGGTATGATGCAGCTATAAATGAAGGTTAACCTTTATATGCACAAAGTCTTTCTCACTTTCTAATATGTTTGCAGTTGGATATGTTAAAAGTTAATAATAAATGGTAAAAACCAACAATGGTACAAATATTAAAATCAGAGGGTTACATCTTTCTCACTCTCTAAATGTCACATTAGTCTGGATGGCAATTACATTCATGATTTCACATCATCATATAACGTCACACCAGAAAAAGATTAAGAACCTTAGGATGCAAGAGGCGAGATGTTTATGTTGAGCAGAATTCATTATACACTTTCAGGTATCTTTCCACAAGCCCTGACAACTACAGGCATCAAGCCACTCTTTAAAAAGAACAATCTAAAAACCTGAGTAATGAACAATTATAAGGCCATATCAAGCCTCCTATTTTTAAGTAAAATCATTGAAAAAGCTGTTTTTTTCCAACAGCTAAACAACTTCTTGGCACTAAACAACTGTTTTGATCCAGCCAGGATTCAGACCACACCTGTTAGAAAGTGTATTGAACCCAGTGTTCTCGTGTATTGTCTGCACAGTGGGTAAGCACTGCCTGATCTGCCAACTAAAGTTGTAGTATATAGGAGTGGCTGTGTAGCCCAGGAACAGATAGGGCTTATAGCTATGAGACAGAGACATTTTTCTTGTCTTTTTCTTGTCTTCCTGTGTTCTCTGTATACTGAGATCAAAACTCAGTAAATTACATATTCTTGATACTGAGTTGATTTTCTGTCTGGTACTGCCTCCGCAATCTTGGCATTGTCAGCTGGATCCCTTGAGTGACTGACTCTGGGAAACTAAGCGCTGACGGGGAAAACGGTGCACCGTCGGAATGCAAACAAGAACCAGAGGAAGAGGTCAGAGACTTTATGGTGAAGCTGACTGCAGCACACAACCTGCACATTGGGTTTATCATTCCTGGCGGAAAGCAACATCACTCCATGGGAGTCTCACCTTAGGGACAGATTCCTGACTGGAGTGAGAAAGGAGATCCAGAAACATGCCGGAATCCACTGTATGACCTGTGATACTGGCAGACTGCCTGAGATAGAAAATCATGCACTCCTCACTGAGAAGTTATTAACTGAAAGGAAGAAAACAAAAGAAGAAGAGAAGAGTCAGGAAGAACCCACATTAGAATTATTAAAGTAAGCCATTAATTACATAAAGGACAAAAATGAAAGCTAATACAATGACAGGGACCTTTATACATTTGAGTAATGAAGAAGATAATTCCAAGAATGACACTGGAAGTCTCAGGAGCTAAATCCCATTTTTAGTGATTAAAAACATGTGAGCTGACTTTTAAACCAAAGCTGAGTGGGCGAACAATGAGAACTATGGGGTTACATGAAATTCAGAAATTGAGCTTTACACAACACCTTTACATGTGGTGGATGTGAGGGTCTGGTGGGGAGAGAGTTGATGTGTAGGCTTGGTATTGTGTTGGGGGCCTATGTTGTATATAGTATAGCCCGGACAGTCTGCTTTATGTGTATAAGTGGCAGCTATTACAGAACTCGTCACAGACTGTGAATGACTTCCTGTTGCAGCAATGAGAAAAAATCACATTTATGCAGCCAGAAAGTTTGCATTGTACAGTGTTGGTACACGATGGCCCACATGAAAAGTTTGAAAAGGAGTGGTTCAGAGTAGGCAGAGGAAAGGATCAGCTTATGACAAATTGGATTTATTTTGACAAAGATAAATGTGCAGCAGGGGTAATAATGCCAGCTGAGGTGAGAAAACAATTTCTCCTAATGTGGGATCCAGAACCACACATTCCCTTGGCAAAGGATACATATAGTGGAGAGAAGTGGGGCCCATGGGTAAAAACATATGTGCATGCAAAACAGTGGGATTATGCAGATCAAAATGGTGTTCAATATAAAAGTGCACTTAGAAAATACAGAGGGTGTTGTTGTACAACGTTTCCAGCTAAGAGAACGGCGCAGCTGGTGGCTGATGGGATGCACATAATAAACATGATGCAGTAAGCCCTTACACCATACTCTATGGAACTTGAACCAGTTACCAAATCTTTGTGGGCTTGACATAAATATAATGTAGGTTTGATGACAAACGCTCAACCAGTGGAAATTCAGCCTCAGATTAATGAAACAAAGGATCAGGTCATGTATAAGCATGACGTCCTACTGCAGACAGTGGGTGCCTAACTACACAGAGGTGGAGCCCCCCCCCCTGTGCTGCAGTAACTCATGTTAAAGGTCTGACAAAAAAATAAAAAGGTGACATCGACTCCTGAAGCTGACAAGGCTGTTTTACATTTAAAGACAACGCTACAAACTACACCCGTGTTGGGTTTACCTAACATGACTAAACCATTCACGCAGACTTAGGATGAATAGGGGTACATGACTTCTGTACTACCACAGGAACATGGGGGGAAACAGAGACCTGTAGCATATTTCTGGATTCAGTAGCTGCAGGCCTGCCAAAATGTCTCAGAGCTGTAGCAGTGATGGCATCTAGAGACTTTGTAGGGTATAATACTGTTTGGTGCCTCATGGAGTGTCAATCATTCGGTAGCTGTGTAGCCCAAGGACAGATAGGATGTTAGCTGTAGGGCTTATAACTGCGAGACAGACTTTTATACCTTTACTCTCTGTGGAGACCTCTGATCTCTGTATGCATATGAGTCCTTTGATCGAGGCTCAATAAATTGCATATTCTTGCTACTGAGGTGCTGTTCTGCCTGGTATTTATTCAGAAGCTGCCTCCACTGTCACTCATATTTAATCGGTAATGTTAAAAAAAACCACAAACCAGAAGCTAGAAGTCTTGGTGTAGTTGTGGACTCAGACCTGAATTATAACAGCCAAATTAAGACAATCACAAAGTCAGACTACTACCACCTGAAGAATATATCAAGTGTTAAATGACATTGCAGCAAAAACAAACAAACATGCATTTGTGTTCTGTAGAATCGACTACTGCAACATCTGATTCAGATGCTGCTGCTTGACTTCTCACTAAGACTAAGAAAGTGGATCATGTCACTCCAGTTCTCATTTCTTTACACTGTCTTCCTGTCTGTCACATAATTGCTTTTAAAATACTACTGTTGGTTTATAAAGCGCTTAATGGTTTAGGGTCAAAATACATTCGTGATCTGCTGCTGCATTATGAAGCATTCAGACCTCTCAGGTGGTCTGGAACAGGTCTGATTACTATCCCCAGAGTCAAAACTAAACATAGAGAAGTATGGTTCAGTTTTTATGCTCCACATATCTGAACAAACTCCCAGAAAACTGCAGGTCTGCTGCAACCCTCAGTTCTTTTAAACCAGAGCTGAAGACTTTTCTGTTTGCTGCTTCCTTTTATTAAATCAAAGGCTGAAGCTTTTGAATAATATCTCAAACTGCACTGTAACTCTTTTTCTCCTGTTATATCTGTATCCTATTGGCTTTTCTTATTTTTACATTCTGTCTTCTGTCCTACGTCATATACACCAGCTAAACTATGCAAATTCAGCTCATATAGTACAACATTATAAGTAGTTGAATATTTAAATAATGACATACAGTGAGACAGCAATACCGTCTTATTGCATAGTCATTGTGCAACCCAAGGTGAGGCTCAGCGGCTGCTGCCTCACCGCACGTCTCTTCTTAGTATCTGAACGTTAAATGTGGAAATTCAGCAATTTTGAAAAAAAAAAAACATCCAAAAATTAAGTGAATTTAAATAGAGAATAAATGTAAAGCAAACATTGCTAAATAAATTAAATTAATTAAATTAAAAAAAAAATTGTTTTTATTATTTATCACCTGTCTCCCCTGAATGCACCTCACTGGCAGAAACTGAGGAAGTGCTAATTTTTTGGTGCACCAAAGCTTAGTTGAGCCCTAATATCAGCCCCTTCTTCGACCATTCACACAAATTAAACTGGGCAGAATGGCTTCTTTAATACGTCCCTCATTGAAGGTTCCATGTATGTAGTTTTGTAGTTGAGCATGTCTTCACAAAACCTTCACTGCCTTGCTATAATGCCAAGTATATTTATTTCTGGAAAGGTGATTGGACCAACTTGCAGCTAGCCATATCATCAAGCATTGGTGGATTAGTGGTAGAATTCTCACCTGGCGCGTGGAAGGCCCGAGTTCCCGGCCAATGCAGCAGCAGCTTTCCCACAGCCGTATAACCAGAACGTTTCCAGGATCAAAAAAAAATCTCAGCAATACTACAATCAAACTGTAGTGTTGCTGTAGTTACACCAAAAAGTAGTTAGTAAACCGCTCTTGGTGCTGAGATAACTTCTAATTCACTAGCTTGTCCAGCCTTGGCAAGCGCTAGCCAGGCACAGTAGCTCCTGGACCTTCTCCCTGTTGTGTTTTATACTTTCCCCATTGTAATCCTGCATTGAGTCCACCTTCTGCTTCAGGTTTGTGGGTTTTCATGTCCTCAGTCTTGTCCTCTTTGCAGCTGACCTTCAGTAATTTGGTCACCCAAAATGTCAGTTCTCTTCCAATGCTGTGTTAATGGTTTTAATAGAAGCATCAAACCTGGTTATTCTGTTTTACACTGGCTGATTGCATCCACCAAGAACCAAAAAGCACCAAAAACTGAAAAAGCCCATTAGCCATGTACATTTAGAAATAGCTGACATTTTTCTAAAAAGGTCATTTTGGGCATTTGTTACTGTATCATTCATTTGCCCTGGCCTTTCTGATGATTCTGGTGTTGAATGAGAGGTTTTTAACTATGTTAAATTCAAATTTATGCATCAGAAATACTTTTTTTTTATATTTTCTTCTGCCATTTACTCAAAAATGTTTTTAATAATGTGGAAAATATGCATAAACACAACATTACTAAAGCAAAACTTTTATCGGAAATAATGTACAAAAAATGCCAAATTGCATGATGATGTATGAATGAATGATATACTTTTAGAATGGCTGTATTTTGTGTCGAGTGCAACCCTCTCTACACAAAGTACACATCAAATTTTGTCTCCTTCCATTTCCTTCAAGAAACCCAGTTCTACTATTCTCTTAATATGTGGCAATCAGTTCGGCTGCACTGGTGTGAGCAATGTCTTCGGTGTCTTCATGGAAGGTATTGCCCATATTTGTCATGACATGGGAGAGTTTCTCCACTCTCTGAGTTTTTGAGCTTGTTGAGTCTATTCATGGTGGTCGACTTGTTTACTTGTCTCTTTTGCTTTGGATTTTGCCTCATACTGTACAACTAAATACAACAATAGGAAACTCCTGGGCCACCTGAGGATATTCCTCTTCCAGGTTCAGCATATCTCTCAGGTGAATTGGAAGCCATCGTGCATAGTTTACATTGCTGTTTGCAGAGAAATACAGTATCATCTCAGCTAATGAATGATAGTGCAGGATGAATGTGGCTTCCCTGAAGGATCAGATCAGTAG
Source organism: Pampus argenteus (assembly GCA_036937835.1). NCBI lineage: Eukaryota > Metazoa > Chordata > Actinopteri > Scombriformes > Stromateidae > Pampus > Pampus argenteus. Next base: position 22,521,094 of record CM072869.1, read on the forward strand.
CAGGATTGCTAGGTCCACTGACAATACTAGAAAGCAGAACTGAAACTGGGGCTTCTGTTGTTTGCGATTATCGAGTTTTGAAGCTGGATATTTCGTCGGGGGCTACCAGAACAGACTCAGTAATCAGTGTTCATGAAAACCCTTATATAGACTGCATGCTGTTAACTGATGCTCTTGACATGTCCTAGTGATGCTTGAATCAACTAGAAATTATTCTGTTGTCCCAAGAGCCGCTGTCCCAGAGAAGACTACCAATTGACTTCAGTGCAGCCATTTCAAGGCATCCAAACACGACCATACTTCACCATACTTTTCAGGCCAGTGTCACTGAATTGTTCTTTGCTTCTGCATAAATTGGCTGATCAGCAGCAATGATAGGTACCTGACGTGGGTTCAGGAAAGTCACTATGTCCTTGATCTATCACATGCTTTACTGTGGCAAGTGAGTGAACCTTTTATTAAAGGAGTAAGAACAGATACGTCGGGCACACTTCAAATTGTGGGCTTCTCTTCAATGAAGCATGGTAGCCTGAACAAGTGGTGTTAATCTTCCCCTTATGCCTTCAATCACTGTGACCTTCTGCAGCCATTGGTATTTGTGTCCCAGTTGTAGCAGCAGGTCAATCACACCACCAAGTGGAGGAAATCGTTTCTTTGCCAATAAAGCAGGGTGAATGTTGGTAAAAGAATCAGGAAGTTCTCTTCCTATGGATTGTTCAGGCTCTTCCTCTCTGTCATCTTTGGCTGGAGGTTGGAGACTGAAATGCCGGTTCCATGTAAAGAGGTGGTTGCTGTTGTTGTGTTGCCAACATCCATGGCGGCTGCGGTGAACAATCCTCTCTGGTGGGCAGACAATCCCATCTGCAACATAATTTTTGATTGCTGCCTCTCCTAACTTTGTAGATTTCCCAGCACTCTTTCATAAGGTATGCTGATGTTGTGCTCATGAAGCATTTCAACAATCATTCGTGTGTCAAATGTAGATTTGTAATTGAGCATGTCTTCACAAAACCTTCACTGCCTCGCTATATGCAAAGAAGTTGGTGGACTGCTGTTGGTGTTGAGCTAACTTGCTAGCTTAGTTTTTTGCAGAATGGTAGGTTTCTGCAGATGCTTGTGGCATAACTTTTCCAGTTATAAAATAATCTCAGCGATGGAGTATAGCTACAAAATACTACAAGGATTCATTCCAGCGGTCAGACCACAAAGACCATCTCCTTTTTGTGTTATATACTTTCCCCTGGCATTTAGTTCACCAATGCTCAACATGTCCACTAAAAATGTATCGAAGAGGGAAAAATTAAGTTCTCTGAGTTTGTAGCTATCTTTTAAAGGATTTAGTGATGCCTTTCAGATTGGAAGGGATGGCTTGCCTAGTCAGGGATCAAACGTTTAGTAGAAAACAGCACATATTATGTCAAAGACTGCAAAGTGATTGGCAAGCCATCACATATGTTGCTGTACCATCACGCATTGGTGGTCTCCTCTCTGATTATCTCGTTGAGTTAACACCTGGTTTCTCCACACCCAGATGTCCAAGATGTTAGCTGTACGTGTCCACCGTGTCTGCTTATCAGAGGACAATAGGAGCTTCAGATTTACACATGGTCTCCACAATATAGATTATTAGCTCTGAAAATGCTCTGCCAGAGGTAAAGCAACATTATTGTTACGTTCCATGTACTGCTGCTGTCTCTCAATAATTCTCAGGTGAGTCATCTCTCTGTTATACAGGTCCGTTAAACAGTGTTTCCTCTATGCCATCACCTTCATCCAGTCTCGCTGGGTCAAGAACAATTAGGAGTTCGTTGATGGCTTGAAAGAGAGGAACATTGATAATCATGACATAACCATTATTTTTACGTCGATAATGTATTGGTGGTGGCTTGAGAGCGTCCTGTCTCCTTTCAACCAGCCAATATTTGACAATTAGAAACTGCTGTAGGTATATGAATTTTACGCTAATGGAATGCAGTACAGCCCTAAAGATTCTACCACCTGCACAATGATTAGCATCTCGGTTTTTCAATGGCTGAAATATGGTGGAAGGAAGCTTCTATGGCTTCTCAGTCATCAGAAAGTATGAGGTATTTAATCTGAATCATGGAATTTAAAATCAACTGGGATCAACAAATCATATTATACCTAAATCTAATTGAATCCTCCATTGATTGATTTAAACATTATTCCACATTTTCAAGTCAACAAGAACTCTGCATTAGTGAGACAAAGAGACATTACCTACAGTAAGTGTACTGTGTTCCTCTGTGTTGCAAAGACCCAACTTTCTCCGTGGATCATTAAAATTTCATCTGATCTGATTCATCTTATTGCAGTTCTGTGTAAACCTTCTTCAGCACTTCCCACCTTTATCATGGTGTGTTGCACTAATTAGACTGATGTGAGGTGACTTCTCTAAAATCACAAATCCAGCCACATGTCATGAAGCTTTTACGTCTGTAAACAGTGAGACAGTCACACACAGGAGTGCACTAATAAACACACATTCACAGGCAGGCAGACACACGCACATATACACACACAAGCACTTAATGTACTATGGTACAGGGCTGTATTCAGGGAGCCAGTTTTCCAGCCATAGACATCAATAACTCTGGACAAGCATTTTAATAATTTATGCACTGAATTATAGATTGCTGTATTGTGTGAGTGTGTGTGTGTGTGCGTGCATGCGCGCACTTCAGAGTGTATGCATATGTGTGCAGAGGAATATTTAATATTTGAAGTCTCTGTGAATTATATCCATCTGTTGTATGAGTGATGGTATAGTTGTAAGATGTGTGGTTGTATGTGTGTGTGTGTGTGTGTGTGTGTGGGTGTGTGTAAACCAGCACATTACAGTGGAAAGACACTGTGTGTAAGTGCCAGTGACATTTAAAAAAATCTCTTCAAATTAACAGCAATGCCATAAAAAAAAGTCCAAATTGTACACTTAAACATTACTGAATAAGAGAATATTTTAGTGAAAAAAAATACAATTAAGTATATTAAATGTTAATATCCTTCAGCACACACACGTGTACTTGTATCCATTAATGCAAATTGTAATTTGAGTGTACATAAAATCTAACATTAATAGATTACAAATACATCTACATGAGTCTACTAGTGTGTTTATACATACTGGTGGCGCATTTCTAATACATTTTAAGTGCACTTGAAATGTCCTACAACTGTATATTATAAAGGAGACTACCAATGTGTTTATATATATGCTCCACTATATCAACACTGTACACACTGTTTGAATCACATGTACTACTAATAGAGTACATTTACATCAGTATATGTATATACTGCCTGAGCATTTCCAATATAATGTAAATATACTGAGTGACATGTGAAAACAGCACATTAGCAGTGCACCACCAGCTCGTCTGTCTGTGTCTACACACGATGCATTCAGGCACAGTGTAGAGTGTAAGTCACTCACACTCTGAGCCCAACGCAGCCACTGCAGTTACATGTAAAACACAAAATGCAAGTATAACTAAGTATAACTGAAGTGTAAAAGTGTGTGTAGATGTATGTGTGTTGCAATGATGTGTGTAAAGCATGAGTGAAAATTGAGCTGATGCACAGCTGGTGTAGATAGCTGGATTGATTAAAATATAATCTGTATCGGTTTCATCAGACTCGTGAAGATTTCATCTCCAGGAACCATAATGTCATGGCAATCTAGTCATTAGATTTAGTTATTTTTGTGTGTAAGTGTTCAGATCAGAGGATCACCATTCGCATCAGGGATGATCCCCTGGGTGCCACACATATGCACATGACATTTTACAGAAACATGGTCAGTATTGTGGACCAAAGAGAAACAGATGGACTGATGGACCAGTGGGTAACAACCATGCTGCCAGTTAGGCAAACATTGAAATATTAAATTTCACAGTCCAAAAATTCCATACTATATATTTGATCTGAAGATATGACCAACATGTAGCAGCGGCCCAGCACTGTTCCTGCAGAGACAGAGACAGCATATGCAATAGTGAAAAGGTTTCAGTTGTGAACCTGTAATCATGAAGCCAATAGAGATGGGATGCTGGAGATTAGATGCTGCGTGTCTGTTGATGAAAGACTAAACCCTTTGACACAGGTCATCATACCATCATAATTACCGTGTGGAGTGTGGACGGAGAGGAATGAGAAAAGAGACGCAGAGAAATCCGAGTGAATTCCACAGTGAAAGCACAGCGCAGTGAAAATAAATGACAGAGAGGTACAGGCAGAGAAATACACATGCTGTCTGAAAGACAGACAGCGCAAATACCCATCTGATACCACGGCTGACCTTCTAACCCTGCCAATCTCTTCCCTGATTGGTTCAATCAATTCTACAGAGACCAATCAGCTCCAGCGTTGACCTTCATATAGTTTTTGCTTCCAGTGGAAAAGATACAGGGAGAGATGAGGGAAATCATGATGACAGCAGATGTGGCTGATAGGACAGACGGGAGAAACGTCAGCGTTGACTCTCTGCTGGAGCTACTTTCACATTTGTTGCGGTTTTATTGCAGAAATTGTCTAAAACCGTTTGAAGTCTCACCCTGAAGCACTCTTCTCTCTTGATTTATATCTGTTTTTTACTGAGCCATCATGACTTGTGCTTGAACTCAAACCTGCTGATGTGGCGTCTCAGGGCCAGTCATGTCTGAACATGCACAAATTAACAGTAACAACAAAACATTATATTTGCGAGACAGTCCATTATTGAAAGGATGCTTGTAGAGGGCGTTATTGCATTCTTGTTTGTAGCATTAAAGCTAGTGTTAGCTTAGCTTAGGTTAGATTGTTAAAAAAACAACATGGTACTGACTTTACTACACACCTTTTTATAATTAACAGAGAAATAATATATTCTATCTGAGCCCACCATTGATATGTTTTTCAATTTGAGCAACAACTAACTGATCCCTGATTTTTTTTATTGTTTTTGTTTTTTTATTTGTTTAATTTATTATCTGTTTGGTCTATAAAATGTCAGAAAATAGTGGGAAAAAATATGCATCACAATTGCTCAGGGGGTAGAGTAATGGCTTTAAAAAACAAAAAAAAACCAAACAAAACAACAAATATATTTTGTTTAGTTTACAAATTTATGAAACAGATAAAAGCAGCAAATCCTGACATTGGAGAAGCTAGTTGGCATTTTTGCTTGAAAAATGATTTTTCTGCCATTAACAAATACATTCATTGTTTTTCCAAGGTCTGAAATACTAGTGTGAGCGGTTGATGAGATCTCGTGAATGATATTTGTCTTTTTTTTCTTAAAATTATAATAATAAAGTACAGCAAATACAATGTAAAACGTACTTGGCCTCAAATTTGATTGACAAATTTCTCCAACTCTTTATATTTTACTTAATCCTTGTCATGTGTGGCCATCTGTGTGTTCATGGAAATGTAACAAACCAACCAACGCAACCTATAGACTGCTTATTCATGTTCTGTGAAAACCAGGGCTCGTCCGGGATTTGAACCCGGGACCTCTCGCACCCTAAGCGAGAATCATACCCCTAGACCAACGAGCCAGCTAGTTCTAAAAAAAAAATCACCTTGAGCAAGCACTTGGCGACGGGGGCGAGGAAAAACTTCCCTTTAAAGGGCAGAAACTCGGGCAGAACCAGGCTCTTGGTGATCGGCATTCTGCCTTTGGCCGCCTAACCCTATAACCCTAACCCTAACCACTGAACCTCTGTGAGTGGGTCCCACTTATAACCTCCCGTATAATGTCACATAGCTTTAATAAGTTAAGGAATGTGACATAAATGTAATTATAGTTTAAAAGTGATGCTTGCCAAGGCACAGGCAGAGGATGAGGTAGCTGGAGCTGCAAGCTGACCACATGTAATGGAACAACTGAAGCATTTCCTGAAAGAAATCCTGGCTGTTTCATATGACTAAAACAACCAATGACAAAATAACAGCAGGCCGCGGCAGATTGCTGTATTATATATTTGTATCTATCCATTATAGCCTGAGCTCAGATAGTAATAAATAATACATTTTGGTAAAAGTGTCTGTTTAATTTGAAATATTTTCAGATATTTTTAGTATTGAGCAGAAGATACGTAAGTACTGATGCACTGCAAACTAACTAGATGATACAGTGCAGCATACGCTAAGCATCACCTTTAATATCTCAAATATCAAAAAGAGTTATTTTCTCCATTCATTATTATTCAGTTAAAAAAAAGTTGAATAGTGTCATAAAAGCATTTTAACCCTTGTATCTTCTCTTGAAACACATCCCAAGGCGCCCAGCTGTCCATTTAACTGCGCAGTAAACATGCCCAGAGCTGTTACAGCTCTCTTGTTACAGTAGCAGTTAATTAGGTTGGTCAGAGGGGAGCTTTATTGATTGGCTCAGTTAATTGGTCGTTTAACTGTCCAATCCCACAGGCCCATTCGCCGAACACAGCTACTGTTTCACTCTGTGTGTGTTTGTAAATGTGTGAGAGTAAGGGTATGTACAAAAACCACAGGACCCACAGTGTACTGGATGCCTGATACCTTCAAGCCATAAATATTCTGCTTCACCACTGTGGGCTAAATTATAAAATCACATTCTGTCCCTTGTTTACAACGTCATTTAAATTGGTCCGAGAAGTCCTGAAGAGTCAGAGGGGTCACTGAAAGCATCAGGATGCATCGTTTCTCTCAGGACCATGACTATCTACAGCAAACAATTGGGTCATGGAATTCCCACTTACTGACTTCACCATCTTTAAGTTCTTAAAATAAAGCGACTGTTGTTGAATAGATATGTAATTGGTTGGAGAACAAGGTGAAATTTCATTGGTTGTTGATGGCTAATGACTGTGGGGCACTGTGTTTCGTCATAGATCAGCAACATAAATAGACAACATAGATGTAACCACCGCATCTATGCCTACACCAGCAAAGACTTGAAACTGAAAAGCATTATAATGATGCACATCCGAAGTGTGTTGCCTTTTCAATGATGCACCTTAGATCCTTCTTGGTTTGTAAAATACAGTGGAAAAGCATGACAGAAATGATCACTTCACAAGTTCTCAAATCTTCAGGTTATGGGAAGCTCCAGGCTATGGATCACTAATGTAAAAACAATTTATGACTTATTGACACAGATGTGTTAATGTCACGATCATATTTGCGTATGTTGGAGTTAATTTGGACTAAGCACTCAGAAAGCAAGACAAGTTCAAGGTAATTAACTCAAATGTGATATATCACAGTATTTTTAACTCTCACATGGCCAATTCTCTTATAACCACTTCATTGTCCACTTAAGTACCGTATTTTCTGGACTATAGAGCGCAATTAAATATAAGCTGCACCCACTAAAATTTGAATGAAATATATATTTTGTCACATATAAGCCGCACCAGACTATAAGTGGATATATACATATGCTGATACATAAGTGTTTATTCATATACCTGAACTGATTGTTACCGAACAGTGCTGCAATAAACGCAGCAATAAAAGTGCTGATAAACAAAACAGAAAAGTCATTGATGGTTTTATTCATCTTCCTCCTGTGCACTAAAACTAAGTTACTTTATTTTTCTGAAACCAAATACACCAAAATCACTGTCACCTTTTCCCCCTGCACACTGTTAAAGCGCAACGCCGCTACTGTTAAAGTTGCTTAATTCTCTCATGCACTGAAGCCACAGCATTTGAAACTAATGAACACCAAACCACTGTCACCTCATTTCTTCTGCGCACTGAAGCCACTGAAGTCGTCCTCTTCAGTGTCAGAGTTGAACAGCCTCAGATAATCTTCATCACATATCGTCTCACCATAGATTCATTAACGGCAAGCTTACGTGCAGCAGCTCTGTTTCCTTCACGGATAACCAGATCGATGGCATTCAACTTCAAAGCTGCATCATAGGAATTTCTTCGTGGGTTTTCCATTTTGAGGGTGAGGGTGTAATAATATTATATACCCCCTGTGGGCTGAAGAAAAATAATAGAAAAGCTGCACCTCTGTATAAGCTGCATGGTTCAAAGTATGGGAAAAAAGTAGCGGCTTATAGTCCGGAAAATACGGTATATATTTACAAGTAGTAGTGAAGTAACAATGTTACTAGGACTACATATTTCTACACATGCTGTGCCTGTTTTAGTGGTGCTGTGGTCAGTGAGGAGCTGAAGTTCTGTGGTTGAGAATGTTCTACCAAAAGGAGCGTACACTTAAACTAATACTGATTTTTCTAGGTGGGCCTTTATGAGGTAGCTAAAGTAAGTTTTGTTGTCCGCAGCAGTATATTGAGTACCAGTACTGTTGTCTGCTTCTCCACACTGGGGACGTGTGCACCACAATCTGCTACAGATAATAAACTGACCATGGATAAGTACCTCATACAACCCCACTTCAGAAAATCTGAACAATTTCAGCCTGAGCTTAAACAAACTGTGGCAGAGCAGGAAACACTCATATCAATCATAGCAATCTTTGTTGTAAAGATCATATTGTGTATGTGTTTTGGAAGGGTCTGCCAAAAAAAAAATAAATAAAAATTCTTATTCTGCTGACAAGGCCGTCAGATTAGAAAAGAGGAGCAGTTTGTATGGAGTGGCCATGGCTGATTGAACCTGCTTGAAAAGTCTTGCTGCTGGGCCCCAATTAAAGCCCCATTCTTCCCATTCTCTGTGCAACGTGTTGACACAGACACACTCAAGAGCCTCGGGTAATAAAGCAAGACCTACTTTAAGGCCCTTATCGTTTTAGCAGATATTGTGCTTTTGTCTGTATCCCCACATTTTTGAGTTAAATTGGAACAAACCAGTTGACACACAGTAAAGCCTGGAGCTCCCTTGATCACAACCTCTTGATTGGTAATTCAAAATCGAATAATTTTGAAAAGTTATTGGCATGTGGATAACTTTTCTCAGCTGACTAACTTGTTAACAGTTCTTATATTGGTCAAGAGGGGCTGAAAGTAAAACAGTTCACTTTTCCATCTCAATACTTGTCATATAAACTCATGGTCACATATGGCTGTGAAAGTTATCATGATAACTTGATTTATATAGTATGTTTCTATGATCACAGGACTTCATGTAAGTGACAAAAAGATTAATGAACTGTTAAAAATGATTGTTAGTTACAGCCATAATCATATTGCTCTCTTTAAGATGCTGCCTATTGTGTCATGAAAATTGAGCACATTGACGAATGTGTCTGATGTTAGACACAAGGTTCTTTATTGCACCATCATCAAGAGAAAGAAAAGGGAGAAAGCAAATGTTATACGCTAGAAGTGTCAACAGATCAGAAATTGATCTCACAGCATGGGGAGGTGTTTCAGGGGGGATCATTAAGTGTGTGGAGGGGGTGGGCGTGCAGACACTAAATCCACAGAACAACATGCTGTACTACTTTGGGCATCACTTTACCTTGGCCTGACATGCAGGACTGGAGAGGCACAGCAGAGAGGGGGACATAGGGGCAGACGAGGGGCAGGAGGCAGCCCCTTAGAGGCCCAATATCACCTATATCAGGTTTTTAACAAAACAAAATATGAAACTAGAGCATGCGGTATGAAATCTGTACTATGATTTGCGATGAGTGAATTATTTAGTAGTCTGAAAGCCTCTCTACCTACCGTAAGGCCTATTGCCAAGGGGCATAGTGAGTCATGTAAATGTAATACTGCCTAACCCCAGTGACAGAGACACTGATAGGAATGGATCATGGTTATCAGGTTCATCCCCTCAATGCTGAGAGAGACATAGTGAAGTTCTCAAATGTATTTTAATTCTTCTTCTACAAATGCTGCAACGAGGGAGAATCAAGCTGCAGCTACACTGTAAGCATAATGGAAGAATAGTAATAATAGGGAGCAGTGACTGCAGCTGAACTGTTGTCACATTCATCAGGTCATTTACCATGTGCTGCAAACTGGAGTGTTCCAGAAGCACCGCTACACGTTTAAGAACAATAAGCTTGTTGTTTCTGGTTGTGGCTCCGACACGAGAAGATATAAATGAGTTGAGTCATGCTAGATGAATATTGCAATGCAAAAAAACCAATCATCATTAACATCTGCATGACTCTATAATAATAACAATAATAACAAATGTTGTTAAGAGAAGTGAGGCAAGCAAAAACAAGAAATCATGAAAGTGAAGTGTTTAAATTGGGGTGATGCTGTAAATGAATTGTTGTAATGATTAATAGTATATATATATATATATATATATATACAGTATATATAAATATATATTACTCCTACAGTAATTCTACATTGCATAAGGTGCACACAACCTTAGCGTAAATGACCCCATAAAAGGTCCTTTATTTTAGGTGAATTACGTTATTAATATGCAAGATATTTTTTTGATACTGCATTAATATCCTTCTACTAGCAGTCAGTTATATATATATATATACATATATATATATATATATATATATAAAAGCTGGTTTTGGACAGGAGTAATATGCTGCATATCCAGTTAATACCAGCAGCTGTCTGAATGCAGTATTCTTATAGTAATTCTTATTAATAATGGAATTTCCCAAGTAGAACATACTTTTATACTATTTGCCTGATTATGACTAACTATCAGGACTTGCATGTTTTTCACCAGGTAAAGTTGGATCCAAACTCACACTGAAATAGCTGCTCTGTCAGAACCTTCAAATTACACTGTAAATGTGTGTAATCATGGGATTTTTGTGGATCAGCGTCCTCTGCTGTAACCTTTGCAGTGTTAGGACAGACCGGTGACGCGTTAGATTAGTTGTAATTGATGACATGAGTGCTGATCTGACTTTCTGCCACAACAGCCAGTAATTATATTAAATGCATCCCAGAGGGAACCCTGCATGAGTCGAGAGATTAAAGAACATTTCCGACAGTTCCAGTAGGAGGAGACATGCTGAAACACATTACATGCTGATGATACTCAACCAACTGGCATCTCTGCATGATACCAGTATAAAAATATACACACTTGTTGATGGAAAATGAATGTCTCAATCTGTGAGGTATGTGCAGCATGATGAGATTTTTACATGGGATTTCTTTAAACGCTCATTTCAGGAGGTTTCGAGTGCAAACAAATAGCACAACTAACTCTTGTTATCATCTCAGAGACTGCAGCGAACTTTTCTTCAACAAATTAGAACTTTATTAAAACCAGAACCTTTATTATTTACATATCTACCATTAATAAAAAAGAAATTATATATATATATATATATATATATATATATATAATAAAAAAATAACAATACATATTTGTATTAATTCATTTACAGCTAAAGTGCACCTTCTGCTGTCTGACCATGGCCTCACAGTGGTGCTAGCATAGCAAACAGACTCCAAGTCTTGGTTTTTTTTGTGGTATTTATTTACATCATTTTGTTAAGTAAGTCTGCTGAAATGAACCTTCAAACAAATCTCATTAACAAACATGTATCAAGAGAGATTTTTTTTCTAACTCCCTCTGAAAACCTTCTGAATGCCCCTTTAAAAGGGCTAATGACAGAATCCTAACCCTGATTCTGATCTCTTTCAGCTTTGTAATTGTGCTCTGTGTTTGAACATTGGATGTTAACTTGAACATCTTCACTTCAAACATACAAACAATAATTTATTACTCCTCATAAACAGATTGTCCTGATTTCTGTCTTCCATGTTCTGCTTTGCTTCTCTTCCTGCTTTGCCCTGTTGTTGCTTTCGTTCTTCATTCCCGGCTCCGTGCTAGTGCTGCCACTGGCCATACCGACATGGATACAACATATTTGGTGATTTTGAACATTCTGACTTTCTTCAGCTATTCAGGGATTTGAGTATGAAACTAATAATGTAGAAAAGATTCTTTCTTTGTAAAATATCTATACGTTGCTGCTTTGTTGGACTAAACTGTGGATCACTTTTCAGTGCTTTGACACAACATTCAACAGCGCATTTGCTGGAGAGCTCTGTGAACTGTTTTGAAAAAGTAAGAAATATGTGTTAGCAGTTCTAAAAACCTTTAAGTCAGATACATAAAGTTGCATGTTTAACATGTAATGGCAAGGGTTCAGTATGAAATATATATTTATATTTTTTTATTACTTTTTTGAGGAATGATGACAATAACAGTATTACGTGGATTAATATAATTTTTCTGGCAAAGAATAGGGGGCAGTGTGTGTGTGTGTGTGTGTGTGTGTGTGTGGTGGTACAGGAGAGATTGTCCAAGTATATGATGGCAGATGGTGTGTCACTGATGCAAAGAGACTCCCATGAGATGACGCGATGAAAGAGAGAGAACCAAAGATTACTAAAACTGACAAGACAGGCAGAAGCGCACACACACACACACACACACACACACACACACACAGGAGAGAGAATTTACCAGCTCATAGACTTTGAGTAGAAAGGGTGATGAGAAGATAAATGAGGTAATGGATTTAACAATCACAAAATGACACTGAGATGCATATATATATATATATATATATATATATATATATATATAGATAGATAGATAGATAGATAGATAGATAGATAGAGAGAGAGAGAGAGAGAGAGAGACAAAGAAATGCAATTGAGAACGAGTAAAATAAATGACCGACAGATAAATGGGAGATATGAGAGCTTTTCCATACTAAATAGCTTCATAATTCTTCAGGGAAAGATAACATGATGGAAAAAAACAGAAAGTAAGGCAATTATTAGACAAATTAAAAATGCAAGAACCAAATCCATATATGTATGATACCCGCCAAATCCTATTTTCCACTGCATGCACACTTATGGAAAAGTCACATGTCTGAGAGAAGGCATATAGTGTTATTTTGCATGAGTTTTCACAATTACCTGTGGAGGAGAGTGTCAATAAGGGCAATCTGTGGATTTCAGTGGATTTTTGTCTCTGTTTTTCTAGGTCTCCAATCATGCTTTGACTGAAATAGGATATATAAGGTTGCCATGAGCTGTGAGCTCAACCTGGGCCTGTATCACAAAGAGGGTGTTTCCACCGCAGTAGTTCCCGTAGTCCCAGGTGCTACAATCACCCTGCTTCAGAGACAGTACTCCAGGGTTTGCAAAGATGACCATCGTTGATTGGTCAAACACACGCTTTAACTTGTGTACCGCTTCATTCATAAAACTAATATAGTCTCTAATGTCAATATTAGGAAGACGGGAGGACAGTTCTTGTCAGTTAATGATGTTAAAAGCAAACTTAGGCTTTGCTGTCGACTTTCCGAAAGAGAGAATAAAGAGTGGTGGTCAAGTGAGCTACAGACTAAATGGGAGAAATAAAAAGGTAATGGTTTAATAATAACTGTTGGTTAACACTAGCCCCGTCAAGATGGTCTGACAGACCATTTGGGTTTTTATAATGCAAATAACAAAAAAAACAAACTACAAGCCCCTAACCCCATGATTTTTCCTAAACTGTATATGTATATATACAAAATACTGTGTGTGTTTTCTAAATTTCTAAAATAATTTCTCTAAAAAGATTTCTGGGTGTTTATATTTATCTGCCACCATGGTCATATAGACCACTGTTGCCATATTATACATATAAAGTGGATTCGAACCCCCACAAAAACAAAAAAAAGAAAGTTAATAAATTAATAAATACTTGTAATATACGACTGTGTGTGTGTGTGTGTGTGCGTATGTGTGTGTTATTAAATAGAGGAGATTCCTCAGTCTAGATATTATTTTTCCACTACAGGAAACCACAACCACTTATGTAAGGACCTCAGCCTTGATCCCAGATCATATACTCAGTCATTTGGAAGGTTCTAATGTTTCACGGAGTCTCCAGCTGTATCACTTGCTCCATTACAGTCACTCATAAACAAACATATACTGTAGTATACTCCCTTTACACACACACACACATACACACATCACAAACAGTTCTATACAGCTGACACCAGGTTTAGGTATGTCTGAGTATGTCTGTGTGTGTCGATAGATGCGTGTGTGTGTGGGTGTGTATGTAGGTTAGACGAAAAGGGGGAGGAGAAGGAGCCAAGTCTTTCTTTGTTGATCCGTGTTCCATGTTGTTTGCAGGACACAGCTATGGACAGCTGTGAAAGTGAGAACCAGCAACAAACCTCCTCAACAACAACAGATTTGCTCCACGGTTACAGGATTGTTGGGGAAACATAGAAAGCTAAATGGGCCTCAAACTCTGATTGTGGGTAACTATGCTGTAAAAATGTAAAGAAGAATGTTCTGCTTTCCCAAGGATACGGTCTCTGACATGACGGAAATGATCATGTATATCGAAGCTGCACATCCAACTGTAGAGACCATCACAGTGCACATAGGGACAACATGTGAAACAACAGTACTGAGGTACTGAAATAAGACTTTATTGATCTGTTGAACACAGTCAGTTCTTTAATGCTGAGGTGTTTATCAGTGGCCCTCTGCCACCAGTCAACAGCAGTGGCTTTTATTATAATAGTGAAAACCATCAATGAACACTCCTCGCTGGGTAATGACAAACCGCCTCCACCCAACCTGTTGTGGATCTGGATCGTTGTGGCGATCAACAATTCATCGCTTACATTGTCATATTTGTGTTATTAGCATTGTTATTTTCTACATAAGCCATAATTCTACTCCTATTATTATAGCTGTTAGACTTGCTGTATGTAAGAATGAGGCAAACAGACACAGCATAAATAAAAAAAAAGAACTATCATCACTCATTTTACATCAAATGTCACTTAAGGAATATCATAGACATATAATTCTACAAAAACAATGAAAGCTTCAATAATTCTGGTACTCTAGCTCAGAAATTATAGCTGAACCAGAGTCAAATTTTATTCTTAATTTGTCAACAAATAAAACACCCAAGAACTGGAAAGCTCCGTTTGTTATTCCAATGTTGAAAGGAGGCAATCCAACTATCTAAAGGAGGCTATATTGTACTCCATTTCCACAAGTTAACGCAGTTCTCGGTGAGCCGCCTACGTCAACATTTGAGAGTAGTTGGGTGTAATGAATCAATGAAAATGAGAAATGTAGAGGAGGAAAATGAGGCAGAAACAAAGTGTTCACAAAATAAATCATCTGTCCTTCGTGATAAGGATCATTTCAATTTATTTAACCCTTGTGTGGTATTAGTATTTATGGGTCTGGTGGACCCGCTAGAGTTTTGGGCTTTCAAAACACCACAATCCAATAATTTTCTCTTAAAATACTAAACAAATGTGTTTTGATTTATGTTCTTCACAGAAAATGAGCCAAAGCCAATGAATTTCAGGTTGGAAAAATAATTAATTAAACTGAAAACGGGTCCCACAGACCCGAATACCATACAAGGGTTAACTAGAGCATCTACTGTGGATGCTCCTGTCTGAAAACAGCTGTTGTCGTCACTGACCAATCATCTTCCTTCTGATAAACAGGATATCCTGTAAAAAATACTAACCCTGCTCTGTTGATGTAATTATGAACGATCAAGTCAAGATGAGGTACGCCAGTGAAAACAGATACTGTACATCAGCCTGGTGTGTCCAGAAACTTTGGCTTGCAGAATGTTCTGACCCTTTTTATGGTAAAACAAATGACACTCGCCATAGACTTTGTATGTAAAATAGCAGTACAAACCAAAACCAATAGATAACATCAAGGGAAATTAGTATATAAATGACCCGAAGTGACTATGTTAAGCAAATACATGTTCACTCACGGCACACACATGACAGGGGAAAAAATGATTTTGGATTTATTATTGGTGTAACCAACTACACAGCAACTCTCATAACACTATTAATTTAATTGCATCAACATTGTATCGGATCAAACTTTGTGATTAAATATCATATCATTGTCCAAAGAATCGATATAATATCGTATATTGATAAGACTTGTGATTCACACTCCTAGTATTGACAGTCTGAAGTATATCAAATTGTTAATGATTACATTATATTATATTATATTGATGTGCTTGCACGGTTCTACATTTAAAGAATAAAACATGACACCACACTCTTTAAAAATGACATTGGAAAGGAGGCAATGATGCACAGGATGAATGAGGCCCAGTAATCCGGCATTTCACGCATAAAAAGGATTACAAGTTATAACCGACCAGTCATAAGTATAAAAAAAGGTGTGTGTGCTTGTTTTGTTGCAGCCTGATGTGATTTAACTAAGGTAAACACACACAGCAAACCAATGGCTGCACATTAATCAACATCAACTAATGATAATCTGAAGAAGAAGCTTCTCATACAGTATAAAGCAGCTGTGGACAACAGGTACGACCACTTCAGACTGCATTAAAACAGTACAGGGACTGTGTTGGTGGGGAATTGTTACTTCTGGTGCTGGTGAGACATGAAATATGATCCAGGGTAAGTGAATTTGAAGGCTTATCAGACACCAAGACAGTGCACATCAATTTATAATACTGAAAGACAGAAATACAACTCTGGGAATTTATTACAGTGTTGACTATTTTATATTTTGTCACAAAGATGCCAAAGTAAACAGAAACACACCATTCGTTGGTTAGACATTATTTGATAGGCCTAACAGAGTGCACCGATCTTATTGCTGGATGATCCTGTGTTTTTTTTGATAGAGTCCTCTGCATCTGCAACCACTCTGCTCCAATGCAATTGAATAAGAAGCCTGTCATTTTTCACACAGAGCTTATGTCTGTTTGAACGCAGCCTCATACTACAAGGCTGGAAACCAGCACCAATAAGGTGTCTTAACACATGTGACAAATAAAAGCAAATCTGATATGTTTCTCTTAAGATGCAAGAGATTCTTGGTACCAAAACCCAGATGATCATATAATATCATAGTGATATCTGGAAGCTCTTAAGTTGAATGAACAATGAAGTTGTAGTATGTGCACAAGTTGAAGTGTCTTCTGTGTGCAAGTGCAAGACACTGACCTCCATATTGCTTTAGAGGCACTTTTAAGTAAAGCATATGTTAAATGATAATGGAGAATATGCAGTGGGAGAGCAATATGATTCAGAATGACTATAACCCTCAACACCAATTATGATTCCTCCTCCAGGGACATGTTTTTTTTCTTTTTGTTGTTGTATATATATATATATATATATATATATATATATATATATATATATATATATATATATATATATATATATCTCGACATCTTCTTCCACTTTCCAGGTATAATATGGTATAGCAGTGCCACAGAGGGTCCAGCCTTGAGTCAGTAGAGTGGAGAAGGTGTGATCCATATCACATGATAAAACTAGAGCCAATTATTTTCTTTAGAAATATTAAATGTTATGATTCCTTCATATTCCTTACATTCCAAGTATAGTATTGATGACTTTAATGAACATTTGAGAAGTTGCAACCAGAATGTGGGTTATTGTTTCTGTAGAAATGTATATTTGATTTTCCGAACAGATGGATTGACTTATTGTTTTAGCTCTAGATGGCACTCACTAGATGGTGTATTGTTTTTTAATGTTAAGTGAATCTTCAGGAATTTAAAACAATAAACTTACATTTAAAAAGCTTAAAAAAAAAGTGAATGTGTGAGATTGCATGTGACACGTATGGAGAACGTTGCTTTTGGATAAACGATGGTTACGCACACACACACATGTACACACTGTTCTGTCCTGAGCAAATTGCCCCGCCCACTTTGACGAAGGCTCATTTCCCCGGACGTCACCTCTCTCTGACATCTGGCCAAGAGCACAGGGCCCTACACACACATGCTCACATATACTGTACACACAGGCTCACATCCACACAGTGTTGGGGAGTCAGACACTACAGCTGGTGAAGCTACAACCACAGCGACAAAGTAGCAGTTGCACTACAAGCTTTAAATTATTTCAAAGCCTTTTAATTTTCAAGAGGGAATAAAATGTAGTGATGCAGCCTACCATGCTGTTAGTAAATAGTAACCGGAAAATATGCTAAACACAAAATGTCCCACCATGATGCACATTTAAGATGTAGATATTTAACCTATATGTGGTTTTCAGAAACTAACAAAGCCAACATTTTGTCCACTGGTTTGAGAAATAAGTACACATCCAATGAAAATGGACTTCAAACACTTTTTCTCTCTTCTTTTTTTTGCATTTTGAGTTTTCTATGAGGCAGTAGGAACAGATGTCATTTTAAGGAATTTAATCTGATTGATTCAACTTTTTGGTGGAAAAAATACCCGATTATGATATCAGATACTTGTAATCTCAGCATGAAGGCTACATGTTTTAACAGAAACACTGGGGGTGAGAGTTTTAATCATATCACCAATTAGAAAGCATCAGATTCATTTAGTGGCGTTATAGAATATGGAGGAAGCAGAGTTCAGGTTTTTTCAGCTTTAAAAAAGCGCTGCAGTACCCCTTTAATGCCAGTAAACAATCATGGTCATGCTCAAAACAAAATACCGACACTGACACAGGAAACAAGCAGTCTGCCGTGTCTGAGTCACACACCCAGACCTCCTCTCTTTGCAATGCTAATAAAGACTTCATGCCACTTAATTCCTGCACAGCTAAAACATGCGTCCAAAAATTCAGTTTGAGTTTTATCACGGATTAGTCAAACAGCCTGGATACCCTGCCTCAGACGTGTTGCACATGTGCAATACGTTGCAGAGTGTTTTTCTTTTTGAAGAATAAAAGACATGCTCCTTCCCTCCCTCCCTTTCATCCTCATCTTTTCTCCTCATCTCTCCTTAAGACCCATGCGACGCTCAGAATGCGGACACCTCCCCTCTTTTCCCCACACGGAATCTGAAAACATCCTCACTTCTTTTCTCCTCTTCTCTGTTCTTTCTTCTTCTCTTTTAGTTTTATGATTTTTTTCTTCATCTCCTTTACCGCACACACGCACACACGCACACACGCACACACAGTTTCTTCCTGAGCAAATCGGCCAACCTGCCCTGACAGAGACTCATTTCCCAGAGGTCACCTCTCCTCTCTCTGTTGTCAAGCTAACAGCACACTCACACACACATACAGAAAAGGCTGGCATTGCCCTCCAAATCTCATTTTCTGAGGCTGAATCCTATACACTTGTCCAAACAACTGCAGCCTGTTCCAAAGGTAGGAAGCGAGAGACAGAGAGAGAGAGAGGGGGAAGTGGAGAGGAGCAAAGACAGAAATAAAGAAACAGAATGACGAGAGAGGAAATTACACTCAGCAAGTGCAAATGTACAACAACAGCTCAAAGCAAATGTATTAAGATGACCAAAGTTGCAAAGTTAAAAAAAACAACATTTTGCATTTTCAGTGAATGAAGCAGACATTCTGCTGGTCAGTCAGGAGAATATGAAGTGGCAGATATTCAAATAATGTCTGAGTGGAACTGTCCAACATGGTTAAACCTGTGTCAATGGCTGCCAAACAACTCATACAATTCAAATAATTCTGAAAATGTATGAAATTTTCAATTAAAGTGGACAGAAAAGCTGAAAGAACACATTTTGTTGGCACATACTGTGTATTCGTAGGTGATAAATAAGCATAAAACAGGAGCACTATGGTAGTTATGCAGCACATTTATGGATTAACACACCCTATAACCCTCATAGTCCTCCTGCTCCTCTTTGCATGTTTCATGCTTGTTCACTGCTTACAGTAATAAGACATGTTTTACAGTACAGCAGATGTGACCACAGACACAAGAAACACTCAGTATGTTCCTTACATTCTGTGAGGATTATCTAAAGGGAGAGTAGAACTAGTATGTAGGTTATATGGCAATTTTATGTAATCAAATAATCAGCCTAAAAAAATGAAGCATTACAACTTTCCTCTCACCCAGTTTTCCAGCTGCCGGGTAGACTATGAACGTCAGTGCATCGTTAGTTACTGTCATTACGTGGCAGACTTGTGAGTTTCCAGTTTCACGAGTTTTTAACTTTTTTTGAGAGCACGGTGCTGTTTTATTATGTAATTTGTTTCTGAAGTTGCTGCAGGTTCCTCACAATGCAGTTGCTTTTGGGGTCTTGCAAGTTTGCACTTGTTCGCCTTCATACAGCTGAAAGAGAAAACAAACCAAGTAAAATAAAAGCAGCAGGATGGGTTAGAGAGAACAGAGTCTCTGGAAGAAAGAAATTGATATGTTGTTTTTTTGTTTTGTTTCTGGTTTATTGTTGACTGCACTGAAAAATAATGATAAAATACTCATAACAATTTGCACTAGAGCTTTCTAAGTAAATTTTACTGCTGTAATATCAAGTCTAACAGGCTGACATTCTCATTGCACTAAATAACATACTCATCTGCATTTTGCCCACTATGTTCTGTGGACAGCTTGTCATTTGAGTGGATGACAGCAAGCTTCAGTCCTGCAGCCATTTGTATGTGCATTGCTTTGTGCATTGTCTCAGTTCCCTCTTTGTGTTTCCCTGAACAATATTTCCGTGCTTACACAAAGAGGTCGTTTTGTGCTAAACACACTTATTACTTACTTAGGCTGACTGATACTGATACTGGCTTTAGCTGATATTTAGAAGTCATCAGGAGGATGGAGGACAACTGTTGATTGTTGCCCCCCCATCTCTTCACAATAACAGAAGACAGTGATCTCCGTATGGTCAGAATATAGAGGAGCAACAATTACACTGACCAGAAACTGTCTCAGTGTATTTAAAGCATGTGATTGCTTTTTTTAAGGTAGACTTATCAAGCTGTCCAAACATGCAGTTCTAGCTCCATTATGGACATCTCTCCACAGCTCTCACCCACACAGCTGTACTGCTCAGGAATCAAATCCTGTAAACACTATATTCACCCCTGCTGGCTGCGGTTTGTCAACATCCTCTAGAAGACAATCTATTCCAGCCACTACTCCAACATCCACCAGATGTGTGAGCAGATTTATGTCTACTCTGTGTGTGGATCTGCTCTCGTCTGTCTCTCCAGTCTATTTTTGTAGCTGTCTATTAGGCTTGATGTTCACTTGTGAATATACGTTGCTTTTCTTGTGTATATCATTTTCTAATCTAAAATCTGTTGAGCAGGAAAAGGAATCCAAGGACAAAACGGCCTGCTGCTGCGTGCAGAGATGTAAACAAGTAAAAGATAACCTAGATAGATGGGATAAAAGAGTGACACGTATATAGACTCAAAACATTATTATAGAAAAAGATAAATATTGGCATTAATGCTTGCCAGAGAGTGATCCGTAGACAGCACTTTGCAGAATACCGAAGCAACAAAGGTGAAACAAGTGTGGCGAAAAAGAGCAATGCAATAAAATAGAAGATTAACAGAACAAACTCCCAGAAAACTCTGCAAACCTCCGTTATTTAAAATCAAGGCTGAATAATTGTCTGTTTGCTCTTTCCCTTTTATTAAATTAATTATTCATTTCTCGCAGTGCGCTCTAACTTTTATTCTTGTATTTTATACCCGTCTCATTCTCTTTTAGCTTTTTTTTTTAATATTCTCTTAGCTCTTTAACAATGATGTTTTCAATTGTATGTATATTGGTCATTTTATGGTGTGCTTCTTTTGCACTATGTCTCATGTTAATGTTTTATGTAAAGCACTTTAAATTGCCTTGTTGCTGAAATATGTGCTATATAAATAAACTTGCCATGTCTTATGTGAGCAGCGCTGGTAGTAACAGAAATATAGCTTTTCAAGTGAGTGCTGAGGCAGCAGGCGTGTAAACAGGAACGTAAAAGGAGCGCACTCATGGTTTCAGTACACCTGCATGATTAAGAGAGTGACTGCAGTATAATGCAGTGAGAGCAGTATGCCATGTGAAGTAGTGAAGTAGCACTAGCCTGGTAAAACCATGCTGATCATGTACTATCATGGATCTACTTATCAGTCTGGACTTGTCACTGACCCACTTGATTTCAAGAAATGATCATGAACCCGGGCCAATCAGGGACTGTGTTATAGTTGATGAGGTAACATACAGGCCAAACAGTAATGGCAGCTCCCAAAGAAACAAGCGCTGACATCAACATTAGTAGAGTCAACACAGCCATAAGTGCAGTTATTGCAGAAATACACTTAAGCCCAAAAGTATTTGGACAGTGACACAAGTTTTTGTTATTTTAGCTGTTTACGAAAACATATTTAGGATACAATTATATAATCAATAGAGGCTTAAAGTGCAGACTCTCAGCTGTAATTTGAGAGTATTCACATCCAAATTGGAGCAAGGGTTTAGGAATTACAGCTCTTTAATACATAGCCGAAATATATAGACCAAAGGTAATTGGACAATTGACACAGAAGGCTTAAAAAAATACCAAGGCTGCATGGGCTCTTCCCTCATTAACCTGTCATCAATGGAGCAGTTAAAAGGTCTGGAGTTGGTTCCAGGTGTGGTGTTTGTATTTTGTATTCGGAAGCTGTTGCTGTGAACACATAACATACGGTCAAAGGAGCTCTCAGTGTAGGTGAAACAGACCATCCTGAGGCTGAAAAAAAGAAGAAATCCATCAGAGAGGGAAAAAAAAAGAGTGCAGCGGTGATCGTAGGAGCTCAAAAAGGCCTGGACATCCACAGAAGACAACAGTGGTGGATGATCACAGAATCCTTGGTGAAGAAAAACCCCTCGAGTACAAAGAATTCATCACAAGGTGCAAACCATTAGTCAGCCTCAGAAATAGAAAGGCCACAATTGACTTTGCCAAAAAAAACACCTGAAGAAGCAGCCCAGTCCTGGAACATCATTCTCTGAACAGATGAGACTAAGATCAACCTGCATCACATGATGGAAGAAGTGGAACAGCTCATGATTCAAAGCACAGCACATCTACTGTAAAACAAGGTGGAGGGAGTGAAACCTTAAACTCTGCTCTTCAATTCAGTTGTAGTTGTTTCATTTCATTGAAGATTCAATGTCACTATCCAAATATCTCTCTAACTGTATATTCAGTAACAACAACAACCTTGTACCTTGAAGGTTCTCTTTGCAAAGACGGCAAAACTCATTCATTTCTTTAATGTTAGAAGACGATACCAAATCAGATGCAGCCATAGATTTTCTAAAGTCCTGTTGCTAGACAGTTTATCCTTTGCACTGTGATGTTGTCACGCGTTGTGTTAGTTTGACTGTCAAGGCAAGTATTCCCGCAGCAGAGCACATCAGGAAGTGATACAATGATACTCACTTCATGTATTCATTTTACAGATGCTTCTTTCTAAAATATCTATTTTGAGGAATCTGCTATATGAGAACATTCCTCTGCTTGGAACCTCAGACCACTATGGGGATTTCCTTTCTAATTTACCTTTAGTCTAAATCTTAAACAAAAAAAATGAGCTAAAAATCTTGCTTTTCATTTCAGGATATGTTCTACTGATTGATGCTTTGCTTCTGGCATCGTGTCTTATGACTTTTCTCACTGGCATCAGTTACTGCATGTGTTTTATGTATTACCTGTTGTTCTTGTCTTGCTTTCGTGTTTTCATGTTTGAGCCAAAGACGATTTTCCACTCTGGTGGACAATAAAGTTTTATATTCTACTCTAAATGAAGTGGATGAATTTAAACCCAGCAAAAGGCTAAGACACTTGGCTATGCAGCAGATAAATACAATTCAGATTCAGTGGCTTTGAGATTGGAGCAGTCTCTCATTAGCATAGCATTATCGAAGATGACCAACAATACATGAATATTAATATTAGCTTGGATTGGCAACTTTAGCTGAGTGTAGCAGCAGTGCAAACCATATACGGTATATATAAATATTAATATAAATACTAAATATGACACAAGACTGATTTAACTAAACAAAATGAGTCCAAAACATGGGATATACTAGGAGCACATGCAACACGAACACATTTGCATTCCTGTTTTGACTGCAGTGTGCTCTTTGCCTGGCTGAATACAGCAGCATTGCCATGCTGATTATAAAGACACACATACAGTAAGTAACACGTACTAACCTGATATCGCTTCTATTTTGTTCATGCTTTGCAGTTATGATATTATCATATGGATGGACACAGACACTCATCTACATCTGTACTGTACATTTTGTGCAGCAGAGCCAGAATGACAGCTGTCCTGTGAATTTGCTTGGGGGTGGAGAGCAGACACGCATGAGAGAATTGTTGCAAGTGGTGACAAAGAAACAGCTTGTTCAAAAATAATAAGTAAAATAAAGTTAGAAATGTTCAAAGATGTCAGATGCACTGACCCCATGTATTCAAAGCTCACTGTATTGGCAACTATTAGAGACAAACAGCTGCATTCTCAGTTTAATTATGTCACATTAAATTTAACTTTCCTGTACACAGGTGTAAGGGTTAATAAGACCCAGTTAGGCAATAGCAATGTAATTTAAAAACAGTTAAAAATTATTGATGATAACTTCATTATAGTTCATATAAGGCTTAGAGTATGTTAGCTTAAAATATACAATTAGTAATGTGTTAAAGGTTAAAAATGTTTCTATGCTCTAATTGCTATGATGCAATGTAACTATATATTGGTAACTATGGTAACTGACTGTGTATACTTTAAGCGACCCAGTCTTTTGCCCATGTTACATTAGCAGCTCCGTAGTCAGTTGAATAATTACGTTTTATGTTATGACAATGTTGTAGGAGATTTAGGCACAAAAATCTCTGCTGATTTTCTTCATCTAACTTTCTGCTAACCACAGTAACAATCTAACATATCTGTGATTTGCAAAAACACACAATGTCAACATTTTATTCTGGAAACTGCTCTGAAAAGAATAAATGAAAACAAAAAAACTCGATGATTGATGATCATAAAGATGCAAAAGAAGGAAGGATGTATGCAGGAGAGAGGATGGTGAAATGAAGGAACAGAGTTTGTGTTTGGCACCAGGGGAAATATCCTCTGTAAAGCTAGGACACACACACACACACACACACACACACACACACACACAAACACACGTCCTCCACACAAACTGTTGGAGTGAATGTGTCAGTGAAATTTTTCAGGTAGAAAGGTAAGGCACCACACAGAATACTAAAGAATCAGTGAACTCTTCCCATGAATCCCATGGGCATTACACAAAAGCACACACACACACACACACACACACACACATACACACAACCAAAACGTTGCAGAACAACAGAAAACTTCTGTGATGAAGTCTCTCCAGCAGAAACACTGACTCTGGTGTAAACAGACGTGTTCCAGCATCTCTACTCTCCATCAAGTGTGACTCTTCAGCTGACAGCATCGAGCCGGAGCCCTGAAGCCCCTCCCCGCTGATGCATAGAGCGCTGTTTGTTTATTCAAAGTTTATCCATATTTAATGCAACGCATGTCCAAATTGCATCAATTTCGATACTGACTGCACATCTTTAGGTCCCCAGCAATATACGCGCCAAGTGTGAACTTCTTGAGATATGTGGTCCTTAAGATACACATAGGACAAACTTACAGCCAGACTGATATATGACAATGTGATCTCAGCAAGCTACTCCAGAGAGAGGAAAGTCATTTGTGTATGTGTGCAATCCTGTCTCATGCAGTACGTCTAGATATTTAGTTTTTTGTACATATACTTCAATAAAACTTGAAGTATGTCCACATTTAATGCAGGTGTGTGATGTTGCAGGTTAGGATCAATGGCTGGATATAAAAAGCACAAAACGTCAAGTCTGAGGTTCACAGAACAAACCCAACAATGAATGTATCCTACTAACAAGTACTGTGCGTTGATCCAAAGCCTGATGCTGTCACAACATAGTGAGATGTTGTGGCTCTTGTTTTTATGTGTCTTGTCTTCCTGTTTTATTTTGAAATTCACTTTTCCTCTCGTTTCAGGTCACTTGTTCTTCACATGTGTGTCAGATCCTTGATTGTACCCACCTGCTTTTTTTTAATAATCAATAAATTGGCTCTCTTAAACCTCTGCATTTAAGTCCCGGCCTGACAGATGTGTTATTCCTCTGTGCCATAGAGCTCCATTGTTGTCCAAACGCTATTAAAAACATGTCAATGAGCCACACTGTTACACTTCATTACCATGAACATACACACTTTACTTCATTTTGACTCAGTCCCTCACACACACACCACCTTGCTGCGAGAAATACTCAGTAGAGTTGAAAATAGTTCTTCCTTCCTTCCTTATAGACAAGAAGAAATACTAATCACATGATATTCATCTATAAAACTACGTTGTTGAAGCTTCTACCTCACATCTCTTCTCACATTCAAGTCTGGTAACCTTAAATATCTCACATGCACACACGCTTCAAACTAGATTCTTTTACTCCTCTTGGCGATTTTAAAACTTTATCATCTGATGTTTAGAGTCCTGTAACTGTTTTTACAATTATTTGTTGATTAAGTTGTGTAGTTACTGTTTGCTGATGGTGGTTGCCTGGTTATGAATGTGAATCCATAATAAATAAAGTTTAAATGAATAAAACCAGCTAAATTGACAGCTAAGTGACAAAGATAGACGCATGCATTCATTGCATAATGATTCGTTTTTATGGTTTGAAATTTTAGACAGTAAAGGTTTTCATATTTAAATTGAAGGTGGTGGCCTGTGGGGTTCGCTAACACATTGCACACACACAGATATGATGTGGAAAACACTGGAATGATCGCGTTAAATGCTTTGACAATAATGTGATATTGTTAGGTCGTGTTGATATGAAATGTTACTGTATATATGTTAACTAAAATATTCATGTTAGCTATTGTGTTGTTACTATTTGTGTTACAAACATTTAGCATCTCAGCATGTTATATTACCATTCATTTAATTAATTTACATTATGTTATACAAATTATTCTAATGCATTATA
This sequence comes from Pampus argenteus, assembly GCA_036937835.1. Classification (NCBI taxonomy): domain Eukaryota; kingdom Metazoa; phylum Chordata; class Actinopteri; order Scombriformes; family Stromateidae; genus Pampus; species Pampus argenteus. The sequence goes on from CM072869.1 coordinate 22,547,854, forward strand.
TTATTATAACTGACATTATGAAAAAGGAATCCAGTTATGTTTACCACCCCCACAGGCTGAGGCTGTAATTCTGTCTGAGAGGTAGCCTTTCATGTTATGTTTTGAGTGTTGAATATGAAAATGCATATGAAGGGTTTAGCTTTGTAACATACATATATGAACCCTTTCAGTTATCATACATGCATAACATCAGTATGATGAACTTAGTTATTTAAAGCGACACTGACTGCAGTGACACACTTAACATGTAAATGGAAATGTGCTGTGATCAATTGCTAATTACTGACAAACATGATTAAAAAAGAAAAAGAAAAGCTTCATAAATACTGGCATTGAACATTGTAAAAGTACATTTAGTTTAAAACTTTTAACTCTTCCCGCAGAGGTGCGGGCTGAAATAAAAACAAAGAAAGAGACGAGGACTCAACTATTGAAGATGAAGTAACTTTTAATGAGTCTGAATCATACACAGCGCCACCGTAAAAGTTCACCGCATCTCTGCTTTTTAAAAAGACATTATATAAGTTGTCAAATTATTCTAATACATAGAGTAAATAAATAATAGTATGGAGACAGATATACAACACTTTACCCAGAGAGAGAGATCGAGAGAGAAAGACAATGACTTATTGATTAATGGTGGCTTTAACATATTGAGCTTAAATACTTTGTATGGGAAACATGATGCAAGAAAACACTGAGGAGAACAAGGGAGGTCCAAGGAGTACATGAGCAAGTCAGACTGAATAGATAGCACAGGGATAGAAAAACAAAAACAAAAACAACAAAAGCATAAATCTCATGTCAAAAGCCAACAGAGAGAGACAAAAGAATCGAACACCATCAAGTTCAACTAAGACTCAGTCCATGAAAGCTTAAGGCTGTGATTTTTTTTGTCTCTTTTTGATATTTTTCATTTAGCTTGAAGATTACTGATTTTGTCCTCCAGGAAGCTTGCATTCACTAATACAGCGTGCTTCTAATGTTTCAGAAAAGCGTATTGACGTGCCAACAATATGTCAGGTCTGCTTTAAAAAGGCAACAGTCACAGCTTGCAGCTGCTCTGGCTGCCTGACTCAAAGGACTCTTTACTACTAAGGGTGGGCAGATCAATCCCGAAGTATCCATACTACGTCTTGTTTTTGCAGCTCTATAGTATCGACACCAGTTTCAGTTTGTGTGTTCTACGTTGCCCATTCCATCAAACAGCAGAACTGTCTGTCATGAACACATCTAGTGCATGCACTAGTTGCTTCTCCACTGCTGTCGTCATGTTGTGTGCACTCAGACAACGCACTGTGCATGCACAGCACGCACCGGCAACACCAATTTGTTTAAACACGTGGAAAAACCACGAGAAACAGACCTCTGAGCTGCAACAGCAAAGAAGGGAAGAAGAAGGAAAGACCCAGACAAAACAAGTCAGATTACTGGCAGCGTCTTGTTTTCCATTACAGATAGTAACCTCTAGGGGGGGCTGCTGTGGTGACCGTCACAGTGCAGCTGCTTCAACATGTGTGTCTTTATTCATTAAACAAGGAAGTACTCTCATATCATAGTATTTTGGACCATCATCACCAACGAAACCTGTGTGACCTCCTGGTGAGGATTCAGCACTGGCTGCATAATAACCAGCCTTACTGAGGTCAAACCCTGGTGGTGACATTCTGGTGGACTTTTAGAATTCCATTTACATGCAGTTGATCCAAAAGAACAACTAGAACTTCACTCCTGACATGGGAAACAGCTGTGATCAATAAAAAGCAGCGTGTTTTTTAAGTGTGTCTTAACTGCCTCTCAAAGTGAGAACACAGCAGTGGTCCTGGTCTTACTGAGTCTACAAACCTTGTCCTTGACAAGAGTGAGTGGGCTCAAACGTTTCAAGCATTGTGGAAAGTTACACTGGGGGAAAGTTCAGTGCCAGAAGAGAGCCTGAAGAGTTTAGATGAGTCACAGACATCCAGCAAGTCATATTTACTGTAATGTTTTTCTTGATATCACAGGGATAAATGAACTCCAGTCTGAATTTCTCATTTCTAATTTCCTGCCTGCTAATGAGACTGACAGCAGAATTTATTTTGACAATCCAAAGGGTTGATTTACTAAGACGCTCCAGTCTCACTTTGTGACGGAGACTGATAACACATATGTGTTGTTTTAATTTGCTGCGTCGCCTTGTGCAGCTTTAATAAGTAATATTTAGAAGTCTGTGAGAAATAAGTTGAGGATGTTCAAAGTAACTACTGTGAGATTCCCTGTAGATATACCTCTGCAGCCGCATTGCATTGAGAAGATAAACAGGAAGGATCACCATGAGGTACTGTGTTAACGTTTTTTTTTTGGTTAGCATTAAAACGGGTTCAGTGATATGTTGTAGAGGGACTTATGAAAGATCGATCTTTAAAATATAAGATATAATTGCTGAAAAGGATCATCAATTGTTGATAAATTTACTATTTACTCCGGCTAATGAGCTAGTTGCACAACACCGCTCACACCATTAATATTTAATAGAAGATTGAGTGTAACAATAGCACAGAAACAATGGGAACAAAAAAAAACAAATGTCAAAAAAGAAAAATTAGGAAGATGACCAAAGACAAAGATTGAAGAGTAACTTAACATCCTCTTTAATATCCAGGTTTTACTGTGGCATCACTGTTGGGTGTAGTTAGAAGTGCAAGAAAGCACCACCCTGACCACACCCAACCGAAACAGTTAAAAAGTTCAGCCGGAAAGAGCAAATTTAAATTCGCTATGGTAGGAGTGAATGAGGATAACAGAGAATCTGCACACTGGAGGAGAGCTCCAGAACCACACTGGGTCTTGACCAACACCAGGCAAAAATTCAAGCATTTGAATCCATATTTGAATCCATTAATTTAATCTTAATTAAGATGTTTGGTTGATCATTGAACGGGCTTCATCCGAATACCTTTGTTGAAATATTAAATATTTTTTTTCTTTAAACAATCATTTTCATAGGTGGCAGTGAAACACGGTGATAGATTATTCCATGCTAAAAAGGAGTGCAGTGCATCCAATTTTTGTAAGCCATGCTACACATGAGTGCATAAACAAATGAGTATTCGTATTAAAGAGCTGCTCCTGCCAAGCAGCCGGTAGACCTTATTAGTAAAACAAGACTTCCTGGAGGACTTTCATAAAAAAAAAAAAAAAACAACTCAGTGAGAGAAAGATGTAATGTGCAGCAATCCACACGTTTGTGTATACTCTTGTCTTTTCCATGTTGTGTAACAGACGCGATTTCACTTTGCTGTGAGTTATTAATGCACTCACTGAACAGCTTCTGTACCTGAAATGAATTACTGAGCCTAAACCTCCGTCTTCATAAATATTTATACCTGCGGAATATGACTGTCTAATATGGTTACAGTTAAATCAAGAAAACAGCCACTAATAATTACAGTAGTAATGGTATCATACAGTAGTTTTCAGGCTTACAGCGTGTCTACACATAGCACGTAGCGAGCACCACAACCCATCTTTTTTTATCTTTAAGTCTATTATCCTCCATATTACGTGCATGCAGTGAATGCCTAACCACGCTCCACTCTTTCCCTGCAGCCTCTGGTGTAGACACATAAAAACATCCTCCTACGCTTTTTGTATAGACACAATGTTAGAAAGAAAGGCTGGAAAAGTTCACACCCTGGGTGAATGTTTCACACAAGCACCTTTGCTGTAGAATACGGTGGCCCCTATTTCATCCTGGCATTGTAATAATAATAATAATTTATCCATGAACATATCATTTAATAAAAACTCAAAGCTGCTTTTTTTCCCAAGTTGGAAAAACACTGAAATCATATTTAATCATATATGTTACCTGTCGCCATTACGACTTTAATGCCAGGTAGTAATTTGGAGTTTAATTACTTAAGCAAAACGGTGCTTTTGAGAAACGTAGACAACGACATCAGATACATGACATTCAAACATCAGTACACTGAGGAATATGACAGGAGCTTACATGGCTTACCGCTATCACATTACGCTAAAACCCTTCTTGGTCTCTTTTGCTCTGAGGGACAGACGAAAACTGTGGTTCTTTATTTACCTTTAGACCAATAACACATTAATACTGTTATGGCTATCATCTATCATTTACGATTAAAAAGTGAGCAAAAATTATGGGCAGAAGTGACCCAAATGCCAAAATCCGTATTTGCTCGCCGGCCCAGTGTTTAGCCATTGACAGTCAGGTTAGGTCTGTTAAAGAAATGTGCTGATTGGTCATTCCTGCTGAGATTTGGATCAATGATATTGTCCCTATATGTGTATTTAGTGATTTGTAATCACCTTCATGAGCAAATCTAACAAGTATGTGAGAATGGAGACCGATATCTGGGCGATATCTTAGTGGAGTAAGTGAGGGTAACTATATACAGTATATGATAGCAGTTTCTGACAAGACAGTAAACACATTTTATCAGGCCTCTCAGAGTAAAGCAAACCAGGCGGTAAAGCTGTGTTAGGTTGAAAAAATAAAATTACAGTGTAATAAAATGAAATATATAATAAGAGTTACATGTTGATTAATATTTACGGAACAGTCCAACATTTTGGGAAATTTTACTAGTTTGTGGTAATCCAGATGCTGTGCTGTTGTGGTATATAGGCTAGCAGGTTCACCCCGATGCTAAGCTAGGCTACACACAGAGTTTAAACTGATATTAATATTAATATATTATAATATTAATAATATTAAAAAATATTGAACTGTTCCTTTAAGATTAAAGAACATTTCTGATCCTGAAAACGGTCCTTGCACTGAGCAGGCTAATAAACACGTTCCTCTCCCGGCTCACACGTTACCATCTAATGATCAACAAAAAGTGCAATGAATTGAAACGATTTAAACGTGAACATCTTGTTAAAATGTGGAAAAGAAAAGAAACATCTATGACTAGAGAAAGCAAATAACAGTACTTACAACTGGAAAGAAAGATTATCAAAATATCTATCGGCTTTCACTTAACCATATAACAACACATCAAGAAGCTAAAAATAATCCAACTCAGGAAAAGGAAATAAGTTAACATATCGTTGTAGAGATTTACAGTATATACATTCTTTTTAAGTAACACGGTTTTGTTCATTGACTGGTACCTCAGTCATTATCCTTTCAGTTCACATTTTCTGTTGCTCAGACTTGTCCCAGTATCTGACGTCTGAATGGATCCTGATGAACCAGACTGCACAGAAAGGCTTCTTTTAAGTCATCCTTTTAAGGCTTCCTTCCTTTCAGCCAATTGTTTGTCTTTTAATGGTGAGCAGTTTTTTTTTGTTTTTTTTCCTACACAGTGGCAGGATATTCCAATGGCTTTGAAGCATGGCCGAGGTCCACTCTGTGATTTCAAATAAAAATATATAGAATATGTCATTAAAAAAAAAAAAAAAAAAGAAAAAAAGAAAATCAGAAAATGTAACTTCACAATGGGTACTTCAACATTCTTGTCAAGCTGCAAGGGGTACAAAATGAGCTATTTTCTCTTTTTCTTTTTTATTTAATTTTTTTAATTTTTTGCTTTTTGCCCTTCGATTATTTATTTATTTTTATATATGATTTTAATAATTTTATTTCTGTTTTTGAGGGGTTTTTTTTGCAATACATAGAGTGCTGAAAGTAGGTTTGTTTGTAAGAAAGGAGAGGGACATTTACAGCTAGTGTACATTTTTTTAAGCAGGTAAACAAAATGTAAAAGTGCTCTTATTTTGAAAGACTATTTTTTTTTTTTTTTTTTTTTTTTTTAGTTCCCAGTGTTTAGAAAGAAGTAGGAGGCACTTAGGTCCATCTCTATGGCGATAGACAGTCATTCAGGCCACGCTTTACAGGCTCAGGATTGGAAGGTCTGGTCAGGATCTTGCAGAAGTGGGCTAACATGAGGCCAGGACCAGAAGGTGTATCTATGATGGCTTTGCAGATGAAAACAGTGAAGTGTGCTGACATTGGGCTAGCAATTAAGAGCGCAATGGCTGCTGTTCGTGACATGATTGATCTGTGCATGCTGTCCTTTCTTGGTAACCTGATTCCTTTCAATGAAAAACAGTGTTGAAAAATGAAATTGGATCCTTCTGCCTGGTCCTCTTGTTGACTGACATCCAGAATGTGGCAGTTTTCTCTCAACATTTTGCCCTTTCTTTGATTTTGAGTCAGGGCAATTCTGGTTTCAGCACTATGGCCAAAGAAAGGTCCCCCCCCAAAAAAATAAAAAATAAAACAATGCAGCAGTTCGGTTCCTCTCTTTGTGGTTTTACTAAGAACCACCCTTCCAAGCCCATGATCGCCTGTCTGGAATGAAGAACTTCATCAGATCCTTGCAGATTAAATTAACATACATATTTATGGCAATCATCTCATCATGATGGATCTATAATAATGTTCTTGAATGTTTGCTGTAAACATGTTCAGGGTTTTACATGTGAGGCAATCAGTAGGGAGAGATTGTAAGTGATCAGGAAATCCCCAGAATGTGAAATTACAGGCAAACAGACAAGCCTGGGTAGGATATCCTAGAATATACAAGCATCCAAATAATTTAAAAACAAAACAGACAAAAAACTATTCATTCTGTTACCCTGATTTACCAACGGGCACAGAAAAAAACAAACAAAAAAACAAAAAAGATTTGGGTCAATCAATATAATTTTGGACTGGATATTTTGTCTATGTAGCTAAACCAAGATAGACTTTACAGGCTCTGTCAGGCTTCTCCAAGACCTGGATAGAACCAAAAGCGCACTGTTCTAGACAAGGTGAAATGATGCATAGGCGAGGGAATGACAGTATCTTAATTACTACGGTTAAAACAACCCGACCCCTACCAGTACAAACAGAGAAATCCATTCGTAATACATACTTCATGGTCAAAACAAAACCACACCAGGCCAGATCAGACCATTTATGTAGGTAAGGTCCAAGACAGTTCCTTTGATTATAATGCCATACAATGTAATCCAGCTCACTCCAATCCTGGTAAACAAGCATCACACCACTACAGTTTGCTCAATCTAATCCTTATTTGTCAGGCAGTTGGATGCAATGTACAGTCTATTCCTAATCCCACTTCTCATCATTCCATTCCAGACCATGCTGTAAGTCTAGGCCAGACTTCTGTCAATCCTTCTGATCCATTGTACTCTAGTTAAACACATCCCATTCTTCTCCATCCTGTAATGTTTCTATCCCAGTATGTCCAGGTAGACAGGCGTGGCTTTCATCAGAGTAAACAACATCTTCTGAATGTCCTTAATATTGAGGCGCTGCTGCGGCTCCCTCTGCCAGCAGCCCAGCATCATATCGTAGACTTCCTTGGGACAGAGCCTGGGGCGTTCCAGTACCCTACCCTGAGTTATGCACTCTATCACCTGGGAATACAAAGAGACACATGATTAAAAAAAAGAAATAATATATCACATTATTATGGAAAAACTAAGGTTATGCAAGGATATGTCACATCTAAAGTGCTGACATTCGATGCGTGTTGTCCCCTGTAGCACACACAGGACCTTCATACACACAGAACAAGTAGTCAGGCAGAGAATGTGTCAAAACTGCTGTTTTCAGAGAGCCGACATGCATCGATGCTGGAAAATGAGACTGACATGTTTAACATCTGGGCTTACATGAAAAACGATGGATGGATGCGGGCGTTTCGACGCATGTCACATGCTACCGGTGATGATCGGTGATTGCCAGTGATACAGATTACAAACAAATCCAATACAGGTCCAGCGGACTTCCTTCTTAGTGAATCCTCATTACAGTTTCAGTTTTTATGCACATTTGGAATTCAAAAATACATCGTACAATTGAAAGCTGAGCAGCTCTAATACTTCAACTCAGTTAGTGGCGGATGTATTGACATTTTATTCTGAAACTTTAGCTACAAGATCACCCCACACATGAGGAACATAAGGACGCCTTCTAACATTTTTATTTGACTAGAATGTCTTTCATTCTATTCTTTCATTTCTGTTGCTCCCGGCTGTCATGGAGGGTCTGGTATATTTTACTTGCACTCAGCCCTTTTTTTTTAGCTTCATTTCCCTTCTGTTTTCCTCCGTTCTGTCATTTTAAACAGCCACACTGACACTTTCCACAGAAAAATGTCTTCCCTGGGGTTGTATGACCAACGAACTGAATATATGAATTTTCGTCATAATAGTCATAAAATAGTCAAGTCTGGATAAATTTAGTATGACGTCAATTTCCACAGTGCAACAGCAGAGTCACGTGATACTTTCCACTCTGCTGCTCTCGTTTTCTCTTTTCGACAGATATGCCTCACCATAATCAATTCAAGTATTTGGCAATACTTCTCTATTTAATGTGTAACAGATGCTTAACAGCAATTTAAATAAAAAAAAAAAGGCTGGATTGAATTAGAGAATAAATTCAGTATTTCTGTTAAAATAGTAAGTGAGAAATGCAGATTGGTGAGTACATGAATCTTTCTGTATGGAAGAGCAGATAAATCCACCTACCTTCCTGGCCACTGACTTTCCTTTATTGGTTTTCATTTGAGAATTTATGGTAACTCGGACTGGTTAGATGGAACAAGCCAGCAACATGTACACCACGTCTGCTTTGACAGGTGGATAAAGCATGTCTTGTTTTATAAAACCTCTCCAGGGTTAAAATGGGGGGGTATGACAGCTGCTGCAATCACACTCTTAAAAGTGCTGTTTTTTTTTATACACCTGATAAAACAGTATATTAAGACAAATAGAGGCAGACCGCCATGAAGGGGAGTCAAGGGGCCACAGCACAATATCAAGACAATTGTGTTCCTTCGGGTTTCTGTGCAGGTGAGGAGAGAGCTTTTCTGTTATTCCATTGTTTTGCTGCATGCGCATAACCCGACTCAACTGTCAAGGTCTCCACTCTCCATTGACTCACTGAGATATCATAAAGATGCAAACAACAGAATCCGCTGACATCTCATTCACATTTTTTTTAAGTAATATCAGCAGAAGCCAGCCGGTATGCATGAACAGGCCCTGTGATGTCTGCAAAGGAAAGGCACCTCATAAAATATGCAATGCTACGAGACGTACGCCAAAGAATAGATGTTAGTCAGACTGATCACCTTGAAAAATGCCTGTTTCTGCTCCTAATTTGGCAATTAATCCCCCAAGGCCTTTATGTTTCTGAAATAATGCAGCTCCAGGAACCTTAAGATACTCTTAGAGAAGAAACAGAAGGTCACAGAAGTAGTCTTTCTGCTCAACTCTTGTTATGTATTTATGTATTAGTATTTTTATTTTTTGTTTTTTGTCACACATAATCACCACTGTGCGGAAGCTCTGCCATGACGGAGGAGACACGTTTAATCAGCCTGGAAGGATAATCCTTATTTATTTACATGTTGTAAACAAACCTCCAGGTTAGACAAATTCATTTGGATCAGAAGATTAAGATTGGAATGTGATTTCTTAATTGAAAATGTTTCTTTATTGTCATTTCTCAGCACTGACATACATAGAAATGAAATTTGTCCTCCACATTTGACCCAGTATGTGCACCGACTCCAGCTCCTGTTGTCAGTGACAGCAGTCAGATGCACTGACTAAAAAACAGCTCCATGTCTTTAATGATAGGAGGGATCCATAGCACCCAGCAGAAACACAAGGAGAACACGACAACGCAAACTCTACATAGAATATACCTGAGATGGCTGGGATTTAAACCCAGGACCTTCCTTGCTGTGGAGTAACAGTGCTAACCACTGAGCCACCATGCACATGCCAAAATGATATTGCTTTTCCTGATTTTAGATGGTGCAATGTCACGGCAACTAATAGAAACAGTGATCAATACTTTTGGGAATAAGAAAACAAACACATATAGGTGATCGTGTACCTCATTATTGGCCAGCTGGAACCATGGCTGTTTGCCATACGTGAAGATCTCCCACAGAATGACTCCGAAGCTCCACACGTCACTCTCTGTGGTGAACTTCCTGTACATGATGCTCTCTGGTGGCATCCAGCGGATAGGCAGCATGGTGTGACCTCCCACCTGACCACAACACACACGCACACACACACACACACACACACACACACACACACACACACAGGAGAGAGAATTTGCGGGTTAAATATGAAAAGCCAGCTTGTCTCGTCAGCCCTAACCTAATCTGATTCTGTTTTGCAAGATATTGTCTTATTTTCTGTTGCAAATTAGTATTATAGATAGATAGTAGTATAATATATTTTTTTTAGTATATAAACATTTTGGAAGACAGATTTAGGAGTTCTGTGTGGAGTTGTAGAGGTGGATCAGAAACAAGCACTTATATGAGCCATGTTGGAAGATGCTGAAAATCACTCCACCTTTTCAGCGAGTTACCCTTTGAGCTTAGATTGTTGTGTACACATACTGTCCCCGTAGTGTCCTCACTGCTCACCGCCTGCTTTGACATTTAGTTATGACACCAAAACAACATTTTTGAAGTTTCGGTGTTTTTTTTTTTTTACCTGAGTAGACTGCAGATAACTTTCATGACCCCTGAGGAAAACGATGAATTTATTAACTGTGAAACACACTGCGAATGCAAAGGAACAACTACAGTACTATGCTATATTTATTGCCTCTGACAGAAGTCATATGATAGACGGGAGATCAGCTGGTGGTTCATCATGTCTGCTCTCAATCATTCAGGCCATATACAGTGTTAGGTCATGGCAGTGAATGCTGGAGGTTAGGAATGTATGGTATGTATATATAAAGCACAGTGGCTAGTCCCTATAGTATATGTGGCTGAAAGAGTTCACTCATTTTATCCAATATTGTACTAAAACCTGTAACACTAGTAGGATTATAGTTACAAACTAGTATTATTATATATGAAAGGAAAACATGCAGTCAGAATGTGCACACCTCACATACATTGCTTTAAACGTTGGGTTTCTAGAGCAAGCCAGATGTGATAGTGCAAACCAAACATAATGTATGTGAGAGCAGGAATCTAATATTAAAACATAGTTTGTTAGTTGTTGTTAATGTTGTGGTCAAATATTCTGGGGTGTATAATATTTTACAGTATATACATAAGACATATACATATATACAATGTACGGTGCACTTATAAACATAGTCTACCATTACTGTGTGTATGTTGTTTATATTTGATCATTTATACATTCAGTTTTGATATGAACACAATAAAATGAACTGGCATCTCTGGCCAGAGAGAGAGAGAGAGAGAGAGACATTTATGGACACTTATCCTGGTCGACATCAAGGAAAAGTGTGTTATGTTGATTTTAGTAGCGTGAGTAAAATGTGTGTGTTTGGAATTATGACTTGTGGCAAATTGCATCCGTTGGTTGATAGTGGAGCCAGAGTGGCTGTGGATGAATACTGCTGCAAACATTTGGATGCCGTTTGTAGCTATTTGGAATACATCGATTCATATCCAAATACTATTACACGCACACGGGGGCATACATATACCTCCCTTCACATGCTAATATGAACACGGAAGTAAAAACAAGTTGTTTTTTAAAAGATCAATAGTGTCAATAGTCTAATCTCTATATTCATCTAGAGATTGCACTTCTATCCAAGGCCAGATCCCCCCTGGTCACCAAATCAGAAACAGCAAGAAATGACAATAAAAAAAAGCAATATTCATATGTTTCATATATTAAGAGGTCTGATATTCTGTAAGCTGTGCTTTAAATATAGGTAATGCACTTTTAAAATCAAATCTAAGAAGTAGAAAGCCACCGTTGACGGCTGCATACTTTTGTTAACCACCCACTGTCTGTAGAGTCTGTGATTGGATGGATATTTTTTTTCTTTAATCACTAATTCATTTTTAATGACTAGGATGGCGAGGATATGAGACGACAGAGCCCAGAATGTCTTCTCTATTATGTGACACCATGTAGATCCGACAGTGAGTGAATCATTATTCATCTGCTCTTGCCTGCTCTCTGACTACTGTGAAATCATAAAGCAGCTTGACTAATTTAGTCAAATATGTGCGTCCTAATCAAGACTCGCATAATGAATGACCTCCAGTGTGCTGATGAGAAATCGTCCTTCCCGCTCTCCTCCTATCCTATCCCTCCTCTAATTCCTCATCACCTCTTCTTTCTCCGGCCGTGTCTTCCGTTACCCATTACCCACTATGAATTAGTTATTTCTTCAATATTCAATAAGCACTAATAAAACTTTAATTTAATTGCTTATTAGTGATAATTAGTATTTTAACCTCGCCTAGCTTTTTCTCTATAATCATTTCCATACACTCGCTTGAATACATTTAGCATACTTTTTTTTTTTTTTTCCCAGCAATGAAAAAAATTAATGAAAGCTGCCATAAAGAAATAAAAGGTAAAGATAAAATACTATACATTCAAAAGCACACATTGATTTGTGAATAAGTGCGTAATCGTTTAGAATTAGTGAATGATTCATGTGATGAAGGTATAGCAACACATTGTAAATGAACACATATATGAAGGCTACATGCTCCACTCCATGATGACACAACATGATGCTTCACCCGCAGCCATGACGACGATAATATGATGAACAGAATCAGTTTTACATGGATTTTATTTTTAGTATTTTAGTTCATTCCAGGATCATATTAAACTCCAAATTCTTTCAGAATAAAACATAATTGTTCCGTCTTCCCTGATTTCATTTGTATTTATTGTTGTGTTGCTTTTATGTTGTTCATTTAGCATTGCTATTCTATTTTCTTGCTGTGTGTTTTTATGTGATTGTGAAACACTTTGTTTTATTATTTTGATAAGTCTTATATAAATAAAACTATTATTACTATTGTAATGTGACTCCACGACTAAAAATAAAAACGTAGAAAAATAATTACAGTATGCAGATACATTGAATGGCAGAAAATGGAGTGTGAGTTCATGAAAATATTAAAGCTTATAATGTGAATAATCATATCCAAGCATTTCATCTCATCAACGGAGTTGAACCTCTTGTTGTTCAGCATCAGGCTAGCCAGTAATAAAGCCAAGACAGAGCAGTCCACCTGACCAATGGAAGAAGGAGGAGCGACTCTTACGTGTGTACTTGACAGAAGCAGTGCGTTAATCCCTATTTTGGGGGGGAAATCATAACATACTGAACATACAGATGGACGGCAGAGAGGTAGATTATGCGGTAGGAGTGGGATAAGACGTTATGAAATTGTGGATAACATTGGAATCTATTATATCCTCTGTAAATATTGTTCAAGCCCACAGAAAGTCGTTTCTAAATTCAAGTGGATATTCCAAAGCCTCCAAAGATACTAAATATGCCAAAATGGATTTTGGGTAAATATGTATAAACCAATTCACAAACACCTAGAATATTTCCATGTGATGGAATGATGCTGCCATAAAAATAAGGAGCGGCATATAGTTTCAAATTAAACATAGCAGTGTATATGGCACAGACGAGGGGGTAAGATCATGTTAATTTAACTCATGTAAGGAGAAGTCACATTCCTCTTGTACTTGCCAAAAACAACTGCGCCTCTTCTTGTATCATTTATGGCTTCTGGACTTCATAGTAAACTGTAATCTGTTCCTGGTTGGATCAATGCAATCGAGCTGAATCAGTGAAGACTTTGGTTTCGCTTCATTTATTTCTACTCGGATGAGTCGGGTAGCATGTTAGTGTAACTGCAGGTTGAAAGTGACTCAGTGAATCAGCTTCATGTATATTAGGATGCAGCCTTTTATAGCTGTCAAAAACATATTTCACCATGTTTCTCAGGCTTTATGTTTGATCTGCATGTTAGCTCGGGGTTACCTTTAGCGTCAGGGTTAAGAGCTAGCCTGAGATTAATCTAGACCACCTTCTACAGTGCAGCAGTTAGCGCACAGCAGGATTTAGGGAGTAACATACAATTATGTAATCCCTGTCTGTCTGCCTGCATGGACATCTGTCTGTCTGTCAGTCTGTCAGTCAGTCTGTCAGTCTGTCTGTCTGTCTGCCTGCATGGACATCTGTCTGTCAGTCTGTCAGTCAGTCTGTCAGTCTGTCTGTCTGTCTGCCTGCATGGACATCTGTCTGTCAGTCTGTCAGTCTGTCTGTCTGTCTGCCTGCATGGACATCTATCTGTCTGTCAGTCTGTCAGTCTGTCAGTCAGTCTGCCTGCATGAACATCTATCTGTCTGTCAGTCTGTCAGTCTGTCTGTCTGCCTGCATGGACATCTGTCAGTCTGTCAGTCTGTCTGTCTGTTTGTACATCTGTCTGAGAACAGATAAAAAATATTACTAAAAGCTTAAAACACAGAATTGTATATCTACGGTAAGTAAAAGACTCATAATTACAATATTTTCATTGTCAAGAGTCTTTTTCTTTCAGTTCAGTCGCAGCAAACTACTGGCAGGTAGGAAAAACCTGAATCAATTAATTAGCCAGAAAATTAATCAACAACTGTTTTGATAATATTTAGTCATTTAAAGCATTTATCCAGTTAAATGTCAATCAATCTGTGGTTTTAGCTTTTCAAATGTTTGGATTTTATGATATTATTTGTTTGTAAACAGTAAATCAACTACATTTGGGTTTTTTTAGACAAAACAAAAAATGTGGAGATGTCACTTCTTACTAATTATATATAAGCAATCAAAGTT